>OX336393.1:404634915-405841915 GCA_946902985.2 Meconema thalassinum | reverse complement strand
TCATGTTATCTCCTGCCTTCTGCTCAAGGCCCTCAAGGAGGCAGGGTGCATGTAGCCCCACCCCTTCTGGTGCATCCTGGATATTGCTACACCCTCAGGGGCTTACGGCTGGTGAGTTTTGGAGTTGGCGACCCCAAAGGATTCCTGAACTGGGTCCGTTTTGTCCCATTTTTCCTCTGACCTTGGGGCGAGCCCTCTCCTCTTTCCATTTCCTATCTGCCTTTCATGGCTCTCCTCCCTTCCAAGTCCCTCAATCCTAATTCTTCGAGGGTTGAGGGCATTTCTTTTCTTCCTGTCCTTTATTTGCCTTATCCTTTATTTGTTTACCATTTCTTCTTCTAGTATGTAAGTTTGTAGTTAGTACATTATTAGCTATTGACGTCCGAAACGGGGGAGGAGCTTACGGTCAGCTGTTTGCAATATGGCGGCGAGATAGTGACGTGAACTAATTGGGTGTGCGTTTGTTATGGCTTCTAATTATTTATGATGGCAAAATACTACATATTTTCTTTCATTGATAGACATATTTTATAATCAATTTAAATGCAGTGCCTAATTACTACCAGTTAAAAATATTACCCACATGTAGATAGTTAATTTACTGTCTGCTGTTACATAGGCCTATATGAAGCCTGTACTTGGGAGCCTAGCGGTATCGATGTTTTTATTAATTTCACAATATATATATCTCACATAACACAAAGGACGGATCCCTGATAATAAATTGAATCAAGCAACCCTGAATTTGCATGAATGTTTTGGGTTCAAAGAAGCGTTACTTGGGATGCTCAAATCATACTTCAATATTGTAAATATTGACCTACATACTTGCTGTTCAAAGGCAAGAATATTAATTTATTAATCTCTTGCCACAGGCAAGTTAAAATGGAGGCATCCTCTTTATCAATATATTTAATTAAATGATTAAAATACAGATATTTAACAAAGCTGGAGTCTCCATTTGAACTTGTCATAAGCAAACGGAACAGATCAAAAACTACACTTTAAGCCAAACCAAATTCACTCCTCAGCTCGACATAAACCATAATACCAATTAAAACCTATACAAAACATACTCTCCTTACTGTTGTAAAACTTTCAAACCAACTATTCGCACTCAAAACTGAAAAACCCTGAAATGGGAACTAATTAAACTTAGAATAGCCTAGGCCGATCCGGTCTCCTGCTACATTACCGCATATGTATATTTAACATCACTATAACTTCAAAATTACGGATAAGTGACCTATCTGCCTGAGTAGTATAGGTGTTACCGGCCTGCCTGGGATGATGGGTCACCAAACCGGTACTTAAAACTAAGATTTAACATTTTAATTGACTAAATTCAACATTAGGGAGATCATAGCCAAAAACACAATTTAAGTTAAATCATACTTCAATGACCTACATACTTGCTGTTCAAAGGCAAGACTATAAATTCTCTGGTAAATTAAGGCTAGGAACAGCATTTTTCTTAAGTTTTCTAACCATTCGGCTATTGTCAATCGGACGAACCCCTAAAATAAGTTTACGAAGAGCGGATTACATTCTATGTACGGCACAGAAGTAATAGGCTACAAGTTTATCAGTATTTTTGATGTAGCTAAATCCATGTGAATACAAATTAGAGACAATAACTATCAATAATCAACAGTACCGGTGGAAAGAAGTCGTCTTCACAAAAATGCACACTGCACACTGTCATGTAACATGTAACACGTTTTCCAATTGACAGCGCCGAAGCCCATCTTTCTCTCTGAACTTTTTGTACAGGAAAGTAGTGAAGATATTTCGTACCCGTTTTATACGATTTGCAACCGTATTCAGAGCAGTACCTCCTCGAATTTGACTAATTTCTTTCTGTTTCCATCACGACGTCAATGCTTCACCATCTAAATAAACCACACCAGTCACAATGTTACAGCTTCAACATTCTACCGCGTGGCTGCGCCATCCAACTTTTCTGACGTCAATAGCTTTCATTCTCATCTCATCTTTCACTATCCCCCAAACCATTAGGGGCCGATTACCTAGATGTTAGGCCCCTTAAAACAACAAATATCATCATCATCATTAGTGGGGTCGCAGTATTGTTGTTAGTATTGTTTTAGAACACAAAGAAGCTAGCAGACTAAATTTAGGCGGCTTCGGTGGCGCAATTGGTAGCATGCTGAGCTTCCATGCCGTAAGTCGTGGGTTCAAACCCAGCCGAAGTCGTTGAATTTTTAAAGAGCGTTAAAAATCCCTCAGTACACCTTCCTCCGGAGGGGAAGTGAAGCTGGCGGTCCCATGTCATAGATTTATAGCATGCAAGAGAACCTTCCTCTAACTACACTTGTGTGAAGCCAAAATTTGTAGTTTGGAATTAATAACGCTCTATTAGTTCCAACGTTCGCCACCAGGTGCTGACTGCGATGCATCTAGTAGCCAAGACCGCAAGATAGGTGTCGTGGACGGTAGCATTTGGTAGCAAAATTAGGAACAACTTGAACTTATTGTCTGCAGTCCTTACTTGAATTAAAACAGCTAACACGCACTAATACAGCCATAACAATTAACACCGGTTATCAGACAGATTCTACACACAACCAAAAGTATACGGAGCTACATGACCGCGTTTTCCCGTTCTCTTTGATCGATATTCAGGTGAAACTTCCCAACTGTGTATCTTTTGTGCGAATGTCAATCTATCTTCGATGTCTGTTGGTGTGATATTGGCATTTCTGAGATCAATTTGGACCTGTGTAACCTACACTGTTGTCACTTTAAGTTTTCTTAAGTACGTATGTCAGAATTCTCTTCGTTAATCGGTCGTCAGTCAGTCTCATGATGTGGCCATAAAACCTCAGTCGTCGTTTGCGGAAATCTGTCTCGATGTTGGAGTAGGCTATCTCTCTGTGATAGTGTGCGACTGTAGACGATATCCTTCAGCTATGAGTTACCGGGTAAGTTAGATGTGGTCGTTACAGCGTGGCTGCATGCAGAAACTCACATCCGGGAGGCGAGGAAGTTCGAATCCCCCCCGCCGGTAACTTAGAAGAAGGTCTTCTGTGGTTTCCCATCTTCCTTCCAGGCAAATGCCGGGGTTGGTCCCTAACTATAGGCCACAGCCGCTACCTTCCAATTCTTTATCCTTACAATCACACTTTCCTTCCCAGACAACACTCCACACGTGACGGTACCTGTAGCTCACCCCATGGGTGTCCGCATAGAAGGACCTACTAACGCTAGCGAGCCGAACATGTCCTCGGACACTCCCGGCACTGAAAGCCATACGCTAAAAAAAACTATGAGTTTAGGACCCAAGATTTTTCGGTTGATTTTTCTCTCCGCCTTCTTGATGTTTTCGAGATCCCCTTTGTAGTTGAAGTTTAAGTTCTCGCTGGCGTAGAGTGTCTCGGGATTAATGACAGATGTGTAGTGTCGAATTTTTGTGTTGATGCATCTCTAGTTGTAGATGTTCGCGATCCGTATTCTTTCCGCATTTTGAGTTCACTTTTTTCTTGTGCTACTTTTTCCATACCTGTGGGTTCGATGATTTCACCCAAATACTTAAAGTGATTTACCTTGTGTATCGTGCTGTATTTCGTGATTAAATTCTGTGTTGGAAATGTGTTTTGTGGACACAAATTCGGTCTTTGTGAAGGATATTTGCAGTCCGACCTTTCCGGCACATTCCTTTAAGACCTCGACCTGATGAATTGCCGTATTATTATATTTATTATTATTATTATTATTTTCCACATCTTTATCACGGCTAACCCGGTTACATTTCAAGTTATAGCCTGGTCCGGCGTTAGCAAGGAACCATCTGTACTGCAATACAATGTATGTAAATTACACTGTACAGAAACTTCACAGTTGTAGAATGACCTACATTTGCATTTGAATCCTCTTCGGCTCTATCAGCGGAGTGTTTTCTCCAATGAACTTCCTGACGATATGGCATGTGCTGTTGTTCAATATATATCAGCGTAAGCAGATTCAATACTGATATATTATTAGTATTATAAAGCGGCTTCGATGGCGTAGTGGTAGCATGCTGAACTGCTGTTCCCAAGATAGCGGGTTCAAATCCGGCCGAAGTCGTCGGATTTTTTAAGAGCGTTAAAATCCTTCAGTATGCCCTTCCTTCGGAGGGGAATTAAAGCCGGTGGTCCCATGTCATAGATTTATGGCATGTAAAAAATCCTTCCATAGACTAAACTTGTGTGAATCTAAATTGTTAGGTTTGATTTCGTCGGAACGCTCTATGAAAGTTTCAACGTTTACCACTAGGTATCATTGATATCTGTTAGCGAAAGTTGGAACTACTTGAAATTGAAAGGAACTTGTAGCTCACCCGAAGGGTGTCCGCTGGAAGCAGCTACAGACTCAGGCGAGCCGAACATGTCCTCGGACACTCCCGGCCATACGATAAATAAATTATTATTAGTATTATTAGTATTATTTCGAGAAGGTTTGGAGTCAACAATAGGGTAAAGCGTGCAGGTCGCATACAAGACAGTAGGCGAGGCCGTACAAGCAGAGCCGTTTACACTACAGCAGTGTAAACGGTGATCGCTCATCCCAGTGCGCGAAGCCCTTCAAGGGCAGGACTAAGCAATTCCCAGGGAAGCCCTGCAGGGTCCACGCTCCTTTGCTGTCGCGATAGCACAGTAAGTTGCTACGTTCATGTCTATTTTGATGACATCGAGCGGGGTCAGCCTCGCCCGACACTAATTGCGACTCAAGTTCTCAGGCGCAATTACTGTAGCTCAACGACAATTAGGGTCTTGGAACACTGATAACACTGTAGTTGCTTGTGTATTGGGGTGGGTACCATCCCAGCATCTTCTTACAGTAAGTACAGAAAAATCCGGGGATGTCGAAAAACCAACGTGGTCGCTGTCAACACTAGAAATCAAACTATGGATATATCTGGACTGTAGTTCTTATTTGTGCTCGACAACGGCAACTGAAAAACAAATGCTAGTTATTTGTGAACTACAGTGCATCGTAATAATAAATAGTGCAATTAGAGGATCTTGTATTTTACTCGATATTAATATGTGAGAAATTTCAGTAAATAATAGTGTTTTGGAAACTAATCCTAGTTTACCCGCACAGCACAAAGCATCAAAGAGATCATCTTCAAATATCTTGTATAATGCCTTGAAATGTCCGCTAATTATATGTCTTCAAGATGTTTTACAAGATGTCTCCAAGTTCTGCTCACAATATGTCTTCAAGACGTGTTACGAGGTGTTTTGTAGATGTTTTGACAAGATGTCTTTAAGATGTGTTGACAAGGTTTCTCCAAGATGGTTTGTCAAGCTGTCTTCAAGATGTTTACGACGGAATGCCTAAGATGTTTTGATAAAGTGTATTGAAGATACTTTGACAATGTGCCTACAAGATGTTTTATAAGGAATAGAACTAGAAAGAAACATTCGGAGGCTTGAACAAGCATTAATATTTTGCCTACATAAATGGTGCAATTTTGATGAATTAAAATGAAATGGTGTTTTGAGTCTTCAAAATGTTTTGACAAGCTGTTATAGTTATTATAATTATTGTTGCTTAAACGGGAGGAACAGCACGGTCATCTGCCCCCTCTGACAAGCTGTCTTCAAGATGTTTTAACAAGCTGTCTTCAAGATTACTTACACGATGCCTTCAAGATGTTTTGACATGTTGTTATAGTCATTAACTTATAGTTATTGTTGCTTAAAGGGGCGGAACAGTAAGGTCACCTGCCCCGTTTGACAAGCTGCCTTCAAGATGTTTTAACAAGCAGTCTTGAAGATTTCTTACACGATGCCTTCAAGATGTTTTGACAAGCTGTTATAGTCATTAACTTACAGTTATTGTTGCTTAAAGGGGCGGAACAGTAAGGTCATCTGCCCTGTTTGACAAGCTGTCTTCAAGATGTTTTGACAAGGTTTCTCGAAAATGGTTTGACAAGCTGTTTTCAACAAGGTGTCTTTATAATGATTTGACAAGGTGTCTTCGTGATCTTTTTACAAGATGTCCCTATGATGTTTTCTAAGATGTTCTTAAATCATTTTCTAGATATTTTCAGAACAATCCTCTTGTAATTACAGGTTCAAAACCTTTCGTAAAATAACTTGAGCACGGTTGTAGAACTTTTTATGCTGAACGATCCTTACACAGTACATAGATATTTTATCGGTTTTCCCAGCGTAAGCTTAAAAAGCTCACGGACGCCAGGTTTTTCTTTTCGACATTTTCACTGAAATCGTTACTGCTTGGCTTCCTTCGATCATAAATAAATTATTTCCTACAGAAACCTTCCTCAAGATATCCTTTAAAGAATGGTGAAACCCGCATCAAAATCCATCCAGTGGTTCTCGAGATTACCCGTGACATCCAAGAATCGGGGACTTTGTTTTATACTAAGTAGAGATTTCCTGCTGTCACATGCCAAACATCTGTAAGAATACGCCCCATCCCAATTTCTAATAAGAGTGCATGCTTTATTGTTCACCTCAACGTACGCTACGGGCGGAGATGGTGGAGATGTGACAATATCATATTCATCTCAACAGGGAGCATAGCTAGAACACTGTGCTTAGGAAGTCTACCAATAAGCGACTTGTTGGCGAAAGGTCAGTTAGCGTCATTAATTTCGGCAACGTTGTGAGGTTTCCATAACACGAAGCTTACGTGCGATCTAGTCGTCAATTTTTACGTCAGATTTACAAACTTGAGATTTCTGGCTTCGGTGGCGTAGTTGGTAGCATGCTGGGCTTCTATGCCCAAGATCACGGGATCAAACCCGGCCGAAGTCGTCGGAGTTTTTAAGAGCGTTAAAAATCCCTCAGTATGCCTACCTTCGGAGGGGAAGTAAAGCCGGCGGGCCAAGTCTTAGATTTATGGCATGTAAAAGAACCTTCCACTAAGCATAATGATGTGAAGTGAAATTTGTCGGTTATATTTGACTAACGCTCTTTAAGTTCTAACGTTCTTCACCAGGTGCCAGTTGCGATGGCATCTAGAAGCCAAGTTAACAGCTAGGTGTCGTTGACGGTAGCATTTGGTAGCAAAAGTAGGAATTACTTGAAATTGATAGTCTGCAGTCCTTAACTGAATTACAGATAACACACACTAATACAGTCATCACAATTAGCACCGGTTATCAGACAGATTCTACACACACCCAAAGTACACGGGGCTACTTGACCGCGTTGCCACAGTCCCTAAACTGAGGAACCAACCAACCAACCAACCATCAGATTTCTGCTCTTGAAAATAAAAACGTATTTAAGGTGAAGAGCTGATCACGCTCCTGGATATCTTCACATGAGATCTCGCTAAAATCGTTTTGTATCTCACTGAACCAGCTCCTCTTGTATTTTTCTCTTGGGGCAAATAGAACGGTGTCCGATTGATCTGGTTATCATCACCATCATGATTAATATCACTGGCTGGTGCTATATTCGCCATTATTGTATTACGCTTCAAGCCAGTGTGTATCGTCAAAACATGTTAGTTTATTTTCGAACACAGTCATCAAACATGAGAGCTGCAGGGTACATATACAGTTAATGAATTAATAATGATTGCAGGCGGATAAAGGTGCTGTCAATTGATCCCGCCATGAGCGTCACGCCTCATTACCACCGTTCACACACGTCTAATTGCAGGTTAATCAACACTCTCACACAGCACAGTCCCGGGTTCATATCCCTCCACACACGCACACTACAGCATAGGTAATAGAGCGAATAGCAGCATTCTCTTGGCTCACCGACTGTGGGTTAACTGCTGGGAGGTTTCAGCTTACTCTTCAACGCATTCATCATATCTAAGAGAACAAGTAGTTCCGTGACGAACCTAAGGGCCTACTTTTCTTAAAATTTAAGATGTATTCCAATGATTTTGTTTAGAATAATGGCGAAATTAAGTTTGCAATACTTCTAATTCGTTGAAAATATACCTGAAATAGTGTAGCCTGATAGAGCACTACAGTTGGCAGCCCTTGTGACTCTGAATATATCCTTAGATTCATTTCTTAAAGGGGGGCACATACAGCTCAAGGAGCCACAACAATAACAATTATAATATTATAACTGTGCCTGCCACGAATCTTGTACAACAATGATATACATATCCAAGGAAACAAACACACCTTGCTATTAGAAGCAAAGTTTAAAATTTTCAAAATTGAAATGAAAATTATTTTTGTCAATTCTTTCCAAATTGGTTCTTGTTTTGTGCTGACCTTCACCGTTTCCCTGAGATCTCCCGTGTTTATAGGGATTTTTGGAGTTTTCTTTTTTAATGTGGGTGTTAAGCCTTCCCCTACAAAATGAATCTCACTCAAAACCGTTGTGACTTTAATTAGTCTTTCTATGAAACTTTAAATTTTTTTTTTTTGCGTTTGCTCAGAATAAAAATCTAAATAATGACGCTTAATTAATGAATTAATTAATAATGTGAAAATATGCGAGATTCTTTTTGTAGCAGAAGGTTTAACACTCACATTAAAAAAAGAAAAAAAACTCCAAAAATCCCTATAAACACCGGAGATATCAGGGAAACGGTGAAGGTCAGCACAAAACAAGAACCAATTTTGAAAAAAATGATAAAAATAATTATCATTTGAATTTTGAAAATTTTTAACTTTGCTTCTAATAGCAAGGTGTGTGTGTTTCCTTGGATATGTATATCATTGTTGTACAAGTTTTGTGGCAGGCACAGTTATAATATGAAAATCGTTATTTTTGTGGCTCCTTGAGCTGTATGTGCCCCCTTAGGTACAGAATGCACATACAAAATTTGGTTGAAGTCCAATGGATAATATGGACGTCACACGCAGTTAGACATTGGATCTATCAGGGCACTTAAAATCATGGCCGACAATGTCATGTATGTTTTACTTGGAATCATTCTGAAATATTACAGTATGATCTATTATTGTGCCAATTTTGGATGAAATCGATTTATTAATATAGAAGTTACAAGCATTTAAAACTTGGACCCATCAGCAGGCTTAGAATCAAGTTAGCAGCACTGACGTATATTAGTTAAATTAGAAAGAAAATAAAGGGATTCTGCCTTTCCAATACTTTCCCTTTATTTTCTTTCTAATTTACAGTTAGTCAATACGGACCTCAATTACTGACATTATGTATATTAGTTACTCCAAATTAATGTAGAAGGAGCTTGCTTTGGGGAGGTGAATTAAAAATTAGCAACCTTAATAGCCTACTGTAATTCCAAAATTATGTCACAGGTTGATTAAAAATAGAGGGGGCCATAAGACCTTGTCCTAGGGCCCGTGGTCGCTTTCTACAGTCCTGCACTGAGCACCTTCAGCGATATTATATTGTTGCTAACATGAGATCATCGCAGAGATGTTGGTGAAAATTTGTAGAAACAAAATCATTTGAGATTCTCCTAGAGAGGGCAAAATTGTACGTGTCCCAAATACTGACTTTGAACGGCCCTGGTGGGCGTGCACGCTGAGTTTTCATATCCTCTCCAACCAATCGCACTACTTTACTACTCTCCCAACAGGAACTCAACGGTCTAATGGCCTATCGTACATGCTGGAAAATGTGAGTATTACTGTCAACGCTAGGACATTGGATAATCAATGCAAAAGACAGAAAAAGAAACACAAGGGAAGCCGAGTGGTCTAATCAAGGCTCGCTCCATGTGTACCCACTGAGGTGGGTACTGTACGTCTGGACAGTCTCCTGAAGTGTTTCCTTTTTCGCGAGGCGTTGCCGCCTAACCATACCTTCAATTCTCGAAAAAGGTGAAACTCATTCAGTGCTGGTTTTGACTAAACGGCAGATGGTCCAAAACTTCACACTTGAATTCTTTGAAAAAGTCTATCGTAACGTTGGCACAGTGCAGTCGTGAATGATTTTCACCTCGACAAAAAGGAAAAACGTCAGGAGACTCTCCGGACGTACCCACCTCAGTGGTGGTAGAATTTTTTGCCGAGGGCATTGGAAAGCTGGTGTAACGATACAACAAATGTTTTGAATCGTTTTGGTGATTATGATGGGACATAAGAATAAAACAAGCAAACATTTAGTAGTAAAATCAGTTTGGTATGTCAATCTGTTATTTTTATTCAATCCATCGGAACTTGAGAAAATAACAGCCCTCGTATTATTGGATTGATTTATTCTCATTTTTTACTGACACTTACTCGGGCTAAGATAGCCTATGGGGAGGGTCTCGGGGCACCTTCCACAATCCAAGCAACTGATACTATAACACCGACAAACACAAGTAAAAGGATAAACAGAACGACAATAGCCTGCGGGAAACTGGAGGAACCCATTCGCCTTCATGATTTTAACAAGTTGGCGCATGACAATGTCCTGATTATGTAAATAAAATATACCTGCCAACTATGGTCACTGCCAGAGCATTATCGTATCTATTGTTCGAGCAATTACGATATGGGACTCCAGGGTTACGACCACAAGCCAGCCCAGGGGGATACAGTATAAGTTTGAATTAGTTAACACATGAATCTAGTAACCAGTTCCTCTAGGGGAAACTTACTCCAGCAATAGCACACACAACCCAATATTAGCATAAAAAGTGATACGGTATCTCATTGATGAACAAGATGTTCAATAAAGATCATATAGCCTACTTTCTCCTAAATGCATGGGTATTGTTATAACTCTTTGTCCTTTTCAAGGACTATAATTGAATGTTGGTTGTAGTAGCTTGTAGAAATACAACGTGATATACGGATATTAAACATGAATATGAGGTGCCCATGGCTAGTGCTACCTCTGTACAAAATTTCATTCACTTCGGTTTCACCGTGTTTGAATTGATAAGGTGAATCGATTTGTACACATACATGGCCGCTATCTGCAAACTATTGGGCTAATGACCTTGTAGTTCAGTCAAAAGATGCTTCCTACAAAAAGGTATGTTGTTGCAATATTTGGTAGAGATCAGATGATTAGGTTAGTCGTAATTTGATTTAAGCTTGGAACATTTGGGTGGCCGCCATAACGTTTCCGTCAAGATGGCGGCGATATAAAACATGACACTGAGGCGCCCTTTGCTAGTGCTATCTCTGTACCAAATTTCGTTCAATTCGGTTTCACCGTGTTCGAATTGATAGGTGGGGACAGCCATTCAGAGTACACACACTCACACCCAGACACACACACACACACAGACAGACACACAATTTTTGGCCCTGTGTAGATCTCATAAGTCTACTTTCATTTTTTGCAAAAATCGAAAGTAGGCTAAAAATGAAAGTATGTGAGAGAAAATCGTGTGGGTTCATGTCTCGACTGGGCCTCAGTTAGAACTACAAGGTTCCTGTGGGAACACGCATCATGGCGCGTGTCGCTCGGAAGTGATGGGCTCCATCTCAGCAACGCTGTACAGCTTTTACCGGAGCGGCTCGCTGGTGAACCATGTGTTATTTCCTCGTACAAATACAAACCTATATAAAATAATTTAATTAATTTACGTATTTCACAGTCATACAGCAGAACCTTTTGATGTATAACGATTACAACGCAATCAAAAACTAAATTTTCCAACCACCCCAAGCCGAGAAAAAGTTACCTTACAACAATGATAACAACTTTGTTTCTTGGACACACAAAATTGTGAAATTAATAAACCAGTTATACAACATTCCAATGTATATTGAGTTAAAATTTGGATTAGATCTGATGACGGGCTTTTGAGATAATAATTCTTAAATGTGACGCATGGTTGAAACACGCTTAAAAAGGTGCACTTTTTGTGTTCCAACTGCGATAAAAAATACTAAAATATAAAATTAAAAATCCAAACCTACATGAGCTAACGTAAAATAGAACGACGAAAATGATTATGTTATTGGATTTTATGTAGGTCTATTGGTTACTTAACAAACAACCTTCAAACTCGAGTACACATAATACTTTGGTCGATAGTAGGCTACAGAGAGTACGAGAAACAGAGGCGGTGATGGAGAGCTTCAATGTTGAACGATTTCAAGGTGAGAATTGTAGAAGCAGAGGAAGACAAAGTGCTAACTGCTTGTAGGGGATCGTGGAGGCGACTCATCCGCAAACATAGGCTTGCAGACGAGACTGGACGCTGAAGGGAAAAAGAGTCTCATATGAAAATGAATGAATGTGTCACCAAATGGAAATACGAAAGATCTTTCACGAGGTGATATCATAGGACTCGGGTGTGCTGTGGGTTTTTGACGCCCTTTAAAATACCATTCCCTCGACTAGGAGTCGAACCCGCGACGAAGCGAGTTTCACTGCCCGTGTGCTGTTAAAAGCGCAGTTTGTGTGCTGTCGATCTAATTGGCTCACTTTTACAAGCTTACAGTTCCACTGCGTCCTTCAAGGGCTTCCAACGGTTACTCCCAACATTCTGTCACAACACAAACAACTACTTAAAAAGAGACTCCTCTCACTAAGAAAATTTCCAGTAATGAATAGGGTGTAAAATATGGCTCAAAGTGAATGAGGGGCATACGCTCAGTGTTACGGCCTACCACCATCCAGTATTGGAATTCCCTTAGAATTAACTAAATGTTACCAAAAATATTGCTCACAACAATGCACGAATATTTCGGGAAATATAAATTAGTACATTATTTCATTGGAAGTTATGGTTGGGTTGGTTGGATGGTTCCTTAGTTTAGCGGCTGCGACAACGCGGTCATGTAGCCCCGTCTACTTTGGGTGTGTGTAGAATTTGTCTGATAACCGGTGTTAATTTTGTTGGCTGTATTAGTGTGTGTTAACTGTGATTCAGGTAGAAAGACTGCAGACGATTAATTTTTTCAAGTAGTTCGTACTTTTGCCACCAAATGCTACCATCCACGACACCTAGCTGCGGACGCGGCTACTAAATGCCAGGGCAGTCAGTACCCGGTGGCGAACGTTGGAACTAATAGAGCGTTATCAAACTAACCTACACATTTTTGCTTCCACAAGTGTAATTAGTGGTAGGTTCTTTTTCACGCCATAAATCTTTGACATGTGATCACTTTTGTGATACTTTCAATGTTTAGCTTGGCCCATTTGTCGGTCAAATTTTGTTTCTTGTTACCGAGATCCCCGAATGGTAATTATTTCCTTGTAAACGTATTAATTGCTTAAACCTTATGCATAATCTTGTTATCAATCACTTATTCATAGATATTATAGTTCTCACCTTGAGTGTTCCAGTCGCTCGCTACCTCAAGCGTCCTCACTCCCGACATACAGGGCATCTACTGGTTGATCCGCTGTCCGCTGAGTAGTGTCGACTGACGTCACCCTGACTTTCGTTCGACCAATAGCAGGTTTTTGTCTGGTCGGGCGATCTCCAGCTTCGAGATGGTTCCATGATCCCTATTTAAGACGCCACTTGCTGGCGTTCTTCACCCCACTTCTGATCAATCATCACTTCTGATTACTTCAACCTGCTGGTCACCGCTACTGCATCTCATGACACCATCGCTAGTCTCTACGCTACCTAGCAGCTACGTCACAAGATCTGCACCATGACGTATTGCTCAAGATGGCAAGAATAATTGCCAGCTGTTGTACTTTTCACCTTCACCTTAGAGAGGATTCTTGGATTCGTCTTTCGAAATACTGCTGGATTATCACTTGGAAGCTATAAATGTCATTCCTTCGCAAGAAAAGAAGAGAAAGTTGACATTTTTTATCAATGGTGTACATATCTCTAGGCCATGTACGCCTCCTTCTGAAGAAACCGTGAGGACTTTTAAATCAATATTTATGCTAGCTGGAACTTTTAAGGAGCTGGCTCTTCAAAGATAAGTTTAATTTTATGAAGCACAAGCTGTACCCGGCATGCGTTGCAATGCCAATCAAAAGAAGTGTTGACATTGTAATTTTGTTTCTTGAGGTGCTTTTGGATACACAATATTTTCTTCAATTTCCGTTTACTGCCTCTAAGCTATCGTAAAATGGATTTACTAATTCAGAAATATTTGTGAGAGCGTACGCAACAACTCACCAAAGTTTCATCGCAATCGGATAAATTGTATATGAACGCAGAAGGAACTTTGTTGAAACGCTTCGCGCGTCGGCCCTCATTTGTTGCATCTACTCGTGCGCTACCTATTGTAAAATGTGTTTACTAAGTCGAAAACCTTCCTTGGCGTACACACAACAAATCATCAATGTTTCATCGCAATCGGATGAATGGCATATGCACGCATACGGGATTTTGTTTAAACGATTCGCGCGCCGTCACTCATTTGTTGAAACTACTCGTGTGCTACCTGTTATACAATGGACTTACTAAATTAGAAACGTTCCCTGCAATGTACACAATAATTTACTCAAGTTTCATCGCATTCGGATGAATGGTATATGAACGCATAAGGGATTTTATTTACACGATTTGTGCGGCGTCACACATTTGTTTAATCTACCCGTGCGCTACCTATTGTACAATGGATTCACTAAGTCAAAAACCTTCCCTGCTGTGTGCACAAAAAACTCACCCAAGTTTCATCGCAATTGGATGAATTGTATATGAACGCATACGGGACTTGGTTGAAACGCTTCGGGCGTCGTCACTCATTTGTTGAATCTACTCGCGCGCTATCAATTGTAAAATGGATTTACTAAGCCAGAAACCTTCCATGGAGTGTACACAACATTTCATCCAAGTTTCATCGCTATCGGGCGAATGGTATATGAATGCATACGGGACTTTGTTAACGCTTTGCGCGTCGTCACTCATTTGTTGAATCTACTCGTGCGCCATCTACTGTGAAATGTATTTACTAAGTTAGAAAGCTTCACATAACTGTACACAACGTCTCACCCAAGTTTTATCGCTATCGGACGAATGGTATATGAACACATACTGGACTTTGTCGAAATGCTTCGCGCGTCGTCGTTCATTTGTTGAATCTACTCCTGCGTTACCTATTGTAAAATGGATTTACTAAGCCAGAAACCATCCTTGGAGTGTACTTAACATTTCACCCAAGTTTCAGCGTAATCGGATGAGTGGTATATGAACGCATAGGACACATACCCACAGACAGACAAACTATCACGTAACATTGATTTATATATATAGAGATTTAAATTATACTAATCATTTTATACTCTTAATCAGTTTCATGGTTCTCTCTTTTTATAAAGTGCATTTTTATGTGGTAAGCTCAACTTCTCTCCAATTAAACAAGCTTGTTTCATTGATATTTCTTTAATCTGGGTTTCTGTCATCAGGCCCGCACACTTTTGCTCCATTTATAATTGTTCATTTCTGTGATAAGCACTTAAGTGCAATTTGTTTATTGATTATAAATTTATTATTAGAAATAAAAATTGTTAATGTATTGCTACCTACATTGGTTTTCTAGTCACGTATTTCATGCCCACTACCCCGCACCGCTTCAGTCTAATTTTCTTGACCACAGTAGTTATTTTGTCCAGGCTTTCGCCTGATGCGTTACCGTTCTCCCGTATGGGGAAGTTTTAGGGCAGAACTTATTCTCCATAATTTTTGGTGCCTCACCCCCGGGAAACATATCTGTTGCACCCTGGATCCCTATACAAATTTCATATCTTAGATTTTACATTAACAATTTTTGTTCATTGTGTTTCAACACTAATTCACATTGTACGTTTCAGCTTGAGGCGCATGTTCAGCAGAAGAGGAGAGAAACGTAAGCTAAACCAGTTTCTTCCGCATCAGACTAAACCTTACTACCTAGCAAGCTGTCATCTTCTGGCTTCCAGTACTCGAAGTCACAATATTGACGTGAGTAACAAACAACTTTTAATATGCCTAACCTTGATGAAAAACTCAGCAACGCCAGAGCCTCTTGTAAGGTCAAGCTCACACGGTTTCGTACTTTCTTAACGGAGCTTGAACCCCAAGAGCGTAATCTCGACATAATTTCGCAGAGGCTTAAGAATTATGAACAAGCCTTTGAGAAATATGATGAGATACAATGCAGTATAGAAACTCAGCATCCGGACCAGCAAAGTGATAGGTTGGAAGTTGAAAAATTATACTATCAGGGATTTGCTGAAGCTAAACAGCTTATTAGGGCTTTAACTTTAAAAGAAAAACAAGAAGATCAAACTTCTGCAGCATCTTCTACATCATCTTCACGCATTATATTACCCAAATTAGAAATACCCAAATTCACTGGTAAGGACATAGAATGGGAGCCATTTTTTTGAATTATTCAATTCTTTAGTACATGAGAATACTTCTATACCAGTAATACAAAAATTTCACTACTTGCGTCTGGCAGTTCAAGGCAACGCACTTAACCTGATTCAAGCACTTTCTTTGACCAGTGATAATTATGAAGTTGCTCTGAATCTTCTTAAAGATAGATATGGGAACATTCGTTTATCTATTCAACGCCATATACAAAGCTTATTCGAGTTACCTAACGTGCAAGCAGATAACAGTTTATCACTTCGTAAGCTGATTGACACTGCAGAGCTACACGTCAGAGCATTGTCCAATTTAAACCAACCTGTAAATCACTGGGATTTATTTCTAGTTCACCTCATTTGTGCAAGATTGGATGCAAATACATTAAAAGCCTGGGAAACAGAACTTTCCCAGAATTTGCAATGCACTTATGAGGCGATTATTAACTTTTTGAAGGCCAGAAGCCAAGTCTTTTCCGCCATAGCTAATCAAAAAACTAGTAGTTCAGATTCAAATGCCTTCTCAAAAGATAAGGTTAGCAGTTCTAATCAAGGAATTTTAAGATCACAGGCTCTTCCTGTTGATGCTCGGTCACCTAACCAAATGCAAACGTGCGGTCTGTGTCAGCAATCGCATAATTTATACAATTGTGATGAATTTAAATCTTTATCAGTAGATGAAAGACGAAAGTTCATTACGAACAAAAACATTGTTTCAACCGTTTGTCAGGAACGCATATGTTAAACAATTGCCGTTCACAACGTTTATGCTTTCATTGTAAGGCTAGACACCATTCCCTTTTGCACAGGCATGAAAGATCACGGTTATCAGGACCAAGCAGTTCCAATACCAAGTCTAATTCTGAGACTTCTCAAAATAGTGCGCAGTCGTATGCTCAAAGTTCTACCTCGCTTGGCAAAGTCCAGGTTTTATTATCTACCGTGCAGGTTCTATTGAAAAATTCTCACGGGAAATGGGTACCTGTCAGGGGATTATTAGACAATGCCGCTACCAACAATTTTATTAATGAATCGTTGGTACAAAAGTTAGGCCTCCCAAAACATCCTACCTCAATAGAGGTTACAGGAATAAACTGCTCTAAATCGCAATCCTTAAGCTTTGCTAAAGTGGATCTGAAGGACTCTAATAATCTTGGTACGCAGTTGCAATTAGATTGTTTGATTATCAAGTCTATAGGCAACAATATTCCTGGCACTTCTTATCCTATTCAAAGTTGGAATATCCCGAATTTTGTCCAGCTAGCTGGCCCTCATTTCAACAGAGCTTCGCCCGTAGAGCTTCTTTTCAGCTCAAGCGTATTTTGGCAATGTCTTCATTCCAATAAAGTAAAAATTGCTCCTAATGTTTTCTTCCGCGAAACTGATTTTGGTTGGATTGCTACTGGCCAAATATACCGTAATCCTGTTCAAACTGTATCGAATTGTTATTTTGTTGGTACCGATTTGAGTCAAGAGCTAACCAAGTTCTGGGATCTTGAGAATGTTCAGGCTACTTCTTCTTCTTCTAACGAAATTTGTGAAAAGTTATACAAGGAAACCACTGTCCGTACTGCTGAAGGCAGATTTATAGTAACTCTTCCACGTATTCCTAATCCTCCCGCCATTACGGGCTCGCATTCCAGAGCACTTAGGGCACTATTTGCTATTGAAAATCGGTTCAAACAAGATGCTTCTGTCAAAACTCAGTATGCTTCCTTTATGGAGGAATACGAATCATCCAATCACATGGAGGTAATTTCTAAATCAGAAGAAATTGACCATCCTTTAAATGAAATAGTTTATCTAAATCATCACCCGGTATGGAAAAATTCCTTAACACAAGACAATATAAGAGTAGTTTTCAATGGCTCATCACCAGATTCCAATGGAATCTCTTTAAATTATACCTTGCAATGTGGTCCCGCGATTCAAACAGATCTCACCTCTGTTTTGCTTAATTTTCGAAGGTTTCCTATTGCTGTAATCTCAGATATTAAGCAGATGTACCGGCAGATTCTCGTAAATTCTGAGCAGCAAGATCTGCAAAGAATATTGTGGCGCGATGAGAGTTCCAAACCCATAAAGATATTTAGATTGAAGACTGTGACATATGGCCTGAAGCCTTCAGCCTTTCTTGCGATTCGGTCTCTCCACATGTTAGCCGAGCAAGATGGTCATCTGTATCATCCTTTGGCCTCTGAGTCATTAAAAACGGCATTTTATGTTGACGATTTCTTGTGCTCTTTCCCTAATATTTCTGAAGCACTCCTTGTGTGCGAAGATTTGAAATCCCTGCTCCTAGGAGGTGGTTTTCCGCTCCATAAATGGACTTCAAATTCTACTGAATTTATATCAAAATTTTCATCAGAGGTCCCAGTTGATGAATTTGTTGCCATTCCTACTGATGAAGCAGCCGTAAAAGCATTGGGTGTTTTTTGGTGTCCTTCTTCTGATACCTTCTCTTATCAGGTACATCTGTCAGAATCTCCCCCTGTAACTAAGAGACAAGTTCTGTCAGAAATCGCAAAGGTCTGTGATCCTTTGCAATATATTGCTCCTATAGTTATTGTTGCAAAAATGTTCTTGCAAAAGCTTTGGTCATTAAAATCAGACTGGGATGAAAATTTCCCCCTACCTCTTGTAGAAGAATGGTTAGAGTATCGCAGCAGTTTGCTGGATCTCTCCAAGGTTTCTATACCCCGCCTTTTAATTTCTAATCCCTTATACCAGCAGTATGACCTGCATGTATTTTCTGATAGTTCAGAACGGGCTTATGGCTGTTGTGCATACATAGTAGGACGTTCCTCAGCCACTTTCCCTGGATTTTCTAATTTAGTGTGCGCTAAATCAAAAGTTGCTCCACTTAAAACAGTATCATTGCCGAGATTAGAATTATGCTCTGCTTTAATGGCAACAGAATTAGCTACTAAACTAAATGTCAGTTTAAAGTTAAAATTTTCCAGCACATTTTTTGGAGCGATTCTTCTATTGTATTAGCTTGGATTTCCAAGCCTTTTTCTCATTGGAATACCTTTGTGGCAAATCGCGATTCTAAGATTCATGAAGTCTCTCATTCTGAACAATGGAGACATGTTCCTAGCCGTGAAAACCCCGCGGATATAATATCACGTGGTTGCACGCCTAAAAAATTGATTTCTTCAGACCTGTACTGGAATGGTCCTCCTTGGCTAAGTCAGGAATCATCTTGCTGGCCTCGCTTAGCTAATCAATTTGCAGAAGAAATACCTGATGCCCGTAATGACCCTGTCACGTCGCATCTTACTTCTACTTTTACTAGCCTTTTTCATAGATACTCTTCGTTTGATAAATTGATTCGTGTAGTGTCTTATATCTTCCGATGGAAATATTTAGTAATTGATCAACCTTTGAAGCCTCAACCCTTTCTCTCCAGAGTAGAGTTAGAATTTGCTACTTGCAAGATTTTGTTACTTGTTCAGCAGGAAGTATTTGCTCCTGAAAAGCAAGCTCTTATAAGTGGTAAAGATTTACCCAAGTCTAGCAGGCTTTCACCACTCACTCCTTTTCTAGACCAGGACGGCATAAAACGTGTGGGTGGAAGATTAGCTATGTCTAGTTGTGAGGATGGGAAAAAGCATCCCATCATCCTTCCTTCAAAGCATCCTATCACTACCCTTATAATAAAAAAGTTTCATTATAAACACCTTCATGCTGGCACTCGCACCTTGCTCTGTCTAATTCGTGAACTCTACTGGATCATCAATGGCGTTCATGAGGTTTCTTCTGTTGTCAAAAAGTGTACACCTTGCTTCAAGGTTAAACCACGGCCCGCCACGCAGATTATGGGTAATTTACCTCCATTTCGTTCAGAACCTAGTAAGCCCTTCGCTCTTACTGGGATCGATTACGCAGGTCCTTACGTATAACAGACCAATCCCTCTTCATCTAAGCGCAAAATCTTAGGTAAACTTTACATCTCGTTATTTGTATGTATGGTGACGGGAGCTATCCACCTTGAGTTGGTTACGAACGCTTCTGTATCTTACTTTTTGGCCGCCTTTTCTAGATTTGCTGCTAGAAGTGGTGTTCCTTCTGAAGTTTTTTCAGATAACGCAAAAATATTTGTAAGCGCTTCTGATCTCTGGAAAAAAGTGTTAAGCTCCCCTTCTGCTAAAGAAAAAATTTCCAACTTTTCCTATTCTAAAGGTTTCAAATGGCATTTCACCCCGCCTTAGGCTCCCCATCATGGGGGCCGATGGGAGTCCTGCATCAAACTTACTAAAAGACAGCTTAAGAAAACTCTTGGTCCTACCATACTTTCTTATGAGGAATTCAACTCTTTAATTATTCAAGTCGAAAGTATTGTAAATTCCAGACCTCTGACCCCTCTTTCAAACGATCCTAAGGATCTTTTACCTTTAACACCCAGTCACTTCCTGATTGGCTGTTCGCTTGCTGCTACTCCGCCTTTGCTGGTTCGACGCTGTGATCCTAACTTACCTATCTTTTGAAGAAAAGTAGAATCTTTGCGCTGTTCCTTTTGGCGCCGATGGAAGTTAGAATATCTCAGCTTGCTAAATAGGCGTGAGAAATGGCGGCTTCCTCAACCAGATGTACGAGTGGGGGACATGGTTCTTCTTCGAGACCCATCTCCGCCTCTCGTGTGGAACCTAGGCAGAGTTATTCACTGCCACTTTGGCCGTGATAAACGCGTCAGAGTTGTTGATGTTTTAACTAGTAAAGGTCTTTATACTAGACCCATCTCTGCTATCTCTGTTTTGCCTTTCGAGTCTTAGTGTCTCCTCGTCTGTTATCCATGTTTTGCTTTGACTGATTCTTTTGTTTGTTTCATTCGGAGTTCTCGGAGCATGATCACTTTTGTGATACTTTCAATGTTTAGCTTGGCCCATTTGTCGGTCAAATTTTGTTTCTTGTTACCGAGATCCCCGAATGGTAATTATTTCCTTGTAAACGTATTAATTGCTTAAACCTTATGCATAATCTTGTTATCAATCACTTATTCATAGATATTATAGTTCTCACCTTGAGTGTTCCAGTCGCTCGCTACCTCAAGCGTCCTCACTCCCGACATACAGGGCATCTACTGGTTGATCCGCTGTCCGCTGAGTAGTGTCGACTGACGTCACCCTGACTTTCGTTCGACCAATAGCAGGTTTTTGTCTGGTCGGGCGATCTCCAGCTTCGAGATGGTTCCATGATCCCTATTTAAGACGCCACTTGCTGGCGTTCTTCACCCCACTTCTGATCAATCATCACTTCTGATTACTTCAACCTGCTGGTCACCGCTACTGCATCTCATGACACCATCGCTAGTCTCTACGCTACCTAGCAGCTACGTCACAAGATCTGCACCATGACGTATTGCTCAAGATGGCAAGAATAATTGCCAGCTGTTGTACTTTTCACCTTCACCTTAGAGAGGATTCTTGGATTCGTCTTTCGAAATACTGCTGGATTATCACTTGGAAGCTATAAATGTCATTCCTTCGCAAGAAAAGAAGAGAAAGTTGACATTTTTTTATCAATGGTGTACATATCTCTAGGCCATGTACGCCTCCTTCTGAAGAAACCGTGAGGACTTTTAAATCAACATTTATGCTAGCTGGAACTTTTAAGGAGCTGGCTCTTCAAAGATAAGTTTAATTTTATGAAGCATTTAAATTATACTAATCATTTTATACTCTTAATCAATTTCATGGTTCTCTCTTTTTATAAAGTGCATTTTTATGTGGTAAGCTCAACTTCTCTCCAATTAAACAAGCTTGTTTCATTGATATTTCTTTAATCTGGGTTTCTGTCATCAGGCCCGCACACTTTTGCTCCATTTATAATTGTTCATTTCTGCGATAAGCACTTAAGTGCAATTTGTTTATTGATTATAAATTTATTATTAGAAATAAAAATTGTTAATGTATTACTACCTACATTGGTTTTCTAGTCACGTATTTCATGCCCACTACCCCGCACCGCTTCAGTCTAATTTTCTTGACCACAGTAGTTATTTTGTCCAGGCTTTCGCCTGATGCGTTACCGTTCTCCCGTATGGGGAAGTTTTAGGGCAGAACTTTTTCTCCAACATGGGACCGCCGCCTATAATTCCCCTCCGAACGAAGACATACTGAGGGATTTTTAACGCTCTTAAAAAATCCGACGACTTCGGCCGGGTTTGAACCCGCGATCTTTGGCATAGAAGCTCAGCATGCTACCAACTACGCCACCAAAGTCACTTAAGATGTTATATAATTCGCGTATTACATTGTGTGATGGCTGGACGACAAGGAGACGTCATCCACAATATTACAGGCAGCTCTGTCAAGGTGTAATGTGGTTAAATTGACAGGATCAATTTCCACCAGAGTCGGTTTACAGAAGGGAAAAGTGGACCCAGCTCAGGAATCCTTCAGGGTCGCCAACTCTGGAGCTCACCAATTGTGAGCTCTTGGCAGCTGATTCAGGAAATCAGTTGTGTGCTGTAACCCTTCCCTCCACCAAAGAATAAAAGTATTTTTATGGAAAGACTCTTCACTGAGTTTCGCATACTGAACAAACTATAGTTCATCGATTTACACAATGTGGCTATGGGATAGGTAAGTTGGGAGTGTTAAAAGACCTTCTGACGGGAACAGCTGATGGCTTCCTTTATTCTTTCCACCGTTTGCTTTGAGCGATTCCCCTGCCGCAGAGTCTAGAAGGAGCCACCTGCTACGTTCTCATTTCGTGTGACCTCCCTAGCCATCCGATACCCTAATACCGTCGAGGTCGGAAGAGAACAAGAGTTGGTCAAGGAAGATCGACAGCAAATATTATTGAGAGGAGCCCGGCAGAAGTAAGTGGCAGGAATGTCTGACTCAGCTGTGGTCCCATGTTCGCCAACCCAGGTCTTTTCTAGATGGAAGCAACATATTTAAATTCGATGTTTCCCTCTGTATTGTCACGGCTGAGGATTTGAATGAGTTTTTGAATGGTATGGACTCCGTCTTGAGGAAAGAATTCATGATGATAATTAATAAATGTAAAACAAAAACAAGTAGTTCCGTGAAGAACAATACAGCCTATTTTCATATTATGTTGTGTTATGTTAATTGTCTCTATCAGCATACTAAATTTCAGTTTGATTGATGTGATAGATTCGTAGATATTGAGAACCGACTAAATATAGCGGATGGTCGCCATGTTGGATTTTTACATGTTATGTAGATCTAAGAGTTATGTACTGTTACATGACGATTATTGTGTACGTGTAGTATTCAAACTTCAATCGCATGATTAGGACACAAGAAGTAAAAACGAGGTTTTAAAATTTTGCGCAGCTGCCATCTTGTGGTTATGGAAACAATTGAAATAAATAAGATGTCAGAGGATTAACATTTGTGTAAGGATTTACTGTACCAAGTTTGACTGAACTCGGATGGTTAAATTGCGAGAAACGACCATGTGAATATTTATACTTCGCGTCACCGCCATGTTGGATTTTTGATCACCAGGTTATTGAAAGTCCTATAGGTGAACTTATGTGCATAGCCCCTATGAACATTTAAAAAAATCAGTTTGATTGCTGTAATAGATTCGTATATATTGAGATCCATATAAATATTTCGGATGATCGCCATGTTGGATTGTTATATGTATAGGCCATAGAGTCATGTACCATTAAAGGAAAATTATTGCGTAGATTCATTATTCAAACGTTCACTTCGATCGCATGATTACGACACAAGAAATAAAAACTTAATTTTAAAATTCACACAGCCGCCATCTTGAGGTTATGTAAACAATTGAACTAAATTAGATACCAGTGCATTACAAACTGTATAAACATTTCCTGTACCCAGTTTCATTGCGTTTGGATCATTAAATCGCGAGGAAGGTCTAATTAAAATTTTCAACTTCGCTTGGCCGCCATATTCGTTTTGTGGTTAACCGGTTTCTGAATGTATTATAGATGAACTTCCAGTAGTGCCCTTTATCTCCGTACGAAATTTCAGGGTGATACCGCTAATAGTTTTAGAGATATAGAATGCGGGTGAAATATTTCACACAGCCGCCATCTTGAGGTTATGTAAGTAATTGAACGAAGTTAGATTTCGGTGCATTACAATGTGTATAAACATATACTGTACCAAGTTTTATTGCGTTCGGTTGGTTAAATTGCGATAAACGTCTATTTAAAAGTCGCAACTTCGATTGGCCGCCATGTTGACTTTGTATTTACCATGTTTTCAAAAGTCACATAGGTGAACTTCTAGTAGTTCCCTTTATCACCGTAAAATATTCCAGGGTGATATCGGTAATAGTTTCGAAGATATTGAATGCTGGGGAAATAATTCGCACAGCCGCCATGTTGGATTGGTGAAACGTAACAAAATTTGAAGGGCACGGCTGGGGTCGTCCGTAATAGTGCTATGAACTTACTGAGTTTAATTGAAATCGCTCCAGCCGTTTGGAAGTTATTAGGGGGGGGGGACACACACACCATCGCACACGTACACACGGACGAAATGTTATCTCATAAGCCTATTTTTTTTTTCATAAATGAAAATAGGCTAAAAATATAATTGTAATGTCAGCGGATTTGGACAACACACATGCGGATACGGATACAAGCCGTGCGGTTATGGGCGGATGCGGAGAACAATCGCGAGGATGCGGGGCGGATGCGGATAACGTTCTGTTTATCCGCTCAGGGCTCTACCTATCGGGGATATGATGAACGTACCTCACAACGCCAGCATGCCACTCACCTACCGGGGACTAGGAGAACCTCTACAAGACACATCACAGCCACAGAACATAATCAGTCTACATATTCAAAATACATTTCAATCAAATTATATGTAAGCATACACAAGAAGATTAATATTTTTAGCTGTACAAAAATATTTTATGGCGGAAAAAAGTATTCGTTAATCTCATTTTACAAAATTCTGGTTTTAATTGACAAAGTAATTTGAAACACTGGAATGTGCGAAATACCTCACGAGCTATAAATATTTATGACATTGGATGGTTGTTAAATATCAACTAATTCAAATTTTGTAGACAAACTCGTTGCCTGTTCTTCACTCTCGGAAACATTCGGCCGCGCCTGCGTTTGCCGATGTGAGAATGATTTTAGACCTTATTGATACCAACAATTAACAGTAAATGTTAGTGATAGTTAAAAATCACTAAAATTCTCATCTGACCTCATAATCATCGTATTATTATATAACAAGAAGTTCCGTTAAGACCTATACAGCCTATTTTCATATATCCCATTTATGTTAATTGTCACTATCCACATACACAATTTCAGTTTGATTGCTGTAATAGATTCGCAGTTATTGAGAACCAACTAAATATTTCGGATAGTCGCCATGTTGGATTTTATATATGTAGGTCCTAGAGTTATGTACTTTAACATGAAGATTATTGTGTACGTGTAGCATTCAAACTTCAATCGCATGATAAGGACAAAAGAAGTAAAAATGAGATTTTAAAATTTTGCACAGCTACCATCTTGTGGTTATGGAAACAATTGAAATAAATTAGATGCCAGTGGATTAACATTTGTATAAGGATTTGCTGTATCAAGTTTCACTGCACCCGGGTGGTTAAGTTAGTTAGTTATTGTTGTTTTAAGGGGCGGAACTACGAGGTCATCTGCCCCCGGATAGTTAAATTGCGAGAAACGTCCATGTGAATATTTATACTTCGCGTCGCCGCCATGTTGGATTTGTGATCACCAGGTTATTGAAAGTCCTATAGGTGAACTTAAGTTCATAGCCCCTCTGAACATTAAAAAATTGAGTTTGATTGCTATAATAGATTCGTAGATATTCAGAGCCGTCTAAATATTTCGGATGGTCACCATGTTGGATTGTTAAATTTATAGGCCATAGAGTCATGTACCATTATTGGAAAATTATTGCGTAGGTTCATTATTCAAACTTTCACTTCGATCGCATAATTACGACACAAGAAATAAAAAGTTAATTTTAAAATTCGCAAAGCCGCCAACTTGAGTTTATGTAAACAATTGAATTAAATTAGATACCAGTGCATTACAAACTGTATAAACATTTCCTGTACTTTCATTGCGTTTGGATCATTAAATCGCGAGGAAGGTCTATTTAAAATTTTCAAATTCGCTTGGCCGCCATGTTCGTTCTGTAGTTAACCGGATTTTAAAAGTCTTATAGATGAACTTCCAGTAGTGCCATTTATCTCCGTACAAAATTTCAGGGTGATACCGCTGATAGTTTCGGAGATATAGAATGCCGGTGAAATATTTCGCCCAGCCGCCATCTTGTGGTTATGTAAATAATTGAACGAAGTTAGATATCGGTGCATTACAATATGTATAAACATATACTGTACCAAGTTTTATTGCAATTGGTTGGTTAAATCGCGAGAAACGTCTATTTAAAAGTCGCAACTTCGCTTGGCCGCCATGTTGGTTTTGTAGTTACCAGTTTTTCAAAAATCACATAGGTGAACTTCTAGTAGTTCCCTTTATCACCGTAAAAAATTCCAGGGTGATATCGGTAATAGTTTCGAAGATATTGAATGCTGGTAAAATATTTCGCACAGCCGCCATGTTAGATGGGTGAGACGTAACAAAATTTGAAGGGCACGGTCGGGGTCGTCCGAAATAGTGGTATGAACTTACCGAGTTTCATTGAAATCGCTCCAGCCGTTTAGAAGTTATTAGGGGAGACACACACACACGGACAAAAGGTGATCTCATAAGCCTATTTTTTCAAAATTGAAAATAGGCTAATATTGGAATGCAGCCGAAGTAAATCAGAAACCTCTATGGACATCAAATTGGCAGGTGAAAATCTAAAGGAAGTAGGAGACTTCCGTTACTTAGGAATCAAAATAACCGGTGATGGACGAAGCAAAGAGGATATAAAAAGTAGGCTGGCTCAGACAAGGAAAGTATTTCTACAAAAAAGGAATCTGTTGACATCGAATATAGATTTAGGTATTAGGCAGTCATTTTTAAAAGCATATGTCTGGAGCGTGGTGCTCTATGGAAGTGAAACTTGGACTATTGGTGCAGCAGAAAAGAGGAGAATGGAAGCGTTTGAAATGTGGTGTTACAGGAGAATGATGAAGATCAGATGAGTAGATAGGGTTACAAACGAAGAGGTATTAAGACGAGTGGGAGAGGAAAGAAGGACCGATAACGAAGAGAAGAGGTAGGTTGGTAGGACACATCATACTAAGACACCCAGGAATAGCAAGCTTAGGTATGGAAGGAAGGGTCGAGGACAAGAACTGTAGGAGTAGACCAAGGTTAGAATATGTTAAACAGATTGCCTCAGATGTAGGGTGTGGTATCTATGTAGAGATGAAACTATTAGCTCAGGACAGGAAGGCATTGAGAGATGCATCAAACCAGTCAAAAGATTGAAAACTCAAACAACACAACAACTCATGGCAGAGTGAAATTCAGAGAGATGGTGACGAGAGTGGAGACTCGGTCCCAGCCAGCAGTGAAAGTGAAGCTCATTATTCGTGTCCGCTCCACCGAGCAAAGGAGGAGGGGCTGCGTTAATCCTCTGGAATCCCCTATTCTGCGGCGCTAAACCTCTCGTTCGCGCCTGAGATGGGTAAGATGGGCCTCGCAGTAATCCTGAAATAGGTTGGCTCTCACCTTCTGTGTTGCTGATTTGCCGATACCATTAAGTGGCGAGCTATGTTTGAAAACAGACACTGAACGATACAAAGAACAGATACGCAATACATTAACCAACAGTGAAAACATGGAGGAAAGAATACGAGGAGATGCCCTGAGCTAGTATGAGTGAAGCCAAGCGCTGCAAACAAAGTGGGCGTAACCTGAACTCGTATTCGGTGTTCTGTGACTTGCATGAGTCATTGTGCATGGCTAAACCTTATTTTGGCCCTGGTTTTTATCGCGCTCCGGTTATGCAACTTTGGAAACGTAATAACAGTAGTAATAAGTTATTTTAAAAAATCTTCAATTCTAATCTCAGCATGTGTAGGCCTACCTTATATACCAAAAAACTAAAAATCATTCCTCTGGAAATCCCAAATATCAAACGGCTGTCGGTCAATAATTACGGTAGGCGTACGTAATTAATCATTTCGAGGTTAATCGTCAAGTTTCTACCCCTTACAAAGAAAATACCGTACGGTACCGAAACGTATAGGCTATGCCGTATTTTTGTGCAAATATGCATCCTTTTTTTAATTGTTCTGTTTATTAATTTTGAGGTTCGTATTCTTGAATATCAAAATGTGTACGACCAATGAGTGAAAGTGGCTGTGCTCGAAATTAGGCCTAAAAACTGATGAATGCCTCAACACCAATCTATCTATATATATAAAGCACAAAGTTTGTCTGTCTGTCTGTCTGTCTGTTATGTATACAAATCTACACCGTTTCACCGATCTGAACCAAAATTTGTATACTTACCCTTTGGAACCCTGCGGGTAACCCTGTCAACATTAAATTTCGGACAGACCACCCCATGCCCTGCATTTAGGCCCTTTTGCACAAATCTACACCGTTTCACCGATCTGAACCAAAAGTTGTATATTTAACCTTTGGAACCCTGCGAGTAACACTGTCCACTTGAAATTTCGGACAGACCACCCCATTCCCTGCATTTAGGCCCTTTGGTCCAAATCCACACCGTTTCACCGATCTCAACCAAAATTTGTATATTTACCCTTTGGAATCCTGCGAGTGACACTGGCCACTTAAAATTTCGGACAGACCACCCCATTCCCTGCATTTAGGCCCTTTGGTCCAAATCTACACCGTTTCACCAATCAGAACCAAAATTCGTATTCCTACCCTTTGGTGCCCTGCGAGTAACACTGTCTGCTTGAAATTGCGGACAGACCACTCCATTCCCTGCATTTAGGCCCTTTGGCCCAAATCTACACCGTTTCACCGATCTCAACCAAAATTTGTATATTTACCCTTTGGAACACTGCGACTAACACTGTCTGCTTGAAATTGCGGAGAGGCTACTCCATCCCCTGCATTTAGGCCCTTTGGCACAAATCTACACCGTTTCACCGATCTGAACCATACTTTGTATACTTACCCTTTGGAACCCTGCGAGTAACACTGTCCACTTAAAATTTCGGACAGACCACCCCATTCCCTGCATTTAGGCACTTTGGCACAAATCTACACCGTTTCACCGATCAGAACCAATATTCGGAAACTTGCCCTTTGTTACCCAGCGAGTAACACTGTCTGCTTGAAATTGCGGACAGACCACTCCATTCCCTGCATTTAGGCCCTTTGTCCCAAATCCACACCGTTTCACCGATCTCAACCAAAATTTGTATATTTACCCTTTGGAACACTGCGACTAACACTGTCTGCTTGAAATTGCGGCGAGGCCACTCCATCCCTTGCATTTAGGCTGTTTGGCACAAATCTACACCGTTTCACTGATCTGACTCCAATTTTATATACTTACCCGTAGAACCCGACAAGTAACCCTGTTCAATTTAAATTTCGGACAGACCACACTATTCCCTGCTTTTTGGCCCTTTGGCAGAAAACTACACCGTTTCACCGATCTCAACCAGATTTTACATAATTACCGTTTGGAACTCGACGAGTAACACTGCCCACTCGAAATTTCGGACAGGCCACTCCATTTCCCGCATTAAGGCCCTTTGGTACAAATCTACATCGTTCACCGATCGAAAACAAAATGTGTATACTTACCCTTTGGAACCCGATGAGTAACACTGTCCACTTTAAAATTTGGACAGGCCACTCCATTCCCTGCATTTTGCCCTTGGCACAAAAATACACCGTTTCACCGATCTCAACCAGATTTTACATAATTACCGTTTGGAACTCGACGAGTAACACTGCCCACTCGAAATTTCGGACAGGCCACTCCATTTCCCGCATTAAGGCCCTTTGGTACAAATCTACATCGTTCACCGATCGAAAACAAAGTGTGTATACTTACCCTTTGGAACCCGATGTGTAACACTGTCCACTTGAAATTTCTGACATACCACTCCATTCCCTGCATGTAGCTCAGGAATTCCTCGGGGTTGCCAGCTTCCTAACTCACTAGTCATGAGCCCTTGAGTGTGTACCAGAAGTGGTGGGTCTACACACACCCTGCCTCTTTGAGGGCCTTGACCAGAAGACAGGAGATATTATGAAAAGGAAAAGAAGGCAGATCTTTCGAAGAATGAGGGTATCAGGAAAGATGAGACAAAGCCAATTAAGGCGGGAAATTGAATGACTCCCTAGCCCTCGGATACCCTAATACAGTCTGGGTCGGAAGAGAACAAGAGTTGACCAAGGGAGGCCGACAGGAAAGAGAACTGAAATGAGCCCGGCACCAGGAAGTAGAAGCGATGCCAGACTCAGCTGGGGTTCCGTGGTCGCCAACCCACGTCCCACAAGTTGTGAGACCCTGGGGGGGGGGGGGGTCAGTTGTGAGAATAGCTTGCTGATTCATCGCGAGGTGACTTGAGAGTACTTTCCAAAGCCCGCCGTGTTATCTCCTGCTGTCTATGCTGATGCCAGCACAGGGCCGTTGCGAAACAGTGAGTGATTCCCGGTCAATCTGTATAGGACGGGGAACCCCGAACGTGTGTCATCATTTTTCGTCATAATCTGCGATCATCTCAGGTTCGTGCAGCTTGGACCTATATTCTTTGTCTTTGCCGAGCAGTACGCTCTTTCACTAGACGCATCCAGTACAGGCCTAAGCCAGAAAATAAGGTTGAGACTTTGGAAGACATCGAAGCTAGACACCTGAATTACCTATATCAGTTTTAAAATAACACCATGTTCGTTTAGTAGTCATTTTTTCATTACCTTATTATTATCATCATAAGTGCAAATGACCTAGATGTTACGCGCATCATACCAATAATCACCGCCGCATAAAGTCTTTCTCGACTGTGATTTTTAAAATATTTATTTTTGGTTGGTTGGTTCTTAAGTTTAGGGGCTGCGACAACGCGGTCATGTAGCCCCGTGTACTTTGGGTGTGTGTAGAATCTGTCTGATAACCGGTGTTAATTGTGATGACTGTATTAGTGTGTGTTATCTGTTTTTTTAATTTAAGTACAAACTGCAACTTAGAATTCTTCAAATAGTTCGTACTTTTGCCGCCAAGCGCCACCGTCAACGACTACTAGGCCATGTTCGGAACTTAGCTACTAGACGCCACTGCAGTCGGCTCTTGGCAACGGATGTAGACATCTTTGAGCGTTGTTTACCTATCCAATTTAGCTTCACACAGGTGTAATTAGTGGAAGGTTCTTTAACATGCCATAAATCTGACATGGGACCGCCGGCTTTACTTCCCCTCCGAAGAAAGGCATACTGACGGATTTTTAACGCTCTTAAAATATCCGACGTCTTCGGCCGGGTTTGAACCCGCTATCTTGGGCATAGAAGCTCAGCATGCTACCAAATACGCCACCGAAGCCGCCATATAGTTATTTTTATTACAGTACATTGTGTACATTATACGTTGAAGTGTCAATTCAATACCGGTAGTAGATTCCCTTATCATCCTCATCATAAGAGCAAATGACCTACAGTAGATGTTACGCCCATTACACCATTAATCACCACACACAATTAGTCTTCCTCGACTGTGAATTTTGAAATATGTATTTCTATTACGGTAGTTTGTAAGTTTGACGTGTCAATTCAACAGTAGTTTTTATTATCATCCTTATCAAAAGGGCAAATGACCTAGATATTACTCCCTCATTGTCTTTGGGGGCAAATGACTTAGATTTTAAGTCCATTATATTTCTAAGGAGACCTTAAAACATTATCATCATTCCACCGGGCGAAGCCGGGTACTACTGCTAGTAAGAACATAAACCCCAATTTGGTGTAAATACCGTAATTAGTTCGGCATCATTAATTCCCAAGATGCTCCTTCTTTGGTAGCCTATATCTCGCATCTTCAAACATCTGTATTCAATTTAATCAGTGTTTCAGCGTATTATTACGTTTTGCCGCGTCTTCCTTACAAAACTAGCCTCGCAAAGGTGCTCTCATATTTATATTTCAATTGGCTTTTAAAATGATAACGCAGCTTATTTGTGCCAAGTACCGTGATGTACATAGTGTATTCTGCCTATCTAAGAAAAATTCTTGACTTGTCATTGCAGTTTTACGTCACTAAAATCCATTACTAGTTGGAGTGGTTTACGGCTTTAAGCATAGGGACAGCCATTTTCTTGCAACCAAAGTGGGCGAGCCGTTTGGCTTCAGCAGCTTGCGCTAGGCAGCGCAGCGAAGGCATCTCCTCCCTTTCTTTCCTCCAAGAATGAAAATGTCGCCCGCCAACCTTTCCTTATTTTTGTAGTGGTGGCTAACTTGATCGGTCTCACAAAGTGACATCTTGCGGGTCAGATCACCATCAGTGATGGTATGTCATTCCCAAATTCTCTGCTGTGCGTCGCTACCTTAAAATACAGTGCGGGATCAGCGCCCTGTTTCATAAAACTTACTCTGTTAACTAATAATATTCGTTATCGTAATAATGTTTACTAGTGGGGCCGTGCGAGCTTTCTCAAAGTCAATGTAGGTTTATGGGGTAGTAGGGACAAATGTAGGAGAACGAAGTTTTAAATATTGAAGATATGTATTTATTGTTGTTAAACGACTTACGTACATGAGAAGAACACAAAGAATTATGTAGAACAGCGTTTTTTACTTGTCACAGCACCTCTTTGTAGACAATATTCGATGTTACAACGAATTCATCAGTTATTGTTTGCTCGGGAGTTTCTCCTACAGAAATGTTTACATTTGCAAAGGATTGAACCCTAGAGAAAGTCTTGGCGAGACAACTCCGGATCCACCTGCTGAGAGGCTCCTCGGCTAGCAGTACGCCGCGCTCCCACCAGATGGCTGCCACCGCCGCGCTGCACTGCGCTCTAGCGGCAGGCTCGCCAGGTTACGGCGCTCCCATTGTAAATGTACATTTCTTAAGGTGTTTATTTAATTGTGAGGCATTTAAAGAGGAAGTGAGTGCGTTTCGGGCACACATGGGGTTATGCAGAACCTGTAGGTACCCCATATGTGTAGGTTGGTGTTAACAGAACCTTATTTTCGGTACAAAACCGGAATAGAACCTTAGCAGAATAATATAGGGAGGATTGGTTAACCAAATTCTGTTTCGTCAATATTCATGAGGTCTGATAACAGTCAGATGATTGAATTGGAGGTTAATGGGGTCCGGATAGCCAAAAATCTACAAGTTATATTCGGTTGCTTAGGATTTTTCTGTGTAGGATAAGCATGAGACAAGAAAATAATAGCTGGTATTGAAGGGTGAATTTATTGTTCGGAGCCTTTTCAGCTTCATTACGAAAGAGACATGTGATACGATATGTGATTAAAATCGCGCCTCCGGTGCACGTGTTAAGAACTAACTATGACAGCTTCCTTATTGACCACGTCATCCGCTATCGAACTGCCGCTAGACTGAACTCGCCCCATAGGTTATTGAACACAGGTTGGCTACAATGCTTACGTTGTCGTCTTCAAGTAGCGGCCTAGGATTTGTCTCCTAATAATATCAATAATAATAATAATAAGTGGCTTCGGTGGAGTAGTTGGTAGCATGCTGAACTGCTGTGCCCAAGATCTCGAGTTAAAAACCGGCTGAAGTCGTCGGATTTTTTTTAAAGAAGCGTTGAAATCCTTCAGTATGCCTTCCTTCTGAGGAGAAGTAAAGCCGGCGATCCCATGACATACATTTATGGCATGTAAAAGTTCCTTCCTCTAACTACACTTGTGGAAGCTAAATTTCTAGTTCCAGCGCTCACCACTAGGTGTCGTTGACATCTGGTAGCGAAAGTTGGAACTACTTGAAATTGAACGGAACTTGTAGCTCACCCAATGGGTGTCCGCTTGAAGCAGCTACAGCTTCTGGCGAGCCGAACATGTCCTCGGACACTCCCGGCACTAAAAGCCATACGCTAAATAAATAAGTAATAATATCGTATGGCCCCGGGTGGCGGGTGCAAGCTTTGTTTTCTGACGCCAAGAGGACAGCTTACATGTCGAATTTTATCGTTCCTTGGAACGCTATGAAAGTCAAGGAGGTCAGATATCTAAGCTCCTTGACACTATAGCGCATTCTAGTTGAGAAAGGAGGAACTTTGTGTTGGCGCAAAAACCTGGGATTAATTTTGAAATTATGAACACGGCCTACTGAATTCAAATGAGTTCTTTAACATCCCAATAACGTACGACATGCGAGCCGTGATTTTTGTTGCCTTTCAAAAATCACTTATCACGGCCAGAAGCGAACCTGCAAGATTGGTGTTGGTACTCTAACACAATAACCACTCACCCACCGTGGCAAGTCTCTGTCAGCTCAATCACCTGGAGAAAGCAGCCCATCTAATTTATCAACATGAAATAATTCCCTGTGTGTAAACGAGGCACGCTAAGTCCGTCGTTTGGCCCCTTTGTCTGAGGTATTATACTGCGTGAGTAAATTTAACTACAGTAGTTGCTATTAACCAGATAAGTGAAGTGTTTTAATAAAGTGATAAATTTGTGATGTTCCAATCTACAAGTGAATTAGTGTTTGAAAAACCAAATATCCCCCACTCCTCCGAATGATTAGAATATGCGTGTTTTCTACCACAAGAAAACTGTTTCGGCTTTGATCAGGGATAGACTAAGGGCATTACGCGAACGATCCTTGGCTTGTCCCCGGCCACGTTAAAGAAATTAGGAATGAGGGAGAAGCTCCACTTAACCTCATTCTGTCAAATTGTAGTGGGTCAATCTTAGGCCGTTATATGTAGGGTAGGGAGGAGTCGAGTTTGTATCTTGTTGCCGTTCGAATAGGCTGTTGTTGGATTCTTTGTTTGCCTTTTGGGATTGGATTAACGTAAGGCAATTATAATAAGCAACAACAGCAACATTCTGGATACAAGCCTAATAATAGTCTATATCAGTTTATGTTAACACTCTTCTTTGTTTACGAAACAGTTTGCTAGTAAGTTTATGAAACAGGGCCCAGATGTATCCTAGTAGAGTACCCGCAAGAAGAGCTTGCCGAAACTCAACGATGCGCTGAGTCCAATATCAATCGGCGTAGTTTAATGCTCATTGCGGGGCTCATGTGTGTCCCCCGAATGCTGATTTCGCGTTCTTCAACCCTGCTGGCTCACTGCGAGACGCGGTCTACAGCTGTAATTCAAGCGTAGAGTGCAAGGAAACAGCAAACAATATAGGCTAATTAGGGTATAGGTTACTGTGTCCTGGCTCAGGTAATAACTACTGTGTAAGGCATTACTGTCGACCAAAATATTATGTGCACTCGAGTTTGAAGGTTGTTTGTGAAGTAACCAATAGACCTACATAAAATCCAATAATATTATCATCTTCATCGTTCTATATTACGTTAGTTAATGTAGGTTTGGGATTTTTAATTTATATTTTAATATTTTTTATCGCAGTTGAAACACAAAAAGTGCCCGTTTTTAAGCATGTTTCAACCATGCGTCACATTTAAGAATTATTATCTCACAAACCCGTCATCAGATCGAATCCAAATTGTAACACAATATACATTGCAATGTTGTATAACTGGTTTATTAATTTCAAAATGTTGTGTGTTCCAGAACGCAAGTTGTTATCATTTTTGTAAGGTAACTTTTTCTCGGCTCGGGGTCGTTGGAAAATGTAGTTCTTGGTTGCGTTGTAAATCTTATACATCAAAAGGTTATGCTGTATGACTGTGAAATACGTAAATTAATTCACTTATTTTATATCGGTTTGTATTTGTACGGGGAATTAAGACATGGTTCACCAGCTAGCCGCTCCGGGAAATGCTGTACAGCGTTGCTGATGTGGAACCCATCACTTCTGAGCGAGGCGCGCCATGACGCGTGATGGAGCCCATCTTGGCAACGTTGTACAGCTTTCACCGGAGCGGCTAACTGGTGAACCATGTCTTAATTCCCCGATATAAAATAAGTGAATTAATTTACGTATTCACAATCATACAGCATACCTTTTTGATGTATAAGGATTATAACGCAACCAAGAACTACAATTTCCAACGACCCCGAGCCGAGAAAAAGTTACCTTACGAAAATGATAACAACTTTTTTTCTTGGACACGCAAAATTTTGAAATTAATAAACCAGTTATACAACATTGCAATGTATATTGTGTTAAAATTTGGATTCGATCTGATGACGGGTTTGTGAGATAATTTTTCTTAAATGTGACGCATGGTTGAAACACGCTTAAAAACGGGCACTTTTTGTGTTCCAACTGCGATAAAAAATATTAAAATATAAATTAAAATTCCAAACCTACATGAACTAACGTAAAATAGAACGACGAAAATGATGATGTTATTGGATTTTATGTAGGTCTATTGGTTACTTCACAAACAACCTTCAAACTCGAGTACACATAATATTTTGGTCGACGAAATCTCATTTGAACCCCAGTCACAGTTTAGCATGCCAAAACTCCGGCTAGGTAGACGGCCCGTTCAGAACTGCTGCCAGCGAACTACTGAAGCAAAGTGGGAGGGGCGTGTTCTGCCACCACCGAGCCCACCCGAAAATTACCGAAGATGTGCGCAGGATTCTGTGGCAAGCTCTTCTTGCGCGTATTCTATTTCCCTCTCACTCGTACTCGTAAGTCCTTTCGTTAGCTTCGTCCTTTTCTACCTTTGCGACATTGCCAATTTCTCAACAATGCAAAGTGATACATTCAATAAAATAATTGCATTGTCGTATAGAGAGCTTGCCGTGGCGTGATATTAAAGGACACTCACCTGTTGGGCTGGGGCGGTCCGTCAGGGCCGAGAGGGCGGAAGGGTGGTGGACCCTTGTCGTGGCCCAGGCAGCATACCAAGGACATGCCTTGCTATCCGCCGCCGACTGCGGGTACACCGCTACAAAGGGACTCCGGCCAGAAGCTGCCGCCGCCAGAGCACCGAAATGCGTCATGAGACCCAATCTGAAAAGAAAATATTACCGTCTACAGTTTTCTGCTTTTACTCACGGCTCTGCGCATCCAGGACCGCCTGCAGACTCTTCATGAAATGACTGACGCAATGGAGTCGTCCATTAACTTTTCGCCGTCATACACGAACTGTTCCAAGATATAAAGTATGATATAGCATTGCTAGTATTGGCGGCAATAATAATGATTGTGTGGCCTTCTGAGAGGCCGAGTGCAGGTCTTTATAGTTGACGCCCTTGGGTGACCTGCGCGTCGTAATGAGGATGAAGTGATAGTTATTGTTGTTTTAAGGGGCGGAACTACCAGGTCATCTGCCCCTCTTAACACAGATTAAAGTGGCCTATACAAATTTGGAATTGAATTTAAAATTTAGAGGTGGACACCTAAATTTGAAAAGACCGAAAATTAATAAAAAATAAACATTAAATAAAACTAACAATTATAATATCATAAAATTTACGCAAAAACAAAAATTCAGCATTCAAAAACGAACAAGTCGTTGAGTCAATGTACACTGATTTATGCCATGTTAAAGAACTTTCCACTAATTACACCTGTGTGAAACTAAATTGTGTAGGTTAAGAATGTGATCAACAATCTTAGGTTGGTACTGAACCCTTTACCCTATGTTGGTTAAATGATTCTACTTTTTATTTCTTCAATTAATAAATATTTCAACCAGCATCATGAAAGTAGCCAGACAGCGATGAGGAAATTTCAAGCATTTGTTGGAGACAGTAGGGACATACCTGCGACAGTTTAACAAAAGGCTAAGTACGTGAGCTATGAAAAGAAATAGCATAGCGATGTATCACAGGGACAGGTGTGGCTACCTCAATTTTAGAAGCGACGCGCGGTGAGACATGGTTCTGGTATGTTCATTGTGATATTCGCGCCTAGAAGAAATATGATGCAGTAACGTGAATGGCTGATGAAGAAAATAGACACTCCCAAGACGCCAAGATCTACTAGAAACCGCCAAATTACAGAAAATGGAGAACCAATGAGAAGAGAATGCCTACTTGCGCGCCAACTCCGGCTGGGGTACGCGGTGGCTAGCATTCACGCGGGAAATCGCCTAGACAAAATCTCTACGATCGATTCTAGGTTTAATGGGCATATTCTTGACCTGTGCAATATTACGAGTTCAGTGATATTTATTTCATTCCTGTATCACAATTATTTCGAGAAATTTTTACATAAAATCCCCCTCCATCTAGACCCAACGGCCAGTTCATTTATAAGTGTGTCGAAGAGCCAAGACATTATTATTATTCTGTGCGTCTACGGACGTAGACTTATTATTATTCTGTTCGTCTGAGGACGTAGACTTTTATTCCGTGTGTCGTGGACACAAGACTTTGAGTTGGTGCGTCTACGGACGTAGACTGTTATTCCGTGTGTCGAGGACACAAGATACTCATTGTAAAGTGTTAAATTCAGTGATAGATAGTCATAGTACTATAGTTATAGGGGCAGTATCGTCGATAATTCGCCAACGAACAGTGACAGGGAATTTAGTACCTGAACAAGCGAATTTAGTAGTCAGACATAAAGTGTATAATAACCTAATTTTTGTATCAGCGCAAGGATGACATCGATGAATGCAGAGGAAGTTTGGAATTCTCAACACTCCGTCCAGATGGCTGATATGAGATAAAGGACCATCCAGTTGGGGAATGGTGTCTGATGTTCTTTGACGGGTGACTACAAAAGAGATGAGTACGAAATAATATTTTATTATTTATTAAATTAACTTATGGTTTATGGGACATATTTTTTGTAAATACTTTGCTTGTGTGATTAATGTAATATATTTAGTTTGATCTGACACACTTTTGTTTGGAAGCAGCTCGCACAATTGTAGTTTTTGGAAGGTTCTTTTCTTTGTGTTGTGTTAACTAACGTATCTATGTGAACGGCCGTGTTCGCCTATGTTACGAAGTGCGGTTAAAAACGTCTCTCGGAGATATGTCGTGTTTCAGAAGTAGGACTGAATTAATATAATTATATAATAGATTGGAGGGTAATTAAAGTTTGTTGAGATTTATTATTGATCAGATTCAGTGTGATTATTGCCTTTTGGAGCAATGTAATTTGTGACGAAGAGTATTCAGCTCTATCGTAAGTTTTAAATATTGTGTTAAATGTTTGCGAGCTCTAATTCAGCAGACCCGTGTGAAAGGCGTTATGTCAGTCCCAGATGTGTGTATTGTGGTATATTTTTTGTGGTATTACAAGCGGGAATTTCAGCAGAGACTGATTTCTGTCAGCTTGGTACCAGATTCATATTGTATCCTTGCGAGGACAATTATGGATATGTGATTATTGTCTGACCATATGTTGAGTTGGAGGAGATGTTAGTTGCTGTTGATTCCTTGAGATAACAGTCCAGCTGGTCGGCTATTTATATACACTGGAAGGGGGACATGACTGGTAATGTGGAAAGGGTGAGTTGTGGTCACAAGGGCTGGCTGAGTTTCGCAAGCAAGCTCATCATTAGTGGAGTGCACGTCTGGCTCCCAATTTACTTGAAAATAAATATAAATGTGAGAAACTGATCAATGGTAAAATTGTTTAAATAAATGGGAGTTGCCTACGAAACACGATAACCTTCGAAGCGTTTCATTAACATGCAGTTTTGTTAATATAAAGTAATCTTATCCACTCAGGTGGTTTGTTGTTGTTGGTTTATTCTATGTTTATTTTCCATGTCAGTGACCCGTGAGTCACGTGCGGCGCTGTGTTTCCTTGTTGTTGAGTATCTGGCCAAGGTGGCAGCTCATTTGGTTAAGTGTGTCACCACACTAATAAGGGTCTCAGAGAGATGCCTGTAAATAGTAGAGTTGTAATACGTGTGTCAGAATTAGATTTAAGGATTTTTATTAATGTTATGCCCATATCCATAAACGTTGATTTACGAGATGATTGTTCGTGAGCACCGTGGCTGTTAACCCGTTGTGAACGAACGATCATCCAAGTACTCATTTCTCGTAGATAGTCATCACGCGAACATAAATTCACATGCAAGGTAGTGGAACTTGGATCCACATTTTTATTAGAAAAGGGGAGATCTGTCTGACTCCTCAAAGTGATAAATATTCCTGTCAGGGGAAAATTCAGGGAGGATTTTGTTTATTTTTTGTTTGTTTTATTCTTTTATGCACAAATTAGTTATTAAATCTTGTTATTATCTTACGTTTTGTCTCCTTTCTTTCTTAATTATAGTTTTTATCCTATAACCCTTGCCTCAGAAAAGCACGTTGTTTGGCGGACGTAAACACCACACTATGAACTGAACGCGACCCCTTGATCTAAGATTCTTGCATAAAACACTGCTATTCTGAAGGGTTCATAGGTGAAAACTGGCGGCCAACGTTGGGGCTATTCACTGTGGTGTAACGGGAAGATTACACATGTCAATAGTGGCGCATTTGAGTAAAACTGGCATGCCGCAAGTGCAGGCAGATATGACAGTATTTAATCACCGGGAAGTGATATTTTATTAAAAGTAGTTGAGGCGAAGTGGATACCGCCAAATGTGTGAAAGATAAATTAAAATCAGGAGTTTGCAATGTAAAATACGGTTCACGTTGTTGTCTTTTAAATTAAAGTAAAATTAAGATGTGATACCGGGCGCCCAATGATAAAGTTAAAACTAGATTTGTTTAGAAAATCAAACTCATGGAAATATTAGGAGGCTGTAGCCTAAAATGACAATTAATACTTTGTTAATTAGTCAGTGTTAATATCAGATCAGGATAACTGTTTAATGACTAAATATGTGCTTGGGTTTAAAATTAAATTGAGTAAAACTAGAACTACTCAGAGATGCAATCAACTAATGGGATTAAAGGTAAATATAAATGAACTGAGTAGGATAAAGAAATTAAATGTGCATTGGATTTATGTGCGTGTCAAAGGGCATTGGCGTATGCCATTTCCCATATGTCTCATATAAATTATAAAACATGGCAACGGTGGCGCAGATCCAGGAGATCATTGAAAGTGCAGCGAGGAGAACGCAGGAATTGTTGGATACTAAACTAGCTGAACAAAGTGAACAATTACACAATAAACTATCTGAACAAATAAACACTAGTATGTTAGAGCAAAGTGAATCGCTAAATACGAAAATGTCAGAGCAAAGTGAATCGCTAAATACGAAAATGTCAGAGCAAAGTGAATCGCTAAAAATTAAACTGTCACAACAAAGTGAATCGCTAAATACGAAAATGTCAGAACAAAGTAAATCGCTAAATACTAAAATGTTAGAACAAAGTGAATCATTGCGGACACAATTAAATAACAGTAGAATTGAGCAAAATGAATATCAGGCGGAACAAGCTAGGTTATTAAAGAGTGAAATTAATGACACTATAAATTCACAGTTAGAGGCGCAAAATAATAAAAACACGAACCAATTAGCTTCGTTAACCGCAGAGATGAAACAGCACACAAACCAACAGATGATATTACTGGCCCTTGATGTAAGCAAAAATAATGAGAAACAATTAGAGCAGATTAAAAAAATGGAAAGTATTTTTGATAAAAAACTTAGCATTCTCGATGAAACGGTGTTAGCTAAATTAGAGCAGATTGAAATAGCATGCACAATGAATACAAGCGAGGTCAAAATAGCTCAGGATAAGTTGGAAGGTCGATTCAAGGAGATGGAGAAAAGTGGCAGGGTCATTCAACAACAAATATCAGCAGTAGATGAGAACATATCAGGCATAATTAAAGATATGGACCGTCTCGAGATAAAATCAGCGGAACAGTGGAAAAGCCTAGAAACGGAACAAGAACCATTTAAGAGTACATTAGACGAAAGGCTAAGCCAGATAGAAAATAATCAGGATGAAAATAAGAGCCAGATAGAAGAAAAAATAAGCACGATTAAAGAACAGATCAGGAAAGATTGGAAGAAAATGAATATTGATTCTAGAGAGGAAAGATCCACCATTCTTAAAACAGTAGGCGAAAACCACACGCGTATTCAAGCTTTGGAGCAAGAGGTAAAAAATAAACTTAGAGCAGACAGACAGGATCATTAAAGCCGAACTCCGCTCATTAGAACAATCATCTATATTTAAAACGGGAGCATTGAAAGACAAGCAGGATGACTCACATAGTTCCCAACCCAGCATAGCAGGAGGTCAGACTCAAGCAGAGAGCCCATTAACAACAAACACGGAAGGATTTCGCAAGAACGTAGATAGGAGCTCAACACCACAGGACGGTCATCAGCCCACACAACTGATTCAAGTAATTCGCTCAAATGACTACAAACCGCAGAAATACACCGAAAATTCAGGGGTAACACCTAAGGCCTTTATCAAAGAGATTGAAGACCATTTCAATGACACTGGGGTACCTGAAGCACGTAGATTGAGAATGATGGAGAGATTTTTATCAGGAAATGTTCTCACCTGGTTTTGTAAGTTTCAAATATACATTTGGAACCATGTCAGACTTTAATTTAGCGTTTCTGCGCAAATACTGGTCTCCCGCCATACAACAGAGTTTAAGAATGGAGCTTTACTCTAGAAAATACCAAACTACCCAGCAGACAAAATACTCAGATTTCTTTAACATGCAAATGCTAAAATTTCGCGACCTAGATTACCCATTAAACGAAGCAGATTTGGTGATGACGATAGCAAGGCAAATGCCAGTTAATGTACAGCAAGTACTAGTCGCAGCAAACGTCAGTACGGCCCTACATGCGGAGCAGATATTACGGCAAATAGATGAGACCACATCTCATAGTCATTTTAGAGGAGGAAGACAGCTGGAATTAGTCAACACTTCAGAGGTCGTAAAAACAAAACAAGGAAATACTAAAACGCAGGGTACTAATACAAGCACTTCCACACCTAGGCGAAACCAGGAAGAAGGGGAAAACAAACCATATCAGCGTAACGAAAATCACTACAACAATAGATACCAGGGCAACAATAGATACCAACAGAGAGGATATCAACAATGGCGTGATAATCGAAGGAATGACAGGCCTTATGGAAGATACGGTGATTACAATGCCAATCAACGATGGAAAGGAAGGAGAGATCAAAATCAAGGAGATCAACGTAACTATCGAGATGACTGGGATGATAGGCACGCTCAATCACAAAATTACTTAGAGGAGTTACACGCTAATCAAGGTGGAGAGCTAGGAAGATGGGAAAAGGCCATTGGGAACAGAAAGAACCCAGATACACATACTGAGGAAGCTGGAAGTCTACTGAGACAAGAGGAATATCAAGGACATGAGCGACAGAAGGATGATGGGAGTCGAAATGGAGCTAAAAAAAAAATGTTAATTTTGGATCAAGGAGACAGTCTCAAAACACAACAGTCGGAAGTTGAAGATGGATGGATAGTAGCGAACATACAAGAATGGATTGCTTTAACAGAAGACTGCCTGGAGGAGACGGTGAAACCACGGAACGATGAAATTAGGCAATTACCCATTATTTACGCAAGGATTGGTGGAATTAATATAAGATGTTTATTGGATACAGGGTTACAGATCAGTCTAGTATCGGAGGCCTTGGTTCGAGAGTTGGGACGGACTCAGAATATTCCTGTAATTCCGGTACCACAGCTCAAAGTGAGGGGTGTTATTCCTGAACGCACCGTCACTTGTAAACCTCAGGCATACTTAGAGCTGAACATATTGGAACACACTTTTGGGCAAACATTCATTATCATGGCAAAGATGAATTTCAATATAATTCTTGGTGCAAATTTCATTTGTGACTATCAAGCAGTGATAGATTTACACAAGAATACAGTCAGTTTTAGAGAATATGACCAGCTGAAAAACGTGGGATTGCATATGGATGAAATCACTACCGGAAGAGATGTAAATTCTTGGGCATTGGAAGCAATATCAGAAGAGACGGAAGAGGAGGTACGAAAGGCGGAAGATAACATCGTAGAAGGGGCTGTTGTGGAACTAGATGAGGAGATAGAATCCCAGGAGATATGGTCTTTATTAACAGAAGGAAATAACAGCGATGCACAATTTGAAGAGTTACTACAGGAGCGGCTCAATGACATTCAACTTGGGGGCGAACACAGAAAACAGTTGGAAGAGATTCTAAGGAAGCACAAAACAGTATTTGATACAGTACCTGGGAAAATTTTAAATTTCAAGTACTCTATGCAAGTCGAGGACTGGTCACCTTTCAAAAGCAGATTGTACCCAATTCCTGAAAAATATCGTGGTCAAGCTAAAATCATTATAGATGAGATGTTAGAAGCTGGAGTGATAAGGAAGACACCTACACCTTATCTAAATGCGATTTTGGCAGTCACAAAACCAAATGGATCTATTAGACTTTGTTTAGATGCCAGAAATCTCAACATGAGACTCATTTTTCCTGAGTATGACAGAGCGCCAATTATCAGAGACGTATTAAAAGGCTTTAAAAACAAGAGCATTTATTCATCAGTCGATCTGACGAGCTCGTTCCACCATCTTGAATTGGATGAGAAGTCACAGCTTCTAATTGGCTTCTTATTCGATAACCAGACGTTTTGTTTCGTCAGAATGCCTTTTGGAGACAAAACAGCGGGCTGTGCTTTAATCCGAACACTGGACCGGAACCTAACCGAGGAAGTAAAGGAGATGACGGTGCGATACATCGACGACATTCTGTTGGCATCCGACAACATTGAAACTCACATGAAAAATTTAGATAAAGTATTGGGCAACTTGAATACATCGAATTTCAAAGTAAACATGAAGAAATCGCATTTCTTCAAGAGCGAGATCTTATATTTGGGTCACGTCATTGACAAGGAGGGAGTGAAGCCAAACCCAGCTAAGATTGAAGCGATAAAGAATTTCCCTACACCAACGAGAGTCAAGCACATTCGGGCTTTCTTAGGCGTAACGGGATTCTTTAAAGAAAACTGTCCAGGTTATACGGAGACTGTAGCTCCAATGCAAGAAATGTTAAAGAAAAATAACAAATGGTCATGGAATGCGGAATGTGAGAAGGCATTCCAAGCAACAAAACAGCTATTGGAAAACTGCATTAAATTAGGATATCCAGATTTCAAGCTCAAATTTATAATCCAAGCGGATGCTTCACTAATTGGGATAGGTGCTATGCTCTACCAAGAGGATCCAGCTAACCTGCAGCACAAAACATATTTGGCATTTGTCAGCCGAAAATTGCGTAAGCACGAGCGAAATTATACTGTAACCGAGCTAGAATTGTTGGCCATCCTTCATGCGCTCCAACAATGGAAACGAATAATCTATGGTTACCCTATTGTTGTCAGAACTGACCACAAGGCACTAACATTCCTGTTTAAGACGTCAATGGCAAGCGAACGTGTGACACGTTGGTCTATATACATTCAGCAGTTCAGCATTGTAATTGAACATTGTCCAGGGAAGATGAACGTGATACCGGATGCACTCAGCAGGAACCCAGAGCCTGATAATGAAGAAACAGCGATGGTACAACACTTGGAGTTAACACCGAAGGACCGGGAATTCTTGGAGGAGTTACGTGAGATACAGCGAGAACAGGAAGCGGAACCATGGATGATGCTATTAATTCGATACTTCAAAAAGCAACTACCTACAGGAACACCTGCATTTCGAGAAGCGAAAGCCAAAGAAGGAAGATATGTTTATGTCAACAATTTGCTGCACAAATGGGTAGATAATGACCACACCAAGTTACGCATATTAGTACCTGCATCGTTACAACGAGGATTGACATGGCATACGCACGAAAGTTACGGTCACGTGGGCTTAGACAAGTGCGAAGCGACAATAGGAGAGACATTTACATGGCCACGTATGAGAACAACTATATGTGACGTCATTACAACTTGTGACCCGTGTCAGAGAACAAAGCCAAATAATTATTTACTGAGGCAATATCCTAGACCATTGCTACCTCAGAAACCATGTGAGCTGCTGGCGATGGACTGTCTTGGTCCAATTCCGAAGGGAAGGAGAGGTTGCCGTCATTTGCTAGTGTGCATTGATGTATTTTCTAAGTTTGTAGTACTATGCCCTATTCAGAAAACCACATCGAAGCAGGTACTCAGTCGCATTCGTAATAGAGTTATTCCAACCCTTGGAAAACCAGAGTTTATATTATCAGATCACGGCAGTTATTTCACAAGCGCCGAATTCAAGAAAGGAATGGAAGACATGGGTATAAAACATGTTTTAAGCAGTATCCGACATGCCCAAGCTAATCCAAGCGAGAGAGTAATTAAATGTGTAACTGCATACTTGAGAATCTTCATTCCGAACGAACACCACAAATGGGTCGATAAAATTAAGGACGTAGAGACATGCATGAATTCTACCAGGCACGAGTCAACAGGACAAATCCATATGGTCCTACACAAGAACGAGTATCCAGTAAGAACGTGGAAAAGCATCATTAACTGTCCACAAGATCCCATGATAGCACCAGACCTGCGGATTGAAAGAACGAGAGCATACATGAGAAAACAAGCAGACCGCAGATTACGGCGAGTAAGAAATAAGAGGTTCCACGGTGATCTTGAAGTCAACCAGCTCGTTTTGGTAAAACGACCTGCTACATCGGACCCAGAAAAGAAAATCTTTAGTAAATTCTGCGAGAAATTCATAGGACCCTATTCTATCGTAAGAAACCTTGGAAATAATGCTTACAGAGTGAAAGAATTGAGCACAGGAACAATGTCAGTTTACAACGCTGCCAACCTAAAAAAATATCGTCGAAGTGAACCATGGTAGCGCCGAAATAATGACGCTGTTTGAATATACGGACGTCCTACTATCAACAAAGTCAACGGGGCAGTTGAGTACGGCACGTGGTGAAGGAGGAAATAGAGTTGTTGTTGACAAACATTAACGAGGCGAGCAAGGTGTTGCCGCAGGCATCGAGCGTCGCGCAAGATTGGAAGGGGGAAATACAAGCAGGATATGAAAACGAGTAAATGCCATTGAAGACAGGAGCGACTAGACCAAGTAAGAAAAAGGGGTGATTCTGGAAATAAAACAAATTGGCCTACGGAAGTATTGTAAAATTGTCGACTTTATTCCTAAGTTCGAAATTTTGTGAGTGGGAGAGTTGTGAACCCTTTACCCTATGTTGGTTAAATGATTCTACTTTTTATTTCTTCAATTAATAAATATTTCAACCAGCATCATGAACGTAGCCAGACAGCGATGAGGAAATTTCAAGCATTTGTTGGAGACAGTAGGGACATACCTGCGACAGTTTAACAAAAGGCTAAGTACGTGAGCTATGAAAAGAAATAGCATAGCGATGTATCACAGGGACAGGTGTGGCTACCTCAATTTTAGAAGCGACGCGCGGTGAGACATGGTTCTGGTATGTTCATTGTGATATTCGCGCCTAGAAGAAATATGATGCAGTAACGTGAATGGCTGATGAAGAAAATAGACACTCCCAAGACGCCAAGATCTACTAGAAACCGCCAAATTACAGAAAATGGAGAACCAATGAGAAGAGAATGCCTACTTGCGCGCCAACTCCGGCTGGGGTACGCGGTGGCTAGCATTCACGCGGGAAATCGCCTAGACAAAATCTCTACGATCGATTCTAGGTTTAATGGGCATATTCTTGACCTGTGCAATATTACGAGTTCAGTGATATTTATTTCATTCCTGTATCACAATTATTTCGAGAAATTTTTACATAAAATCCCCCTCCATCTAGACCCAAGGGCCAGTTCATTTATAAGTGTGTCGAAGAGCCAAGACATTATTATTATTCTGTGCGTCTACGGACGTAGACTTATTATTATTCTGTTCGTCTGAGGACGTAGACTTTTATTCCGTGTGTCGTGGACACAAGACTTTGAGTTGGTGCGTCTACGGACGTAGACTGTTATTCCGTGTGTCGAGGACACAAGATACTCATTGTAAAGTGTTAAATTCAGTGATAGATAGTCATAGTACTATAGTTATAGGGGCAGTATCGTCGATAATTCGCCAACGAACAGTGACAGGGAATTTAGTACCTGAACAAGCGAATTTAGTAGTCAGACATAAAGTGTATAATAACCTAATTTTTGTATCAGCGCAAGGATGACATCGATGAATGCAGAGGAAGTTTGGAATTCTCAACACTCCGTCCAGATGGCTGATATGAGATAAAGGACCATCCAGTTGGGGAATGGCGTCTGATGTTCTTTGACGGGTGACTACAAAAGAGATGAGTACGAAATAATATTTTATTATTTATTAAATTAACTTATGGTTTATGGGACATATTTTTTGTAAATACTTTGCTTGTGTGATTAATGTAATATATTTAGTTTGATCTGACACACTTTTGTTTGGAAGCAGCTCGCACAATTGTAGTTTTTAGAAGGTTCTTTTCTTTGTGTTGTGTTAACTAACGTATCTATGTGAACGGCCGTGTTCGCCTATGTTACGAAGTGCGGTTAAAAACGTATCTCGGAGATATGTCGTGTTTCAGAAGTAGGACTGAATTAATATAATTATATAATAGATTGGAGGGTAATTAAAGTTTGTTGAGATTTATTATTGATCAGATTCAGTGTGATTATTGCCTTTTGGAGCAATGTAATTTGTGACGAAGAGTATTCAGCTCTATCGTAAGTTTTAAATATTGTGTTAAATGTTTGCGAGCTCTAATTCAGCAGACCCGTGTGAAAGGCGTTATGTCAGTCCCAGATGTGTGTATTGTGGTATATTTTTTGTGGTATTACAAGCGGGAATTTCAGCAGAGACTGATTTCTGTCAGCTTGGTACCAGATTCATATTGTATCCTTTCGAGGACAATTATGGATATGTGATTATTGTCTGACCATATGTTGAGTTGGAGGAGATGTTAGTTGCTGTTGATTCCTTGAGATAACAGTCCAGCTGGTCGGCTATTTATATACACTGGAAGGGGGACATGACTGGTAATGTGGAAAGGGTGAGTTGTGGTCACAAGGGCTGGCTGAGTTTCGCAAGCAAGCTCATCATTAGTGGAGTGCACGTCTGGCTCCCAATTTACTTGAAAATAAATATAAATGTGAGAAACTGATCAATGGTAAAATTGTTTAAATAAATGGGAGTTGCCTACGAAACACGATAACCTTCGAAGCGTTTCATTAACATGCAGTTTTGTTAATATAAAGTAATCTTATCCACTCAGGTGGTTTGTTGTTGATGGTTTATTCTATGTTTATTTTCCATGTCAGTGACCCGTGAGTCACGTGCGGCGCTGTGTTTCCTTGTTGTTGAGTATCTGGCCAAGGTGGCAGCTCATTTGGTTAAGTGTGTCACCACACTAATAAGGGTCTCAGAGAGATGCCTGTAAATAGTAGAGTTGTAATACGTGTGTCAGAATTAGATTTAAGGATTTTTATTAATGTTATGCCCATATCCATAAACGTTGATTTACGAGATGATTGTTCGTGAGCACCGTGGCTGTTAACCCGTTGTGAACGAACGATCATCCAAGTACTCATTTCTCGTAGATAGTCATCACGCGAACATAAATTCACATGCAAGGTAGTGGAACTTGGATCCACATTTTTATTAGAAAAGGGGAGATCTGTCTGACTCCTCAAAGTGATAAATATTCCTGTCAGGGGAAAATTCAGGGAGGATTTTGTTTATTTTTTGTTTGTTTTATTCTTTTATGCACAAATTAGTTATTAAATCTTGTTATTATCTTACGTTTTGTCTCCTTTCTTTCTTAATTATAGTTTTTATCCTATAACCCTTGCCTCAGAAAAGCACGTTGTTTGGCGGACGTAAACACCACACTATGAACTGAACGCGACCCCTTGATCTAAGATTCTTGCATAAAACACTGCTATTCTGAAGGGTTCAGTACGTTCGTTGCCAAGAGCCGACTGCGGTGGCGTCTAGTTGCTAAGTACTGAACTAGGCCCAGTAGTCGTTGACGGTGGCGTTTGGCGGCAAAAGTAGGAACTATTTGAAAAATTCAAAGTTGCAGTCTTTACTTGATTTAAAAAAACAGATACACACACTAATACAGTCATCACAATTAACACCGGTTATCAGACAGATTCTACACACACTCAAAGTACACGGGGCTACATGACCGCGTTGTCGCAGCCCCTAAACTAAGGAACCAACCAACCAACTAATGTACACTGGAAAATTTAGATTGCTAGCCCTAACCCACTCTCACTTATAAAGCGAATGACGAGATCAGCAGCCACCGCGTCATCGGCTAATATAAGTTTGAGTGTCATCTGCAAGGTTTCTTCGTAGTCAGCAAGATCCACACACTCGGTTAAAATGTGGGCCACGGTGAAAACGGCTCCACATGTACAAAGTGGGGGGGGGTCTTCCCTTCTCATTAGGTACAAGTGGGTGGATCTTGTATGACCTATCCTTAGCCTACACAAAATGACGGACTCCCTCCGTAACCGGAAAGAGCTCCGCCATACGGATGAAGTGATGATGAAGACGTCACATACATCCAGTCCCCGAGCCACGGGAATTAACTCCAGGAAATTAACATTGGTATACACCAGCTGTTTATAGAATTTAAACAAGCATATGATAGCATTAAAGGGAATCAGCTATGGAAGGCATAGGAAGAGGCAGGAATACCCAATAAATTTACAAGAATGGTAATAATGACTTTGGAACGAACAGCATGTAAAGTAATGGTTGAAGATAGTTTATCAAATCCCTTTGTAGTTAACCAAGGATTACGACAGGGTAATGTTCTCCCCACCTTTCTGTTTAACATTGCCTTGGAGAATGTAATGCGAAGGATACAAGAGGGCAACGCTGGAGGAACATTGTTTAACCGAGTGACGCAAGGCCTTGCTTATGCAGATGATATTGATTTATTATCCAGGAGGAAACAGGTTTTGGAAGAGAAGCAAAGGAAATTAGAGGAATACGGGGCAGAGATCGGACTGACAATTAATCAGTCGAAAACAAAGTATATGCTAACGTCTAGGAGAAATTATAATGAATTAGAGAAAAAAGTGAAACTGAATTAGAAAGAATATGAACGCTGTAAAAATTTTAAATATTTAGGGTCAATGATAGCTGAAAACAATTATATGAGAGAAGAAATACATGCAAGGATAGCAGCTGGAAATAGAAGTTACTTTGCTTCAAGCAACGTTTTTAAAGCAAGAAGTCTTAGTAGAAATCTGAAGCAGACAGTATATCGTACGGTAGTGAGAACTGTGGTGATGTATGGTTCGGAGACTTCGACCATGACACGGTGATGAGGAATTGTTACGGAGATGGGAAAGGAAGATACTCAGAAAAGTATATGGACTAGTAAAAGAGGGTGAATTCTGGCGAATCAGAAATAATATGAAGATAAGAGAATTGTATGGTAAGCCAGATATAGTAGTGGAAATAAAGAGTAGTAGGCTGCGTTGGTTGAGACATGTAGAAAGAATGACAGAGAACAGGGTAGTAAGGAAGGTCTTCAATGAGAAGCCAGGAGGACGTCGTGTGAGGGGAAGACCTAGGACCAAGTGGCTGGACAACGTGGTGGAGGATCTGATAAAGATGGGAGTCTGAAGATTGAGAAACAAAGCAGTCAAAAGGGAAGAATGGGTGGAGCTGGAGGCCAAGGCCCTACAAGGGCTGTAGTGCCAAGGATAAGTAATTAAGTAAGTAAGATTAAAGTCCCTAATAGCTCGGCCGGAAATTGAACACGGGGCACTTCGGGTCAAAGCCTAGCGTGCTAACTATTTAGCCTCGGAGCCAGACAGTATTGACGGTGTTAGGACAGGAATGAGATGCAAGAGACCTTAAACTGTTGGTAATAATAATAATAATAATATCGTATGGCTTTGGGTGCCGGGTGCAAGCTTTGTTATTTGACACCCAGAAGGTAGCTAGCATGTCGAATTTCGTTGTTCCTTGAAGCACTATGAAAGTAAAGGAGGTTAGATATCTAAGCTCCTTGAACACTATAGCGCTTTCTAGTAGAGAAATGAGAAACTTTGTGTTGGTGGAAAATCCCGAGATTAATTTTGCCATTATGAACACGGCCTACTGAATTCAAATGGGTTCTTTGACATGCCAACATCGTATGACATGCGTGTCGTAATTTTTGCCGCCTTTCAAAAATCACTTATCACGGCCAGAAGCGAACCTGCAAGCTTGGGGTTTAGTAGACCGACAAGTTAACCACTCACCCAAGGTAACTTTTGGTAGCTACCAAAGCTGATGGCCAGTGAGGTGTAATACGCTCGAGTGCGCCATTTCCCCTCGGTTAAAGGAGCGAGCACTGCCAAACACTTGCATGTGAACCCAAGCACCATGAAATAGGTTTATATTGATCCTCATATTCTGAGGTCAAACTTCAACAGTGGGGCTTTAGGCACAAGTGTGGCTTCATGGAGCTCTCAGCAGACAGGCAATCATGTCAAGTGAACAGCGCCAAACACGGCAATCCTCCTCACAGGGTTGGCAGGTCGAAACTAAAATTATATTATGCCATTATGGCATGCTGAAATGGTTTAAACAAACGGCGTAGTAGTAGTAGCATTCTTTACTGTCACCGCGGAAAACAGGGAATCGGCTCTGTCAAGAAATTTGATTCTGGTCTGAAGGCTGGTATGGTGTTCACTCAGTCTATAGTATTATTATAATAATTATTATTATTAGCTTGCCATGCTCCTGGCCTTTCAAAAATCACGACACGCATGTCATACCGTACGTTGTTGGCATGTTAAAGAATCCATTTGAATTCAGTAGGCCGTGTTCATAATGGCAACATTTTCCGCCAAAACAAAAGTTCCTCATTTCTCTACTAGAAAGCGCTATAGTGTCAAGGAGCTTAGATATCTAACCTCCTTGACTTTCATATAGGCCTAGTTCCAAGGAACAACAAAATTCGACAAGCAAGCTGCCCTCTGGGTGTCAGTAACAAAGCTTGCACCCGGCACAGAGGCCATACAATATTATTATTATTATCATCAAGAAGGATCTAGGGAAAAATGGGTAGCCTAGGAAGCTCGAAGACGGCACCAATAGAATCAAGTACCGTTGGTAGATGTATAACTCTAAGGGCTTTCGCGAAGAAAGCAAACTAAACACTGGGTGGACGGTGGAAAGGTGACAGGCTGCCAGGGAAAGAAATCATCGATACTAGGCTTCTATGAATGTAGAACAGTTGGTCCCTAATGGCCATAATTGTTTTATTTTTTTCGTCGGTTTACCCTCCAGGGTTGGACTCAGCCCAGGATTCCACCATTGCCGTCTCCAAGGCAGTGTCCTGGAGCTAGAAACATCGAGTCGGGGATACAACTGGGGAGGTGGGACGAGCACCTCACCCAGGCTGGCTCATCTGCAAAGCGAACAGGACCTTATGAGGGATAGGAAGATTGTGAGGGATAGGCAAGGAAGAGGGAAGGAATCGGCCGTGGCCTTACGGTAGGAAGGCCTACCATCTCGGCATTTGCCCGGAGACGAAGTGGGAAACCACGGAAAACCACGTCAAGGATGACTGAGGTGGGAATCGAACCCCCTCTACTCATTTTGACCACCCGAGGCTGAGTAGACCCTGTTCCAGTCCTCATACCACTTTTCAAATCTCGTGACAGAGCCGGGAATCGAGCCTTGGACCTCCGGGGTGCAGCTAAGTCTTTGAGTCAATGCACACTGGAAAATTTAGATTGCTGGGCCTAACCCACTCTCACTTATAAAGCGGATGACAAGATCAGCAGCCACCAAGTCATCGGCTAATATAAGATTGAGTGTCATCTGCAAACCAAGGTTTCTTCGTAAGTCAGCAAGAAAGGCGGAGGAAAATAAAATAAATGGTCTGGTTGGTTGGTTGGTTGGTTGGTTGGTTCCTCAGTTTAGGGGCTGCGACAACGCGGTCATGTAGCCCCGTGCACTTTGGGTGTGTGTAGAATCTGTCAGATAACCGGTGTTAATTGTGATGGCTGTATTAGTGTGTGTGTCTGTTTTTTAATTTAAGTACAGACTGCAACTTAGAATTTTTCAAATAGTTCCTACTTTTGCCGCCAAACGCCACCGTCAACGACTACTAGGCCTAGTTCAGAACTTAGCTACTAGACGCCACCGCATTCGGCTCTTGGCAACGAACGTAGAAACCTAAGAGCGTTGTTTACATTCTTAACCTATCCAATTTAGCTTCACACAGGTGTAATTAATGGAAGGTTCTTTAACATGCCATAAATCTATGACATGGGTCCGCCGGCTTTACTTCCCCACCGAAGGAAGGCATACTGAGGGATTTTTAACGCTCATAAAATCCGATGACGTCGGCCGGGTTTGAACCCGCAATCATCAGTCTCCTGTAGCCTATTTGTTTAGTAACCTGGTGACTGTAGTAAGGCTAGGATAGATTTCCAGGGCTTTGAAACAAAATTATCTCTTTCTATTTTCCTGGAGGGAGTGTAGAAAATCCCACGGAAGTCCACTGCCAGCGGCGGGATTAAATTTGTTAGCGGATATGGAGCAGATGCGAATATTCGCGAATGCTGTGGTTATGGAGTGGATGCGAATATTCTCGGATGTGGTTGCGGTTTTGGAGTGGATACGAATATTCTCGGATGTGGTTGTGGTTATGGAGTGGATGCGAATATTCTCGGATGTAGTTGCGGATATGGAATGGATGCGAATATTCGCGGATGTTGTTGCGGATATGGAGTGGATGCGAATATTCCCGGATGTGGTTGTGGATATGGACTGGATGAGAATATTCATGGATGTGGTTACGGATAAAGAGCGGATGCGTATATTCTTGGATGTGGTTGTGGATATGGAGTGGCTGCGAATATTCGCGGATATAGTTGTGGATATGGAGTGGATGCGAATATTCGCTGATGTGTTTGCAGATATTGAGCGGATATGGACAGATGCGGATAACGTTCTATACATCCACGCAAGGCTCTCTACTTTCTAGGTACCTGTATTGTGCTGTTTTATTGAAATGATTCAGGTTAATTAACCTACGGTACCACATAAAAGGTAATCAATACTGGATATGTAACTCATTAGACGGCAGTCTGCACCCCGAGGGCAGGCACTAGTGAGTCAATAGTATCGTTTCTTCTGGCTCGCCAATTAGGGACAATTGTATGGGTCTTGGGCGAAACATAGGCCTGCTGTACATGTGATAATTAGTGAAATATGCCCTCACAGGGTAGCGCAATATATTGGGCTTCAATTACAACGATCACCAGTTCAATGGATCCTCATTTGGGTTTCTGGTGATTGTAGGGATACTGGCCATCAAACCACGATCAGTTGCAGGTAGGTACGCCACGTGGTACCATGATTAACGTTGATGCTGCCACCCCAGAGGCCTGAGCTCGATTCCCTGCTCGGCAAAGACTGTGGTTTCGCACGACTTTTTACCGCATTCGCACGTTTGTTATCCGAATCTACTGGCATTACAATGAAAAGAAAATCCACAGCCAGCTTCCAGTCGACCGACCGGGTCTGGGAATGGAATGAATGAAGCCCCCATCTAGCGGCGAGGATATGAACTGTGCCGGCTGCCGAAGCCTGTCGCACTCCCTTGGGGCAATGATTAAATGAATCACAGATGAAATGAAATGAGAGTGCAGAGTGTTGCTGGAATGAAATTTGGGACAGGGAAACCGGAGTATCCGGAGAAACACCTGTCTGCCTCCACTTTGTCTAGCACAAATCTCACATGGAGTGGCCGGGATTTGAACCACGGACCCAGCGGTGAGAGGCCGGCATGCTGCCGCCTAAGCCACGGAGGCTCACTGGCATTACAGTAATATTTTTATTTGGATAAAGCATATATTACTAAAGCAACATATTTAGACATTTGAGGAAAAAGTCGTTCCCGTAGGCATGTATGTCATGTGCTATGTTTAAAATGAATGTTATACGGCCAGAATTGCAACACATTCCGGTTCGCAGGGTTAATTACGCTTAATGGCATAATTTGAATGAGATGAGCTTAAATCATCATCTTACAATTGCCATGAAAAAAAAAACACAACGGAAAAATATGATGTCATAAATACCCTGGTCCTAATGAAAAATCCACAGCCTGCTTCCAGTCTCCGACCGGGTCAGGAATGGAATGAATGGAGGCCCCATCTAGCGGCGAGGATATGAACTGTGCCGGCTGCCGAGGCCTGACGCACTCCTCTGGGAAATGATTAAATGAATGACAGATGAAATGAAATGATAGTGGAGAGTGTTGCTGGAATGCAATTTTGACAGGGAAAACCGGAGTACCCGAAAAAAAAACCTGTCTGCCTCCGTTTTGTCCAGCACAGATCTCACTTGGAGTGACCGAGATACCCTGGTCCTAATAATGTTATTAAACAAGTTCGAATTGTTTTCAAAAAACTAACTGCAAATTTTCTCCAAACATTATTGCAATTTATCCGCTATCCGCACAGCCATGGTGGAAAATGTTGCGAATATCCGCGTGTTTATCCGCACAGGGTTTTAATTATGGGCTACTAAGGGATCGCGTAATGCCAATCTCACTCAGCTACTGATTGAATGATATATGGATATTCTAGAGATCACATCATTGAATGAATGGATAGATACATGAATAAAGAAAAATACATATTGAGACCATGCGTGTAAAGCCCTGCGTGGATGCGCAAAATGTTTCGCCATGCGGATATAGTTTGCATGGCTGTGCGGATAGCGAATAAACTGCGGATAATGTTTGGTGAAAATTTGCGGATAGTTTTTAGAATACAATCCAAACTTGTTAAATATCATTATTAGGAACCGGATGTTTATGACATATCATATTAGCCTGCTTTCGATTTTTGCAAAAAATGAAAGTAGACTTATGAGATCCACTCAGGGCCAAAAATGGTGTGTCTGTCTGTGTGTGAAACCAAACCAAACGGTGAAACCAAATTGAACGAAATTTGGTACAGAGGTAGAACTGGCAAAGGGCACCTCAGTGTCATGTTTTATATCGCCGCCATCTTGACGGAAACGTAATGGCAGCCACCCAAATGTTCAAAGCTTAAATCAAATTACGACTAACCTAATTATCCGATCTCTACCAAATTTTATAACTTTATACTTTTATGTATGAAGAATCTTTTGACCAAACCACATGGTCACCAGCCCAATACTTTGCGGATGGCGACCATATGTGTGTGCAAATCGATTTCCACTGTCAATTCAAACACGGTGAAACCGAATTGAACGAAATTTGGTACAGAGTTAGCACTAGCAAAGGACACCTCAGTGTCATATTTTATATTGCCACCATCTTGACGAAAACGTAATGGCGACCAACAAAATGTTAAAAGCTTAAATCAAATTACGACCAACCTAATCATCTGTATCTCTACCAAATTTTACAACATTATACCTTTATGTACGAGGAATCTTTTGAATAAATTACAAGGTCATCAGCCCAATACTTTGCGGATGGCGGCCATGTATGTGTGCAAATCGATTCTCCCTATCTATTCAAACACGGTGAAACCGAATTGAACAACTTATGGTACAGAGCAAAGAGCACCTCACTGTCATGTTCTACATTGCCGCCATCTTGACGGAAACTCAATGGCGGCCACCCAAATATTCAAAGCTTTAATCTAATTACGACCAACCCAATAATCTGACCTCTACCAAATTTTGCAACAACATACCGATATGTGGAAAGCATATTTTGACTAAACTACAAGAACATTAGCCCAATTGTTTGCAGATGGCGGCCATGTATTCGTGCAAATAGATTCCCCCCTATCAATTCAAACACGGTGAAACCGAATTGAACGAAATTTGGTACAAAGGTAGCACTAGCAAAGAGCACCTCAGTGTCATGTTTTATATCGCCACCATCTTGACGGAAACGTAATGGCGGCCACCCACATGTACATAGCTTAAATCAAATTACGACTAACTTAATCATCCGATCTCTACCATATTGTGAAACGTCATATAGTCATATGGCAAGCGTCTTTTGACTAAACTACAAGGTTATCAGCCCAATAGTTTGCAGATGGCGGCCATGTATGTGTGCAAATCGATTCCCCCTATCAACTCAAACACGGTGAAACCTAAATGAACGAAGTTTGGTACAGAGGTGGCACTGGCAAAGACACTCCAGTGTCATGTTTTACATCGCTGCCATCATTTGATCGCTTCCAAATTTTGCAACAACATACCTTCTTGTGGGAAGCATCGTTTGACTGAACTACAAGGTCATCAGCCCAATAGTTGGCAAACAGCGGCCATGTATGTGTGCAAATCAATTCCCCATATCAATTCAAACAAGGTGAAACCTAATTGAATGAATTTTTTTAACAAAGGTAGCACTAGCAAAGGGCACCTCATATTCATGTTTAATATCCCTATAGCACGTTGTATTTCAACAAGCTACTACAACCAACATTCAATTATAGGCCTACTCCTTGAAAAGGACAAAGAGTTATACCAATACCAATTAATTTAGGAGAAAGTAGGCTATATGTTCTTTACTGAACATCTTGTTTTTCATGACAAATGTAAGATGAAGATTTAAGCTAATATCATTAAAATTATGTCATTAAGCATAATTAACACTCCGAACAGGAAAGGGTTGCAATTTTGCCTGTAGAACATTCATTTTAAACAGAACACTTGACATACATAACCTGGGGGAAAGATGTTTTCCTCAAATTTCTAAATATGTTCCTTTAGTAATTTATGCTTTATTGTAATGTTAGTGGATTCAGATAATAAACGTGCGGATGCGGGGCGGATAACAGTTGTGCGGATGCGGGGCGGATGCGGGGCGGATGCGGGGCGGATGCGGATAACAGTTGTGCGGATGCGGGGCGGATGCGGGGCGGATGCGGGGCGGATGCGGGGCGGATGCGGATAACAGTTGTGCGGATGTAGGGTGGATGCGGATCAAGCTTAGTTTAACCGCCCAGGGCTCTAACCATATGGGCCCCTGTTCACGCTACAAGGTCTTGCCATTGTACTGTACACCCCTGCAGCAAGTGGCTGTTGCCATGCCGACAGCGTCTTACTTCTCCTCTCTTCTCCTGTCGCATCAAATTTGTATGAACACTTTAAGCGTTCTCATCAAAGTGCTGTGGAAGGAGAAGTGGAGCTGATACACTTGTAGCAGATAGCGCGAGCTTCAAGGAGCTCATATGTGCGACACCTTCTGCTTCCTACACGGCACGCCAACACTTAATGGTATGAAAAGCCAAGAATATAACCAAGGCAGCCCTTGTCCTTATTGACGAAGTTTAAATATTCAGTAAATTGAAACCTTGAGTCAATGATCAGTTGTACTTTAATCAGCGTTATATTATAAAATACGAAACGAAGCAAGACTTACAAACAAAACTTTCCTTGTCAATTTGTTAATGTACATAGCTCAATCGGACAATTTTACATCCTGTTTCCTTCGGGAACAGATATTTCCAATATGGATTAGCAAGGTAAGCTAACATTATTTTTGAAAGGAAGTTTTTGACTTCCGTAGTACATTGGCGCTGCTCGTGGCAACATTTGTGTCTTGCAGCGGCCTTCACAGTATGTACTAGCCATGCGTCTTGGTGAGGTGTACCATAACCAACTGAAGAGCCCACTGGTACACTGGGGCGAAACGCTGGCAACTGTTTTGAGCTAGCCGGATCATTGTATCAAAATTCTTTGTGAATTTGTTAATGTACATAGCTCAATTGGACAATTTTACATCCTGTTTCCTTCGGGAACAGATATTTCCAATATGGATTAGCAAGGTAAGCTAAAATTATTTTTGAAAGGAAGTTTTTGACTTCCGTAGTACATTGGCGCTGCTCGTGGCAACATTTGCGTCTTGCAGCGGCCTTCACAGTATGTACTAGCCATGCTTCTTGGTGAGGTGTACCATAACCAACTGAAGAGCCCACTGGTACACTGGGGCGAAACGCTGGCAACTGTTTTGAGCTAGCCGGACCATTGTATCAAAATTCTTTGTGAATTTGTTAATGTACATAGCTCAATCGGACAATTTTACATCCTGTTTCCTTCGGGAACAGATATTTCCAATATGGATTAGCAAGGTAAGCTAACATTATTTTTAAAAGGAAGTTTTTGACTTCCGTAGTACATTGGCGCTGCTCGTGGCAACATTTGTGCCTTGCAGCGGCCTTCACAGTATGTACTAGCCATGCGTCTTGGTGAGGTGTACCATAACCAACTGAAGAGCCCACTGGTACACTAGGGCGAAACGCTGGCAACTGTTTTGAGCTAGCCGGATCATTGTATCAAAATTCTTTGTGAATTTGTTAATGTACATAGCTCAATCGGACAATTTTACATCCTGTTTACTTCGGGAACATATATTTCCAATATGGATTAGCAAGGTAAGCTAACATTATTTTTGAAAGGAAGTTTTTGACTTCCGTAGTACATTGGCGCTGCTCGTGGCAACATTTGTGCCTTGCAGCGGCCTTCACAGTATGTACTAGCCATGCGTCTTGGTGAGGTGTACCATAACCAACTGAAGAGCCCACTGGTACACTGGGGCGAAACGCTGGCAACTGTTTTGAGCTAGCCGGACCATTGTATCAAAATTCTTTGTGAATTTGTTAATGTACATAGCTCAATCGGACAATTTTACATCCTGTTTACTTCGGGAACAGATATTTCCAATATGGATTAGCAAGGTAAGCTAATATTATTTTTGAAATGAAGTTTTTGACTTCCGTAGTACATTGGCGCTGCTCGTGGCAACATTTGTGCCTTGCAGCGGCCTTCACAGTATGTACTAGCCACGCGTCTTGGTGAGGTGTACCATAACCAACTGAAGAGCCCACTGGTACACTAGGGCGAAACGCTGGCAACTGTTTTGAGCTAGCCGGACCTTTGTATCAAAATTATTTGTGAATTTGTTAATGGAGGAGTTATAACTCCAGTAAGTATAAAATTTCCCGTTACAACAATTTTGCCCAAGTGAAGGTCGTTGATTCCGATCCTGAAACGTTTCTATTCTTAAGACTAAAAATGTTATAATCATTGCTTTACGAGGTGCTATCAGATTGGGAGGGGACTTGATTTTTTAAGCGTAGTTTTATTGGGTGTGCTCAGCTGAACACTGAACTGTATTCTTTGGTTAGGTAGTGATATATCAGTTTCCCCTTGTTATCCACAAAATTTACGGAAGGTAATGAGTCAGTCGGGAAGAACCATGACCGGTCCCCCAAGAAAAGTGACCGCAATCTGGACGCTGGAATGTTTATAGTTCTTCCCTAAAATGTAAGTGACCGCGATCTGGACTGCTAATGAGGTGAACGCAATCAGGACGCAACCTTTGAAAACACAAAGTAATATCACATGCCAACCTGATTAATTTTCTTGCGAGCATTAGAATGTTTTAATATGTTTTCGACTGTGAAATCCCCTTTCAGATCCTGATCACTTAGGCTTGAACATATCAACGATCTTTAGGAACAGCTCTTCACGAAGCGACAGGTTTTGGAAGTCCAGTGTTGCCATATTATTCAATTACACAAGTTCGGATCCGCAGCAGTATTCGCGGAAATTAACATTTTCTGAATGATAGTTTCATTTCCTCTGTGCCCCACAGAATTAGAAGATTTATAATACTAGCGGACCCGTGCGAGAAATCTCGCATGTTCATAAACCACACTTTCACCAGTAAATTTATAATGAGGAGAAAGGTTGTTATGTTTTTATTTCATCCAAATGATTATAGAACACGATTTACATTTCAGTTAGAATTCCAAGTTCTACTTTCCCTAACTTAAGAAGGCAATCACTGAAAATTGGATCATTATAACACTCACCGGTTATTCGATATTTATGAAATTATACGATTTGAGTACTCATTCCTTTGAATTAGGCTAATGTTTCTGAAATCCATGCAAAATGATAAAGGAATGAACTCAGAATATTAAAATGACATGAAACAGGCGTCACAGCGGCCAAAATGTGAAGTGGACAGCAATTATGGAGCGTATTTTTCTACAACAACAGTATTTGCAAATCGCACACTTCGTACATTATTTTAAAAGTCATTTTTTAAGAAATTATAGATATTGATGAAATTAGAGTGCAATTCGTCACTGCTTATGTATATTCTCTTTCATTTGAATGCACATGTCACGATCGGTCGCTTGTGAGCGCCGCAGGAGGGATCTATACTACTGAAATAATATATAATATGATTGAGACACAACAGGAATAGAACCATCAATGTTCCATAACCGCCTATTGTCTTTTAGCCTCTAGTCATCCACTCTGAACAAAACTGCGTGTTTTGTTCTGCGAATGTAGGGCATCTAGAATATATTATAATAAAAAGATGTTAAAGCTAGCACACAAGAAGCAAGTATGCATGCCTTGAAGGGAAAGTTCCTGTAACGTGGTCGTGGAGTCGTGTTCGGTACAGTAGCGAGAACCCTGTAGCCAGGGGGATGACAGGTCATAGGGAGCGCGTGGGTCGTGGTAAAGCTCTGCTCTGGATGTTCTGCCAACCAATGAAGAATTAATTTTAGCACTAAGGTTCCGTAGTTGGCACTCATGAACACTCACTTCAAACCCACTGGCGAAAACGGGAATAATCTATTTTGATTGATTTTCCTCGTGGTGTTGTTGGTTGTTTTGATTTGTTCGGTATTTTGATTATTTATTTGAATCGAATTGAGAGTCAATCATGCCACTGCAAGGGAGGAAAAATTGCCAAGCACCGGGATGTAAGAATTATAATGATTGTAAGAACGATGCGGCAATTTTCATCTTCCTGGTGTTGACCATGTGTAAAACTAGTGGGCTACTCTCGAATAAAAATATATAGAGAATAAATGTGTGCATTTCATCTCTTGTTTGTTTTCGAGCCCATTCTCCTTTGTATTTCAATACAATTTGTGGTTTAGGGCTACGGGGAGGGGTGGGTGGCAACCGGCATGCTAGGCAAAAAGTGAGGTTATGGCAATATACTGTGTGCATTTGGACAGTTTTCTTTATATTCATCGAATATCCCAACAATTCTGTAGAGTAGGAGAGCAATTTTTAATTAGCCTAAAGGTGAATTAAGCTCTAGAACGGCATAACTGTGTCCTTCGTGACAAATCTATTGGCAACATTGATATATATATATATCAAAATGTATTATTTTCCTATCTGGACGTATATTTCAGCGCCTAGCGAAAGGCGCAGTTATGTTTATGTTATTTTCATCAATAATCAATAACTCATCGCAGAACATACTGTTCAAGTACGTGTAATAAAGGCTACATTCATATGGCTTTTTACTTTTTATGTTGCCAGACTTGCCGGAGCAGTGACGAATCTCTTATAGTTACATGATCCTTACCTGTGGCCATAACGGTAGTCTAGTCCTTCTCGTTACCATACGACAGCTACGTCATCAGCAGAGCCTGTATTCTGATGACATGTCATCTTTTAAAAGGTTCACCACAGACATTGATGTTCATGGCCCCCACATTACAGAAATGCATATTTATTAAGTAATGTTTTCGTAATTTTTCTAAGTATTTTATTTTTAGGTCATTTTCTCGCTTATCGCGTCATAATTATGTCATTTTATGGAATTTATTAGAATAGTTTATGAGTTTGAGTCATTTTCTTACATTTTAATGGTTTATGATGCGTATTTTGCGTATGGTAGGCTACTGGATATTATCGGTGAGCCTCCGTGGATTAGGCGGCAGCACGCCGGCCTCTCACCGCTGGCTGGGTCCGTGGTTCAAATCCCGGTCACTCCATGTGAGATTTGTGCTGGACAAAGCGGAGGCAGACAGGTTTTTCTCCGGGTACTCCAGTTTTCCCTGTCACAATTTCATTCCAGCAACACTCTCCCCTATCATTTCATTTCATCAGTCATTCATTTAAGCATTGACCCAGGGGAGTGCTACAGGCTTCGGCAGCCGGCACAGTTTATATCCTCGCCGCTAGATAGGGCTTCATTCATTCCATTCCCTAACCCGGTCAGTCGACTGGAAGCAGGCTGTGGATTTTCATTTCACTGGATATTAATGGAACTGAAAGTGAGGATGAATACGAAGACATGAGAATCTTCACAACTTTGTTCAACCCTTATTTCATGGAATATCCACATTCCAGGAGACCACTGCACTTGCAACTAATCCGGAAGCGATGTTGAATTGAGGGGGTAGGAAGACAGCCAACAGTAGGCCCAGTAATGCCAGTCTGGTTGAGTACCTCAATGCATCCATACGTAGGCCTATGCTAAGTGGATTTGTGTTATCGGCCGAGGTTGTTATTTTGAGTATATTTAAAATGCCGAAGTTAAAGCCATCTAGGGCTGTTCATTTCAAACAAATAATTTCGGAATTCGGCGAGAATAATTTTTTTTCTGCAAAATATTTGAAGTGAAAGTTTCAGGAATGGCTGGAGGCGAACGTATCCTTAAGTTAGGAGTAGAAGTGGGAAACCACGAAAAAACACTTCCAGGATGACTGAGGAGGGAACCGAACCCATCTCTTCTCAGTTATAGTACGAGGCTAACTGTACCCCATTCCACACCTCAGATTATAGTTCAATTTCTTAACGGAGCCGGGAATCGAACCCGCACCTCTAGGCTGACAGCCAAGAATGCTAGCCTCAACACCACAAGGTGGTCTTTCTATAAAGGAAGAACTTGTGTAAATTTTGGATAGGCTATACTGTAGGTACTGTAGGCCATTCCATTATTATGAGACTACTATTATTACGCTATTATTATTTTTAGCTTACTTTTCACATTTTGCAAAAATGAGGAAAAAGTAGACTTATGAGATCGATCCGGGAAAATGTCTGTCTGTTTGTCCTTCTGTCTGTCTGTCTGTCTGTCTGTCCTTCTGTCTGTCTGGCTGTGTGTGTGTGTCCCTATCAACTCCTAAACGGCTGCAGAAATCGAAACCAAATTTACTATGAGTAAAGATGTATACCCGAATATCTCACGTCCATATTTGAAAATGATGTCAGTGCTACCAACTGCTGAAAAAACGCACTAGAAATTTGAGCTTCATGTTGGATATCCTGGAGGGTATGCATGGGAGCTATTCCAATTGGATTTTAACCACATTTTGTATGTAATATGTGTACATAAACAGATATTACTGAGCGTATTCTTAAGAGCCACCAGGGCTGCCAACTGTTAATAATTGCTCTCTATATTCTTTTATCCAAATACCAATATATCAGAAAGAATGCAAGCCGACAGCTTTAAACTATGCACACGTATAGTACCTGGCATTTTAGATTAATTTTGGAGTAACTTATATACTTCAGTTCTACCAACATGATTCTAAGCCTGCTGATAGGACCGATTTTTAAATACATTTAACTACTACAGTATACTATCAGTTGGATTTCAACCAAATTTCGTATGTGCTATGTGTAACATAACAGATATGACTATAAGTATCCTTAAGAGCAATCAGGGCTGCCAACTGTTAATAAATGATGTCTATATTTTTAGTCTACTTTTCACACTTTGCAAAAATGAGGAAAAATTAGACTTATGAGATCGATCCGGGAAAATGTGTGTCTGTCTGTCTGGCTGGCTGGCTGTGTGTGTGTGTGTGTGTGTGTGTGTGTGTGTGTCCCTCCCCTATCAACTCCTAGACGGCTGCAGCAATCGAAACCATATTTAGTATGAGTAAAGATGTATACCGAAATATCTCAAGCCCATATTTAAAAATGATGTCAGTGCTACCAACTGCTGAAAAAGCGAAATAGAATTTCAAGCTCCATGTTGGATATCTGGGAAGGTATGCATGGGAGCTATTCCAAAATTGGCACACATGTAGATAATACTATTTCAGTTTAATTTCCACTGTGTTGCCAAGATAATTTTAAGCCTTCTGATAGGTCCAATTTTTAAATGCATATTACTTCTACACTATCAATTGGATTTCAACCAAATTTTGTATGTAATATGTGTACATAAACAGATAAGACTGAGCGTATTCTTAAGAGCCACCAGGACTGCCAACTGTTAATAATTGCTCTCTCTCTCATTTCTTTATCCAAATACCAATATATCAGAAAGAATGCAAGCCGACAGCTTTAAACCATGCGCACGTGTAGTACCTGACATTTTAGCTTAATTTGGAGTAACGTATATACGTCAGTGCTACCAACATGATTCTAAGCTGATAGGACCAATTTTTAAAGGCATGTAACTTCTATAGACTACTATCAGTTGGATTTCAACCAAATTTCGTATGTGCTATGTGTAACATTACATTATCACTATAAGTATTCTTAAGAGCAATCAGGGCTGCCAACTGTTAATAAATGCTGTCTATATTTTTTACCCTAATATAAATATATCAGAAAGTATGCAAGCCAACAACTCTATACTTTGCACACGTATAACACCTGACATTCTAGATTCATTTGGAGTGATTAATATAAGTCAGTGCTGCCAACATGATTCTATGCCTGCTGACAGGTCCAATTTTAAAATACATGTTTCTTCTATACTAACAAATGGTTTTCGTCCAAAATTGGCACAACAAGATATCATAATATTTCAGATTAGACTATTACTGACCAGCACACGCATGGCATTGTTGCCAACATGCTTTTACGCGTGCTGATAGATCCAATGTCTAACTGCATGTAACGTCCATTGGACTTCAACCATTTTTTTTTTAAATTCTGTATCTTAAGAGATGGAACTAAGAATATATTCAGTCACCAGGGCTGCCAACTGTAGTGCTCTATTAGGCTACATTATACCAGGTATATTTCGAACTAATAAGACATTTCGATATTACCAACTTAATTTCGTCATTATTCTAGATAGGTTCATATACTGTAGATTAATCATTGGCATGAAACTTAATTTTAAGAAAAGTAGGCTCTTTAGTTCGACACGGAACTTCTTGTTATTATTATTATTATTACTATAACTACCCATTAAATAATGTAAATACGTGGGCTCTGTTCTGTGCGAGCATTGAAAAGCGTGCGAGCATATTCCCCCCTCGAAGTGTAACGCGAGACAGCGCTAGGAAACCCTGGTCGTTGAGCTCAGCGCATCCCTTCTCTGCCCTAAGGGCCGCGGTAGCAGAGAAAAGGTCGCTGTGAAACTCGGCTCACTGAAAACCACTTCTCAAAGATCTTTGGCTAGGTGTACTCAACAACGTTAGACAGAAGTTACTCAGGCAGAAAAACGCTAAAAGCACAACGTATAAGATGTTCCTCAAGTCTCGTTCCGGAAGTTTTGGAAAGGCTGTCAGAGTTGGACAAACATTCAAACTTCGAGGCGTGGTAGTGCAGTGGTCAAGCCGCTTGGCTCTCAGTAACGCGGACCGGGATCGAATCCCCGTTAATATGGAGAAGGCATTGAAGCCAGTTTACAGTGTTGCCTTATTGGCAATAATATTATCTAATTGAATATCAACTTGTATTTAATCAATGTATTACACCTTAGTCAAAGATAATAATACAATTAAAATAACCTTGTGTCCCCTTGAAGGGTAGAGACCTCCTACAAGAGGATTGCTCTGAAATTAATATGAATTCATTCATAAAATGTATCAGTTTCGGCCATATAATGACCTTCTTCAGCAATCTCTACTTAGTATAAAACAAAGTCTCCGATTCTTGGATGTCACGGGTAATCTCGAGAACCACTGGATGGACTTTGGTGCGGTTTTCACCATTTTGTAAAGGATATCTGGAGGAAGGTTTCTGTAGAAAATTAATTATTTATGATCAAAGAAAGCCAAGCAGTAACGATTTCAGTGAAAAAGTCGAAAAAGAAAACTTGGCGTCCGTGCGCTTTTTTAGCTTACGTTGGGCAAACCGTTAAACGTATCAATATATGTATTCTACTATCAGTGTAAGAATTGTTCAGCATGAAAAGTTCTACAAATTAGTCCGGGAGAGCAAATCTCTATCTTCAATACATCGCCCACTATAAGTGACTTTGCGTTTTCATTTCTTCCAACAATCTCCATTCAATTACTGAGGCGACAGTTTACGAGGTAGCTAGGGGCGAGCCTATCACCCCAGGTACAGCCTAGCTAGCGGGCGAGCCTATTACACCAGATACAGCCAGCAGCAAACTGTCGAGTCGTGTTAAGTTAAGACTTCAGAGAAGAGTGGTTGTGTTTGGAGTTTCCCTGGAAGAGCAACTCGGCTTTTCTTCATTTCGACTGTGAATTTTTCGTTCCGCAAAATACACAGTCAAGTTTAGATGGACGGAAGGGGGATTTGTGTTTCATGCACCTCGTCATTCTTAAATTAGGTTACGTCTGACAAGAATTCGTTGTACATGCATCTCCAAGATAATATAATTAATAGTCCAGTCAATCATTTTAACCCATCATGCCGAAAAGTAAAACGGATATAGGTCGCAGTTTATTGACATCGAAAAAATAGCGCTTATCAAGTAATGCATTCATAACTGTTCCCGGGCTAAGCCGGGGTGAATTGCTACTTTTGTTATAAAGAACTAGAGTAATTGAGCTCAATGCATTGTTGTTAACATTTCACTTGAGTTTGTAGATCAAAAGATGGAAGAAATTAATTCGAAGTATTAGTAGAATATAGAAGCCTCCGTGGCTTAGGCGACAGCACGGTGGACTCTCACCGCTGGGTCCGTGGTTCAAATCCCGGTCACTCCATGTGAGATTTGTGCAGGAAAAAGCGGAGGCAGACAGGTTTTTCTCCGGGTACTCTGGTTTTCCCTGTCAACAATTTCATTCCAGCAACACTCTTCACTATCATTTCATTTCATCTGTTATTGATTTAATCATTTCCCCAGGGGAGTGCGACAGGCTTCGGCAGCCGGCACAGTTCATTTCCTCCCCGCTAATGGGGGCTTCATTCATTCCATTCCCAGACCCAGTCGCTCGACTGGAAGCAGGCTGTGGATTTTCATTTTCAGTAGAATATAATGAAATAATGTTAATACAATTTTATGGTAAAATAGAATTTCCAATGAAGGGAGTTGAAGCCTAAAAACATATTAATCTTAAAATTGATCTGTAGCCTATACTAAAAATATTGGGGTTCAAAATTAATCTATGAAGTGCTTTATAAAAATAGTTAAAAACAGATCTGTAACAAATGCTGGCTTTAATTTGATTTTGTTGAACGTTAATAAGAATCAGTTTGCAAAATTACATAAGTAGGCCTATAAATAGTTGTTATTGTATATTTCTATAAATTAGTCTAAATATGTTTTAAAAATATTTTGGAATTCATCATGTCCAAAATATTTATTTTTTGCGCCCATATAATGGGATATTGTCATAATTATGTTATGTAGCAATAAATTGTAGTTTCCATGGATATTAATATTAATAATTTTATTGCAACGATTTAGTCGGTCAACTCAATATGATCCCAATTACTAGAAATGCGAAAATCAACCTCAAAAGAAATGATATGTGATTAGAAGCTATTTATTTCGGATTACAGAAGAGCGAGAAAACTATCGGATGAAACGTTTCGCTTGACAAGCGAGCATCATCAGCGATAGAAACAATTCAGTTAGGTATTTCTCAGCAGTATTAGTCAAACCTTCGTGGATTAGTTTGGAGGAGGGAGTGTGGCCATTTGAGAGTGGTTTTGTGATTTTTTAAGCCTAGCAGTCTTGTAGATATTAACGCAATTTTCTTTTCAAGGGATCTTAACATTTCAGTTTGTCTAACAGCTGTAGGCCTATTAGCCATATTAAAAAAAAGTATCCGCCGATCTTTCGAAGATTGGTGTTTTAGGACGGTTTTCCGTTTCATGATTGGCATTGTGGGATCTTGTAGAGCAAATTTTGATTGTAGAATTGAACTCTGAGACCTGCTGATTCTCACTTGCCGAGTGAAACCTAGTTCTCTCCCTCTTCTGTAATCCGTAACAAAACAACTGTAATAATTTCAGGTGGGTTTTCACATTTCCCAGTTGCAATGGACTATCTATAGGCTACCCTGTTAATGCTCGTGGGATTTTCGGAGCGAAATGTCACATCCTTGGTTCGGATTCCACGTAAAAAGGAGGCCCCGTGGCTACTGATGAGATTGACAGTACATGAAACTACAAACTTGCGTTGAATTTGTATGTCGTTGTTCTTGCTATTTATTAATTTTTGTGGCTTGAGGCATTTTTCATACATCAGCCCCGTGTAATTTGATATGCGTTGGATTTGTCCAATAACCTGTGTTTTATGGAGACCGTAGTAGTGAGGATGATGATCGTGTGGCCTCCGGAGAGACCGAGTTCAGGTCTTTCTAGTTGACGCCCGTGGGCGACCTGCGCGTCATAATGAGGTTGAAGTGATGATCATGACGTCACTTACACCCAGTCCCCGAGCCACGGGAATAAATCCCAGGAGATTAAAATCCCTGATGGCTCGGCCGCGAATCGAACCCGGGGCACTTTGGGCCAAAGCCTACCGCGCTAACCATTTACCCCGAGACCTGTATTACTGGGGTCGCCTCCGTAGCGTAGCGGTCAGCATGATTAGCTGCCGCCCCGGAGGTCCTGGGTTCGATTCCCGGCTCTGCCACGAAGTTTGAAAAGTGGTATGAGGACTGGAACGGGGTCTCCTCAGCCTCGGGTGGTCCAAATGAGTAGAGGGGGTTCGATTCCCACCTCAGCCATCCTCGAAGTGGTTTTCCGTGGTTTCCCACTTCGTCTTTGGGCAATGCCGGGAAAGTACCTTCTGTAAGGCCACGGCTGACTCCTTCCCTCCTCCTAGCCTATCCATCCCATCCCTCATGAGGCCCCTGTTCGCTTTGCAGGTGAGGCCGCCTGGGCGAAGTGCTGATCACACGTCCCCAGTTGTATCCATCCTGACCAGATGTTCCAAGCTCCAGGACACTGCCCATAGGGGCGGTAGTGGTGAGTTCCCTCACTGAGTCCGTGGGAACCACCAACTTAGTGGGTAAATTGACCAAAAAAATAAATCAAAACCTGTATTACCGTAAGGTACTCATTCAGAAATATGGAAAACGCACGTGAAAGTAAATTAAAGCGAACTTGTAGTACATTGACGAAAGGTAATTTTAGCTAAAAATAAAAGCATAGGTATGAGATGAGGAAGGAAGCTACCGTGGCCTGTCAGAAGGTACCATCTCAGCAATTGCCTGCAGTTGAGAATGGCAAACCATCTCAAGGACGGTCGTTGGTGAGTTTTGAATTCACTCGCCAATCGAGCCTAAAGCAGCCATGCACCTTGGCGTGTGTAGGTACCGCGATCGGTTAATGACTTCTGTGTTTTAAAACTCCTCAATTCAATTCTGTTATTCTCCAACGAGGAATACCAGCACATGCTGTGTGCCTTTGTAGAGACTGTCTCGCCAGCTGCCGTGCATTGTATTAGATACATATCGATAACACAAAAGCTCTCGACACTCAATATTCATTCTGATGATCCGCTCCCCGCCTTTGCTAAATGCAGCTGGTGCGTGGACTCAGGAGTATATAATTTCCAGTGATGAAGATACTGAGAGAATCTATCATAATGAATATCTAAACTTTTGAACTGGATGTGACCTTTAGAATTTGATGCAGGCCGATGGTTTCCAAGTCGTCACATTTATTTATTTGTTTGATTATTTATTCATTTATTTTTCTTAATATATAATACACTACGTCTAAGGTGTATGTTTCACAAAACTCAAGCTCCTAAACCAGAGGGAGTTAGAAGGTGTGGTTTGTACCAAAATCTTCCAAATCGTCTCAATAGTAGCCTACAGGAAAAATCTTGCATTTCTTGAAAAGCCACCGGAAATATATTTATTTGTTTATAAAGTGTGTTTAAATAAATAATCAAGACGATAGCCCCTGGCGGAACTGTGTCGCGTATAGCCCGAATAGCACTAGAGACGGGCGGGTAGTCCGTACACATGGGGCGCTCACAACCCATTATGCGTGAGTTCTCGAACGGGTCTGCTAGTTTATTTAACTAATATAATTAATTATTTTTATTTATTTATTTATTTATTTATAAATGTATCTATGGCAGATGGAGAAAGGACAAGCACCCACGTACACAGCAAAGTCACCATCTTCTTTAGTTAAATACAGTATAGCATATAGGCCTACTGTAAGTGTTAAAATCTTCATATGTTGCATAATAGCCTATATACAATTTACAAGTTACAACTTCACATTACTACATACATGGGCTACTTGCACAGTATATAAAACTCCTGTACATGACATCATTAACATAAAAACATAAATAAATGAGTAAATTCACTCTCTTACAGACACGGGGGTGCAAAGGCATGCATACGACGTTACTTTATATATTTACCAATTCAATTTACATGGGTTTAAAATCCCTTTAGAACCTTCACTTTGCGACAAATTTGTCGTACAGGAAGTTCTTTTAATACACCTGTTCCAGAGTCGAGCAGAGCGATTGTAGAACCCGCATTACCAATATGGTGATAGTTTTGTCTAAAGCCTCGCCCGACCCGCGCCAGAATGCTATTATTTTCTAACCGCTTGGCCATCTGGAGTTCCTACTTCTGTGACTTTCATTTCAGGTCAAGACCTGCATTTACTATAAATTTGGACAAAATCAGTGAAGACGAGCAGGCGCGATCCCCTTGGGAGTGAAAGTCTGTGTTAAAGGCTGTCTAGCCCTATGTTTACATTTGTTCACTTCAGAATCACCATAGGCTATTGCCATATTCAGTAGATGCAACATTTAATGTTTTAGGTTTTAATGAAAGTATACGACAAAACGGTTGAATTTACGACACAAGACCACGATAAAAGCCAGGTTCAAATTCCACAACAGTTCAGTTTTCTTTAAATCAATTAATAGTGAATCCATTGCCTTGAGTTTCGCTATCTAAAAAAAAAAAAAAAAAAAACGTAAATAATATTTGTATGGGCGGCTTCGGTGGCGTAGTTGGTAGCATGCTGAGCTTCTATGCCCAAGATCGTAGGTTCAAATCCGGCCGAAGTCGTCGGATTTTTTAAGAGCGTTAAAATCCCTCAGTATGCCTTCCTTCGGAGGGGAAGTAAAGCCGGCGGTCCCATGTCATAGATTTATGGCATGTTAAAGAACCTTCCACTAATTACACCTGTGTGAAGCTAAATTGTATAGGTTAAGAATGTAAACAACGCTCTTAGGTTCCTACGTTCGTTGCCAAGAGCCGACTGCGGTGGCGTCTGGTAGCTAAGTTCTGAACTAGTAGTCGATGACGGTGGCGTTTGGCAGCAAAAGCAGGAACTATTTGAAAAATTCAAAAGTCAGCAGTTCTTACTTGAATTAAAAAACAGATAACACACACTAATACAGTCATCACAATTAACACCGGTTATCAGACAGATTCTATACACATCCAAAGTACACGGGGCTACATGACCGCGTTGTCGCAGCCCCTAAACTTAAGAACCAACCAACCAACCAATATTTATATGAAAAATACTCAGTGTAATAAGAGGAAGAGTTCGTTAAATAATCAAGAATTAATAAAACCCCTAAATGAAAATATTGGCCTTAAATAGAAGATAACGATTCAAAAATCAATTCCACACTTTATTTTGTTTATACTGTATACAATTAATACCGCCTGTAAATTCATCCAACTTGCGCTTGTTCCACCAGTAGCTTTCGTTTCTAACACCTTCCGTCGTCAATCTGATCATTTCTTCCTGTCATGTTAACAATATCGATACGGTATTTTCTTACAAGAAATAAATTGTCAAAACTCTTGTAAGCACGTAAGTTGCAATGTTTCTGGGCCATCTACCGGTACGCAAAGAAAATAGCCTATATCATCATCATGTTTTTCAGTCAAGCGACTGGTCTGCTCCTACAATGAGTCTCTTCCACGTTGTTCGGTCTTGTGCTGTCCTTTTGACCACTTCATAACTTCGCAGGCCAGAGCTATCTAGGAAAGATCTCATGAAAGTGTTCCGTGGCCTCCCGCGAGGGCGTTTACCAGGTATTTTGCCTTCTAGTATGTCGATCATCTGGCTACCATGTCGTAACCTGTGGCCAAGCCAGGTGGATCTCCTATATATCTGGCGGATCATTTGCCGTTTTTCCTTTATTGGATCCAGCACCGTTATGTTGGTCATTTTCTCTACTCAGCTGATCTTTTCCATTCGGCGCCAACACCGCATCTCAAACGCTTCTAGTCATTTAATGTCACCTCTTCTTCTTCTTCTTCTTCTTCTTCTTCTACTTCTTCTTCTTCTTCTCCTTATTATTATTATTATTGTTATTATTATTATTATTATTATTATTATTATTATTATTCTATTTCTTCTTCTTCTTCTGCTTCTTCTTATACGGCCTCATTGAACCACTTCAGTCAATCATTTCTTGGTCCTCTTCTTCAGTAAGTTTCCTTTCCGAGTCGCCCAGTAGCTTTTCATTCGCTCTGATCTTCTCAGGCGTTCCTCATCTGTAAATACCCTTTTTACTGTATTACGTTTGTCTATTTTAGCCTGAAATCTTATTTTTATATCTCTCAGTTTTTTGTTTTTTTTTTGTTTTGTTTTTCAAGTCATCCAAGGTTATTTCTAATTCTTTCATATCTTCTCTAATTTCCTTAATCCATCCTACTTGTTGTTTCATATTCCAAAGTTTCACTACAATTTTTCTAGATAACCAGATTTCTGGTGTCCCCATGATGTGACCAAAAAAGAAATCCGTTTCTTCCGAATAGTATCAGTGATGGGCTCCAGATCTCTGTATACCACTTCATTTGGTACTTTCCGCCACTGTCCATCTTTCTGATATTTTTTATTTATGCATGTTCTAGCTATTCTTCTTTCTTCTTTTAAAATTTTGTCGATTCTGTTTTTCTGAGTAACTTTAAAAAGAGTTTCACTTCCATATGTCACCTCTGCTGAACCACCGTCTTGTAATGTTTTAATTTTGTTGCGATTGATAGACATTTTCTTTTATATGTAGACCATGCTAATTGTTGGGCTTTTATCATTTTATTAGTTCTTTCTTGCCATGCAGGTTTCTCATCCAAGTTGTAATTTCTCCTAAGTATTTAAATTGCTTCACTATTTTAACTTTCTTGTTATTTACTGTTATGTGATTGATTACAAGTGGATTTGCTACCATTATCTCTGTCTTTTAATGTCACTTCTATACTATATAGGCTACTTTCATAAAACTCCCAGCCTTATTAATGAGAACTTTAACGAGAGAATTATTCCACAATTTCTTTACGCACAAGAGTAATAATGCTATTTGTTCGTCCTAGCTCTCTCTCTACTCCCAGTAGGTGGCAGTTAAATAGCTAACATAATTGCCCTGATCTGTATTTATACTGCAACCCTTATGTTTCGCTTGCTCCTGCGTTGTGGTCCCAGTAGAGTAGGCTAAAGTAGTTCCAACAGAGTTGAGCTTCTAGCATACATAATTGCTTTGTCCTGAGAGACACTTAAAAGTTTAGAATGCTTTATTAATATTTCATGGCCTCCTACAGGAGATCAAACTTTCAAGAGACGCTTCACTTTGCTTGTTTCAGCTCCTCCGGTTGGCCTTTTAGCGTTCGCTTCTCCCTCTCTGTCTAAACCCAGAGCAGGTATGAGACGCTCTCTCTCTCACTCTCCAAGTCTGGCTGGTATAAACTGTTCACTTGACGCTGATTGGTCCTTGCACTTCTCAACCATCTTCTCGGATATTCTCATGCAAATTATCTGCCTTCAACCAGCACTTCTTTCTATCCCCTTTCACGCTAATGTATGTAAACAGTGCTTAAGTCGATAGGCCTGAGAGACATCAGACACTCACCGGCCATTTTATACAAGTATCTTAGCAGTGGTTGCAAGCCAATGGGAGATCGCTAATGCCATGCAAAGCCAAAGACAAGCATTTTACATGTGTTTAGAAATGTTTCAAATTTACACATTTATTTAATGAATCAAGTATGGAAAATATTGAATATTCAAGAACGATATCATGAGATGATTAATTCAGTTTTTTTTAGGTAGATTTCATTAGAAAGCTAACTATTGCAATGGGTCCCATGTTTCGACTTCCGGAAAATTTCGACATATCTTCGCGTTTCACATCCCCCAGACCCCAAAACCACCGTCAGTTCAAAAGTTTATATATAATTTATGTATATATATATATATATGTATATATATATGTATATCAGTTTCTTGTGGACACGATAACTGCCGTAATTTTGCACCAATTACTTCGAATTTTTTACCGAAGATGTATACCTATAAAATCTCGGTCGAGTTCGTTACTGGGCTAAATCGGTCGAAGGGGGTGAAAATGGGGGGCTTTTTTTCGAAAAAGTGAAATTTCGCTATAACTCTCTTAATACGTGCAATATCGAATCCATTCAAAGTTCATAATATGTTTTGGATAAGTGCCAAACATTTATGTCAAATAAGATTTTTGATAGCACCAACCATTGACCAAAGGGGTGGAAAAAAGTGGGTTTTTCGGGAAACATTAATCATATCTCTCTTAATAGGCACAATATCAAAACCGTACAAAATGGACAATATTCCCCTAATAATTACCTAAAACTTTTGTCTGAAAGAATTTTTGATATGACCCACCATTACGCCAAGGGACGAGAAAAATGATTTCGGAATTATAAGAAAATGCCAAGAGCTATCAGTGGTTGCCATGGCAACACTACTAAATTGATGAGGCATGGACCATCAGACGTTGCCATGACAACGCACTTGCACGAGATCATATTCAGTATTTCCATCTGATTAAGTGGTTGGTTGGTTGGTTCTTAAGTTTAGGGGCTGCGACAACGCGGTCATGTAGCCCCGTGTACTTTGGGTGTGTGTAGAATCTGTCTGATAACCGGTGTTAATTGTGATGACTGTATTAGTGTGTGTTATCTGTTTGTTAATTTAAGTACTGCAACTAACAATTTTTCAGATAGTTCCTACTTTTGCCGCCAAGCGCCACTGTCAACGACTACGAGGCCAAGTTCAGAACTGAGCTACTAGACGCCGCCGCAGTCGGCTCTTGGCAACGAACATAGAAACCTAAGAGCGTTGTATACATTCTTAACCTATCCAATTTAGCTTCACACAGGTGCAATTAGTGGAAGGATCTTTAACATGCCATAAATCTATGACATGGGACCGCCGGCTTTACTTCCCCTCCGAAGGAAAGCATACTGAGGGATGTTTAACGCTCTTAAAAAATCCGACGGCTTCGGCCGGGTTTGAACCCGGTATCTTGGGCATAGAAGCTCAGCACTACGCCACCAAAGCCGCCTGATAAAGTGGGAAGCGGCTTCGGTGACGTAACTGGTAGCATGCTGAATGTCTATGCCCAATGTCGCGGTTTCAAAGCCGACCGAAGTCGTCGGATTTTCTAAGAGCACTAGAATCCCTCAGTATGCTTTCCTTTGGAGGGGAAGTTCCAACGTTCGTTGCGAGTTGATGGTTGGGGTGGCATCTAGTAGCCAAGTTCACAGCTAGGTGTCGTTGACGGTTGTACCTGGTAGCAACATTAGGAACTACTGCTTGAAATTGACCGTCTGCAGTACTTACATGAATTAAGACTAATACAGCCATTACAATTCACACCGTGTATCAGACAGATTCTACACTCACCCAAAGTACACGGGGTTAGATGACCGCGTTGTCGCAGCCCCTAAACTGAGGAACCAACCAGAGGTAGATTTCGTTAGAAAGCTAACTATTGCAATGGGTACCATGTTTCGACTTCCGGAAAATTTCGACATATCTTCGCGTTTCACATCCCCAGGCCCCAAAACCACCGTCAGTTCAAAAGTTATATATAATTTATGTATGTATATGTATATCAGTTTATTGTGGACACGATAACTGCCGTAATTTTGTACCAATCACTTTGAATTTTTTACCGAATACGTATACCTATAAAATCTCGGTCGAGTTCGTTACTGGGCTAAATCGGTCGTTGGGGGGTGAAAATGGGGGGCTTTTTTTTCGAAAAAGTGAAATATTGCTATAACTCTCTTAATATGTGAAATATCGAATCCGTTCAACATTCATACTATGTGTCGGATAAAGCCCAAAAATGTATGTTTGAAGAGTTTTTTTTTATAGCACCAACCATTGACCAAAGGGGTGGGAAAAAGTGGGTTTTTCGGGAAACATTAATCATATCTCTCTTAATAGGCACAATATCAAAACCGTACAAAATGGACAATATTCCCATAATAATTACCTAAAACTTTTGTCTGAAAGAATTTTTGATATAACCCACCATTATGCCAAGGGATGAGAAAAATAATTTCGGAATTATAAGAAAATGCCAAGACCTATCACTGGTTGCCATGGCAACACTACTAAATTGATGAGGGATGAGCCATCAGACGTTGCCAAGATAACGCACTTGCACGAGATCAGATTCAGATTTCCATCTAAGTGTGAAGCGGCTTCGGTGACGTAACTGGTAGCATGCTGAATGTTTATGCCCAAGGTCGCGAGTTCAAAGCCGGCCGAAGTCGTCGGATTTTCTAAGAGCGCCAAAAATCCCTCAGTATGCTTTCCTTTGGAGGGGAAGTTCCAACGTTCGTTGCGAGTTGCTGGTTGCGGTGGCATCTAGTAGCCAAGTTCACAGCTAGGTGTCGTTGACGGTAGTACCTGGTAGCAACATTAGTAACTACTGCTTGAAATTGACCGTCTGCAGTCCTTACCTGAATTACAGACTAATACAGCCATCCCAAAGTACACGGGGTTACATGACCGCGTTGTCGCAGCCCCTAAACTGAGGAACCAACCAAAATCTCTGCGGTAGATATAATTTTGCGTGAAGAAGTAACAGACCGTTACATAGTTGCACATCAGTGTCGAAACCTAGCATAAGGACAGTGTGACCACAAGTATAAAAATGGACCCCAAATGACAAGAAGGTTACCGTTCCCATAAGACAATAAAATGTTTAAAATAAGCATAAAATGACGAAAAACAAAGTTAATTAAGCTCCAATTATAAAATACCTTCTCGCATTAAATGAGGTCTGATCCTTCTACGAAAATCTGCATATTCTGCCTATTTTCGCCTATCCCCAAGTTTGTCCGGTGAAATCTACCTCCGCCTTCCGGCGTGCCGAGAGGACTTTTTTTTTTAGTTCAAGAGGTCGTTTATATTTCGATCGTTTGCTATTTTTCACCCACTCTACCATCGAGGTATCATTGAAGTTAAAGTGTTATCCCCTTCTAACCCACACAACTCCGTACACATCAACTTATGAATCAGAAGCTTGGCTGAACAACGAATTTTTGAAAATCCTTTTTTTTTTCCTCTTTAATTACTATGAGTAAAAAGTACTGTGTGCAGTCTTGACATTAGTAATGTTGTAGTAAAACCTAATAATAATAATAATAATAATAATAATAATACCGGTATTTTATTTTCTAGAGGAAAAATATTCACTAATGAAGGCCTATACCATATATTTGATCGAGATGACTTGAAAATATAGGCTAGTCCTACTTTTAACGCACGAATGTGTAGGCTATTTACTTATTTTCCTAGTCCTGGTGATCATTATAATGCAAACGTATTTAGCGGGTCCAAGTTTCTCCCGAGAATGATACAATATAAAACAAAACCACATTGGGGACAGTAGACATCAAAGTTCCTCCTCTTAAAAATAATTTCCACCACTATCACCATGACACATGTTATTATTATTATAAATACTAATTGTATTATTATTATTATTATTATTATTACTATTATTATTTGTAGCCATAGAAGCAAGAATCAAGAAAATGGAAGTCGCTTTCCAAACCACCAGCAACATATAGGGTCTATAACAAAAAGTGTTTTTCTATGAACACAAAATTTCACTACAACACTGTCATCAAACCAGTACCGGGTGAATTAGCCGTGGTCGTTACGGCATGACTGCTGGCAGTCGCTCACATCCGGGAGGCGAGAAGGTTCGAATCCCCCCGCCGGCAACCTTGAAGATGGTCTTCTGTGGTTTCCCATCTTCCTTCCAGGCAAATGCCGGGGTTGGTCCATAACTATAGGCCACAGCCGCTACCTTCCAACTCCTCGACCCTCCGTTCCAACTTTCCTCCCCAACGGTACTTGTAGCTCACCCATTGGGTGTCCGTCTCGAAGCAGCTACAAAACTGGCGAGCCGAACATGTCCTCGGACACTCCCGGCACTAAAAGCCATACGCTAAAAAAGTACCGCTATATGCATCTGAATGCCTTATCCTATCCCAGAAATGTTTGCTCGCGAATTTAGAGAGAAAAGAAAGAAAGAAAGAAAGAAAGAAAGAAAGAAAGAAAGAAAGAAAGATCCTACACATCATACTCGGCCCGGACAACAAAAATGGCATCTACATCAGAAAATCCAGGCAAGAAATATACTCTTAGAGAAGATCACAGACACAATGCGAAAACGCAGAGTTTGCTTCTATGGTCATATACGACGGATGATCGACTCTTGATGGACGAAACGTATCTTCAGTATCTTTGACACAAAACCAAAAACGACAATACCATGGTACGTTAACGTCCAGAAATATCTTAAAAGAAATGGGGATTCGAGCAGAAGATGCACAAGACCGAAATCTTTATAGAGCAGCCATCAAGACTTTTGGGACTTTCCGCGACGAAAAACGATCAACTGGTGCGAAATGGACAGAAGAACGTCGTGCTAAACACAGTGAGCTCATGAAGACAATGTGGATCAAGTGAAAAATGAATAAATGGCAGAATGTAAAATGAACATATCGTGGTCCCTAGTTGGCCGATTAGCGAAATTGAATGAATGAATAATAATAATAATAATTCCTCCTTGGCTGTTCGAGATCGATAATGGCTTTTTAAAGTATGGATTTTCAGAAACAGACATTCAGCTCCGAACACCACTCAGACACAAACTAAGGAGGCTCAAGAAGAAGTCACAACTCCATCGAACTTCATGGAAGAAAGCACACTCCGAAAGGATGAAAACCTAATGGGCCCGCAAGAAAGCAAACATTTGAGATATCGCGGTCATTAGTGGCCCTAACGATGAAGAGAAGATAATAATTATTAATAATAAAGCCACCTCAAATAGACCACAAACATTATTTATAACAAATAGAATTTAAAATCTGAGTAGGCCTATTGATTTACAAAATCCCAAATAAATGTAGCCTATCTAGACTACTGAACTTGTGGCTATCCATTGCAGTAACTAAAATCTGTCAGAAGAAGAATGTAAGCTGCAGCTTATCTGAAATAACCCATCCTTTAAAACTAAATTAGTAAGTTATTAAGAAAAGTAAATTAAAACAGACAGCCGATATTTGATCATCCAGCGAAAACAGATAACTAAACATTACTTACTATTTGCGAGCATTTGCCCAGATTAATCCAATGAGGGTCGTGGAATAGCACAACCAAAATAGATAAAAGTATCCCTTAATACTCGTTAACTCGTATACCACCAATACTTTCCCTATCACGCTATTTAACATTGTTTTCTGATCCACGTCCGAATACATGCTTTTTAAACCTTAAATGAAGTGGTGTTATAGTTTGCTAGCAGGGGCGATGCGTACTCATGTTTATATTGACCAATTTTCACAATGGCAATAAGATGATAGCCTACACTCTCATAATTCCCCATAAGTTTGCAATAATTCTTCAACAGTAGATGTCGATTGGTTCTTCCATATATATCTCCAAAAATGTTCTAGATACACATCTATTGCAAGCAACACCAATCCATTCAAACGGTTATTTGACATATTTTGTGCAAAAAGCTTTAGGCCTACATCTCCGTAGTGTGATGAAGAACCTGTCACTTTATGTAGACATTGGTAGACAGGAAGATAATGTTTGCATTCTTTGTTCCAATGTGAAAAGGATCATATTACACAATTCTAGAGTATTGTGTCACTGAAACCAATTTGTGTAGGCTGTCTTCTTGCATACACCTTCTTCGCCAGATCTGAACTTCACTAACAATAGCAGACATCGGTTTGTCTTGAGGGTATTAGTCAAGGTGAGTGAGTACACTGTTTAAAATCATTTGACGCAAGACTAACACATTTCTTTGCAAGTTGAAAAATTATAATGAACATAGTACTGTATTATAGGCTATCGCTATGAAGCAAGAACCTCTGATCAATTTAATTAATAAAATGTCTAGAAAAGGTATGTAAATAGTTTGCCTGTAAAATTCTTCAGCATCATTTTAAGAAGAGTTTGACCACTAAGCTTATTTCCCAAATTATCTGGGAATTTTTAACTTCAAAAATATTATCTTGAGGTCGTTTTACTGCAGCAGAAAATATAACATTGGATTATGCAGTGTTTCTGATCACATTAGTGATAGCCTACTTAACACATGCCAGGCCTCTTTATTATCATCATCATCATCATCATCACAAAACAATTCCATGTTCTGTAACACCGTAGTTTTATGTTTTTTATTCCGTTCTCGTCTCAAGTATATCATTTTTTGCTCGGACTGTACCAAAGCTCAACATTGAGGAGATTCTCTGCAATGCGGGGCGACGTCTGTCTGCTCGTCGACCTGGCGCTGCCTCCAGGGAGATGCCTCCGTAATCGCTTCAACTTCACGACAAACACTTTGCTTTTCGCAGTTTTTAAACTGTTGGAACTTTTACCCACCCTCTACACTTCCTGCTTTTATTGGACTTGCCACATGCGATTCAGAATTTAAAAATAAAACTCTAGTCATTAGAATTATTAGTGTCCCAACATTTAACTCAACCCTTCGATTAGACGGCGGTAATAATGTAATTAAGGAAGTCAAACAGTTACAAAGGCTCCCGTGTCTTATGCCTTGTCTGTCTCATCAATGGAATAAGAACAATGTACAGTCGCTGAAAGCGCTGTAGGTAACTGATGTCTATACGAGAACCTTTACAGCGGTTTAGGAGTTAACTGTATTCCTTTATTTGAGTTTTTCCTTTGCGCTCAAAAACTTAACAAGAAAGTCGTCAGGTGCTAGTTGCAATGGCATCTATTAGCCAAGTTCGCAGCTAGGTGTCGTGGACAGTAGCATTTGGTAGCAAAAGTAGGAACTACTTGAAAATTGATCGTCTGCAGTCCTTTCCTGAATCGCAGATAACACACACTCACACAGCCATCACAATTAGGCTAACACCGGTTATCAGACAAATTCTACACACACCCAAAAGTACACGGGGCTACAGGACCGCGTTGTCGCAGCCCCTAAACTAAGGAACCAACCAAACAAACAAAGAAAAAAAGAAAGAAAGAATGCCGTTACTGAGAGTGCGCTCATTCTTTCTTTGAATGACTTTACAATTCCCATTACTTTTCGTCGTCTTCTTCTTCATCATCATTATCCACTTCATCTTCATCATTATTATCCTCCTCATTATATTCCTCTTCTCATTCTTTTTTTATCATCTTCCTCATCAGTACCATTATCTTCGTCTTCATTATTATCCTCCTCGTTTCCACCCTCATTATTATTATCATCCTCTTTTCCTTCATTATTAACCTCATCATATCTTTCTTCATCAATATCATTATATTTATCATTAATCATCATTATCCTCCACATCTCTTACTTCATCATCCTCATTTTTAGTCTAATTTCAATTTTTGAAAAAAATTAAAGTAGACTTATGAGATCCACACGAGTCAAACGTTGTCTGTCTGTCCGTGTGTGAGTGTGTGTATGAGAGTGTGTATATCTGTCCCCACCCCTGCCCCTTTATCAATTCAAACACGACGAAACCGAATTGAACGAAATTTGGTATAGAGGTAGCACTAGCAGGGGGCACCTCAGTGTCATGTTTTATGTCGCCGCCATCTTTACCAAAAATTAATGGCAGCCACCCAAACGTTCAAAACGTAAAATCAAATTACGACTAAACTAATCATCCGATTTCTAACAAAATTGGTAACAATATAGGATACCTTCATATGGGACGTGTCTTGCACCCAAACTACAAGATCATCAGCCGTATCATTTCAAGATGGTGGTCGTGTTAATTATTCAAGCATTATAACCCACCAATTCCGATTATCGACTTGAGTTCTTTTATATTTATTGTTTTATAACTACCCAGACGATTTAAAATTAAGCGTTATGTTGTACATTTTAGAGCCAAACATGTCCGTAACACTTAAGTGTTATTAACCGACTAACAAACAACGTGTTAGCAAATAACGTCTTGAAATAAATGAATTCTTCACTCCAGTACATCTTCATTATATTATTTCATATAAAGTTTATATTATTTCTATCAGCAGGCAATATCGCATATACTGAAACTACTGAAGTACGGGACAGGCGCAAGAGCTCAGCTGCCATCCACAGCCTTCTCAATGTCTGTGTACGGCGCTGTCCTCTTGCGTGTTACGAGGGTAATTGTTCCAAACATTGCGCTTTGCAAATCCCTGGCCTCCTGAAGTATGTTACAATCTTTTAATAGTTCAACTTCTAGCCATGACTGGCGTGCATACGCGTACTCTCAGAAGCTCTCATGCCCACGAGTGTCGTGTGATACAGGCTTTAGGACCAAAGCCTAGCATGCTCACCAATTACCCCCGGTGCCGTAAGAACACATTGAGTTACGCAGTCGGTACTAGGTCCAGTAAGTACCGTAATGAGTGGAAATAAGGAACATCAATAGCATAGTATAACGTACAATACACCAAGTTGCATTACAACAAGCTACTACAACGAACATTCAATTAGAGTCCACCCCTTGATAAGGACAAAGAGTTGAGGTCGATTCACACTATACGTTACGTAACCTTTCCGTTTCCTTTCCATCATATCACCGTGCATGAAAGTTTACTGTATTTTATATGAGTACATGCACACTGCACGTTCCATACACCTTCCGTGACCCTTCCGTTTCCCGACAGGATTGTTTGGTAGCAATGTTTACGGAACGTATGCGGTCACTTATTGACAGTGTGGTTATAGAAGGCGTGTTTTGGCGCTCTGTGTTTATTCACTGGCATTAACCTGGGTTAGGTTTGGTTACAGTTTGCGGTTACACTCGCCAAAACGAAATATGATATAAGAAATGTTAGCAATATGGCGACGAAAGATGTATTGGAATTGATATGGTGAATAAATAATGATGATGATGTCGACCATATGTGTTTCCTACAATATATAGAGGGCGAAACTATTTTTAAAAATATCGCAATGGCTCTGAATGCTTCCAGAGAACAGTATTTCCCCCCAAATATGATTTGATATCCGTACTTTCAATAGTAGTTTCAGATTATGTTTGAATTGGTGCTTCTTATGTGGTTAAAATTTCAGTAACCACAGTAGTAGCTTGGTTAGTAATTTTACAACCAGACTAAGTTATACCCGGGTTAAAATCAAACGGTCTGGTTAGCTTTTGTATTAACCAAAGTATACCAAACGCCAAACCGCGTCTTATATTCCAGCATCATGGACGAAAAATTGATTGAGCATGTAAGAAAACATCCAGCGCTGTATGATTTTCTGTATTTCGCTCTTTTAACATATCATGAACCCATTTTCTTCGTTTCCACTTTCTTGTACTACGCTCCTCCTCGTCTAAAGTAATAGCACATAGAACTATTTTTTTTCTGGACCACATTCTGTCACTAAGTCCTGAAATTGCTAACTTTTCTTATAACCTGTTTCGTTTTGGCGATTTTGCGGTTACCGCAAACTGTAACCAAACCTAACCCAGGTTAAAACCAAAGGCAACGCAAAAACACGCCTTCTAGACACGGAATGGAAATGGTTGCTAGTGCACTCTGTCAATAAGTGTCCGCATACCTTCCGTAAACATATCGTCGTGACAAGGAAAGGTACAGTATGGTGTGATGATGATGATGATAATTGTTGTTTTAAGGGGCCTAACATCGAGGTTATCGGCCCCTAAAAGTATGGTGTGAATACAACTACTTTTAACGCAACGGGTATGGAAAGGAAACGAATAGGTTACATAACGTAGAGTGTGAATCGACCTTTAGGCTATAACTATACCCATTCATTTAGGAGAAAGTAGGCTATATGTTCTTTACTGAACATCTTGTTTCATTATTATTATTATTATTATTATTATTATTATTATTATTATTATTATTATTTCCTCTTCCTCATAATCACCTTCATCATTTTCCTCATTATCATCATCAAGATTCTATCTCAATTTCCTTCATTGTATCAGTATCTCCATCATTAGTCTACCCTTATCATCTTCTTTTCTCATTCGAAATACTGTACAGACTATGGTGTAATACGATACCACTCGAACATTTAAAATCTCCTTCGTAAATGTTTTTCCAATGTTGATAAGGTAGATAGCTTCTAGTTTTACGCCACCGTTACTCTCGAGGTCTAAAGTCGCGGGCCCTTTAAACGTGGAATCCGAACCACAGTACATTACATTCCACCTGGAAAATCTCACGTTCATTAACCGGCAATCGAAACAGTTCAACCTGAGTGGGAAACAAGCAGCTTCGCCACTGCGCCATCACGCTCCTCTACAATGTTGCTTCATGATCGACTACAACTCGTATTGTTGTGGATTTTGTTTAAGGGGGCTCCTACACCGTCAGTGAGAATCTTCGCATACAGTTACGAATCATATCATAGCGTCACTACAGTAATATATAACATAGAGTTATAAAAACTGACATATGTATAGTAAATACATAGAGCTTTCATCTAATTTAGAGAGAGGAACCGCAAATAAAGTATTTTGTGATTTATTGAAAGGATCATATTTGTGATTTTTTAAACTCAGTGAATCACAAAAAGCATGATTTTACAAGAAATACCTGTCTGAATGGAATGAATTTGTGTTCATGTAAACTCATCAATACCGAGGATGAACCACCATGATTGTTATATTGTAAATCTATACTAACATAATAAAGCTGAAGAGTTTGTTTGTGTGTTTGTGTGTTTAAACGCGCTAATCTCTGGAACTACCAGTCGGATTCGAAAAATTATTTTTGTATATGATAGCCAGATTCAAGAGGAATAGTTTAGGCTATGAAGAATTAGGCTACACCTCTCAGGTAACCTTAAATATTGTTACGGCTGTGAGTTTGTGTCATCGCTCGCCGCATGAGTCACAACTGCCCCAGGGCTGGGCTGTGCCCTGCCTCAGTGTATTGCGTACGCCTTATGCAACAGGACTACTAGGACAATGGGATGGTCCAGAATATTCGTGACTCAACCAGTGAAGGAAACCTCGAGAAGCCGTGAACCCTGGATGGGTCTAGAAGCATTTATTGAGTCACCGGCCTGCTATAAAAGAGCGACCTGTCAAGCAGTGTTGTTGTGTTTTACGAGCTAGTGCGAGCGTTTATCCTGAGCGACAGAAGTGTGGTGACTTGCGAAACCCCTAGTGAAGCCGTTTCTCTTGACAGCGAGGAAGTGAGAAGCATACAGGGGACTGCCTGTGTTTTGAGTGAGTGTGATTTCACTGAGCGTCAGAGATATTGTGGTGAAGTGCCGCGCGAGTTACGAAACCCAGTGGCATTGTTTCCCAGCTCGTGAACAGCGAAGCAGCGTGTAGCAGGTTTTCGTAAGTAACTGTAATTTGTGTACATAGGGGAGAGTTGCATGTAGTTCTGTCAAGGCCACCAGACTCAATAGCGAGAAGATTAACTGTTGACAAGTGAAAGAGGGCAAGAGCTCTCCATAAGCAAGAGACTTGAGGAAACTGGAGTAAGGTTCCAATTGCTTGTATTTGCTGATGAGTAGTGTATCTTTCTGGCCGCAATACAATTAATTATTTCTTTAAATGAACATCCTGTGTTGTGCTATCTTCCCACCGTAATCCAGTTAACAAAAGTGCCACTAGGGGGTGGTACATAACAATATTGATTTCTGTTCAGTTAGTCGGAAGAACAAGCGCTCCCGAAAAGCTTCAATAAAACCTAAGACTATTGTTGCCTAGAAATGCGGGCAGCATCACGTCGCCCCTACCAGTGTTCTGGTGCAGAACTGCGAGCTGCTCATAAATTGCAGTTACGGGGAGTAATTAGTGCAAAAAGATTTCTTAGGCCCCTTAAAACAGTTATCATCATGACAATAGTACGCCTCTGTATAAGGGCGATGGTGTTGGTGCAGTATACTGAGGTTATCAGCTGCAATACGCGTTGGTGCTTTCCGATCCTTATCCTTGAACGCTCCAGTTCTGTAGTAGTATTCATTATCATCCATAAAACAAATAAATCCACCGGGCAAAGCCGGGCACTACTGCTAGTAGTATATATTTTACAAAATATTAAATTTGTCTTTCAAAAATGAACAGTTTTTGTTTAATTTTCCAAGTATAGGCTATCTCAATTATTATTTAAGATAATTTCATGAATGAGGTTCATCCTCTAGGGGTCATAGGTTGGAATATATCTGCCGAGTTTCATCCAGTTTCATCACATCTTTCACGAGATATTGTGCTTTCCTATCAAAAAGCAAACTTCCGGTAAAATGGCTTTGAATATTAAACACTCCATTGACAGATAGGCGCTTGGTCTCAAGTACTACGCTATATCTCTGCCAAAACGCTGAATTTAGTAATAAAACTTAACAGATATATTAAGAAAGGGATTGTCTTTCATTTAAATGAAAAAACAAAAACTAAAATGTTGACATCCGACGGTGTATGAGCGTACATAATACATTATCGCCAGGCTGAACTGCAAGAGCAAGGCGGAGAATGTCTGCTATTAGTATTTGCTATCCACCATCAGCCCCATTTCGGCGTCAACACAGCAAATGCTTTGTCTTCGTCTCCAGGTTGGCGATACTGCGCCTGATAACGTCATCAAAGTAGTTAGTTGTTGCTTGTTGTTTTGCTTGTCTTTGGACTGCAGTACCGTATCTTATCGGAGCGGGTGATCTTTGGGAAACAATGGCTAATTTAACCTGGCTTTGGAAAATTGAATCTGCCAAGATAATAGCGGTTTGAGTCGTCAAACTTCGTGCTCTACCTGATGTATCAGGCTGTCGCCAGATTAGCCCGCGTTGTCTGCGCGCTGTCGAGCCGAGTTAAGGTCGCCAGTAATATTCTTGTTGTGAGCGACAAGGCAGTGACAAACTCTCATTGTGACAAGGGAATCCCAGTTATCATGGCGTTCATGTAACACGTCGAAAGCCGCAGTGATTCACTGGCTTGTAATTAAGGAGGTATTAGCGGCTTCAGTGGCGTAGTTGGTAGCATGCTGAACTGCTGTGCCCAAGATAGCGGGTTCAAACCCGGCCGAATTCGTCGGATTTTTTAAGAGCGTTATAATCCTGTAGTATGCCTTCCTTCGGAGGGGAAGTAAAGCCGGCGGTCCCATGTCATAGATTTATGGCATGAAAAAGAATCTTCCACTAACTACACTTGTGTGAAGCCAAACTTTGTAGGTTAGGTTTGATTAATGCTCCAACGTTCGTCACCAGGTGCTGGTTGCGATGGCATCTAGTAGTAGTGAAGGTCACAGCTAGGTGTCGTGGACGGTATCATTAGGTAGCGAAAGTCGGAACTACTTGAAATTATCGTCTGTAGTCCTTACTTGAATTAAAAACAGTTAATACACACTCATCCAGCCATCATAATTAACACCGGTTATCAGACAGATTCTACACACACCCAAAGTACACGGGGCTACATGACCGCCTTGTCGCAATCCCTAAACTGAGGAACCAACCAACCGAGGTTCCTAATATAAGGCCACGGTCATCTCCTTCCCAATCATATCCCCAATTTACAAATACACACATTAGTACAGCCATCACAATAACACAGGTTATCACACAAATTGCACACACTCAAAGACCATGATGTCGCAGCCAACAGCAAAATACAAATTTAAAAAATCATGTGATTTCGAGAATTTAGACCACTGTAAAATTTGTGAGTATAGAGAAGTTGATAAAAATTAATGATAATGCCAGTATCTATTGCAAAATTCTTGGGTGTAGACAAAGGGGTTTGCGAGCTTTTTTTTTTTTTTTTTTTTTTTAGGAAGAAATGATGTTATAGTAAAAATTTTCCCTTTTCAATGTTTGTCGGCAGTCGTGACAAAGAGTTTGGAGGCTCTCGTAGACCGCGCTCTCTGATTTGAAGGATGTGCTCGTGGCGACCTCTCCAGACAACGAACAGCTGATCTGGGAAGGCTTCCCTCGCACGCGCACGATAAAAATCTCGTGTTACCGCGGCCGAGTTATCAGCCCTCCGCCATCTTTATAGCGATCCAGCTTCCTGCCATTGAAATTCACCCCCTAGCGATTTCAATTACTCTTATAATTATTACCGTCTAGCTTCAGCATATTAACCCTTCCCTCACGTATTTACAAGCAACAAATCGCGCTACAGGGGTGTAAAACCTTCTTCAAAATTGAGTCATTCACGCTCATTAAATTTTAACAAGACAATGCGTAACTCGTAGAGAGAGGATATAATCTATGATGCTAATGTTTGCTAAATGCGCTTATTAACAGAGCTGTTGAGTTGTATAGTGAGAGTAAGTACGGATTACTCCGCAATTTTGAATAAAATTGAAATGGCTAACCATCTAACTAAGAATGTGTACAACAAAAGATCTATATCCCTGAATGCAAAACTGAAACACTACTGCACGGTCATCCGGCCAGACGCTTTGTATGCAGCGGAATGTCTCGACATGAATAGAAAAGGCATAATGGAAAAACTGGAGACCAATGAAAGGAAGATATTGAGGAAAATCCTAGGTCCAGTCAAAGAACACGGCGAGTTCCGACGACGCCACAACCAAGAGTTGTACACACACGTAGAGAAAATAACTGACGTGATGAGGAAAAAGGAGGATTTCTTTTTATGGACATTATAACCCGAATGATATCAACACGGCTATCCAACCGAATTTTTGCTTTTCTCCATGAGAAAAAGACAAAGGGGGCATGGTTCAGTGAAATAGAGAAAGATCTGTTGGAGACTGGGTTAACATGTGAAGATATGCAGGAGCGTGGCCCACTTTGGGAAAAACTTCAAAAACATCGGAGTTTTCAACTTAAGCCGAAACTAAAAACCGGGAAGGCGTGGACAACAGAGAGAAAGGTGCAACATCGATTGTGAATGAAGGAGTACTGGACCAACATTAAAATGCAGAAGAAACAGTTGACATGATGTGGTCCTTAGTTGACCGTCACGAAGGAAGAAGAAGAAGAAGAAGAATCAGGGCCCAGACATTTATGTGCTAAAAGCGATTAAACTATGCATGCAACTATGTACTAAAAATGTAGAAAATATGCATTGAAAATGAAAAATATGCACCTAACAATAAGCCAATCTTATTCACTCACTTTATACATGGATCATTCACTGCGGAAAGAAACATCACAATAGATAATTGCAAGTTTTACAAAAATTATGTCTATTTAATCGTCTTCAGTGCATAAATGTCCGGTCCCTAGCCATCAGTTGAATAACCATTATTACCTGACACCCACTGTTTTAATATACATTTTCTGCTGCTCTTCTCTTTAGGCATTTTGAGTCAAGGGTATGCAGACTAAGAATAAAGTAACACATTAACTGAAAAAACTCCTCACAAAACTAACCCTGGGCTACTGGCTGTCGAGATGGTGCTAGGAAGTCATTTTTGAAAGCCTTTGTCTGGAGCGTGGCGCTCTATGGAAGTGAAACTTGGATTATTGGTGCAGCAGAAAAGAGGAGAATTGAAGCATTTGAAACGTGGTGTTAGAGGAAAATGATGAAGATCAGATTGGTAGAGGTATTAAGACGAGTGGGAGAGAAGAGATATTTCTGGCGACTGCTAATGAAGAGAAGAGATAGGTTGGTAGGACACTTACTAAGACACCCAGGAATAGTAAGCTTACTTATGGAAGGAAAGGTCGAGGACAAGAACTGTAGGGGTAGACCAAGGTTAGAATTTGTTAAACAGATTGCCTCGGATGTAGGGTGTGGTAGCTATGTAGAGATGAAACGATTAGCTCAGGACAGGGAGGCATGGAGAGCTGCATCAAACCAGTCAAAAGACTGAAGACTCAAACAACAACAACAACAACAACAACAACAACATGTTCAGATTATGCAAAAAATCCAATAAACCCTCAACATATGCGCATATGTATTTTCAAAAAATTCTGATCCCTAATAATAATATTAATTTCGTACTAATAATAAATTACCTGACACCGATAGGCTATAATACAAACTCCATATCAAAAGGTGCAAAATTACTACACTAAAATAACCTCATCAAACCAGAAGCGCTTGACGCATCTGAAACTTTGGTAATTCGGGGCAGATCACAAGTCATGAACATCGAGAAAAAAGAGATAAGAATCTCAGAAATTTCTTAGGATCAAATATGAAAACGGGGCTTGGATGAAAAAGAAGCCACATGAAATCTGTCAAGGTATTTAACAAGTAGTTCCGTGAAGAAGTAAATAACCTATTTTCATATATCCTACTTATGTTAATTGCCTCTATCAACATACAAAATGCCAGTTTGGTTGCTGTAATAGATTCGCACATATTGAGAACCGTCTAAATATTTCGGATGGTCGCCATATTGGATTTTTATATTTGTAGGCCATAGAGTTATGTATTATTACATGAAGATTATTGAGTAGGTATTGTATATATTTCTTATCAAATTTCTCCAGTACCTTTTCATTAGACGTTGCGTATACCTACCTTATACTGTATTCATCGTCCGAAGCCAGCATTTCATCTCAAATGCACTTACTGTATACATTGTATCTCGACTTTTCTGGCTCCAAAATAAGGCAAAAGTTGATTTGAATTTGGAGAGTACATGAAAAGTTAATTTCGGAGGTATTGGTGGATCTTTGATTTTTGTTTTTCATTTGTCAAATATTCCTGGTTGTTCAATTAATTGAATTGGAAATTCCGCCAGGGAGGTTGCAATGAACGGCAATTAAGAGCAACACAATGAACACTTACTGTCATAATCTCACCGTAGGACAAGTGTCTATAAAACACTAGTGTCCAAAAGTTAAGCATAATCACTAAACGATGCCTGCCTGATAGGAATGTCAGACGGATTACTGCTCAAACGGAGGCTGAATCACACACCATATATCACACAACTTGTCCAAAAAAACGGTGTCAGAAAGGTTCTGATAGCTAAGGTAGGCTGCACCTTTGACAACTAGCAAAAAATGTCTTCCATAACTAAATATGCTGTTAATATGGTGTATGGTTACCCCTAACGGCCACACATTCTTCGCAGTGATGTGGCATACTCTCTATCAGATATCCCATTCCTCCGAAACGGCAATGGGATGGTCTTGAAGGGTCCTTGGTGGAGGCTGACAAGATGCAATTCGCCTCCCCAATGTATTCCAGGCTTGTTCTATAGGATTCAGATCCGCAGACTTCGCTGGCCAGTCCATGCGATGGATGTCTTCCCCAGCCAGAAATTCATCCACCATAGCAGCTCGGTGCGGTCGGGCATTATCGTCCATTAAGATGAAGTCTGGACCAACCGCACCTCTGAAGAGTCGATCATGTGGTCTCAGTAGGCTACCTCATCCCTGTATCTCCGAGCGTTCACAGTGTTCCTCGGACCACCCATGAAGATATGCAGGTCCGTACGGCCATTCGACATGATGTCGCCCCACACCATGACGCCAGCACCACCATACTGGTCCCGTTCCACGATGTTCCTGTGGTTGTATCAGCTACCCGGTTCTCTCCAGATTAATGTGCGACGGGAATCGTTCTGCAAACTGAAGAGGGATTCATCTGTGAAGAGCACATGCCTCCATTCATTCATGGTCCAGTTTCGACGTTGTCGGCTCCACGGTAAACGGACCTGTCTATGTGCTGGAGTGAGCGGGACGCTCACCGCTAGGCGTCTGGCAAACAGTCCTGCTGTTCTGAGCCTCCGGTACACAGTTTGCCGGGAAACTCCAACCCCTGAGACGGCTGAAAGCTCCGCCGACAATTGTCTTGCAGGTGCACTCCGATTTCGTCGGGCGGTTAAGGCCAGATATCGGACATGCTGTGGGGTGGTTACTCTCGGTCGGCCTACGACTAACATCTCCTGTGTCTCGAAATTGTCTCCAAAGCCTGGAAATGACACTTTGTGGCACAGTCAAGGATACGGTGACATCGGTCTGTGTCTGGCCTTTTTCCAGGCAGCCGAGTATTGTACCCTGCAAAACGGGTTCCAAATGCCGTCGTTGTGCCATTATGTTGTCACGTTCACCACGAGGCTACACTCCGCACACTATAGCACACGACCGAGGGATTATGGGGCGCAGGCACTGGCTGTGTTTACCTTGCGGTTGCGCCACTAGTCAAAGCAGGGAATACTCCTTTCCTATACAGAGTGAACACGTAAGGTTGGAAGGTGCATATTACGTGCGATTTGCGGTTCTTGTCGCCCTGCTTATTCGTAACATATGCTTAACTTTTGGATACTAGTGTATTTTGCTGCAATGAAGTACTGAATCCTCACGATGAAACTAATCCCAAATCCAATTCAGACTTTTTCAACTGTTAGGTAGTTCGTATAATGCACAAGCCATACCCTGTATATGCAGCTTGGTGTGGCAATTACTTGATAACCCTTCAGTTGGTCAACATTATATTAGCAAGCAAATATTCTTATAATTATTACTGTAGGCCTATTATTATTATTATTATTATTAGCCTACTATTCTTCTTCTTCTTCTTCGCTTCGGCCAGCTATGGACCACGCTACTTCAACTGTTTTCGTCTTTGAGCTTTAATCTTTTCCCTGTAGTCGTTCATCCGTTTCCTGTGCGTCTCCAATCTGTCAGCCGTCCACTCTTGCCTGTTCTCAGTTATGGCTTTTCTTGGAATCGCTGGAGTGCTCCAAGTTTTTTCTGTAGAGGAAGACGTTCTTGAATGTCCTCAAGCGAAATCCCTACTTCTATAAGATCTTTTTCGATCGCAGAGAACCATGGTCCCATGGTTTTCTTGTCTACAAAGTAGTAACATATGCGATTGGTTAGTCTCTGCGAGCTCATGCTTGTTATGTGGCCATAGAAATTAATTCTCCTTTTTCGCATCAAGTCTGTTATCCTTTCCACACGTTATGTCGCCTCTTGTACTCTCCATTTTCTCTGACTGGTCCTAGGATCATTCGTTCTTTGGCCTCTAACTTTTCAACTAAAGCTTTCTTATTCATTGCAAGGCATTCTGCTGCGTACAGAGCTTCTGAACGAATACTACTAATATTAGACTGATATTATTTCACTCTTAGAACATTATCTGGCAAATATATGGCAACTACAAGGCATCAGAACATAATCATCACCTTTAAATAACTATCCATGAATTTTCGAACTAATCTGGTTGTCGAAACGACGACTGCTTTTTCCATTGATTTGTATGAATCCGTGTCTACATCAAGTTCCTTCGTCCCATTCTGTTAACTGGTAAGTCGCCCGTACTTAAGATCGGTGTATACTTATTCCTCCTAATCGGCTGGACCGATTTTGATGTTTTTTTTAATGTATGTTAGAGTGGGTCCCTGTTTGGTTTAGATTCACAATTTGACCCTGTAGGTGGAATGAACACAATTTTAGAACCACAAACTACAGTCAAAAACAGTCTTCATGGAAACCGCTAGCCTTGGTAAAAGCTGATGTCTTTGGACTGTTTGTCTCTGTACGTTAGAGCTACCTGGTCGCAATCTGCACAACTACCGCCATAACTTACACTCCGCCCCGGGTGGAAAATTATGTTTTGTACTATAGGTGGCGGTGGTGTCGATTTTTTCTCTTTGTCTCTGCACGTTAGCGCGTTTCAACAAAGTCCCGTATGCGTTCATATACCATTCATCCGATTGCGATGTAACTTGGATGAGATAAATAAATAACCATTCTTCCGATAGCAATGAAACTTGGGTGAGATGTTGTGTACACTCCAGGGAAGGCTTCTGGCTTAGTAAATCGAATTTACAATACGTAGCGCACGAGTAGATTCAACAAATGAGAGACGACGTGCGAAGCGTTCAACAAAATCCCGTATGCGTTCATATACCATTCATCCGATTGCAATGAAACTTGGTTGAGATGTTGTGTACACGTACGTGAAGGTTTCTAACTTAGTAAATCCATTTCACAGGAGGTTACTCACGAGTAGATTCAACAAATGAGCCACGACGCGCGAAGCGTTTCAACAAGGTCCCGTATGCGTTCCAATACAATTCGTCCGATTACGATGAAACTTGGGTGAGATGTTGCGTACACCCTAAGGAAGGTTTCTGACTTAGTAAATCCATTTTACAATAGGTAGCGCACGAGTAGATTCAACAAATGAGTGACGGCACGCGAATCGTTTCAACAAAGTCCTGTATGCGTTCATAGCCTATGCCATTTATTCGATTGCGATGAAACTATGGTGAATTGTTTTGTACACTCCAGGATAGGTTTCTGGCGTAATAAATCCATTTTTAAATTAGTAGAGCACGAGCATATTCAACAAAAGACGGCGCGTGATTGGTTTCAACAAAGTCCTGTATGCGTTCATATACCATTCATCCTTTTGCGATGAAACCATGGTGAATCATTGAGACACTCCAGGGAAGGTTTCAGGCTTAATAAATCTATTTTACAATAGGTAGTGCATGAGTAGATTCAACAAATGTGTGACGGCACACGAATCGTTTAAAGAAAATCCCGTATGCGTTCATATGTCATTCTTCCGATTCCGATGAAACTTTGATGAGTTGTTGTGTACACGCCGGGGAATGTCTTCTACTTGGTAGATCCATTTTACAATATTGGTAGCGAACGAGTAGATGCAACAAATGAGTGACGACGCTCGAAGCGTTTCAACAAAATCCCGTATGCGTTCTTATACTACTCATCCATTGCGTTGAAACTTTGATGAGTTGTTGTGTACACTTACGTGAAGCTTTCTAACTTAGTAAATCCATTTTACAGTCGGTAGAGTACGAGTAGATTCAACAAATGAGTGACAGCGCACGAATCATTTAAACAAATTCCCGTATGCGTCATATGCCATTCATCCGATTGCAATGAAACTTTGGTGAGTTGTTGTGCACGCTCCCACGAATGTTTCTAGATTAGTAAATTAATTTACGATAGTTATGAGGCATTTAACGGAAATTGTAAAAAATATTGTGTATCCAAAAGCACTTCAAGAAACAAAATTACAACGCCAACACTATCTTTGATTGGCATTGAAACGCATGCCGGGTGCAGCTTGTATTTATATACATAATTCTTCGACACGTGTGTATGTAATGAACTCCTCCTACATGGAAATTTTGATGAATTTCTTTATGTATATTAGAATGGGTCCCTGTATGGTTTAGATTCACAATTTGACCCGGTAGGGGGAATGAACACAATTTTAGAACCAAAATTTACACTTAATTTTAGAACCACAATGTAGGCTACAGTCAAAAACAGTCGTAATGGAAACCGCTACAATTAGTGAAATCTAAAGTTTTTGGACTGTTTGTCTCTGCACGCTAGAGCCACCTTATTGCAACCTGTGCAACTACCGCCATACCTTGCACTGCGCCCGTGGCGGAAAGTTATATTTTGTACCATAGGTGGCGGTGATGTCAAATTCTTCTCTTTGTCTCTGCACGTTAGAGCGTTTCAACGAAGTCCCGTATGCGTTCATATAGGCCTACCAATCATCCAATAGCAATGAAAGTAAGGTGAGATGTTGAGTGCATTCCAGGGAAGGTTTCTGGCTCAGTAAATCCATTTTACAATAGGTAGCGCACGAGTAGATTCATCAAATAAGCAACGTCGCGCGAAAGGTTTCAACAAAGTTTCGTATGCGTTCATATACCATTCGTCCGATAGCGATGAAACTTGGGTGAGATGTTGTGTACACTTCAGGGAAGGCTTCTGGCTTTGTAAATCCATTTTACAATAGGTAGCGCATGAGTAGATTCAACAAATGAGCTACGACACGCGAAGCGTTTCAACAAAATCCCGCATAAGTTTATATACAATTCATCGATCGCGATGAAATTTTTATGAGTTGTTGTGTACACTTACGTGAAGGTTTCTAAGTTAGTAAATCCTTTTTACAGGAGGTAGCGCACAAGTGGTTTCAACAAATGAGTGACATAGCATGAATCGTTTAAACAAAATTCTGTATGCGTTCATATACCATTCGTTCGTAATCGACTTGGATGAGATGTTGCGTACACTCTAAGGAGGGTTTCTGGCTTAATAATTCCATTTTACAATAGGTAGTGCACGAGTAGATTAAACAAATGAGCGACGGCACGCTTATCGTTTCAACAAAATCCCTTATCGTTCATATACCGTTCATCCGATTGCTTCCAGTCGACCAACCAGGTCAGGGAATGGAATGAATGCGGCGAGGATAAGTACTGTGCCGGCTGCCGAAGCTGGTTGCACTCCCCTGGGGCAATGATTAAATGAATGACAGATGAAATGAAATGATACTGGAGAGTGTTGCTGGAATGAAATTGTGACAGGGAAAACCGGAGTACCCGAAAAAAACTGTCTGCCTCCGGTTTGTCCAGCACAAATGTCACATGGAGTGACCGGGATTTGAACCACGGAACCAGCGGTTAGAGGCCTGCGTGCTGCTGCCTAAGCCAGGGAGGCATTGGTCAAAAGCGTATTGACCAACTGAAGAGTGTCTACTTATAGATTACCCGCAAATAGTCGCGGCCCGCCGCCACTACTCCGCGTCACTCACCCAATAGCTGAGAAGTGAGCATGCTTCACGTCAGTGGTGTGAGACACGTGTAGCAACAGCAGGGGAATGACTATGCTCTATGGCTATGCAAATACGAGAATATTTACTGCCACATCTTATTAGCATTGCTCGAAGTGAAATACCACGTCCTGTGGTTCGGATTCCACGTAAAAAGGAGGTCCCGTGGCTCATGATCTCTAGATTAACGGTCACGTTAAACTACAAGCTTCCTTTTATTAGCATTGCTTCAGCTCACCCGTAATTTAGTGCTAATTCTCGGACGTCTTTATGACCTCTAATTGTTCTTGTACACCTCAACACTTGCCTGCCGGTGTAGTAATTCGCACTTCCGCGCTTTAATTTCGTTCTCGTCCCTCCCTAACAAACACGTTTGTTTGACCATCGTACCCCCTCCCCCCTCCCAGTAGACATCAGATGCTGGATACAACATTTCAGCGTTTGCGTGAGAGCTGGGAAGAAAGTAGTAGCAACATTTATGAAAAAATGTGTGTATGTGTGTCCCCCAATAAGAACTAAATTGCTGGAGCGAATTCAATGAAACTCGGTAAGGTCATAGCACTATTTTGACCGAGCCCGACCGTGCCCTTTAAATTTTATTACGTCTCACCAATCCAACATGGCGGCTGTGCGAAATATTTCACCGGCATTCTATATCTCCGAAACTATTACTGCTATCACCCAGAAATTTTGTACGGTGATAAAGGGTACTACTACAAGTTCACTTAAGAGACTTTTAAAACACTGTTAAGTACAAAACGAACATGGCGGCCAAGCGAATTTGAAATATTTAAATAGACCTTTCTCGCGACTTAAGCAACCGAGCTCAGTGAAATATGGTACAGCAAATGTTTATACACATTATAATGCACTGACATCTAATTTAGTTCAATTGTTTACATAACCTCAAGATGGCGGCTGTGTGAAATTTCATAATTACATTTTTATTTCCTGTGTTCTAATCATGCGATCGAAATCAACGTTTGAATAATGAACGTGCACAATAATCCTCGTCTAATAGTTCATAACACTATTTGCTGTACCAAGTTTCACTGCGGTCGGATGGTTGAATCGCGAGAAAAGTCTATTTAAATGTTTCAACTTTGCTTGGCCGCTATGTTCGTTTTGTACTTATGAAAGTCACATAGATTAACTTCTAGTAGTACTCTTTATCGCCGTACAAAATTTCAGGGTGACATCTGTTACTGTTGTGGAGATAGAGAATGCCAGTGAAATATTTCGCGCGGCCGCCATGTTGGATTAGTGAAACGTATTAAAATTTGACAGGCACAGTCGAGGTTGGACGAGATAGTAGTATGCACTTACCGAGTTTCATTGAAATCGCTATGTCCGTTTAGATATTATTAGGGTCAACGCACACACACACACACACACACATGGACAAACGGTGATATCAGAAGCCTTTTTTTTTTCATAAATGAAAATAGGCTAAAATCAACGTGTCTTGATAGCTTGTCTGCATTCATCTGATTGCGATGAAACTTTGGTGAGTTGTTGTTGATACACCCGCGAAGGTTTCTGAATAATTAGTAAATCAATTTGCAATACGTTGCGGACGAGTAGTTTCAACAAATGAGTATATTTCATGCAGTTTAGCAGCAGTTTGTGTTTTCTTCGTAGGAGTGCGCATGCTTGACAGAATTGAATTGAAAGAAATAAAAACAGCGCTTGGCAGAAATAAATTGAATCAATACAGCGACATTTCTGTTCGTGTTTGACATAATTTGCTTAATTCCTTTACTTAATTATCCATCTATGCCTCTAAGTCATTCTTTTATCACACCACATTTGATTATACTGCTCTTTGTCTTCTAACCTATAATTTTTATGCGGTATCAATACACCCGTTTTGTTTATCGTTAACTCATTTTCCTAAACGTTTTTCAATAAACTGTCTCAATTATTATTATTTCCTTTGATTTCTGAAACTTAATATTAGATATTCTAATACTACATTATGCAACGAGCCTATAATGGCAACAATTAAGACACGAGCGTAAGCGAGTTTCATAATTTCCATACGAGTGTTACCATTATAGGAGAGTTGCATACGATTGTTTATGTTCGAAGATAATTATAACTTTATTTTATTTAATTTTTTGTTCGAACAGAAATATTCATAAATATCTGTCCAGATTCAGTCTCTTGAAAGTAGTGATCGGAGTGCAAGCACCGAGTTTGCTCTCTTTGCTTCCCAAGCTCGCTGATCTACGCACCACGCATGTGCGCTGTCTGCTTGGCAAGGCCATTAGTTTCTTTACAGCCTGACGTATGAAAGAATGCCCTGTGTAGAAATTGGGGTTGGGGATATTAAGGTACAGTGCTATTTCTCTTCTCATATTCGCCAGTTTATTTACGCGAAGATATGGGATGGTGCACTTTCCATGTCGGTGATTTTGTCTTTGTGTTTGCCATTATAACTACAATGGTTGATCTGATATATTTTGCATTGGCACCTTTCAAATCATGTAATCCGACATGTTGGATTCTGTGTTCAAGTGCGAAGCTATCAAGTACCTAATTGGTCACACATCATACATCTTGAGCTCTGATTGGTTGGAGAAACTGTACCTTAATGAAAACTTGTACTATAATGAGCCTCATTAGACTATAGCACAGTTTTCTGACATATGATAGTCAGGGTCGAACATAAACATAATAACATGGACAGCTGTTTATGGCCTGTTCACGCGTCGGAAAGCCTTCTGATTTACTCATGTACGCACCAGACGCGAAAACGAAAAGTATTGTGTATCGAAAAAGAAAATTATGGTGTGTGCAACTACGATGCGCGACGATATTTGAGCGTGATAACGTATTCTCGGTCTGATTTGTTTAAACTGTCGCTCTTGCGAAAAAAATACCTTCGTATATTTTTTAATTGTCTATTTTGCGGAACGGAAAGTTCACAGGCGAAATGAAGAAAAGCCGAGTTGCACTTTCAGGGAAGCTCCAAACACAACCACTCTTCTGTGAAGTTTTAACTCAACACGACTCGACAGTTTGCTGCTGGTTGTATCTGGGGTAATTATGTTCGTCCGCTAGCTAGGCTGTAACTGGGGTGATAGACTTCACCATAGCCAGATCGTAAACTGTCGCCTCAGTATTTGAATGGAGATTGTTGTAAGAAATGAAAACGTAAAAACACTCATACAGTATAGTGGGCGATGTATTGAAGATAGAGATATGCTCTCGCGGACTTTTTTGTAGAACTTTTCATGCTGAACAATTCTTACACTCAAAGAATACAGATATTTTTAACGGTTTGCCTAGCGTAAGCTTAAAAAGCGCACGGGTGCCATGTGGTTCTTTTTTTCGACTTTCTCACTGAAATCGTTAGTGCTCGGCTTCCTTTGATCATAAATAAATTGTTTTCTACAGAAATCTGCCTCGAGATATCCTTCACAAAATGGTGAAAACCGCATCAAAATCCATCCAGTGGTTCTCGAAATTACCAGTGACATCCGAGAATCGGGGACTTAGTTATATACAAGTAGAGATTGTGTAAGAGTTTTGTCGCAATATCCGCATGGCTGTGCACAACTTGCTATGGTGCTCTGTTTAACACTCACTATAGACACCAGTCCATGTTCTACTTGAACAACACTTATACGGCACTTCATTTCTTCTAGTAATAAACTTTCCATTGAAATTCTTAAGTATTCCATGCTCATTCATTTAAAAGAAAACAATGGATCCTCTGAAAAAGGGCGTTGGAGGAATGAGCCAGGAACATAAAAGTAAGCAGCCCTTTGTTTTGTGTACAATGTGTAATTACATATTCCGAAGTGTAATATACCAATTATCATTTATAAAAATGTCTGGCAAAAAGTGCAGCGATGCCAGCTGTAGGCTAAGTCAGCAGATTACCGTTGAGGGGCCATGTGTAATACAGTAGAAGGCATTTTGCAGGACCGATTGCAGTCTGAGATAGCAGACTGTTGTTCTACTCGTACCATGATGAACGCTGCGGAAGTGAAATATTAATTTAAAAATTGTTTGTGAGAGACTTGGTCATAAAGTGTGGAGCCACTCTCCACCCACGCACGCAGGGTCAGTTTCTGGCCTATTGTGCCTCCAGCACTTTCATTTTATGACTGTAGTTCCGGGTTCAATGTTCATAGGAAGTGCCTTTAATGATAGACTGACTAAAACTGACATAATATACAGAATGCACACACAATTTGCATATTGCAGTAAATTTACTCACCGGACAAAACATCAGTCACCCATTTGAAAGAATAACCACACTAACTGCCAACTACTGTTCTTTGGTTTCGATTTCCGGCTCTGACAAGATATTGAATTCTGGTCTTGTATTAGGTTACGTAAAATGAAAAACCATTAGGTTTCGCTTAATCCTGTCTATCACATAAAACAACAGAATATAAATTAGACACCATTTCTCTAATCTCTTTCCATTCCCGTTAAGGAAACGTTTCCCGAATCATGTACACGAAGTAACTAATATAACATCACGTTTGTTTCAAACCATATAGTTATTAAAATTATTAAAATGCTCGTTTGATACATTTACTTAATTCGCAATTTAGAAGCGACGTAAAACTATTCTTAACACATCGAGGACAAAGCGTGGATCGAAGAAACGGCTAGGAGAGAGAAGGAGAGAGGAAGGGGTGTGAAGGTTTTCCTGAGGGCTGGAATGGGGTACACTCTGCCTCGTTAAGTAAAACTGAGGTGGGTTCAATTCTCAACTCAGCCATCTTGGAAGTGGTTTTCCACTTCTGCTCCAGGCAAATGCCGGGATGGTAAGGCCATGGCCGTCTCCTTCTCAATCCACGCCTGAATTGCAAATACACACACTCTACTGCAGATAGCCTACCACAGGTTATCCGACTCACACCCAAGTGCACGGAGCTAAATGACTACGATGTCCAAGTCCCTCGCATGAAACAAACAACGATTTCTACATCACCGAACATACTTACACTTTGAAACAAAACAGAGGCCATTTTAACAATATCCACCCCTTGCCAATAAGTCTGTAACCTAACAATCGCCACACATGTTTTACTTTTTAGATAGTGGTATTTTTAGTTGTTAGGTTAGGTACTCCGGTACTTGCATGGAGGGAGTGGTAATCCTGTATGGCCGCTGTCAGCGCTGGGATTCGAACTTTGGATCACCGATCCTACAGCTCGCCATTGCAGTCGTGGAGAACATGCTTGAAACAGGCATATTCACATCGTGAATATCTCTATCCAAAGCTCTTTTTTTCATAGCATATTTTCCAAATTACTATGTATCACTTATAGGCCGACGATATGGTCACTGTCGTCTACTACATCTGGTAACTGAGGGAATTGACAACATATTGAACTATGTGAAGTGAAGTGGGCGTCGGTACAGTAGTTACATACCTGCCCGGTATCAAACCAGGGACTATGTCTTCCTAGAGATTGAATTTGTGGATCTCTTTATTATTATTATTATCATTATTAATATTATTATTGTGATTATTATTATTATTATTATTATTATTATTATTATTATTATTATTATTATTATTATTATTTACTACTGTTGAAATGAAGACTATCTGGAAATTTACCACAAGCCGTATGTAACATTTCAGGAATGTAAATACTCCTTACAGGACCATGATTGGTTATCAACTTTAAGTAAAGCACCTTGTAATTGCATAAGGGCTTTCCAGGCCTTCTTAGAACAGCCAAGTAGAATCAATGTCTCCATTTCTGAATCAACAGGAAAAGACCCCATGTAGTTGAAGTAAAAATCAATGCAATGTCATTAAAGGTTTCTCGGAATAGCCAGAAACAGATTAGCCTTGTGAACAAAACCTTTTACAGAACATTAATAATATTTCAAACTCTCACCACTACTTTACTTTTAAAAGCATTGTTTTCTCCCAGAGGATACTGGAATATGATGGTTTAAAACTGTAACGTATTTTTCGTGGGGTTTTATGCAACTGGCATAAGTCAGTAGGAAGCCATTCTATATTTATTTACGCGGCAAATTGTTCAGCCAAGATAATTTTTCATGTTAATTTATTATTATTATTATTAATTTATTATAATTATTATTAAGATATTTTCGGAGCATTTTATAAAAATTATTAGCATTCAGATAGGTTTTCTATGTCTTAGAAAACGCTATCAAGCAAATTATTACGAACGACGATATCATAGAAAATTATCTGATTACGGAATTTTACGGAGTTTTTGTCAGTTAGGGTATTTGAGAGAGATGACTCACTGGGATTTCAAGTACACGCTGAATCTTGTCGAGGAGCATGACGCAATCTTGGGTCGCAAGGTCTAGAAAAGGCGAATTGTGGAAACGGAAATCGACTTCTCCCTCCCGCGGAGTGTAATGAGGAAGGAGTGGGGATCTAGCGCGTAGGGTGCAGCCAATCAGTGGCGACGACGTAAGCTAGATGTCGGTACCATGGTGGGGGAGCCAACAGGTGCATATATCGTTCGACGCGCCGTGAAACAAGAACAATCTGTGTAGTTCTTGCCGAGTGTGGATATACGCGGGAATCGCTCCGATGTTCCGTGGAAGAGGACTATCTGTGAAATACTTGAGGTGTACGGTCGCAAGTGCGTGTCGCTCCGATGTTCAGTGGAGTTAGCGACGAACTTTTGTAAAACTTGGTTGTACGAGTGTTTGGGTCCGAGGTACGGACCATAGAATTATCTAATCTACCAGAATATCATCAAATTTCGACGGAGATGACGACGTCCAGGAGACTGTGGGAAGCACACAGCATCATCAAGAACGAGGGAAATGCTTTGGCAATTTCCAGGGGTAAGCGCCAATGACGCAGAAATACGCAATCTCTCATTTTCTTTGTTTTACATTTCATATTTCAGTAACTTCATAGCTTGGAAATAAGAGTAAAATCAATTTATCAGACTCCGTTTTCACGTAATTTTCTATCGGTAATATTCAAATCACAACGCTCCAATTTAAATTTTATACTTATTATTATTAATTTTGCTATTCTTGTTTTATATAATAAATTCATTTCTTTTACAATGCAATCTTAGCTTTCAGTAGGTAGCATTAGATATAGACCAATTCCTTCTCCTGATACAATTGTTTGTTGGGTTAATGATCAAATCATACCACGATCTGAGTGAATAGAGTCTTGAAGGTGTTCTGCCAGAGCTAGACGTTGTTAAATACAAATTTAGATTTCAACATTGCGTTGAGGTCTTGGCGCCCATTAAAACAACATAGCTTAGGCAAAGGTAAACAGTTACATTTCTCACCCAACAGTTGGGAGCTAGCAAAACGTCTCATTTGTACGCTCAACGTGGAGCAAAGTAAATAACGTTTCACTTGGCGCCCAACGTGGGGATGAAAACCTAATAACATTTGTGGAAGGAGAAGGGTATATATTTCTGTGCCTGTATTTTGGGGGTTATTTGTCTGTATCAGTGTATATCATTATGGGGGATGAGAAAGAAAGACAGATGAGGTTACGTAGTGGTCATCAACGGGAGAGTGATGATACGAGCAGTATGTCGAGTGATGGTAGTACCGGGGTAGCGGAGGTAAATCCCGATACTGAAACAGGGAGTGTAGGCGGCCAACCAGAATTAAAAACTTTACTTCTCGAGTTTATGTATCAGAACAAAGTTAGTAGTGATGCCTTAAATGCAAAGTTAGAACAGAATAACGCTAAATTAGAACAAAACAGTAGGGAAAATAAAGAAAGTACAGAAGCTTTAAATGCAAAGTTAGAACAGAATAACGCTAAACTAGAACAAAACAGTAGGGAAAATAAAGAAAGTACAGAAGCTTTAAATGCAAAGTTAGAACAGAATAACGCTAAACTAGAACAAAACAGTAGGGAAAATAAAGAAAGTACAGAAGCTTTAAATGCAAAGTTAGAACAGAATAACGCTAAACTAGAACAAAACAGTAGGGAAAATAAAGAAAGTACAGAAGCTTTAAATGCAAAGTTAGAACAGAATAACGCTAAACTAGAACAAAACAGTAGGGAAAATAAAGAAAGTACAGAAGCTTTAAATGCAAAGTTAGAACAGAATAACGCTAAACTAGAACAAAACAGTAGGGAAAATAAAGAAAGTACAGAAGCTTTAAATGCAAAATTAGAACAGAATAACGCTAAACTAGAACAAAACAGTAGGGAAAATAAAGAGAGTAATAGGGAATTGAGCGATAGTTTAAACGCCAGATTAGAACAAAACAGTAGGGAAATGAGTGACAAATTCGAACTGATTAGAGGTGAGATCCGGGGGGTGATGGAAGAAAAGGCTAAAGAGATTATTGCAGATGTAGACAGAAAATTAGGAAAAGTACAGGAGGAGTTGGAAATTAGAATCAGTACACAGGCTGAAAATTTAAAAGAACTAGTGCAACTGGAAACACAGCAGGTCAAAAAGCAATTGGGGGGAGAAATTGACAAAATTCAGGTAGCTACTAAAGAGGTTAAGGAACAGCTGGGGGGTAGAATTGAGAAAGTCCACTCACAAATAGTTGCAGAAGTAAATGATTTAAGAGAGAGTAATAAAGAGAGCATTAGCAAGATTGAGGAGAAACAAGCAAAGCTATATGATAAAGTAGAAGAATCAGAAGGAAACATTAAATTAACAGTAAACAGTATTGAGAGGAAGGCTGAGGAGAAAATCGCAGAATTAGAGTTAAAATTAAAAGCTAGGATCAGGCAAGAAAATAGTCAGAATAGGCCAGTTTTTGTGAATAGCACACACAGGGAGGTAGAACTGGGTAAGTTCAGCAATCGACAGGGGTGCCCAATGGAGTTCATGAACACTATAGAAAATAAATTCGGGGAGAGGTTGGAAAATGGTAGTATTGAGTGGTGCCAGGTAGTTGAAATTTTAGAACAAGTGTTTGTGGGGGAAACGAGGAATTGGTTTGCTGTCTACAGAGACAAGTTTACTGATATGAATGATTTTAAAATAAAATTCTGTGAAAAGTTCTGGAATGAGGTTATTCAGTCGCAGCATCGTGAGGGAGTAGTGTGTGGTAAATATAACCCTAAAGGAAGCTCCACCATGACCGAATACTTTTTAGGGCAGGTATTAGTGTGTAAATATCTGGATGGCTTGAAGGAGGAAAGTGATGTGGTAAGGTTGCTACTTAGGCACTTTCCCTATAGGATCAAGGAGGCTGCTTGTATCCAGAATGTAAAGACTATATCACAAGTAGAAAGTTTGTTAAGCACATTTGATGCACTAGGGAGAGGGGGTTATGAGGACAATTTCAATAGGAACCAGGGTAATAATAATAATAGACCTAATGAAGCCAGGCATCAGGAAGTTCAAGGGAACGGTGGCGAAGGGGCCAATGCTCAAAATAGAAATAATAATAATCAGCTAAATCAGAACAGAGGAAATGGCTATGGTAATCAGTATCAAGGGAGGAACAATGATTACAGGGGAAATCAAGGGAGAAACAATGATTTCAGGGGAAATCAAGGGAGAAATTATAATGACAATAATTACAACCAGAATAGGGGTCAAGGAAGAGGACAGCCTAGTGGTAGTAATATACAGCCAAACAATGACAACACAACTCAGAACAACCAGACCAGTGCAGTAGTAACTAGTACTACGGCCAGCTGTAGCGGTTCTTTAAACGCGAACCAGGCTGCGAAGTAAGGTCAGAATCTCAGTCTGTAGCATGCCCTGTCCATACAATTATACAGGAACCCTATGACCTAAATGTAAGAAATGAATTATTACATGAACTAAATGATGAAGGTATTATTCAGGAAGTGGTTAGTAAGAGCCCCATAGTTAAATTTAACGTGTCCGAGGCGTACACAGATGTTTTAATTGATAGTGGTTGTATGAAGAGTTGCATAAGTAGTGCATTTTATGATAAAATGAAAGGAACTGGAGTAAATTTTGAGGAGATGCCAATTAAAAGCACTTTTGTTATCACAGCTGTTGGGGAGAGGTCTAAAGTAATTTCTAAGCAAGTTTTAGTAGACATTAAAATTAATAATCATGTAGAGAAGCAGATTTGCCTTGTAATTCCAAATTTAGTATTCAGTGTTATCTTGGGTTCAGAGTGGCTAAGTAGAGTGTCTGGTAACTTATGTTATGATGTAGGGAGTTTGAAATTTAAATGGGGAGATTCTGAAGTAGAAGTAGCGTTCAATGACCATATTCAGAGGAGTAGTATTGTAGGTGTGATTTGTACTTTAAATGAGATATCGCCAGCCGTAGAGCGGGGTTCTCCATGTTTTGTGGGCAGTGTGATTACGAACGGAAGTCTAGAGGACTCGTTACGTGAGGCTGCATTTCAGGGAAATATAGAGGATGAACAGTGTGTTCGGCTCTATGATGTGTTATTGTGTAATAGGAGAGTTTTTGACGATCGCATTGGTATGGCCAATTGCTATACACATTCATTGAACGTTATTGATAGGTCAGTATTCACAGGACATAGATATCCTGTACCTTTCGCTTATCAGAGTGCAGTTGAGGCACAAATTAATCAGATGCTTGAAGATGGGATTATTGAGCACTCGAACAGTCCATATGTTAATTCTTTGATCACGGTACCCAAGACCGACGGCACTGTTCGTATTTGTTTAGACGCTCGTTTGGTTAACAGTAGAATTAGTTCAGATCAGCTGAAATCTATGTCAATAGAGGAATTAATGCAAACATTTGAGGGGAAGAAGTATTTCACTTGTGTAGATTTGAGTTCCAGTTTTTGGCAAGTGCCACTTATGTACGAAGATAGACCATTTACAGCTTTTAGTCATAAATATAACCTTTATCAATTTTGTAGAACACCTTATGGGTTAAAGAGTAGTTCAGCAGCTTTAATTAGGGCTTTAAACATCGCATTAGGGGATGACACAGGAGAGTTTGTAACCATTTACATTGATGATATGGTAATTAGTTCACGCAGTTTTGAGGAGCATCTATGTCATTTAAATATAGTTTTTCAGAAGTTAGATCAGGCAGGGTTCACTTTGAAGCTGTCTAAGTCGTCATTCTGTCAGTCAGAAGTGACATTTTTAGGTCATAGAGTGTCGAGTAGAGGTGTAACACCAGAGGAAAGTAGGGTTAATAAGATACTTAACGCAGAGGTGCCACAGAATGTTAAACAGTTAAAAACTTACCTGGGAATTTGCAACTTTTTCAGGAGGTTCGTTCTTAAATACTCAGGGTTGGTAGAACCATTCAGGGAATTGCTTAAAAGTGGGACTCGGTGGAGATGGGAGTCTAAGCATGATCAGGCTTTTAGAGCGCTGAAGGAAGGTTTTGAGAAAGCTGTAGTGCTGAAATATCCGTTAAAAGATAAGGAATATGTGGTTATGACAGATGCTTCACATATAGGCATTGCTGGAGTATTATGTCAGAAAGATGATGAGGGTAATCTGTGCATTGTATCTTTAGCCTCGCGAGGACTGACAGCAGCGGAGAAAAGATACACGATTACTGAGTTAGAGCTTTTAGGTATTGTTTTCAGTTTAGGGAAATTTAGAATGTATTTAGTAGGGGGGAAATTTGAGATCCACACAGATCACCATGCATTACTGTATATGAGGACTTGTAAACTCAGTTCTAACAGAGTTAGTAGGTGGATTCTTGCTCTGCAGGAATACGAATTCAAAGTAAAATATATTAAAGGTAAAGATAACATTCTTGCAGACATGCTATCGAGGGACACTAATTTATGTAGGGATTATCCTGTGGTTAAAGCAGAGGATGGTATTTTAATATGTGCATGTGTGGACAGTAGCAACAGGGCATCGTTACAGACACTGAGAAATATGCTAGTAGAGCAACGTGATGACGTTCATTTAAAGGGAGCCACTTGCAAGGTTGGAAGCAGGTGACGCAGAAACATTTATAGTTTCCAAACGTATTGGAAAAACAGCATATGTGCTGGAGAATAGTGAGGGAAACAGATTATACGGGACGTATAATATACATAGTCTACGAAAATATGTGTCATAAAGTGAGTGTGTTTAGCTGGCGAGCCAGCCTATCAAATGAGTAAGTGTGGTGTCTGGTGCGTGGAAGATCTGGTCTTAAGGCAGGCGTATCAGAAGTCACACAGGGGGGTAGTATGTAAGTAAATGAGAGTTTTTAAGGTACAGGGAAATATGACGGGATTGTCGGATGCTGTTGAGCACTAAATTGTCTCGATGCACCAAGGCCATTTTGGCAGCGCTGATGGGTTCCCATTTATCTCCAAGAGATGGGGGAGCGCTTGAATAGGGCTTGTTAGCTTAAGGCGTCCACGAGATAAAAGATGGGCCATCAGAATGCGAGACAGTCCTTCATGAAACTCATACATATCAGCACACGTGATTTCTGTTTACGGCCTCGCCATGTAAGATTTGTAAGTGTGTAATTTAAGATAATTTGTACAATGGTATTATGTGTGTGAGGAGAAATGGTCTGTGTTGAGAACTAGTATTAAGTAGAATATGGTTAACGGGAACTTAACAAGACAGGGCGATTACGGCACAGAAATATTTGGTGTTATATGTAATGCGCATTTACTGTTTTTTTTTTTTTTCAGAAGTCAATATTCATTTAATCTACTTTAAAGAGAGATTAAGTATTATGGTCACGAGGCGCTGCCACAGTAGTGTGATCGTGTGCTCAGTGATAAGTGGAATTAAATGTCACCATAAGGAGGGGACCTCCAGTGAAATTAGGGAGTTCTATGGTGATATAAATATATCAGAACACCTTCAATGCGTGTGATATGACATCATAAATACATAGTGCTCACACATTAATTATGTCTATTTCTCCAACATAGAGAAATTTGAGAGGCGGAAATATCCGTGGAACACTATGCCATATGTAAAACATTGGACTGGTTGCAAAGTGCAATCCATAGTGACAACAAACTTTGACGCAAAGTGCGTGAAGAAAAAATATGAGTGTATATATCTGTAATTTAGGGTGATTTCGTTTATGTAATATGTATTTTGGATGGGGTTTATTAACGTGTCTGGGATAATCGGATAATGGACCGTCGTCACGGTAAATCATCCGATGATCCGAGGCGAATATGTAACGTATTTTTCGTGGGGTTTTATGCAACTGGCATAAGTCAGTAGGAAGCCATTCTATATTTATTTACGCGGCAAATTGTTCAGCCAAGATAATTTTTCATGTTAATTTATTATTATTATTATTAATTTATTATAATTATTATTAAGATATTTTCGGAGCATTTTATAAAAATTATTAGCATTCAGATAGGTTTTCTATGAGTAGTATAATTCGCTAGACTTTGAATATTGCGTAATCCTGATGACGTCATGGGATGACGTCATGGGTCCTTAGAGCGAGCACGTGGTCCAGGAGCGAGCATGTGCAGTGCACGTGTTAGCGTGGGAAGAGGTTGACCCTTTGGCTTGTTTGTGCGATGGTGATAAAAAGTTAATGGGTGTTGACGTCATGGAGGATGTTTATTAGGATGCTAACTGTCATCTGACACCCATGCGAGTGTGAGCACCAAAACAAAAGGTTATTCGCGGGTAGTGGGGTAGTGTATGTTCTCTTGCAAGTCGCGTGTGTGCTTGAATACGTATGGCTATGTTGGGAAATGTTTGGTGGCGGGCGAGGACTAGGGTTGAGTGAGGGTTCGTTTAAATGCTATTTTTCCCGCTCTATTTGATGGTGAGGTAATTTTTTAAAATGGGTGGAATTTGGAAACGCAATTTGAGGTAAACGTGCTTTTTTGACAATTTGGCGAATTTAATGAGCTTGTAAGGCTAGAACGATGCATATAGGGTGTCGTAGGACTTGTGGTGAACCACCCCTTGCTATGGACGGGAGTATATCCACCCCAAAATAAATCTACCCTTACCCGGAGGTTAAGTAGTGGTTATTTTTGTATGCATGCGCACTTGAGGGCTTTTGTAAGAGAGCGGAATTTTTAAAAGATTCTTTATAGATGAGGCTTTTTAAAAAATTTATTAAAAAAACAAAAAACTAATAGGTCATTCGATTTTTAGTATCTCGCTAACCAATAATGCGATGTAAACATATGGGGTGTCATAGGACTCGTAGTGAATTCTCCTTTTGTATGAATGAGGTATGTCAACCCCCAAAATAAAAACTACCCTTACCTGGGGTGAAAGAGCAATTTTTGTATGTATGCACACCGGTGGCTTTTGTCAAAAGGGTCTAACTACACATTTGTTAATATTTTCTGAACCCAGGATGGGATTTTCCCATAGGCAGTATCCTAGCACTTGGGGTGACACCTCGTTTTTGAAAGTATCATTCATTTATTTTCTTGTCAAAAGGGCCTAACTACACTTTTGTTAATATCTCGTGAACCAATCATGCTAGGGACTTGTATGAGGGGTCCTAGCACTTGGGGCGACGTCCCCCTTTATGGGGTGAAACTACCCCCCCAAAATTGAAAACTCAATATCTTGGAAACTATGAACCCTAAAATTAGGCGTTATAGCTTTAAAAATAGTTGATGACATAGGCTTTTACCTGGATTGGTCATTTCACCCCTAAAACAGTAAATAGTCATGTTATGGGGAAAAAACGTGTTAAACACCTAAAAATGATAAATGAAACTAAGATCTTTTGTTTTTGATGAAAAATAGCAGGGGGGTGAAAACTACCCCCAAATTGAAAAATCGATACCTTGGAAACTAAGAACCGTAAAATTATGTGTAATAGCTTAAAAAATTCGTTGTGACATAGGCTTTTACCCGGATAGATGATGTCACCCCTAAAACAGTAAATAGTGATTTTACAGTGGGGAAAAAGGTCTTAAACGGGTAAAAATGATAATTGAACCTAAGATCTTTTGTTTTTGATGAAAAATAGCAGGGGGGTGAAAACTACCCCAAAATTGAAAAATCGATACCTTGGAAACTAAGAACCGTAAAATTATGTGTAATAGCTTAAAAAATTCGTTGTGACATAGGCTTTTACCCGGATAGATGATGTCACCCCTAAAACAGTAAATAGTGATTTTACAGTGGGGAAAAAGGTTTTAAACGGGTAAAAATGATAATTGAACCTAAGATCTTTTGTTTTTGATGAAAAATAGCAGGGGGGTGAAAACTACCCCAAAATTGAAAAATCGATACCTTGGAAACTAAGAACCGTAAAATTATGTGTAATAGATTAAAAAATTCGTTGTGACATAGGCTTTTACCCGGATAGATGATGTCACCCCTAAAACAGTAAATAGTGATTTTACAGTGGGGAAAAAGGTATTAAACGGGTAAAAATGATAATTGAACCTAAGATCTTTTGTTTTTGATGAAAAATAGCAGGGGGGTGAAAACTACCCCAAAATTGAAAAATCGATACCTTGGAAACTAAGAACCGTAAAATTATGTGTAATAGCTTAAAAAATTCGTTGTGACATAGGCTTTTACCCGGATAGATGATGTCACCCCTAAAACAGTAAATAGTGATTTTACAGTGGGGAAAAAGGTCTTAAACGGGTAAAAATGATAATTGAACCTAAGATCTTTTGTTTTTGATGAAAAATAGCAGGGGGGTGAAAACTACCCCAAAATTGAAAAATCGATACCTTGGAAACTAAGAACCGTAAAATTATGTGTAATAGCTTAAAAAATTCGTTGTGACATAGGCTTTTACCCGGATAGATGATGTCACCCCTAAAACAGTAAATAGTGATTTTACAGTGGGGAAAAAGGTCTTAAACGGGTAAAAATGATAATTGAACCTAAGATCTTTTGTTTTTGATGAAAAATAGCAGGGGGGTGAAAACTACCCCAAAATTGAAAAATCGATACCTTGGAAACTAAGAACCGTAAAATTATGTGTAATAGCTTAAAAAATTCGTTGTGACATAGGCTATTACCCGGATAGATGATGTCACCCCTAAAACAGTAAATAGTGATTTTACAGTGGGGAAAAAGGTCTTAAACGGGTAAAAATGATAATTGAACCTAAGATCTTTTGTTTTTGATGAAAAATAGCAGGGGGGTGAAAACTACCCCGTATATGAAAGGAGTGTAGACTTATTGATGTTGCAGATTGGAAACAGTGAAAGTTATCACTTTTGTTTAATTAGAAATCTTGCTCGCCTTGTGCGTTCAAGCATCACTAGCACTCAGAGAAGGATTTATATATGTAGACGTTGTTTGTCATATTATCTTCTTGAGGATGAGTTAAATGTTCACTTTGCAGACTGTAAACAGTTTCCTGTTGCAAAAAGCATAATGCCGACTGATGAACAAAGATTTGTTAATTTTACAGAATTCCGAGTTAAAGATACAGTTCCATTTATAATATATGCAGACACTGAATGCGTTTTGTCTCCAATTTCCTCCTGTTTTCCAAATAGTGACATTCATAACTCTACTTTAACACATAAACATATTCCTTACAGCATTTCTTTATACCTTCATTGTAATTTCGATAGTGAATTGTGCAGTTTCAAGCTCTTTAGGGGAAATAATTGCATTGAATTGTTTGTAAAGGAACTTTATAGTATTGTGGATAAACTTCAAACATATTACTTATCGGTTAAGCCAATGTTAAAGATGACCGAAAATGAAGAAAGATTATTTTTGTCAAGTAAAATGTGTCACATTTGCGAGAAACCGATTGCAGTTAATGAACTCAAAGTACGCGATCATTGTCACTTAACTGGAAAATATAGAGGAAGCGCACACAATAGTTGTAATTTAAATTACAAAGTAACAAAGGTTTTGCCTATAGCATTTCATAATCTAACCGCCTATGATGGACATTTTATAATTAAAGAAATTTGCGAGAAACGTGATGGAGAGGTGTTACATAATCCTGGTCATATAAAATTGTTAGCGATGAATATGGAACGTTACAAAGGGTTTACAAAGTATGTACGGGCTAAGAATGGATTCATTCAGTTAAGATTTTTCGATACATATAATTTCTTGTCCTGTTCACTAGATCAATGTTCATCTTCGTTAAGCGAAGATTCAAAGCAAATAACACGACGTTATTTTAATGATGATGCACAGTTTCGACTTACTGCGAGAAAAGGTGTGTTTCCCTATGAATACGTCACGAGTATGGATGTTCTTAACGAAACTAAATTACCTGAAATATCCAAGTTTTATAGCAGCCTTAATGATCAAACAATATCGAATGAAGAGTATGAGTTTGCTCAATCGGTGTGGGAAACGTTTTCCTGTCAAACATTAGGAGAATACGCAGATTTGTATTTAAAAGTTGACACACTTCTTTTGGCGGATGTCTTTGAAAATTTTAGATCGAATGGCATGGAAACTTATGGCATTGATGCAGCTCATTTTTTACACTGCTCCATCTATGTCTTGGTGTGCTATGAAAAAGATAACCAACGTTCAACTTGAATTGCTTCAAGATATTGATATGTTACACTTTTTTGAACGATCTATTCGAGGAGGAAATGTTCAGTGTATAACACGACATGCGATTGCTAATAATAAGTATATGAAAACTTATGATGAGAAAAAGCAAGAGTCCTACATAATGTACTTTGACGTTAATAATTTGTATGGATATGCGATGATGGAATATCTTCCAACGGGTGGCTTTAAATGGATTGCAAATGTTGAAGGCTTTGATGTTTTAACTATTGATGATACTTCAGAAATTGGATATATTTTGGAAGTAGATTTGACTTATCCTCAAGAGTTACATGACAAACATTCAGATTACCCTCTATGTCCAGAAAAGTTGACAAAGCTAATGGCTACCCTAGATAATAAAGAACGTTATGTTTTGCATTATAGATTGTTAAAGCAATGTATTCAACTAGGAATGAAATTAGATCGTATTCACAGAATAATTGAATTCAATCAGAGCCAATGGCTAAAACCATATATTGATGTGAACACAGAGAAACGAAAACAAGCCAAAAATGATTTTGAAAAGAATTTTTATAAATTGATGAATAATGCAATTTTTGGTCGTTCACTGATGAATGTGAGGAAGTTAAGGGACATCAAATGGGTCACCAAATGGCATGGAGCTCGTGGTGGTAGGTCTTTAATAGCTAAGGCTAATTTTAAACATAGAATTATATTCGATGAACAATGTATGGTCATCGAGATGAGTAGACTAAAGATTTTTCACAATCAACCAGTATATGTTGGTGCATCTATATTAGATTTGTCTAAATGTAAAATGAATGACTTTCATTACAATGTTATTTTAGCAAATCCTGAATCAAATGTGAGGTTGTTATACACAGACACCGATAGTTTTATGTATATATTCTATTATGATATTTATGAGTTCATGAAACAACATTCAAATTTGTTTGATACTGGAAACTATGAAACAAACAATCCTTTTGGCATTGTGAGACAAAATAAAGGTGAAATTGGTTTAATGAAAGATGAAAATGCTGGAAGGATTGTTGAAGAATTTGTGGGGTTACGACCCAAAATGTATGCAATAAAATTGTGTGATGAAATGAATAGCTTGTGTAAGGCTAAAGGCATTAAGAAGAGTGTGAGTAAAAGTATGAATATTGATGAGTATCGAAAGTGTCTTTATAACAGAGAAAAAGTCAACAAAGTTCAAGTTTGTATAATTTCAAAATCTCATTCTGTATTTACTGTTCGGCAAAATAAGTTGGCAATTTCATCAAACGAAGATAAAAGACACATAACTGAAAACGGAATTGATACTTTACCGTTTGGTCATTTTTCTCTGAAAAATGATTAGAAACAAATTGAGATTAAAGCAGTTCATCTCACTTACTTTATTTCTTTCACACACACACTTTTATGCTGGTAATAATACTAATTTTTGTGTGTTCCTTTGCTTATGAAATCCTAGACTAGGAGTTCCACATTCGACATGATAGCGGAGTTTCATCTCCCATAAACTCGTCTCTGAGGTGGGTGCCAGAAAAGGCATCCAGCTGTAAAAACCACACCCTCACATAGACTTTCATAACTTCTTACGTTGAGGTTCATAACACTACGTTGATTGATTTATCGGTTTCCTTTTCACAATTCCTGTCTATACATTCCTCTTGAAGGTTGCAAGATGCTTGCAAGGTTCCTAAAATGCAATTAAATTTAATAAATACCTTAAGATGGTTTGATTTGTTTAATGATATGGTGTTAATAGTATTTTTAGGTTTTGACTGGCTTTGCATTAAGAATTGACTAACCAAACATGAGTTACCTATCAGGGAAACATTTTGGCCACTATGTTGGCTATTGACCAGTGAGTTTAGCTGTTTATCATTTTTTTAAATCATAAACAACAGAGGGTTAAACGTATAGATAAACCGTGTGACCATGTTTGTTAAACAAGACATTATACCAGAGACAATTAGAATACTTATGTAGAGTTTACCAAAAATAATGTTGTGTAACAGTAAATGCTAGTCAACAGTTATACACTTCTAAAAAAAATCATCATACAATACCTGAGAGCTCTTCTAAAATTATTGATGTGTAACATGATTCCACTAACTTGCTATGTATTTTTTGGCTTGGGGGTGATTTTCAAGAAATGCAAATGGAACTGAAATGCAATACAAACAATGAGCGTGCCTGGTGGCTGAGATTGATACCACGACGTACTGTCGGTTATGTAGCTATGTGGAATGTATATCAAATATGGTTTACTTCAAGGTCTGGAGATCCCTACAATTCCTACAATAAATGATCTTGAAATGGTCATCCTATGGTGTGAAAATATTTATTAGGTATATATATTTACTGAAAACAATTATGATTTATTAAATGTTTATATGTTTACAGTATTGTTATTTAATGTAAGCACTTGAGGCACTACCGACCAATGGGAAGCAAAAAGTGGGAGCATATATGGGATGAAATGTGGGAGCAAAGCAAATATAAAAAGTGGGAGCAAATATGCTAACTTGAATTGTGTATATACTTTACTTTCAACTATCTTGAATTGTGTATATACTTTTGCCGGCATATTTGTTGACATATTTGTTAGCATATTTGCTCCCACTTTTTATATTTGCTTTGCTCCCACATTTCATCCCATATATGCTCCCACTTTTTGCTTCCCATTGGTCGGTAGTGCCTCAAGTGCTTACATTAAATAACAATACTGTAAACATATAAACATTTAATAAATCATAATTGTTTTCAGTAAATATATATACCTAATAAATATTTTCACACCATAGGATGACCATTTCAAGATCATTTATTGTAGGAATTGTAGGGATCTCCAGACCTTGAAGTAAACCATATTTGATATACATTCCACATAGCTACATAACCGACAGTATGTCGTGGTATCAATCTCAGCCACCAGGCACGCTCATTGTTTGTATTGCATTTCAGTTCCATTTGCATTTCTTGAAAATCACCCCCAAGCCAAAAAATACATAGCAAGTTAGTGGAATCATGTTACACATCAATAATTTTAGAAGAGCTCTCAGGTATTGTATGATGATTTTTTTTAGAAGTGTATAACTGTTGACTAGCATTTACTGTTACACAACATTATTTTTGGTAAACTCTACATAAGTATTCTAATTGTCTCTGGTATAATGTCTTGTTTAACAAACATGGTCACACGGTTTATCTATACGTTTAACCCTCTGTTGTTTATGATTTAAAAAAATGATAAACAGCTAAACTCACTGGTCAATAGCCAACATAGTAGCCAAAATGTTTCCCTGATAGGTAACTCATGTTTGGTTAGTCAATTCTTAATGCAAAGCCAGTCAAAACCTAAAAATACTATTAACACCATATCATGAAACAAATCAAACCATCTTAAGGTATTTATTAAATTTAATTGCATTTTAGGAACCTTGCAAGCATCTTGCAACCTTCAAGAGGAATGTATAGACAGGAATTGTGAAAAGGAAACCGATAAATCAATCAACGTAGTGTTATGAACCTCAACGTAAGAAGTTATGAAAGTCTATGTGAGGGTGTGGTTTTTACAGCTGGATGCCTTTTCTGGCACCCACCTCAGAGACGAGTTTATGGGAGATGAAACTCCGCTATCATGTCGAATGTGGAACTCCTAGTCTAGGATTTCATAAGCAAAGGAACACACAAAAATTAGTATTATTACCAGCATAAAAGTGTGTGTGTGAAAGAAATAAAGTAAGTGAGATGAACTGCTTTAATCTCAATTTGTTTCTAATCATTTTTCAGAGAAAAATGACCAAACGGTAAAGTATCAATTCCGTTTTCAGTTATGTGTCTTTTATCTTCGTTTGATGAAATTGCCAACTTATTTTGCCGAACAGTAAATACAGAATGAGATTTTGAAATTATACAAACTTGAACTTTGTTGACTTTTTCTCTGTTATAAAGACACTTTCGATACTCATCAATATTCATACTTTTACTCACACTCTTCTTAATGCCTTTAGCCTTACACAAGCTATTCATTTCATCACACAATTTTATTGCATACATTTTGGGTCGTAACCCCACAAATTCTTCAACAATCCTTCCAGCATTTTCATCTTTCATTAAACCAATTTCACCTTTATTTTGTCTCACAATGCCAAAAGGATTGTTTGTTTCATAGTTTCCAGTATCAAACAAATTTGAATGTTGTTTCATGAACTCATAAATATCATAATAGAATATATACATAAAACTATCGGTGTCTGTGTATAACAACCTCACATTTGATTCAGGATTTGCTAAAATAACATTGTAATGAAAGTCATTCATTTTACATTTAGACAAATCTAATATAGATGCACCAACATATACTGGTTGATTGTGAAAAATCTTTAGTCTACTCATCTCGATGACCATACATTGTTCATCGAATATAATTCTATGTTTAAAATTAGCCTTAGCTATTAAAGACCTACCACCACGAGCTCCATGCCATTTGGTGACCCATTTGATGTCCCTTAACTTCCTCACATTCATCAGTGAACGACCAAAAATTGCATTATTCATCAATTTATAAAAATTCTTTTCAAAATCATTTTTGGCTTGTTTTCGTTTCTCTGTGTTCACATCAATATATGGTTTTAGCCATTGGCTCTGATTGAATTCAATTATTCTGTGAATACGATCTAATTTCATTCCTAGTTGAATACATTGCTTTAACAATCTATAATGCAAAACATAACGTTCTTTATTATCTAGGGTAGCCATTAGCTTTGTCAACTTTTCTGGACATAGAGGGTAATCTGAATGTTTGTCATGTAACTCTTGAGGATAAGTCAAATCTACTTCCAAAATATATCCAATTTCTGAAGTATCATCAATAGTTAAAACATCAAAGCCTTCAACATTTGCAATCCATTTAAAGCCACCCGTTGGAAGATATTCCATCATCGCATATCCATACAAATTATTAACGTCAAAGTACATTATGTAGGACTCTTGCTTTTTCTCATCATAAGTTTTCATATACTTATTATTAGCAATCGCATGTCGTGTTATACACTGAACATTTCCTCCTCGAATAGATCGTTCAAAAAAGTGTAACATATCAATATCTTGAAGCAATTCAAGTTGAACGTTGGTTATCTTTTTCATAGCACACCAAGACATAGATGGAGCAGTGTAAAAAATGAGCTGCATCAATGCCATAAGTTTCCATGCCATTCGATCTAAAATTTTCAAAGACATCCGCCAAAAGAAGTGTGTCAACTTTTAAATACAAATCTGCGTATTCTCCTAATGTTTGACAGGAAAACGTTTCCCACACCGATTGAGCAAACTCATACTCTTCATTCGATATTGTTTGATCATTAAGGCTGCTATAAAACTTGGATATTTCAGGTAATTTAGTTTCGTTAAGAACATCCATACTCGTGACGTATTCATAGGGAAACACACCTTTTCTCGCAGTAAGTCGAAACTGTGCATCATCATTAAAATAACGTCGTGTTATTTGCTTTGAATCTTCGCTTAACGAAGATGAACATTGATCTAGTGAACAGGACAAGAAATTATATGTATCGAAAAATCTTAACTGAATGAATCCATTCTTAGCCCGTACATACTTTGTAAACCCTTTGTAACGTTCCATATTCATCGCTAACAATTTTATATGACCAGGATTATGTAACACCTCTCCATCACGTTTCTCGCAAATTTCTTTAATTATAAAATGTCCATCATAGGCGGTTAGATTATGAAATGCTATAGGCAAAACCTTTGTTACTTTGTAATTTAAATTACAACTATTGTGTGCGCTTCCTCTATATTTTCCAGTTAAGTGACAATGATCGCGTACTTTGAGTTCATTAACTGCAATCGGTTTCTCGCAAATGTGACACATTTTACTTGACAAAAATAATCTTTCTTCATTTTCGGTCATCTTTAACATTGGCTTAACCGATAAGTAATATGTTTGAAGTTTATCCACAATACTATAAAGTTCCTTTACAAACAATTCAATGCAATTATTTCCCCTAAAGAGCTTGAAACTGCACAATTCACTATCGAAATTACAATGAAGGTATAAAGAAATGCTGTAAGGAATATGTTTATGTGTTAAAGTAGAGTTATGAATGTCACTATTTGGAAAACAGGAGGAAATTGGAGACAAAACGCATTCAGTGTCTGCATATATTATAAATGGAACTGTATCTTTAACTCGGAATTCTGTAAAATTAACAAATCTTTGTTCATCAGTCGGCATTATGCTTTTTGCAACAGGAAACTGTTTACAGTCTGCAAAGTGAACATTTAACTCATCCTCAAGAAGATAATATGACAAACAACGTCTACATATATAAATCCTTCTCTGAGTGCTAGTGATGCTTGAACGCACAAGGCGAGCAAGATTTCTAATTAAACAAAAGTGATAACTTTCACTGTTTCCAATCTGCAACATCAATAAGTCTACACTCCTTTCATATACGGGGTAGTTTTCACCCCCCTGCTATTTTTCATCAAAAACAAAAGATCTTAGGTTCAATTATCATTTTTACCCGTTTAAGACCTTTTTCCCCACTGTAAAATCACTATTTACTGTTTTAGGGGTGACATCATCTATCCGGGTAAAAGCCTATGTCACAACGAATTTTTTAAGCTATTACACATAATTTTACGGTTCTTAGTTTCCAAGGTATCGATTTTTCAATTTTGGGGTAGTTTTCACCCCCCTGCTATTTTTCATCAAAAACAAAAGATCTTAGGTTCAATTATCATTTTTACCCGTTTAAGACCTTTTTCCCCACTGTAAAATCACTATTTACTGTTTTAGGGGTGACATCATCTATCCGGGTAAAAGCCTATGTCACAACGAATTTTTTAAGCTATTACACATAATTTTACGGTTCTTAGTTTCCAAGGTATCGATTTTTCAATTTTGGGGTAGTTTTCACCCCCCTGCTATTTTTCATCAAAAACAAAAGATCTTAGGTTCAATTATCATTTTTACCCGTTTAAGACCTTTTTCCCCACTGTAAAATCACTATTTACTGTTTTAGGGGTGACATCATCTATCCGGGTAAAAGCCTATGTCACAACGAATTTTTTAAGCTATTACACATAATTTTACGGTTCTTAGTTTCCAAGGTATCGATTTTTCAATTTTGGGGTAGTTTTCACCCCCCTGCTATTTTTCATCAAAAACAAAAGATCTTAGGTTCAATTATCATTTTTACCCGTTTAAGACCTTTTTCCCCACTGTAAAATCACTATTTACTGTTTTAGGGGTGACATCATCTATCCGGGTAAAAGCCTATGTCACAACGAATTTTTTAATCTATTACACATAATTTTACGGTTCTTAGTTTCCAAGGTATCGATTTTTCAATTTTGGGGTAGTTTTCACCCCCCTGCTATTTTTCATCAAAAACAAAAGATCTTAGGTTCAATTATCATTTTTACCCGTTTAAAACCTTTTTCCCCACTGTAAAATCACTATTTACTGTTTTAGGGGTGACATCATCTATCCGGGTAAAAGCCTATGTCACAACGAATTTTTTAAGCTATTACACATAATTTTACGGTTCTTAGTTTCCAAGGTATCGATTTTTCAATTTTGGGGTAGTTTTCACCCCCCTGCTATTTTTCATCAAAAACAAAAGATCTTAGGTTCAATTATCATTTTTACCCGTTTAAGACCTTTTTCCCCACTGTAAAATCACTATTTACTGTTTTAGGGGTGACATCATCTATCCGGGTAAAAGCCTATGTCACAACGAATTTTTTAAGCTATTACACATAATTTTACGGTTCTTAGTTTCCAAGGTATCGATTTTTCAATTTGGGGGTAGTTTTCACCCCCCTGCTATTTTTCATCAAAAACAAAAGATCTTAGTTTCATTTATCATTTTTAGGTGTTTAACACGTTTTTTCCCCATAACATGACTATTTACTGTTTTAAGGGTGAAATGACCAATCCAGGTAAAAGCCTATGTCATCAACTATTTTTAAAGCTATAACGCCTAATTTTAGGGTTCATAGTTTCCAAGATATTGAGTTTTCAATTTTGGGGGGGTAGTTTCACCCCATAAAGGGGGACGTCGCCCCAAGTGCTAGGACCCCTCATACAAGTCCCTAGCATGATTGGTTCACGAGATATTAACAAAAGTGTAGTTAGGCCCTTTTGACAAGAAAATAAATGAATGATACTTTCAAAAACGAGGTGTCACCCCAAGTGCTAGGATACTGCCTATGGGAAAATCCCATCCTGGGTTCAGAAAATATTAACAAATGTGTAGTTAGACCCTTTTGACAAAAGCCACCGGTGTGCATACATACAAAAATTGCTCTTTCACCCCAGGTAAGGGTAGTTTTTATTTTGGGGGTTGACATACCTCATTCATACAAAAGGAGAATTCACTACGAGTCCTATGACACCCCATATGTTTACATCGCATTATTGGTTAGCGAGATACTAAAAATCGAATGACCTATTAGTTTTTTGTTTTTTTAATAAAATTTTTAAAAAGCCTCATCTATAAAGAATCTTTTAAAAATTCCGCTCTCTTACAAAAGCCCTCAAGTGCGCATGCATACAAAAATAACCACTACTTAACCTCCGGGTAAGGGTAGATTTATTTTGGGGTGGATATACTCCCGTCCATAGCAAGGGGTGGTTCACCACAAGTCCTACGACACCCTATATGCATCGTTCTAGCCTTACAAGCTCATTAAATTCGCCAAATTGTCAAAAAAGCACGTTTACCTCAAATTGCGTTTCCAAATTCCACCCATTTTAAAAAATTACCTCACCATCAAATAGAGCGGGAAAAATAGCATTTAAACGAACCCTCACTCAACCCTAGTCCTCGCCCGCCACCAAACATTTCCCAACATAGCCATACGTATTCAAGCACACACGCGACTTGCAAGAGAACATACACTACCCCACTACCCGCGAATAACCTTTTGTTTTGGTGCTCACACTCGCATGGGTGTCAGATGACAGTTAGCATCCTAATAAACATCCTCCATGACGTCAACACCCATTAACTTTTTATCACCATCGCACAAACAAGCCAAAGGGTCAACCTCTTCCCACGCTAACACGTGCACTGCACATGCTCGCTCCTGGACCACGTGCTCGCTCTAAGGACCCATGACGTCATCCCATGACGTCATCAGGATTACGCAATATTCAAAGTCTAGCGAATTATACTACTTCTATGTCTTAGAAAACGCTATCAAGCAAATTATTACGAACGACGATATCATAGAAAATTATCTGATTACGGAATTTTACGGAGTTTTTGTCAGTTAGGGTATTTGAGAGAGATGACTCACTGGGATTTCAAGTACACGCTGAATCTTGTCGAGGAGCATGACGCAATCTTGGGTCGCAAGGTCTAGAAAAGGCGAATTGTGGAAACGGAAATCGACTTCTCCCTCCCGCGGAGTGTAATGAGGAAGGAGTGGGGATCTAGCGCGTAGGGTGCAGCCAATCAGTGGCGACGACGTAAGCTAGATGTCGGTACCATGGTGGGGGAGCCAACAGGTGCATATATCGTTCGACGCGCCGTGAAACAAGAACAATCTGTGTAGTTCTTGCCGAGTGTGGATATACGCGGGAATCGCTCCGATGTTCCGTGGAAGAGGACTATCTGTGAAATACTTGAGGTGTACGGTCGCAAGTGCGTGTCGCTCCGATGTTCAGTGGAGTTAGCGACGAACTTTTGTAAAACTTGGTTGTACGAGTGTTTGGGTCCGAGGTACGGACCATAGAATTATCTAATCTACCAGAATATCATCAAATTTCGACGGAGATGACGACGTCCAGGAGACTGTGGGAAGCACACAGCATCATCAAGAACGAGGGAAATGCTTTGGCAATTTCCAGGGGTAAGCGCCAATGACGCAGAAATACGCAATCTCTCATTTTCTTTGTTTTACATTTCATATTTCAGTAACTTCATAGCTTGGAAATAAGAGTAAAATCAATTTATCAGACTCCGTTTTCACGTAATTTTCTATCGGTAATATTCAAATCACAACGCTCCAATTTAAATTTTATACTTATTATTATTAATTTTGCTATTCTTGTTTTATATAATAAATTCATTTCTTTTACAATGCAATCTTAGCTTTCAGTAGGTAGCATTAGATATAGACCAATTCCTTCTCCTGATACAATTGTTTGTTGGGTTAATGATCAAATCATACCACGATCTGAGTGAATAGAGTCTTGAAGGTGTTCTGCCAGAGCTAGACGTTGTTAAATACAAATTTAGATTTCAACATTGCGTTGAGGTCTTGGCGCCCATTAAAACAACATAGCTTAGGCAAAGGTAAACAGTTACATTTCTCACCCAACAGTTGGGAGCTAGCAAAACGTCTCATTTGTACGCTCAACGTGGAGCAAAGTAAATAACGTTTCAAAACTACGGGCGTCTCCCTCTGCCATATTGTGGTCAACCCTTCCATAAGATGATATTATATAAGGACTGACTCAAGTGAGCTCAACATTCTATATTGAATACTCTATTGTCGTGTTACAATAAATATATCAAGTCTTCTACCAAGTTGGACTTTTGCATTTCTATTGATTACGATACTACTCAGCGCGTAAAGAATCCAAAAGGACCTTAGCTTTACAAACAAAACGAGCTAAGTACGTGCGTTAAGGTAGAATCTTAACTCAGTAACTCCCGGAAATCAGCTAAGTCATTAAAACCACAGTGTCAACTCAGGTATATTGTAGTGTTTGTTTAAGAGATTAACCTAACCAACCAATTACAAAAGCTCATTAGGCCTACGTAAATTAAGAAATTTGAATCGTACCAGTTACTAACAAAACAGTCTAGAACGCAATCACTCCAAAAGCTCGCTACGGTAGAAGTTAACGATTCAAAGGGTTTCCATATTATTCACGTATACCGTACTAGCAACAAACATCGTAATACTTATAGAAGCGTAGTCTACTAGACCAACGGAATGAACAATATTCCTAATTGGTTAAAAAATTCAACTCGTTACAAAGTTTTATCAATATTCTTTGTAGCTTTTACATTAAACCCTCAATTTTGCGGACTTTGATTCAACAGTTTTCAGATTTAATGAATGGTATTAGACCAATGGAGATTTTCTCTATTCTTTAAGTTTCGGGCGCTCACATACGCACGTTCACAACGAAACGGAAGTGCTATCTACTGCGCGTGCGTCCCAAATTCTTATTACTTAAAAAGTACAGTAAATAGCCTACTAATCTCAGTTTATGTATTTACTTAGCGTAGGGCTTTTAGTGCCGGGAGTGTCCGAGGACAAGTTGGGCTCACCAGAGGCTGTAGCTGCTTCAAGCGGGCACCCATGGGGTAAGCTACAAGTTCCGTTCAATTTCAAGTAGATCCAACTTTCGCTACCAGATGTCACTGACATCTAGTGGTGAACGTTGGAACTTTGATATAGCGTTTCAACGAAATATAACCTAGAAATTTAGCTACACACAAGTTTAAATAGTGTCATGATCGCCATAAATCAAAGGCATGGAACCGCCGGGTTTACTTCTCCTCCGAAGGAAGGCATACTGAGGGATTTTAACGCTCTTAAAAAATCTGACAACTTCGGCCGGGTTTGAACCCACGATCTTGGGCACAGCAGTTCAGCATACTAACAACTACGGCACCCAAGCCGCGACTAATCATAGTAAAACCTAGCAAATTAGTGGAGATACTGCTCTTATTGTACAAGCAATAAATAGAACATTCCTGCGCTAATAGTAGCGCAACCAAATGAAACTACGAAATAATTTTCCCCAAAACATAGTTTTATCGGCGATAATCGTGGATGCAAGAACAACATACAGCCATCTATTAAATAGAGTACATCTAATCGATAGTTCAGCGGGCAATACAATCGTTCGATAATTCACAAATATCGATTATTCGTTAGTACAAAGTCGATATTTTTTAACGCTCAAGAGCTGCGCGATTGAGGACGTGCATCTCACGCAGCTGGCCGAGGAATTTTGTAAGACAATCGCGTTGTTTTTAAGATTTGTTTTTTTTAATATTTCGGATTAAAAGTTCTAATTTTTAATTTGGCGATTTAACGGGCGAACCTCAGCCCCCATTAGTCCGCTAAATCGAGGGTCAAGTGTTATCCACGGAACCTAAGTGTGCAGGATCTGATGATATTTGTTTGATGAACGAACCAGTCCTGCTATTTACTGTAGTCCCTCATTTGTGTGATAAGTGTATATTAAGTGTTTATGTTCGACCCTGACTATTATATGTCAGAAAACTGTACTATAATGAGGCTCATTATAACACTAGTATACATTATAAAACAGTTTCTCCCACCAATCAGAGCTCAAGAAACAGTTGTTTGACTAATTAGATAAGGATATCATCGCACCGTTGTTGTGTTCCACGGCCTTCTAATTTAAATTTCACTGCGTGGCCTAGTGTCATACTAGGGTAATCGAGGAGGCCATGGTCAAATAAAAGGCATTCTCTGCGTCTCATGCGCTCTTTTCAGTACATAAAACTGGCGAAATCTCGAGAGATATTTATGAATATTTATTGTCGAACATAAAATAGTTATAGTCTAATAATTATCGTCGAACATAAACAGTCGTATGCAACGAGCCTATAATGGTAATGAAGACACTCGTATGGAAATTATAAAACTCGCATACGCTCGTTTTATAAAAATACTCGTGTCTTAATTATTGCCATTATAGACTCTTTGCATAATGTAGGCTACTATTATGTTAGACGATGTCGAAATGTAAACATTATGTGTCAGAAAACTGCATCATAATGAGGCTCATTATAACACATTTTAGCCTATTTTCATTTTTGAAAAAATAGGCTTATGAGATCACCCTTGTCCGTGTGTCTGGCTGTGTGTGCGTGTGTGTGTGTGTCCCCCCTAATAACTTCTAAACGGCTAGAGCGATTTCGATGAAACTCGGCAAGTTCATAGCACCATTCCGGACGACCCCGACCGTGCCCTTCAAAATTTGTTACGTCTCTCCAATCCAACATGGCGGCTGTGCGAAATATTTCACCAGCATTCAATTTCTCCGAAACTATTACCAATATCACCCTGGATTTTTTACGGTGATAAAGGGAACTATTCGAAGTCCACGTATCTAACTTCTGAAAACCTGGTAACTACAAAACCAACATGGCGGCCAAGCGTAGTTGCGACTTTTAATATAGACGTTTCTCGCGATGTAACCAACCAAACGGAATGAAACTTGGTACAGTATATGTTTATACACATTGTAATGCACCGACATCTAACTTCGTTCAATTGTTTACATAACCTCAAGATGGCGGCTGTGCGAAATATTCCACCGGCATTCTATATCTCTGAAACTATTAGCGATATCACCCTGAAATTTTGTACGGAGATAGAGGGCACTACTGGAAGTTCACCTATAAGATATTCAAAAACCAGTTAACTACAAAACTACGCATATAAAAATCCAACTTGGCGACCATTCTCAATATTTAATCGGTTCTCAATATCTACGAATCTATTACTGCAATCAAACTGAAATTTTGTATGTTGATAGAGGCAGTTAGGATATATGAAAATAGGCTGTAGGCTATAGTTCTTCACGGAACTACTTGTTCATTATGAAACAGTTTCTCCCACCAATCTGAGCTCAAGAAACAGTTGTGTGACCAATTAGGTAAGGATACCTTCGCGCGTGCGCTCAAAATCCAACATGTCTATATAAATTACCGAAAGTGCACCGTCCATATGTTCGCGTAAATAAACTGGCAACTATGAGACAAGAAATATCACTGTACCTTAATATCCCCAGAACCAATTTCTACACAGCACATTGCTTTCAAACGACTTCGGTGACAGTTTTACTGAATACTGGTTGGTTGGTTCTTAAGTTTAGGGGCTGCAATAATGCGGTCATGTAGCCCCGTGTACTTTGGGTGTGTAGAACCTGTCTGATAACCGGTGTAAATTGTGATGACTCTATTAATGTTTGTTATCTGTTTTTTTAATTTAAGTACAGACTGCAACTTAGAATTTTTCAAATAGTTCCTACTTTTGCCGCCAAGTGCCACCGTCAACGACTACTAGGCCTAGTTCAGAACTTAGCTACTAGACGTCACCGCAGTCGGCTCTTGGCAACGAACGTAGAAACCTAAGAGCATTGTTTACATTCTTAACCTATCCAATTTAGATTCACACAGGTGTAATTAGTGGAAGTTTCTTTAACATGCCATAAATCTATGACATGGGACCGACGGCTTTACTTCCCCTCCGAAGGAAGGCATAGTAAGGGATTTTTAACGGTCTTAAAAAATCCGACGGCTTCGGCCGAGTTTGAACCCGCTATCTTGGGCATAGAAGCTCAGCAAGCTACCGACTACGCCACCAAAGCCGCTTTACTGAGTACTGGTGCACAATCTGCACGTATGGCATTGAAGCGCACAGAGCGCATGCGTCGGTCGGTCAGAGAGCTTGGAAAACGGAGATATCCTACCCAGCGCTGCACTCCGATCACAAAATTCGAGTGACTGAATCTCAACAGATATTTATGAATATTTATGTTAAAACATATAATAAAGTTATAATTATCGTCGAACATAAACAGTCGTATGCTTACGCTCGTTTTATAAACATACTTGTGTCTTAATTATTGCCATTATAGGCTCGTTGCATAATGTACTATTAAATAATTCATATAGTCTACAGTAAAACCTGCCAAAACCGGACCCATTATATACCGGGAGCCTGGACAAACGGAAGACATTGACTCTACGACTTGTTCGTTTTTTTAATGCAGAATTGTTGTTTTTTGCATAATTTTTGTTTATATTATAATTATTGTTGTTGTTGTTGTTTGTGTCTTGAGTCTTTTGACTGGTTTGATGCAGCGCTCCATGTCTCCCTGTCCAGAGCTAATCATTTCATCTCTACCACAGCTACCACAACCTACATCCGAAGCAATCTGTTTAACATATTCTAACCTTGATCTACCCCTACAGTTCTTGACCCTTCCTTAGTATGTCTTAGTATGTGTCATACCAACCTATCTCTTCTCTTCATTGGCTATCGCCAGAAACATCTCTTCTCTCCCACTCGTCTTAATTTGTTACCCTATCTACCCATCTGATCTTCATCATTCTCCTGTAACACCACATTTCAAACGCTAATATTCTCCTCTTTTCTGCTGCACCAATAGTCTAAGTTTCACTTCCATAGCCCGCCACGCTCCAGACAAATGCTTTCAAAAATGACTTCCTAATGCCTAAATCTATATTCGATGACAACATATTCCTTTTCTGTTGAAATGCTATCCTTGCCTGAGCCAACCTACTTTTAATATCCTCTTTGCTTCGTCTATCACTGGTTATTTTGCTTCCTAAGTGACAGAAGTCTCCTACTTCCGTTAGCTTTATTTAATTTTTTGTTTTATAAATGTTCGGTCTTTTCAAATTTAGGTGCCCACCTCTAATTTTTAAATTCCATTCCTAATTTGTATACCGTACTTTAATCTGTGTTAAGAGGGGCAGATGACCTCGTAGTTCCTCCCCTTAAAACAACAATAACTAACTAAACGGAAAACAAAATTCGGAACGGAGGTATTTCCTATGTAAAATTACACTGTAAACCGGAAAGCTGCCTCCGCGGAAACGGAAAGAAATTCTGCAACTGTAGGTGTAAATAACCTGACTAAGGCGGATTATCTTACCCATAATACAAAGCTATATACACTACTAAATTTCGAGCATGACTGTACTCGTACCATAGTTCTAGGAAACATTAACGACTGAAGACTTTCAAAGTGCAGCTGATATTGCTGCCGAAAACAGCAGGTGCGAAGTGATTGAAGAAATGGACGACGACGATATTTATAATAATATCGTATGGCCTCGGGTGCCTGGTGCAAGCTTTGCTATTTGACACCCAGAGGGTAGCTTGCATGTCGAATTTCGTAGTTCCTTGACTATGAAAGTCAAGGAGGTTACATGTTAGATATCTAATCTCCTTGAACACAATAGCGCTTTCTAGTAGAGAAATTAGGAACTTTGTGCTGGCGGAAACTCCCGAGATTAATTTTGCCATTATGAATTCGGCCTACTGAATTCAAATGGGTTCTTTGACATGCCAACATCGTATGACATGCGTATCGTATTTTTGCCGCCTTTCAAAAATCACTTACCACGGTCAGGGGCGAACCTGCAATCTTGGGGTTAGTAGACCGACACGCTATCCACTCACCCACCGTGGCAAGCTGACAACGACGATGAAGGCAACGAAAGGGAACTAAAATACACACTTTTGGAGAAGAAATATCTGCTGTGAGCGATCTTCAGGAATTTGCAGCTTCCAAGAATTTTCCAGAACTCCTGGAGTTAAAGCAGGATGCGAAGGAAATCATACAACGTTCTCTCGTAAAGAAATCACGACAGTGCGCTTTGAAAGACACGTAGAAACAAAGAAACGAGCAGAGAAACGGAAATTTTTGTAGGCCCTACGTAAGTTGAAAATACAGTGTAATATATGTGAATCTATTTGCTTTTTTCATTAACAGACCTATATTTTAAATTATTAATTCATGGTAATCCTGTGCGATAATACAGTCTTTCCTTGTAGTGTATTTTGTCTTATTGAAACACAACCCTTTGTAAAACGGAAACCTGTCGAAACGGAAAAATAAATCCTGAAAGATTGCGTTCCGTTTTAGGCAGTTTTACTGTATAATATTTCAGGCACTGAAAAAATTATAACTACCCACGCATTCTGACCGATGACACTCGTGTTAACCGGCTGGAGAGCTTCTACTAATAGGCTATAATACAATTTACAACGTCAACCAACAGTTCATTCATATTTGAGACTGAGATATCAGTGAAATGCCACAATTTTCTCTAACCTGTGCCAACAGATAAATATGGAAAAAAAAGCAACAGTTTATTTTCTGCATTCCTTCACCTTATTATCCACCTATAGCCTATTAGTCAGGTCAAACTATAGGGCCAACTTTGAAGAAATTGTAACAAAAGCAAATCCTTCGCAGTTAGTCTCAATAACATATGCTACAAAATATATCCAAAATCCGCCAAAATCCATCCACGGAAAATTAGTTATGCTAAGATTAACTTTAAGGGGACCGTGTAGCGTAAACGTTAGTTCTCAATAAATCATAAATATCGCCGAAACTACTTGAGCTACAGTATATTTATGAGACTTGGAGTAATTGTTGCAATGACTTAAGGGTATATATATATGTTGAATTTCGCGATGATTGATTGAAACGATGTGCGGTGGCGAAAGGTTAAGTTACATAAAAATAAGGGACTGCTTGGTTTGTGTACCTTTTTCTTGTGATCTAGAAGACACAGAATCAACTATTCGTGGTTAACAGCATATAGCAGATTTATATTGATGGGCTTGATGGTTGATTTTTAAAAGGAAGTCTATTCGAGCAAACTTTTTGAGCATTTTGTAATATAATTGCAGGTAGCGAGATTAAAGTGAGTAGAGGCGAGGCTTAGTGGAGAGGTGTCCGCCTTCACACGTGATGTATCGATCAGCTGAGCCACTCACCCAAGGGACCGAGTACACAACCTGCCCCGTAAGTTGTATTATCTACTCCCCAATGTGCAAAAGTTCAATCGGACGGAGTATGTTGCTCGCGTGCGAGGGAGGAGTTATTTGTTGGTATGCCCGATCTCGGCTTGTCATGTGAACTCCACTGAGACGTTCGTTGAGCTGATGTGGTGGAATGATGATATTTGTTGTTGTTGTTGTTGTTGATTTATTTATGGGTTTTGCAACATTGTTGTCATGTAACTCCGTATAACTGGTGTGTGTGTGTGTGTGTGGAGTCTCTCTGTTAAGCTGTGTTATTGTGATTGCTATAATGATGTGTGTATTTGTAATTGAGACTAGGATTGGTTAGGAGGTGGCCGTGGTCTTAGGGCTAGGTAGTCTATATTCGGGCATTCAGCTGGAGTAGAAGTGGAAAACGGCGGATTCGGTGGCGTAGTTGGCAGCATGCTGAGCTTCTATGCCCAAGGTCACGGGATCCAACCACGCCGAAGTCATCGATTTTTTAAGAGCGTTAAAAATCCCTCAGTATGCCTTCCTTCGGAAGGGAAATAAATCCGGCGGTCCCACGTCATTGATTCATGACATGTGAAAGAACCTTCCAATAATTACACTTGTGTGAAGCTAAATTATAGGTTAGATTTGACTAACGCTCTTAGGTTCCAACGTTCGTCGCCAGGAGCCAACTGCGGTGGCATCTAGTAACCAAGTTCAGAACTAGTTGTCTTTGACGTTGGCGTTTGGTAGCAAAAGCAGAAACTACCTGAAAATTAAATTTCTGCAGTCCTTACTTAAATTAAAAACAGATAGCACATAGACTACTAATACAGCCATCACAATTAACACTGGTTATCAGACAGATTCTACACAAACCCAAAGTACACGGGGCTACATGACCGCGTTGTTGCAGCCCCTAAACTGAGAAACCAACCAACCAGAAGTGGAAAACCTCAACAAACCACTTCTAGGATGAATGGGGTTGCAATCCAACCCAACTCTTCTCAATTCTGCCTCTCAATGCTCAGAGTACCCTATTCCAGCCCTCCGACCATAATTACAGTCCTTAGCGGGGGCAAGAAAAGTTGTTGTTGATTCTTGTGGTCTTTGTGACATCGTGGTCATGTAGCCCCGTGTACTTGGGTGTGTGCAGAATTTGTCCGATAACCTGTGTCACTGTGATGTCTGTACTAGTATGAGTATTTGTGAATTCAAATATCTAGGTGCAACACTTCAAGTAACAGGTGTTACATTTACGAGGCATATCGAAGACAAAACCGTTGCAACGATTAAGACCACAATGGAGATCCGTAATCTCCCAGCCCTCTCGCTCAGAACCTCATGCCGTCATATGCCATTGAGGTGATATGGCGAATTACTGATACAGACATAAGCTGCAGTCGCCTCCGTAGCGTAGCGGTCAGCATGGTTAGCTGCCGCCCCGGAGGTTCTGGGTTCGATGCCCGGCTCTGCCACGAAATTTGAAAAGTGGTATGAGGACTGGAACGGGGTCTACTCAGCCTGAGTAGAGGGGGTTCGATTCCTTCCTCAGCCATCCTCGAATTGTTTTCCGTGGTTTCCCACTTCGTCTTCGGGCAAATGCCGGGATGGTTCCTACTGTAAGGCCACGGCCGCCTCCTTCTCATTTCCTTGCCTAACCGTCCCACTCTTCCCATCCCTTCATCAGGCCCCCTGTTCGCTTTGCAGGTCAGGCCGCCTGGGCGTAGTGCTGGTCACACACCCCAGTTGTATCCTCGACTCAGAGTCTCAAGCTCCAGGACACTGCCCTCAGTGGTGGTAGAGATGGGATCCCTCGCTTAGTCCGTGGGAAAAAAGAACCCTGGAGGGTAAAACGATAGCGAAGCGAAAACATAAGCTACAGGAACCTGGAAACATTAGACCAGTGGTTCCCAACCTTTGCCAGCTGGCGCCCCCCTTTTCAGATAGGGGGGTCATCTCCCCACCCCCCTCCCCACACACTCACATCGCTTCTATTACCTCTTCGATAAACTGATGTGGAGAATATAGACCTAGCCTAATAATAACACTACATAATGGAATAATATTAAAAATTATAAAACTTGTACGTAGCAATAATACTGGACAATGAAAGCAACTACTAGCCTACTTTGTTGAGGAGTCGGAACATGTCGCGTATGGTCATACCATGGTCATACTGTAGTTTACTTTCACGCAAGTGGGTCCACGAAGTGTCTGAGAGCGCTAACGCACTACCTCGTGTCTCGCTGACATCAGGAGAGCGTGGGTTCGATTCCCACCTTGAGCGTCCTGAAAATGAGTTTCGTGGTTTCCCATTTTCACCACCAGGCAAATGCCGGGACGGTTCCTTTTAACAGGTCCACGACCGACTTCCTTCCAATATCCCTTTCCTGACCTGTCCTGAAATGAAAAAAAATACATGGCCATTGGCTGCATTAATATAATTATTAAAATCCTTATTTCACATCCAATCTCGTGGCTCCGCAGAGGTTTATGCCAGCAGTTGGCAATTATGAGTGCTTTTGAACGATTGACTTGGCGCGACAATCACTTGGAGAGATTCGAAAAATGATTATTACACAAAATTGTAATATTCGAGTATAAAAAAAGATTGGAAATCAGTTTACCCCCCCCCCGCTCCCCACACACCCTCCCCTCCCCGGATAAAGCTCCACGCCCCCCAGGTTGGGAACCCCCGCACTAGACAGAGCTAAGGCCAGATATGTAAAAAGAAATCTCTACATCTCAAATTTTGCTTCAACCCGACTCGCTTACCATCTGGCAGGAACAACATCGTTTATACAAGACTTGATGAACATTAACAACCTAGCACCTACCCCAGCCTTCACAAGGTTTCTAGAGGAAAAATTACAGACTACTAATACAGCCATCACAATTAACACCGGTTATCAGACAGATTCTACACACATCCAAAGTACACGGGGCTACATGACCTCGTTGTCGCAGCCCCTAAACTGAGGAACCAACCAACACTATTACATCCACATCAAGGACACAGGTTCCACATCAATGACACAGGTTATCGGACAGATTTCACACACGCGTTAGTACCAGAGCTGATATCCACAATGTAGCAAACCCTTAACAGCAACAAACTTTTCGCAACACCCTGAAACAACGGAGTAACTATCTTCGGAATTATTCAATGTGTCATGTAAGTATGGAGAGTAACCTACATGAATATATGGCCGCAGGCCCCATCCTGTATAGCCTACTGTATATTTCAAAGCACCCATTACGTTAGAATTGCACACGATCGAGCATCAAAGGTGCGACCCCCTTGTTAACATACCAGCGACCACGTCCTGATGGTATCGCTGCGGCAGTTACATTAACATAGATTCAATTACGATGCTGACCATCGCTTCGCTTTGCCGAAATACGCAAGGTGTCATTAAGAAGCGAGCATTTTATTGCTAAATTGAATACGGAACTCCTTATCTGCTGCCTTTCAATATTATCTACCGCTAACGGAATATTCCATTAGGATATTTTCAATGTGACTTGTATGTCAAGTGGCGGTGCGTGGCCCAACATTGAAGGGGTTTCACTAACTTTCCCCACCTCGTTGGTTGGTTCCTCAGTTTAGGGGCTGCGACAACGCAGTCATGTAGCCCCGTGTACTTTGGGTATGTGTAGAATCTGTCTGATAACCGATGTTAATTTTGATGGCTGTATTAGTGTGTGTTATCTGTATTTTTAATTCAAGTAAGGACTGCAGACATTCGATTTTCAAGTAGTTCCAACTTTTGCTACCAAACGCCACCGTCAACGAGCAACTGATTCTGAACTTTGTTACTAGATACCACCGCAGTCGGTTCCTGGCGACGAACGTAGGAACCCAAGAGCGTTAGTCAAATGAATCGGCACATGCTAAAAGGTTCTCAGTCCAAGCAACCTAGCTTTGAGAAACATGAACAAACCTGTGTCTAAGGACGGACTGAGAACCTTTTAGCGTACGTTAAGAATTTCCCTAGCTAATATTAGGTATACCACGTGTGTGGCTCAAACCTTTTTACAAACATGGTTGAGGCTATCCTATATGAAGCAATTTTCATGCCTCAGTTTGTCATTTCTTGTGACTGAGGCCCTTTTAGCATGTACCGATTGAAATAGCCTATAACCTATTTAGCTTCTTACAAGTGTAATTAGTGGAAGGTTCTTTATCATGACATAGGACCGCCGGCTTTGCTTCCCCTCTGAAGGATGGCATACTGAGGGATTTTATCGCTCTTAAAATATCCGATGACTTCGGCCAGGTGTGAACCCACGATATTGGGCATTACATGACTACGATGTTGCAATGCCCAAAAATAAATCAACATCAACAACAACATGTGGTTGGTGCCCTTGGTGACTCTGGCCACTAAACTAAAGCCACAAAAAGAACTCTTTAAATAATTAGAAAGGCCATGAAGCTGGTTTATATCGTGTATTTCCATTGAGCTGTACACTAGATCACGCGCTTTGATAAATGCTTGCGCTATTGAACCACAGGCTGTCGGATTAGTGTTTGGATGATGGTTGAAACAAATGACGATAATCTCTCTCCCTTATCAAACAGTCCAGTGTTCAGGTGGCAGCTTGTGAGATTCAAAGTAATATTAGTTCCATTTTAAAATTAAATGTCGCTTCTATTAGATAGCTTATAGGCTTAATTAAAGCTATTCATCCGGCCAGGTGTCAGCTACTCATGTAGTATGAATTTTACATAAACTGCTCATCAAAATGTTATTAGCAACCACCAAATGGTAAATATTCACACCACACGGTATGTTGGATCAATTTGAAGCTTTATTTATTATCAGGGACCGGCCTTCAAATGGTTCACTACAGATCATAGTTCCCACATTGTAGGAATACAAATTTATTACGCAATTTTTCGGTAATTTGTTGACATTTAAGGCTACTTTTCTCATTTTGCAAAAATGAGGAAAAAGTAGACTTATGAGATCGATCTGGGAAAATGTATGTCTGTCTGTCTGTGTGTGTGTCCCCACCTATCAACTCTTAACGGCTGCAGCAATCGAAACCAAATTTGATATGAGTAAAGATATATATACCGGAACATATCAATGGCATACTTGAAAATGATGTCAGTGCTACCAACTGCTGAAAAATTGAAATTTGAGCTCCATGTTGGATATCTTGGAATGTATACATGGGAACTATTCCAAAATTGGCACACATATAGATAATAAAATTTCAGTTTAATTTTCGGGAGGCCATATATGTCAGTGTTGCCAAAATAATTCTAAGCCTACTGATAGGTCCAATTTTTAAATGCATATAAATCCTACACCATCAATTGGATTTCAAACAAATGTATGTGTCCATGACAGATATGGCTATGCGTATTCTTAAGAGCAATCAGGGCTGCCAACTGTTAATAAATGCTGTTTATATTTTTACCCTAATAACAATATATCAGAAAGTATGCAAGCCAACAGCTCTAAACGTTGCGCACGTAGGCCTATAGTACCTGACATTCTAGATTAATTTGGACTAACTAGTGCTGCCAACATGATTCTAAGCCTGCTGATAGGTCCAATTTTAAAATACCAGCAACTTCTATACAAACAAATGGATTTCATCCAAAATTGGCACAACAATAGATAGATCATAATATTTCAGATTATTTCTGACCAACACATGCATGATATTGTTACCAACATTATTTTACGCGCGCTGATAGATCCAAAGTCTAACTGCATGTAACGTCCATGCTATCCATTGGACTTCAAAAAATGTTTAAGAGATGGAACTAAGAATATATTCAATCACCAGGACTGCCAACTGTAGTGCTCTATTAGGCTACATTATGCCAGGTATATTTCGAACTAATTAGAAATGTCGATATTACCAACTTTAATTCGTCATTATTCTAGATAGGTCCATATAGATTAATCGTTGGCATGAATATTAAATTTTAAGAAAAGTAGGCTCTTTAGTTCGTCACGGAACTTCTTGTTGTATTTTGAGGTCATTTTCTAAATCATCATTATCAGCTTTAAAGGCTAAAAGCCTTGTCGTTGCAGCCATTTCCTACGGTCTTCAGCAGTTCTCTTTATATTGGCATACGTGTCACATTCCATCTCCTTGACAATGTTCTTGAGATACGACTGTCTTGGTCGTCCCTTTGGATTTTTCCCCAAAAATTTTCCTTCAAAAATTACCTGGAAGAGAGTATATCATGTCTGAGTATGTGTCCCAAGAACTTTATTTTCCTATTCTTGATGGTGTTCAATTCTCCTGAATTAGGTTCAGAACAAGCTCATTTGTCTTTTTACCATCCTGCTGGTTCGGTCATTCGTCTCCAAAACCACATTTCAGCTGTCTCAAGTTTTGTTTCTTCTCTTTTTCCAAGTGTCCATGTTTCACAACCATAGGTCAACACACTCCAATCAAAGGTCTTGAGAAATGACTTTCTTATCTTCAAGATGAGGTGCTCATTGAGCAGCAAATTCTTCTTATTTTGAAAGGCGTTCTTCGCCAACACTATTCATTTCTTAACTTGTGAGATGCATCTGTTGTCATAATTAATCACACTTCCCAAATAGCAAAATTCCGTTACTTGTTCCATGGCACTGTCATTTAAAATTATTTTCTAAATAACAAAGTGAACAACTGGGAAGTCCAACCAGAGCAACCAAAACCTACACCTTACAGACCTCAATGGTCTGACGAAAGAAAATTGGCATTCTCCAACAGAATGAAACAATATTGGCAAGACAAGAAGAACGTCAAGAATTGAGTCAAATTGCTTAACGCTTTCCAATATTGGGAAAATACGCTGTAAATAAATAAATAAATAAATAAATAAATAATAATAATAATAATGTCTTGAGAAAAGAAATCATGATGAAAATTAATCAAATATGTAAAACAAAAACATTGGAATGCATTCGAAAGAAATCAGAAACGTCTATGGACGTCAGATTGGCTGGTGAAATGCTAAAGGAAGTAGCAGACTTCAGTCACTTAGGAAACAAAATAACCAGTGATGGACGAAGCAAAGAGGATATGAAAAGTAGGTTGGCACAGGCAAGGAAAGCATTTCTACAGAAAAGGAATCTATCGAATATAGATTTAGGTATTGGGAATAGAAGTCAATTTTGAAAGCCTTTGTCTGGAGCGTGGCGCTCTATGAAAGTGAAACTTGGACTGTTGGAGCAGCAGAAAAGAGGAGAATTGAAGCGTTTGAAATGTGAACAGGTGAAGATGAAGTTCATATGGTAAGATAGTGAAACAAACGAAGAGGTATTAAGACGAGTGGGAGAGGAGAGATGTTTCTGGTGACTGCTAATGAAGAGAAGAGATAGGTTGGTAGGACACTTACTAAGACACCCAGGAATAGCAAAGTTAGTTATGGAAGGAAGGGTCGAGGACAAGAACTGTAGGGGTAGACTAAAGTTTATCTTAAACAGATTGCCTCGGATGTAGGGTGTGGTAGCTATGTAGAGATGAAACGATTAGCTCAGGACAGGGGTGATGGAGAGCTGCATGAAAGAAGTCAAAAGACTGAAAATTCAAACAACAACAACAACAACAACAACAATAATAATGTTATTGGATTTACGTCCAATTTAATTAGTCCTACTGCGGCTTTTACAGACGCCGGGGTGCCGGAATTTTGCCCCAAAGGGGATCTTTAACGTGCCAGTAAATTTACTGACACGGCTCCCTCGCATTTGCGCAAACTCAAGTGCCAAGTGACTGCGTCGGGATTCAATCCCGTTGGTTTGGGCTCAGCAAGCGAGAACGTTACCACTGAGCCACGCAGCCAGACTATTTTCGAAAAGTTTACTTCATTGTTTGGTCGTTTTATGGAATTTATTATAGCTGTAAGTTAGTATTTGTAGTTTTTCATTCCAATCTCATTTTTCATTACCACCATATCATTAGGGCAGATGACGTAGATGTTTCTCTCCTTAAAACAACAATCACCCCACCCCGAAACTAGTATGCAATCAATCAATCGATAGCCATAATTTTCACCATTCGATCCGGTGGGGAGCAGGTTGTGTACAGCACGGACAATAAATAGTCTTCCGGAAAACAGGGAAAAGAGTTAGTTTCTCCAGGCAATAGCACACTGAAGAATAATCCACACTATGCCTAAATAAAGCTTCAACAGATGGTATCGCATTCCTCCACAAAAACTCCAAGTACTGCACGAGACATAACAAGACCAATTACTGGTACTGTAGTTCGAGAATATGTATCCCGGAAACAATAGGTTATATGGAACGATTGGGAGAGTTGATCGCTTCCGATTTCTCGGGTCCAGAAGAAAAGGACAAAGCACTAAGAAAGCGGGAAATAAAAGGCATAAAAATGCATTTACAACGAATAATACAACCGGAAAGCATCTGCACAATAGTAAGTTAATCTAAATAAACAAGACCGGTATTCAAAGTCAGGGGTATATTCCATTACGTGCCAAGATACAGGGTGTCAAGCAAATTACATCGAGCAGAGTGGGAGAAGAATGGATACACGTTACACTGAACACAGAAATGCGATAAAATACGGGACGCACTCGGCCGTATGCGAAAACATGTGCGACACGAGACACAGTTTCACTAACATTGAAACCGATTTAAAAATAATTCAGCATGAACCGAAAGGCAGAGCTCTTGACATAAAGGAAGCAATCGAGATACAATTAGCTAAAAGAAACAACCCCAATAATTAAAACGAACACACTTTCATGGAGTGTTCATCTCTCTTCAATCTTCACTCCGTCGGAAACAAGACACAACATAACGATGTAGCCAAGCTAGGTAAGGGAGTAATAAGTGAAAAGTGTTATTGGATCAGCATGTACGATGTATCTTTTTCTTCAATAAACCTAGGCTGGTATTAACGACAGTATAAAAGGTGCCGGGACATTCTCATTAGACCGTTTGCGCTTAACGAGGGCTTTTTAGCTTATGCGTGGTGAGTTTGAAACCAGGTCTTTAATAGTTGAAGGTTATCCTGAATACAGTAACATACACCATATTAGAGAGACTAGACTTGGCAACTTACAGTTACATTTGTACGAGGAACACATGACACTTAGGAATGCGAGAGGGGGAATATCCCAACAAGATAAGGGACACTCACACACAGGAATTTCCCTTCAGTCGAGTGCAGACAGTGTCCAAGTTAACTGCTTTCACCAGGACCGCGCAAGACTCAACCAGAAAAGTAGCTTGTACAATACAATCTGAATTGACCATTTAAAACAACCACATATTCACTCCAAACAAGCAAATTCCGGAGGTCAATCACCACTTCCAGTATCTTAGCAAAACATCACATAGACTACAACTAACAAATACTGAAGAGTTGCATTATCTCAACTAGTACTGCAACTAAATAAGTGTATATATTGTAAATATTTTCACCTACTGTATACTTTCAAACATAGATTTTATAGCCTAAGTGTAATGGATCTAATGATGGTCACTTGACGATCGAAACTGGTCATCCAAGTGTATTTATTAATCTCATGTAATATTTTTCAGTATTAGGAATAACCCATCTCATTTGGGTACAATCGTGTTGACCGACTGAAAAGCATTAAACTTTTGTTTGCCAGGGCAACACTAAAAATGCTACATACTGTATGTTTGAACCACATCTGAAAAGATAGAAAAACATTCTTGGACGCCAGAAAATAAGTCAGATGATCTTGAGCAGAAATTCAATTTCTGTAACCCTATAGTTGTTACGCCAAATATGATTCCAGTGCTACTAATTTCAATTTCTTTCTTGAGGATGTCCATTGCGGCTTTGCTGAATTCATTCTAGGAGGAAACATATTTCATCGTAAATTCTCCAAGTACTTTTTTAATAACGGAATTCTTTTTGAAATTATGTTATAAACAGAAGTGTTCAATTCTTATATTTTCGCAATGTACGTTGTATGTCACCTGAACGTTGTATTTTTTAAACATTATATGAATATTAAATATGCAATTAAAACAAAATAATGAATAATTGGATTACATTTTGACATCAGTTTTCCTGATTTTATATCCTTTATTTTGATATTTTACGTCTTTTATAGGTCTTATTAGGATAAATAATTTCAAATGAGAGATTTGCTGATGACGTCGTCATCTTGGCCGACACGCCCGAGGATTTGAATGAGTTTTTGAATGGTATGGGCTCCGTCTTGAGGAAAAAATTCATGATGAAAATTAATAAATGTAAAACAAAAATATTGGAATGCAGCTGATATAAATCAGAAAACTCTATCGACATCAAATTGACAGGTGAAAAACTAAAGGAAGTAGGAGACTTCTGATACTTAGGAAGCAAAATAACCAGTGATGGACGAAGCAAAGAGGATATAAAAGCAGGTTGGCTCAGGCAAGGAAAGCATTTCTACAGAAAAGGAATCTGTTGACATCGAATATAGATTTAATTATTACCAAGTCATTTTTGAAAGCCTTTGTCTGGAGCGTGGCGCTCTATGGAAGTGAAACTTGGATTATTGGTGCAGCAGAAAAGAGGAGAATTGAAGCGTTCGAAATGTGGTGTTACCGGAGAATGATGAAGATCAGATGGGTAGATAGGGTTACAAACGAAGAGGTATTAAGACGAGTGGGAGAGGAGAGATGTTTCTGGCGACTGCTAATGAAGAGAAGAGCTAGGCTGGTAGGACACATACTAAGACACCCAGGAATAGCAAGCTTACTATAGTTATGGAAGGAAGGGTCGAGTACAAGAACTGTAGGGGTAGACCAAGGTTAGAATATGTTAAACAGTTTGCCTCGGATGTAGGGTGTGGTAGCTATGTAGAGATGAAACGATTAGCTCAGGACAGGGAGGCATGGAGAGCTGCATCAAACCAGTCAAACAACTGAAGACTCAATCAACAACATTGGTGTTCATCTTCCGAGCGCTAGTGATAATGTTACAATATACGGTAGCTTATTCTTGCACACTTCGGAATGGACATCAAGGGACAGGAAACTATGGAAGCGACAAGAAAAACTTTCATAATAAGTATTGCCTTAAGTAAGTAAATAACGCGGCGGCTTCGGTGGCGTAGTTGGTAGCATGCTGAGCTTCTATGCCCAAGATAGCGGGTTCAAACCCGGCCGAAGCCGTCGGATTTTTTAAGAGCGTTAAAAATCCCTCAGTATGCCTTCCTTCGGAGGGGAAGTAAAGCCGGCGGTCCCATGTCATAGATTTATGGCATGTTAAAGATCTTTCCACTAATTACACCTGTGTGAAACTAAATTGGATAGGTTAAGAATGTAAACAACGCTCTTAGGTTGCTACGTTCGTTGCCAAGAGCCGACTGCGGTGGCGTCTAGTAGCTAGTTCTGAACTAGGCCTAGTAGTCGTTGACGGTGGCGTTTGGCGGCAAAAGTAGGAACTAGTTGAAAATTCAAAGTTGCAGTCCCTACTTGAATTAAAAAAACAGATACACACACTAATACAGTCATCACAATTAACACCGGTTATCAGACAGATTCTACACACACCCAAAGTACACGGGGCTACATGACCGCGTTGTCGCAGCCCCTAAACTAAGGAACCAACCAAAAAAAGTAAATAACGGCGCAATTTGCAGCTAGGAATCATGTCTTCCTTCACTCGTTAACTGCGTCCTGCCTAGGTGTCTACTATTGCACCCGATTATTCTCTAATCCCGTGACGCGCCAGGAGGGGGTTGTGAACTTCCCCTTTGTTCATCCCTCCTTAAAGGGTTAACATTTAATTCACTCAAGAGCCTGGAGGATTATAAAGCTATGCTGCTGATGTCATTCATCGTGCAAGCTTCATATGTTCCGCTCTTCTCGTCTTTCAGCTATCGTATTTAACAGCTCGTCTTTTAACAAAAGCATCAAATGCACATAAAAAAGAGCCCTAATTTACTCCATTAAATGGTCATTCATTTGTCGTTTAACATTTGGGAATTATCGCTTTAGAATTATTATAATAATAAGCTTTTCAAGGCTTTGTTTTTTTAAATGCAGTTCATATTTCGTTTAAAGCTCATGAGGCTGTTCGCTCACAAAGGCTCAAGAGAATCTGATACCGTAAACTGAGAGGATTGTTGTCAACACGCTCTGATTGGTGGATTTGAATGAGAGGGAGACTGGAGTAAGCCGAGGTGAGCCAGGCGGTAATGTATCTTAGATTGTGCAGCTTACCGCAGTGCTAAGACGCGGATAAAGAGAAGTGGAGTGCGCTTTCAGAGGAGGATAAACACGCCTTGAGTGGCATCACACAAGTGATGCTGTACTGCCTCTTGTCCACACCATGAAGTCCCTTGCTTATTTTAAAATCAATAACAACAGTTTGGTTACTTTACTTTCGTTGGGCGGCTTCAGTGTCATACGATGTTGGCATGTTAAATAACCCATTTGAATTGAGTAGGCCGTGTTCATAATGGCAAAATTAATCTCGGGAGTTTCCGCCAACACAAAGTTTCTCATTTCTCTACTAGAAAGCGCTATAGTTTTCAAGGAGCTTAGATATCGAACCTCCTTGACTTTCATAGTGATTCAAGGAACAACGAAATTTGACATGCAAGCTACCCTCTGGGTGTCAAATTACAAAGCTTGCACCTGGCACCCGAGGCCATACGATATTATTAAAATTATTAGTGGCGTAGTTGGTAGCATGCTTAGCTTCTATGCCCAAGGTCGCGGATTCAAACCCGGCCGAAGTCGTCGGATTTTTAAGAGCGTTAAAAATCCCTCAGTATGCCTTCCTTCGGAGGGGAAGTAAAGGTCCCATGTCATAGATTTATGGCATGATAAAGAACCTTCCACTAATTACACTTGTGTGAAGCTAAATTATAGATTAGATTTGACAAATTCTCGTAGGTTCCAACGTTCGTCGCCAGGAGCCGACTGCGGTGGCATCTAGTAACCAAGTTCAGAACTAGTTGGTTGTTGACGGTGGCGTTTGGTAGCAAAAGTTGGAGCAACTTAAAAATCGAATGACTGCAGTCCTTACTTGAAATAAAAACAGATAACACACACTAATACAGCCGTCACAATTAACATCGGTTATCAGACAGATTCTACACACAACCAAAGTACACGGGGCTACATGACCACGATGTCACAGCCCCTAAACTTAGGAACCAACCAACCATTACTTTCGTTGATAGCTTCATTATTCTGTATTTGTAGTTCTGTAACGAGAGCTACAGAATTTATCGTTGGATACCGTGCTGCGCTAATGGGTTCTCTCCACGGGGGTCAATTAAGAAACTCTTAACTGAAGAATTTTCCTGAGGCGTGTATGCCCCCCATTCCAAACTAGATGTGAAGGAAAACGCTCTCGGAATGTGTCAAACTGCGCTGATTTTCAGAGATTTGTTCACTATATACTCTTGTTATCTCAAAGATTCATCAGCAGGTTTTGGCATTGCTGGTAGCATGCTGAGCTTCTATACCCAATGTCGCGAATACAAACCCGGTCGAAGTCGTCGGATTTTTTAAAAGCGTTAAAAATCCCTCAGTATGCCTTCCTTCGGAGGGGAAGTAAAGTCGGTGGTTCCATGTCATAGATTTATGGCATGAAAAGAAAAAAGGAACCTTCCACTTACACTTGTGTGAAGCCAAAATTTGTAGGTTAAATTCGATAACGCTCTATTAGTTCCAACGTTCGCCGCCAGAAAAGAAGGGAGATTTGGCTGGACTTTTAAACAACAGAAGCCATGATAAATAGATCCTGGGCCGACTCGAATCAGGAGCTCCGACACCTGGTGACCTCAATGGCTGAACATGGATACCACCACAACGTAGGGCCTATGCAAGACGAAGTGTTTTCACGACCCTGGGAATAACTGTGTTTGTGAACTGTGTGATGAGCCCTGTGACCGTTACCACGTGACCACCTGTAAAAAACGAGTGAAATCCCTGGTAGACTTTTGTGCACAATAAACAATATATACAAATGCGGGGTACGAAGATACCAACCAAAACGTATGAAACGTACGGTATAACTTATACACAACTTGTGTGCATTTTGTTCTAATTAACAATCATTAGATCGATCGGTGCATAAACTACATCTGTGTAGGGGATACGGAAAGCCCTATGCTTGCAATAATAAAATGTGCTGTAGCCTATATAAGGAACATTTTCTCTGATACCACTGAACTTAGACGCTTGAATTTTTTACAGGTTAAGGCTGGGTGTGTTTGATATCTACTGAAACAAGCAAAATTTTTATGAGTACATTCTTAAGGAGAAAACAATATTTTTGGAACATGTTTTATGGTATTTTTAAGAAATATTTTGGCCCCCAAAAAATACAAAAAAAAAACATGCAAATTAAAAACTGTTGTTTCAGTAGTTGTAATAGCTATGTATAAAGAAGTGATGCAAATTTGAAGTTTCTACATTCAAAATTGGCTGAAAAAATGTTCCTTTAGTAAGAAAAAAAAAGATTTACGGGAAACAGGCTTCAAAGTTTTAACCCTAATGCATGCCAGGCCCGTAGCTTGGACTCTCTGGATATTCTTCAAATTTCTCTTGTAATCTCTTCTCGGCACCTCTCTGTTCCTTTCTGGCCTTCTGAGCTAGTATATTAATAGCATTTTCAGCAGCTCTTAGTCTTTGTAAGTCAATACGCAACATAGCATCAGCTGTTCGATACCCAACTGCACGGAGGCCAAACACTAACTTAATATTTACACTATACAATGCAGTGTCTTTTGCTTTGGTACTTACAGAAACTGATGAAGAATTGAAGAACTTCACACTGTGTGCACAATATTTACAAACTAATTCAAACTCTGCTGCAAGACCAACATGTGTATTCACCCTCAGAGACACGCCCCCTTTAGCACACTTTTTACAAATTGTATTATTTTGAATCACTTCTGATAATACCCACGTATCTACATTTTCACAACTCTCATTCCCTTTTGATAGGTCTTCATATTTTTCCTCCTCACCACTGAGTTTCTTCTGTGAGGCACTTTGATGCTAGCAAATAATATTTTGTACAGGTGTTGATTGTAGGCCTATGTTGAGGTTATTTGTTACAGGAACATGTGGAGGTATTGTTGATGGAGATAGTGTATCTTCTAACAAGTTCAAATTAATTGTACGTTTCTTCTGCCAATTAGTACGTCTCTTGAATACTTTACCAGTATGCCTAGGTATTTTAGAGGGATTCGTAAATACAATACCACAGACTAATCACTGATAATCATACAAGGCTAGATGCACTGCTTACATGGAAACCATCCAGACTATAAACAAAGTAAGAAACAAATGAATCTCAAGATGCACATGATGCACACTACAGAGGTGGCCAAAGTACAATATTATTCCCCAAAGGCGGTATATTTGAACATTTAGCCAGAGAAGATACCTTAAGTGCTGGCCATGTTTACTTCCAGCAGAAATCAAGTGTACATCATGATGTAAACTATTAAAAAACACACTTGTAGTTATAATACCATCTTAATTCATACAGCATTTTAAAGAGGACATATTACATATTAATAAATAAATAAAAAATAAAAATGACTAATTTTTTTAAAATTTCCCATTCCGTATCCCCTTAACAATCAAGCAGTCGATCGGTGTATAAATTATCTCTACATTAACAATCAAGCAATCGATCGGTGCATAAATTACATCTAGCTATATTAACAATCACGCGATCAAACATCAACCTGTCATAATTTTTTTTTCACATAGAGTTTTATAGGCTACAAGATGGCAGCTGTGCGAAATTTTAACATCTCGTTTTTACTTCGTGTGTTCTAATCATGCGATTGAAGTTTGAATACCACACGTACACAATACTCTTAATGTAATAGGCTAGTACAAGAATAAAAATCCAACCTGGTGACCATCTGAAATATTTAGACGGTTCTCAATATCTACGAATCTATCACAACCTTCAAACTGAAATTTTTTATGTTGATAGAGGAAATTAACATGAGTAGGATATATGAAAATAGGCTGTATAGTTCTTCACGGAACTGCTTGTTTTTAAGCTGTTTTCTTCCCTGAGTTTGATGAGTAAGTCAGTCAATCAGTTAGGACACTTTCTTTTCAGTCCCCCCCCCCCCCCCGAATTTCACCCCTCCCCATGGGCCCCTTAAATTGGATTTATGAAAAAACAGTCGAACACCTAGCCTATTTACTTATTTTTCAAGCTGATTTTCCCCCCGAGTTTATACGTTTTGCCTCTGTCGTTTAAGAGATACTTGCTCCGTTAGGAATCCTTCAACCCCCACTTTTCACCCCTTTCACCTCATAATATACCCCACATCGAAAACCCCTTAGACACGTGTCTGCTTATATGTAATGGTTAGTTTATATGCCAAATATCACATCCCCCAATGAAACCAATCGTGAGATATTGCTATTCAATGAAATGCAGGTCTACCCCCTTAACATCCTTTAGAACCTGAATATCCATAAAGCCTTCCTTAGTGGACGCATTCGACATACAGCGAACATATCCCCAAAATTTCATGTTTCTAACTTTAATAGTTTTTGCTGGGCGATGATGAATCAGTCAGTCAGTCAGTCAGGACACTTTGTTTTATATAATAAATTTCCCGCCTGATGCATAAACATATGTGGACTGACTGAAAGAAGGCATCAGTGGATATTGCTCCAACGTTTTCTATATTTTGTTATGTGCAACAAGATGGCGACATTTTCTAAATTTCGACTTGAATGGAATTGAGAGGTCAACCAGCAGTATCGGTATGTAAATCGCCGAACACCAGCAATGATTGCTCAAATCACATCAAAGCCGAGATCGTTGCATGAACATGCCATTATCGTCCTAACCATATATCATCTTAGTAAAAGGATGGGCGACGCGGTGACAACATAAATCGCTACCATTGTTAACAACATTCAATGCACTTACAGACTGACTGATATCAGTTATAAATGTGTTATGAAGCTGAGCCCATTTAGAGCTTCCATTTATCAGTCCAGCCACTACACATCCTCTTGATCAACTGATTTATCATTTGGGTTGTTTATTATCAATTCGTCGTTTGGACATCTTGGTCATCAGCCCCGAGTACTTATGTGTGTGTCGGCTTCGGTGGCATAGTTGGTAGCATGCTGAGCTTCTATGCCCAAGGTCGCGGGTTCAAACCCGCCTGAAGTCGTCGGATTTTTTGTGAGCGTTAAAATCCCTCAGTATGCCTTCCTTTGGAGGGGAGGTAAAGCCGGCGGGCCCATGTCATAGATTTATGGCATGTAAAAGAACCTTCCACTAATTACACTTGTGTGAAGCAAAATTTGTAGGTTAGGTTTTATTAATGCTCTTAAGTTCCAACGTTCGTCACCAGGCGCTGGTTGCGATAGTGTCAAGTAGTAGCCAAGTTTACAGCTAGGTGTCGTGGACGGTAGCATTTGGTAGCGAAAGTAGGATCTAGGTCTACATAAAATTATCGTCTGCAGTCCTTACTTGAATTGGAAACAGGTAACACACACTAATGCAGCCATCACAATTAACACCGGTTATCAGACAGATTCTACACACACCCAAAGTACACGGGGCTACATGACCGCGTTGTCGCAGCCCCTAAACTGAGGAACCAATTAACTTATGTGTGTGCACAATTTGTCAGATAACGCGTGTCTCTGTAATGACTGCAATAGTGTGTAGGCATATAGCCGTGATACAGTTTGTAGTTTTACGTGGTCGTTAATCTGGCGACCACTTCGCAAATCTCATATACAACAACCAGAAATTAAACCCGAATCAGCCTTGGTGAGAGGTTAGCAGCTTGGTGTCCGGACAGTTCGCCACACTGACACTTCCCCACAGCCCTTGGACGTGGCTACCTGATTATTGACTCAGAAATAATCTCGACTGACATTTCCACACACATCTCCACCCCACCACCAAGGCTACTATGAAAACGATCAAGTTGATGACATAAATGTGGATTTTGAAGCTGCTGTAATTTCTTCTCTGAAAGACGTATTTCCAACAACAACAATACATGGCTGTCATTTTCACATGACAATTTGCGTATGGAGAAAAGTACAGGATCTCGGATTGTCGGTGGAGTACCGAGAGAATAACGAAATCAGCCTTCATGTCCGTATGTGCGCAGCACTTGCGTTTTTAAAGCCCGAAGATGTGCTCGATGGATGGGTGGAAATACACTCTCAAGCTCCAGAAAGTCCCAAACTTAGCCAGTGTTTGACTACTTCGTTGACATCTGGCAAGATAACCGAGACATTCCAATTGAGATGTGGAACTGCCACCAAGCACGACACAGGACAACGAATGCTGTTGAGGGCTGGAACAACCGACTCAATAATCTTACGGGAGACCTCACCCCAAATTAAAAGAGGTTTTCAAAGTGTTGAGGACGGAAGCTGAGAAGACAAACTGCACATTTGTAAAGTCCGAGCTCAACATGGAAGGAAAAAAAGAAGACGAAAATATGTCAAACTGGACGGACGGATTGAGAACATGCAGAAAAAGTTCGAAAATGACAAAAAAAAAAAAAACCTGAAGGCAGTTGCCTATTTACAGAAAATGGAGTAGGTTAATATTATTGTTGAACAAAAAAAAAATACAAAACAACTGACGAAGCCTAGAAAGCTGATTTTAAACACACCAAAATGATCGGTTTTGTTATTCTTTTGCCCGACCACAGCCTGGATAAAGTGTGATGGAAATCAGACTCTGCATTTATTTTATTTTGATGGAAATTACACTACATCACAATGATATTTTTGGGACCGTGTTAGTAATGAAGTACATAGACCGAGCGCTTTTCTTCACCCCAAAGGAGTATTGCGTTAAGGTGCATTGTCACTGGTGCGGCCGTAACGATGATCGCTGAAGCCTATAGCCTGGGGGGGGGGATGTGTGTGGAACTGCCAGTCGAGATTATTTCTGAGTCATTAAACAGGTAGCCGCGTCCAAGGGCTGTGGCGAATTGTCAGTATTTTGGGCAGTTTGTGGAAATGTCAGTGGTGCGAACTGTCATGTAATCAGCAGCTTGACCACTGCGCCATCGCGTTCTCTGTGTGTAAATATAAAATTATTAGGATTGTAAATGGGGTAGGAGTCACAGGACTTAAAATAATGTACTATTTGTATTTGTCTGGAGGGAATGTGTAAGAGTATATAAGATCTTGAGGGGCCTTAGATGGGACAACTTTATTTAATTTAATGTCTAAACTATTATGAAATTTTCTGATATGACCCTGTTCGATGTAAATACAACCAGTGAACATCCCTATATATATTATAAATGTGAAAGTCTGTGTGTGTGTTAGTTTGTTACCTCTTGACACTAAAACGGCTGGACGGATTTGGATGAAATTTGAAATGGAGACAGCTTATACCCTGGGATAACATATAGGCTGCCTTTCACCCAGAAATAAATCATTGTTCCCGTGGAACGAGCAACATAACTGAAAAGTCACTAAAAATACTCAACTGGGACAAAATATCGAAGTTGTCGCATATAGACCGGACAAAGCTCATTTTACGCCCCTCGATGCGAGAAACAATACTCGGTAGGTCCCTACGGGACACCGAAAACCACATTTTAAGGCCCTAAAACCAATAGTTTCAAAGATATTCGCAGAAAACTATCTTCACTCTGATAAACTGAACTAATGGCAAGTCCGTTTCCATGGCAACACTACCTCAAGGTATGACATCCGATTTTCTATATATCCCTGTAGGAGGCAATGCCAATCCATTTGTTATCTTTTTCAAGATATATATAAACACAATAAGAACAGGGTAGCGCGCCTGCCTCTCACCGGAGGCCCTGGGTTCGATTCCCGGCTCCGTCAGAGATTTTTGACACTGACGTGAGGTTTGCAACGGAGTGCATTCAGATTCGTGAGGACAATTGAGTAGCTGTCTGATAGTGAGGCAGCGCCCCGGTCACGAAGAACAACATTAACGGCCGAGGGACACGATGCACTGACCACGCGTCACCACAATATATGCAGGCCAAATGACTGGGAAGCGGTCGCATTATAAGCTTAGGCCCTTCATGGGCTGTAGTGCGGGGTAAAAAAAATTAGAGGAAGCGCCTTCTAATACCACCTTTAATTTTTAAACACTACAGTAGCGGCTACTAAATAAAGGTAGCGATCAAGCAACGTTCAATTTCATAAACACTGGGCTCACAAATCCCGTATATTTAAGTACAAATATCAGTCTGGTCGTTATGTCAGTAGCAACGAAGCTATGTGGCGGCTATTGCCGTTTCGGTAACACTAAAGGCATCCCGCCGTCACATAGTCAATGTGCACTTATAAAATTGTGAACCACACTCACTACCTTTAGCAAAATTTACACAAGACGTGATTTTGAAAGCACTCTTCTGTATGTTGAGGTACAGAGATATACCACATGGAAAGATACAATAAAATGTTGGCAAATCTGAGTTTAAGGAACTGCTGTTCAGAATAGGCCTTGTGTTAAATCTGCAGAAGCTTTCGGTACAGGTTATGCATCCCATGTTCGTAACATAGAATGTTTTCCTTTGACAATGCATCTACACAATGTGCGAGGGCAACGCATTTCAAAGATCTCTAAAACACAGTAATCAGGAAATTGGAGAAAATTTATAGTGGGAGAGAAGATTCAAGGAGAAATCACTTCGACTCTGAGATTTGCTGATGACATAGTCATCTTGGCCGATACGCCAGAGGATTTGAATGAGTTTTTGAATGGTATGGAATCCGTCTTGAGGAAAGAATTCATGATGAAGATCAATAAATGTAAAACAAAAATATTTGAATGCAGCCGAAAAAGATCAAAAACCTCTATGGACATCAAATTGGCAGGTGAAACGATACGGGCAGTAGGTGACTTCTGTTCTTAGGAAGCAAAATAACCAGTGAAGGACGAAGCAAAGAGGATATCAAAAGTAGGTTGGCTCAGGCAAGGACAGCATTTCTACAGAAAGGGAATCAGTTGACATAGAATATATTGTAGATTTAGGTATTCGGAAGTCATTTTTGAAAGGTTAGTCTGTAGCGTGACACTATAAGGAAGTGAAACTTGGACTATTGGTGCAGCAGAAAAGAGGAGAATTGAAGCGTTTGAAACGCGGTGTTCCAGGAGAATGATGAAGATAGATGGGTAGATAGGGTAACAAATGAAGCGGTATTAAGACGAGTGGGAGAGGAGCGATGTTTCTGGCGATTGCTTATGCAGAGAAGAGACAGGTTGGTAGGACAAATATTAAGACACCCAGGAATAGCAAGCTTAGTTATGGATGGGAGGGTCGAGCCCAAGAACTGTAGGGGTAGACCAAGGTTATACAGATTGCCTCGGATGTAGGGTGAGGTAGCTATGTAGAGATGAAACGATTAGCTCAGGAGAGGGAGGCATGGAGGTCTGTATCAAACCAGTCAAAAGACTAAAGACTCAAACAACAACAATCAGGAATTTTAATTACCCAGAGAGGCATGTGGAGAATTTCAATCCCAGGGATGTAACATTGGAAGAGACTGCATAATGTACTCCAGCGGCCAAGGTGAGAGATATTTTACTATGGGTGTATTAATAGCGACATGTTGACGTTCAAACCATCAATAAGTGTGCCAAAATTACACCGTGAATAGCTTAAGGAAAAATACTTTTAATTCCCCATATTCCGATAGATTTGCCATTCCAGTGTGCAAGAGTGCAGTTCTCTTTTCAAACAATATTCGCAATTTCTATTAACAAAGCGCAATGACAAACACTTAAGAGCAGCAGGTGTACATTTAGACAAAACCATTTTTTTTTTCATGAACAACTGTATGTGGCCTGCTCACGAATATCCGGACAACAAAATTGTTATGTCTCAGCAGAAGATGGCAAAACCAAAAACGTAATTTTCAAATGTGTTCACATAAGGTAACATCATACCCTGTGGACTTTCTCAACTCTATGAAAGTCCCACTTTGCTGCTCATATCAATACACTGTATGTATTAGAATTTTGAGAATTAGAATGGACCCACCTGTAGCCGCGATTGATGTGATAGAATAGACCAATTTTCAGAATAATGCATCGTCCCCATTGTCTTCATCGCGAGCGAAGCCGCGGGTACCTGCTAGTAATAAAATAATTTCCAAAATATTACAAACAGAACATATAAATTAATTTTATAAATAACCATTGTGTTTTTTCTTCGGGGGAAAATGACAAAGCTGTCCATTTAATTTATTACGCGCTAATGTTCAAGAGCTCTTTGTCGTGCATACAGTTTGTAATTCAGAAGAAAATGACTCTTTACTTCTTACATTTCTGAAAGGAGTACGGCCTATTCTTGTGGTGCATAAACACGTTCATAGGCCTATACAACGAAAATTGAATTTTAATGCGAAATATTAAAAAAAACAATGAGAGAAAAAAGAAAAAGGAGAGTGGCTGAATAACCAAAAATAAATTTAATTAACATTCAGTTGGGCAAGCTAAATTCACGGAGCTTACTTTTTTTTGGGCGGGGGTATTTGCAAACCTAATACCGTATTACAAAATTTGTCGCAGGTTGTTTACAAATGGAATGGCCCGGAAAACCTTGTTCTAAGGCCCTTGATCGCTCTCCATGGCCCTGGATGGGTGTAGCACTATATTTCCTCATCCCTTTCTGAAAATACGCTACTTGTCAGCTACTATTCTGTTAGTATCCGAATGTGGAGAGTATTTATTTATATTGCAGTTTTAAATTAAACTTTAGCTGTTGTAAACTGTGTAATATTCGAACATTTGCGCATTGATTAGTGCAAATACAACGTATCAAATGCTTACTTACTTTTACTCTCCTGGCTCAACAAACCACAGTCGGTTCTTGGTCTCGTCAAGTAGCCTCCTCCCCCTCGTTCTGTCCTTGGCATCTTCCTCTCGCGCTCCTAGTAGCTGGATGGTCTCTCCATCTCATTTTTGGTCTGCCTATAGGTCTTCGTCCGTCTGGCTTTTTCTCACACACTTCTCGCAGTCTAGATCCCTTTTCTCTACTATACACGTGACCAGCCCATCTCAGCCTTCTTGTCTTAGCTTCCGCAACAACATAGGGTTCTTTGTACAACTCCCTTAGTTCCTTGTTCTTTCACCTTCGCCACTCACCTGCTTCACAAATTGGTCCGAAAATTTCTCTGAGGATTTTATTTTCAAAAATCTTTATCTTTCTCTCAGTGTATTTGCTTAATATCCATGTTTCTGCACCATATAGTGATACTGGCCTAATTATAGTGTTATTATTCGTATTTTGGTCCCTCTTGATGACAACTTGGATGTGAGTAGTTTGTATCAAATGCTAATGAAATAAAAAACGAAAACAACTTCAGGACCTCATGTTAGCTTCCATTTATTATGTTTCTCTAAGTCTGAGCCCCCACCAAATGTTATTTTGTCTCAGCTCATCCCTCTCCAGAAGCAACCCCTAATTACGCCACTGCTGCTATCCATTTTGTAGTGACTGCGATTGGAGTTCCTCTTTGCCAAAATACCAACTTTTGTCAACAGATGATGATAAGGGGTGTCTGCTGCGATACTACTGTACGGTATGTGTTAGTTAAATAAGGTATTGTTTTAAGGTCGGAACTACGAGGTCATCAGCCCACCCTACTGAATGTGACTGATTATATTTATTTTTAAATAACATGTAATTTCCTTTTTTTCACATTTACTCCCTCTGTCATTAATAGCTCTTCAATCAGTGAACACGAATTTGACTAGTGAATGGGTCGGATACAAATTACAGTATCAATATGTAAGTACTGTGCACTCCTGGAAAAATAAAATAACTTACAAGTATTACTTACTTAACACTATTAAATGGGTCAATTTAGGATTATGCATTTCAACCTTCAAGTGGACATCATCAGATCATGGTCACGGGATTGAAGTTTAACCCTTTATAGGGCAAATCTATTTTTATTTTTATGCGTCTTTGCATTTTAATTTATTTTAATTATTATTAATAATAATAAAGTTAAGTTTTGTTTCTCTAATTTTAATGTTTATATATTTATTTTTAATTTATGTTCTTATAGATTTAATTTTGATAGTTTTTATTTATTCGAATAGATTTTCAAAATTATTTTCATATTTTTTAATAGTTATGTTTATTGTTTTAATTTTTATATTCCTTTTATTGTTGTAATTTTATTTTTAAGATATTTACTTCTATATTAATGTTTTATTTTTGCATTTTTGAGTTAATGTTTTTAATTTTCATTTCTCTAAATTTTATCCAGCACATTACGTCAAGTAGATACGTGTATACCATACTATTTGATTTTTAGAAATACTAGCACTTCGGTATGAAAACCCTCAGGAATTTGGCTGAAAGATTCAACCATCAGCATCTTTGAAAGCATAAACTGTCCTTATAGAGACCACTATCCCATAAAGGGATTATTGTACTACAATAATTGTAGCTAGTCGTTGGTGTTTATAATATAATAATTTGAATCTTGTTATACTTTACGAGCTAGCTGTCTGGCAAGCGAGCCTATCACTCCAGACACTGTAGAGTCGTGTCGAGTTAAGACTTGAGAGAAGAGTGGATATGTTTGGAGTTTCTCTGGAAGTAAAATTCGGCTTTTCTTTACTTCGCCTGTGAACTTTTCGTTCCGTCAAGTTTAGATGGGACGGATAGGGGATTTGTAATTCATGCACCTCGTCGTTCTTAAATTACGTCTGACAAGAATTCGTTGCACATGCTATCGCCATGATAATATAATTAATAGTTCAGTCAGTGATTTTAACCCATCATGCCGAGATGGAAAACGGATATAGGTCGTAGTTCATTGAAATCGAAAAGAAAGCCCCTTAAGATTACACTGGACAAGCCGTTACAGATACCGGGTGAAGCCGGGTGGGTTGCTAGAGAGAAAGAAAGAATTCACAAAGACAAAGGGAGTCATCCCTAAAGTTCCAATGACACAGGTAAGAAATGTTCACGGTTAGTGGTCCGATAACGAGAATTCTGTTATGAATTATGATTCGTCCATAAATTATATAAATGATGCTTCAGTTTCCGGGCAAAGTTTTTAACGAAGTTCCTACATAATTCTAAATCTGAAAAGCTTAAACCTACAAAACGCTACATTCACAAATCAAAATGCTAATATTTGGCTCTGTAAAAGCTATAAACCACGCTCTACTTATTGTGTTTTGTTCCCTGATTGGCCTTTAAAGATATCTAGATACTTGAACAAATGAAAAAAGGGGGAAGTATCTCCTCATTACCACTTTATTCCCTCGCCATTGTACTGTGCGAGTTTATTGAGTGAGCTACTTTCTGGAACAATCTCCAGAGGCACAGGATTGTGTGGGAATGCCACTTAAAAACGACGCCACGGGCTTGCTGAAGCTATTGTACAGTGTCACTTCAGAGTTGCTGGAGGCCTGCATGATTATCATCCACATTGGAACAAGGCGCCTAAACCACAATGAAGCTGTTGAAAACTCATCCTGGCGAATATTGTGAGCTAATGTTGTCTTTTCTTTCACGGAACAGTGGAAGGCAAGTGTCTAAAGGGAGGAACAACCTGTGTGTGGCAAGGGTTTCAGTGGGACCCGGCATGACCATATTAACTTAATATTCGTATTGTTATATTGGCTTTCACCTCAGCAATTTTTCTAGGTTTGTTTTAATTCACTGGCCGTGAAAGCTAATATACCATCTCTTTTGGAAGCTTTCATACGGAAGTTATGGCTGCTTGAGCTTTTAGTTCTCTCAGTAAAGAGACGGAGGTACGCTTCATAAAAAGGGAGGTAGCGCGCAGTTCACTACTCTTGTGGGGGTCCGGGCGGGGATACCAAGAGCCTGCTGATGAGCCTGCTTGGTGTCCTAGGCGAAACCCCACACATGACACGACACAAACTTAGAAAAATTGCTGAGTTTTAATTCATTGGCCGTGAAAGCCAATATACCATCTTTTTGGAAGCCTTCATAGGGAGGTTATGGCTGCTTGAGCTTTTAGTTCTCGCAGTAAGGAGGCGCAGGTGCGCTTAATAAAAAGGGAGGTAGCGCGCAGTGCGCTACTCCTGTGGGGGTCCGGGCGGGGACACCAAGAGCCCGCTGATGAGCCAGCTTGGTGTCCTAGGTGAAACCCCCACACAAGTCTTCAGACGACTGGTTTGATGCAGCACTCCATGCCTCCCTGCCCTGAGCTAATCGTTTCATCCCTACATAGCTACCACACCCGACATTCGAGGCAATCTATTTAACATATTCTAACCTTGGTCTACCCCTACAGTTCTTGTCCTCGACCCGTCCTTCCATAACTAAGTTTGCTATTCCTGGGTGCCAGTACTGCTCGAGTCTAAGCTGCGTGGACCTGAGAGGAATGAGCATCGCGGACTCTTATTAGTAGTGGTGACGAGTGATGCGTTTTCTCGGTCCTTGCGTAGTAACAGAAGCAAATACATTAGTCGGTAACTCAGTCACTCATTCCCAACGCCACACTGGTTTCAGAAAAGACCCATGTTAGCAGTATTGGAATAGACGAGAATGTCAGGAAACACGGCGGGCTGTCGACAGGCTTCTCAATTCTCGCCTGCTCCTACCCTGCCTCTGCCCTTCATCCCGCAAGTTCACAGAGCTTGGAACCGAGGAGTATGTGTCAAACCAACCTATCTCTTCTCTTCATTAGCAGTCGTCAGAAACATCTCTCCTCTCCCACTTGTCTTAATACCTCTGTTCTTCATCATTCTGCTGTAACACCACATTTCAAATGCTTCAATTCTCCTCTTTTGCTGCTGCACCAATAGTCCAAGTTTCACTTCCATAGAGCGCCACGGTCGAGAAAAAGGCTTTCGAAAATGACCTCCTAATAGGCCTACCTAAATCTATAGGCCTATTCGATGTCAACAGATTCCTTTTATGTAGTAATGTTAGTTATTGTTGTTTTAAGGGGCAGAACTACGAGGTCATCTACCCCTCTTAACACAGATTAAAGAATACAAATTTGGAATTTAAAATTTAGAAGTGGACACCTAAATTTGAAAAGACCTACCCGTGACCCGGCGGCGGCAACAATGCCGTTTATGGCAATCGCGAACAAGATAACACTCAGCACAGAACCCTGAGGAACGCCATTTTCTTACTTTTTATATCCTCTTTGCTTCGTCCATCACTGGTTATTTTGCTTCATAGATAGCTGAAGTAACCTACATCCTTTATCCATTCGTGACATAGCATATTCTTTTGAAGTAACAGTTATTCGACATGGCCAACTGATATATCTTGACGTAAAAACGCCTGTTCGTTCGGTACAGTAGGCTAGTAGTCGGCCAATATTTCTCTTGGGATGAAAATATGTAAGACTTCAAACCCTTTTATTTTAGAGACCAACAGTACGATACGGCTGTAACTAGAAACCACGCCCAGGATTTGGCGGAAACGTTTTCATGGAAAACCAACGGCACAGACCCAGACTGTACCCGCCTCCTGGCATTCATGATCCCTTATTAGCAGTTAGCAGCTAGTTCGTGAACTATGAGCAACAGCTGAGTGGCCTAGTAATTGGTCCTGACAGTCTGGACATCAGTTACTATGAGTATAATTCTATACCAATTTCCTAAATTGAAAGTCAGTACGGTAATGATATAGTCTATTATTAACCTGGCTCTTCCACCCTCCCATGTTAATCTGTATGATTCAGCAGTTGCAGACGTTGTCAGTTTTCGATGTATTTTCTTGGCAACAATATCATGGCCAGGGCCCGGATAGTTATGTGCTTAAATTTTCAGAAATAGGATGTATTTAATTATGAGCTTAAAAGTGGAAAATATGTGATTAAGTTTCCAAAATATGTTCTTAAATTTGTATCATAGTTATGTCCCCCAGTTACTCGAAATATAGTTAAAACGTGTAGCTGCTTGAATTATCCATAATTCTGTCTACAGTACAAATGTTCCCGCTTGCCTCAGTTTCCGAATCCTACAATACTTACTGCAGATGCGCGATACGAAATAATGTATGAGCTGTTTTCGAATTTCATTCCAAAGAGCAGAAAGAAAGGTCACTTCAAAAACTTCATGGCACTCTGTCAATACTCACAAGTTTCGCAGACCACTGTAATTTCAAGTAAAATATTCTGTCAAGGTAAGGACTATTGGAGGCTTAATGAGACTGTTGACTTAATGATCGGGGAATTCCAGTCTTGAAATACTACTTTAATACAGAGACAAGGGTGCATTCACGAAATAGGGAAGCAAATTATTGGAATTGCCAAGGGTTGAAAACGTGGGCAGCAGTCATATAAGGAGATGATGATGATAATTGTTGTTTTAAGGGGCCAAACATCTAGGCTATCGGCCCCTGATGGTTTGGGTGATCGTGAAGATGAAAATGAAATGTAAACTTAAAACTAAAACTAACTACCAACCTACATACTAGAAGAAGAAATGGAAAACTAAAGGAGAATAAGGCAAATAAAGGACAGGAGGAAAAGAAATGCCCTCAACCCTCGAAGAATGCGGATTGAGGGACTTGGAAGGAAGGAGAGCCATGAAAGGCAGATAGGAAAGTGAAAGAGGAGAGGGTCCGCCCCGAAGGTAAGGGACAAAAGGGGAAAACGGACCCAGCTCAGGAATCCCTCGGGGTCGCCAACTCCCGAACTCACCAGCCGTGAGCCCCTGAGGGTGTAGCATTATCTAGGGTGCACCAAAAGAGGTGGGGCTACATACACCCGGCCTCCTTGAGGGCCTTAAGCAGAAGGCAGGATATAACATGAAAAGAAAAAGAAGGCTGACCCCTCGCAGAAGGAGGGAATCAGAAAAGATGAGACACGGGCCAATTAAGGCGGGAAAGGAAGTGACTCCCTAGGCCTCGGATACCCTAATACCGTCGGGGTCGGAAGAGAACAAGAGTTGACCAAGTGAGGTCGACAGGAAAGAAGACGGAGAGGAGCCCGGCACAAGTAAGTGGAAGCAATGCCGGACTCAGCTGGGGCCCCGTGGTCGCCAACCCACGCCCACTAGAAGTGAGCCCCTGGGGGAAATATATAAGGAGAATAACATACGACCAAATATAGGAAATAATTAGGCCTACTTATAGCGGACCCGTGCGAGAAATCTCGCGTGTTCGCTTTCCCCAATAGGTTTATAATGAGCAGGCTTCGGATAATTATGCACTTAAAAATGCCCAAATATGCATGCAAATATGCATTAAAATGTGTCTAAATAAGCACTAAAATATGCATTAAAAATAAACATATGTCTGATATCAATTAGTGGTTTATATTACAAGAAATTAATGTTACATATTAAATATCGCCAAAATAAAGAAAATTACTTACAGTACTACAATAGATTGCTCCAATTTGTCAGTAAAATTTACAAGTCTTGATTACACTTAATCACTGCATGATGTAATAAGTTTTCGAACACAAACTTGCGCCTATTTTCACTTAAAATGACTTTGTATTCAGAAAACACTCTTTCCACATCACATGCCACAATTGGAGCATACTCCAACTTAGCGAAATCAGAGACCTCTAGTATCGATGCACTGTCAATTTTGTCTTTGCCTTGGATAACACCACAAATGCTTTTAAGTTTGAGGAGACCGGAATTTTTCAGCACTACATTCTGCAATTTTTTCGAGAAAACTTGATTAGTTAGGTTCTTTAGGGATCGATCGACTTCTTCAACAATTCCAATGCTAACGTGAAGAGGCAGTCCTTTTTCTTGCTATTTCTTGATGGCTGAAGGTATGCAACGCAAATTGGAACGAATGAATACAAGTTGATCACGAACACCATCTTTGCTCAAGACTTCTTGAGCTTCTTTAATAGAAGCAGCTTCTTCAGAATCGGGGTCTTCAACTACCTTTTTTACTACCTCGAAATAATTGGCATAATAAACAGCAGCTTCGAGCCACGTTCCCCATCTTGTATGAACTGGTGAAGGCGGGAGCGGAACATTATGAACTGCATCAAAAAAAAATCTTTGCGACTTGGAGCCTTCAGGAACACTCTTTTCACTGTGGAGATCAACGTGTTTACTTCAGGAAAGGAAGCCCGGACTGCTTCAGCGACTCGATGAAGTCCATGTGCTACACATGTGACGTGTATCATCTTGGGATATAATATCCCAAGACCTCCCATGGCTTTACACATGTAAGGTGCGGCATCCGTGCAGGCCACGATAACATGATCGTTAAGAATGCCTGTTGGCCACAAACAAGAAAGTTCATCATTGAAAAATGCAGCAACTGTTGAGCGATTCACCTTAGGCAACACAGCCATAGTTAGTAGATATGATTTGTCTCTCTCTTCTTCTTCTCCTAAAATTCCAAACACAAAGTTAGCTACATATCTTTGATCTACGTCTGTTGTTTCGTCTAGTGAGACCCAAATATATTTTCCATGAGCTTTTTCCCTTAGTTTAGATAACGTTACATTGTAAAGCTCAGGAACGTAATTCTTCCTAATTGTTGATTCATCTGGGACTGGTTGTTTCGTATACTCCTGCAGAAACTGAACTAAGTTCTTATTGTTTAGTTTAGCCAACGGTATATTTGCCGAGAGAAATGCTTTACACAGATCTTCATTGAATTTACTACGTGTTGGTCCAGGTTTAACTAAAGCAGTGGTTACAAGAACCTGGTGTTTTTGTTTCAGGTTAACGTCTTTCAATTTATTGTTTCGTTGTTTGAAGATGTTGTTGAATTTGATACTTTTTAGATGCGTTTACGACTGTGCTACAGTATTTGCAAAACAATACACTTCCGTCAGTTGAAAAGTCTTGAAACTCTCGTACATACCTTTTCATTACCTCATTAACAGTTCTCTTCTCCTTAGGCATCTTAAATACAGTAGCTATTTAACGTGCTATGAGCCACAGTCTATTTAAACTCAACGAAAGTAACACTGACAAGGTAACTATTTAAGGAATGAGGAAAAGATAACCTGCTTTACGGGAAATACCAAGAATCAGTCCCCACCTAATTGCATTGCAGGTAGACAAAGCTATGGCCGGATGGAGGGCTCGTGTTGCTAAATTTAAACACGATGCAAACCCAGCACTGCTCAACATTCCTGTTACCTGAAATACATGTCAAATATTCCAAAAGTGTCCTGCAGAAGCTGATGTCTACACTCAAGATTAAGAATGTTCTTGAAATATGCACTGACAGGAGGAATCCCCTAAATATGCACTGTTAAGTTAAAACTGTCCCAAATATGCAATTGCATATGCAATATGCAAAATGCATAATTATCCGAAGCCTGATAATGAGAGACTTAAGAAGAATGGTTGTTATGTTTTTATTTCAGCCAAATGATTATACAACACTATTTACATTTCTGTTATAATTCCAAGTTCTACGTTCCCTAACTTAAGAAAGCAATCACTAAAACCTGGATCATCATAACACTCACCGGTTATTCGATATTTATGAAATTATACGATTTGAGTAGCCTACTCATTCCTTTGATTTACTGTTTCTGAAATCCATGCAAAATGATAAAGGAAAGACCTCAGAATGTTAAAATGACATGTAACAGGTGTCACAGCGGCCAAAATGTGAAGTGGTCAGCAACTAAGGAGTGTATTTTCCTACAGCAACAATATCTGCAAATCGCACACTTCGTATATTTTTTAAATAATAGTTTAAAGAAATTGTAGATATTTATGATATTAGAGTGCAATACGTCACTGCTAATGTTTATTCTCATTCATTTGAATGCTCATTTGTCACGATCGGTCGCTTGTGAGCGCTGAAATAATATATATGATATGATGATGAGTAAATACTCCAGAGTATGTATTTATTTATAAAAGCGGCAAAAATATGTAAATTAAAATAAAATATTTATTTAAATAAATAAAAAATTAAACACATAACTATCCGGGCCTTAATCATAACTCTGTCCCTGAGCACTCACAACCGTATTATTGTTATCCCCAAGTGTCAACACAGAAGGTTGCGCAAGTTAGTTTAAGATAGTGAGATAATAAGATTTTACAATTTTAATTATCTAGTGGTAGCCTAATCATTCTCAAAATAATTAGGAGCAGATGACCTTGATGTTTCGTTCCTTAAAACAAGAATTACCATCACTTCTACGGAATGTGTAATGCAGGGATAGTGTGGTTTTAAAATACGCACAGAGAGAGAATTATTGCTCCCCAGTTCTGATCATTGGAATGCGGAGAATAGCCACCACACATAGGTAAAAATCGATGATTCGAGCGCACACAATAAGGGGTTGATGCAAAGTTTGTATGGAAACTGTAACGTTTGAGTATTAGCCTACTTCGACTATTTTATCGTCCAATAACACACATGTTTTATGGTAGTGTCAGAAAGCGTGCTTGTCAATATGAGCGGAGGAAAAGCTGTGAGCTACCCTAGTCACCTATGTAGGCGTGTAAGTGCGTAATGTTTGTAATTTTAATCTTTCTTTCTTTCTTTCTTTCTTTATTCGTGTCAGAAGTATCAACTTTACATACAAATATTTAAAAAGGAATATGAATAATGAATACAGGATATCTAGGCTACATTTCTACCATACATAGCCTATATACAGGTATATTAGCCTATACGAACAAATCAAATATTGAGCAACAAATTTGAGAGCAAGATGATTTTTGCCCAGTATTGGGCGACGTCAATAGCGCTGGAGGAGACTGCAATCAAGCCTTTCATAGTGCACTTTGACGGACGTAAGTCACACTGACATTAATGTTGGATTGTCTGCTGCTCTCCACAGTCACAGAGTGATGAGTCGCTTGAGAAACCCCACTTCCGCAGATTTACTCTTGTTCTGCCGACTTCTTTACGGAGTATGTTTAGGGCTTTCCAGGTTGTCCACTTCTCCTGGTGTCCACATGGAAGACTTTCCTTCGGCTCCATCCAGTTGGAATGTTGGTTAGTTCTTTCTTTCCACATCTTGATCCTAGCATTCTCCTCTTTCCCTTGAAGCTTAACTGATGTTTGGAGAAAACACTTTCTATATGTCAGCCTCCGTGTGGCAGGATGGTACTACCCTACCAGCGAATTGCTGTCGGTGGCGGAAATCGGAACTAATGCGCTCCACTCAGCCACACGCCTGCGATAGACGTGCAGTTGTCGCCAGCGAAACCTCATCGCATGTCGTTTGTGTGCATGATTCATGCTGGGTCGTGCGCTGGGCGGTGTGTTCGCATTGCATGACTGGGCATGCGTTCCCCCTCTTGCTCCGCACCCGTCAGCGGCAGCCACAACGTGGCGAGCTGACGTAATGTATACACCACAGCCCCGTTCTACGTCTAGCGGTAACAATTCCCTGGTAGGGTAGTATCCATAAAGGGGAATGGGCTTCTGAAGTAATATAATAGGTCATCTGTCCTCCAGGGGCGTATATACAATTTTCTTGGGGAGGGTGGAGGGGGCAAGAGGGGGGAGGGAGGGGGAGGGCTGACTATCCTGGAAAATTTTGAATGTTCTCAGGGGATTGTCACCGCAAAATACCCAGAAATGTCAACCAATATCTTAAAGCATATAACATTTCAGTAATTATTTTAGATAAGAGTTAATTGTAAAACTCTAAATTTATAAAGCGAACAATTAGCGGCAATACATAAAAAAAAGTTGCAAAATACAACACAACACACAAATAAAATGTTGTACTTACTGAATTTTCTATTATGGCCTAAGGAGTATGAATGGAAAATATCTAAATATTTGTCAATTTATTACGCAGAAAGGTAAACAGTTCTCTTTTTTTTTTTTTTTTACAAATTGATAATTTATTTCTCTAAAGTACCGTACTGTGGAATTCTCAGTTTTGCCTCACAAGGCTGAGTGTACCCCGTTCCAGCCCTCAGACCAGAATTAAAATTTCTTGGCAGAGCCAGGAAACGAATTCGGACCTGCGGGGTGGCAGCCAAGAATCCTAGCCACTAAACCACGAGGTAGACTAATTTGAATCTTAATATTGTTTATAACTTAGCCAATAAGTTAAGGTTAGGGTACAACCAAATTTACAATTATTTTATGCTTTTACCAAACCAACACTTTCTAAATTTATATTGGCTTTTTTCGAGCGGGGGACGAGGGGACGGAGGGGGGGGGGGTGGCTGCAGCCCCCACAGTTCCCCCCTTATATACGCCCCTGTCTGTCCCTTATGATAAGGATGGCACAGAAATTGAACATAAAAACCAGTAACTTATTGGCTCCATACCTTGTAACGGGACGATAGCCTACATGTTGGTACTATAGGTAGGCCTACTATACTTACTCCTGTCCGGCTCGTAGCGTAGTGGCTAGCATTCTTTGCAGTCACTGCGGAGGCCCGTGTTCGATTCCCGGCTCTGCCAAGAAATTTGAATCGGGTCTGAGGGCTGGAACGGGATACACTCTGCCTCGTGAGGCAAACTGTGAAGAGATGGGTTCGATTTCCACCTCAGCTATCCTGGACGTGGTTTTCCGTGGATTCCCACTTCTACTTCAGGCAAATGCCGGGATGATACCTAACCAAAGGCCACGGCCGCTTCCTACCCCTAAATCTGCTTTATGTTTTTTATTGTGTTCATCTATTTTATTGTTCACTATGCCTTATTTGTTTTATCCTTTTTTACCATCCGCCTTTTATTCTTTTTATTCAAATAAGGCATAATTTTTGGGGGCTCACTGTCTGTTTTATAAACATCATTTTCGCTTCATCCATGGCAGTGAGTTGTTTTTATCTACATCCTTTCATTTCACGCCATTTCATTTCATTAGGGGCCGATAACCTCGATGTTAGGCCCCTTAAAACAACAATTATCATTATCATCATCTTCCTACCCAAATCCTACCTCAATTACAAATAGGGTATACACACTAGTACAGACATTACAATAATCTCGGGATGCCTGAAACCAACACCAGTGCACAAACTATACCCTATTGTTAGAATAGCCCCACCCAACATCCGGAGGGCCACTGCTGCGGACACCGAGAGAACAAAGCAGGAGAATGGCCATCGACATCCACTATATGGTCACCAGGCAGCAAGGTCTCGCCTCAAATCCCGCAAGAGTTTCCTTGCTAGGACTACGCCGCTAGAGAGAACACCAGGCACAACTCGTCTTAACAGATGGAGGAGCTCACTGCCTACAGACATGTCACCAAATGAAGAGCTGGCTCCTGGCGCCGACCTACCTTATCCTATGTGGAGTTCCCTCAACCACTTAAGAGTGGGTGTCCCTCGATGCAAGACCAACCTGCAAAACTGGGGGATCCTTCCAGCAGACGCAGACGCCTCTTGTGATTGTGGAGCTGAACAAGACCCAAGCCACGTACTTATCTGCCCCCTCCTGGACAACCCATGCACAATAGAAGATGTTTTAGATGAAGCAACAAGGCCATCGTAGCTGCAGTTTTTTGGAAATGCAGACCGGACACGGAAATGAATGACAATAAGTCAGGTTATCAGACAAATTGTACACACACCAAGGTACACAAGGCTACATGACCACGATGATGCTAAACCCCTAAAATAAGCAACAACAATAACTTACTCCTGTGGCCACACAAAACCCAAGTGATTAATGGCCTCGCCTCCACTGCTGCCTGTTTTCTGCATCTCCCAGATTCGCTCCAAGCCTTTTTGAGACCTCCTTCCTCCCATCGAAGCCGTGGTCTTGTTCCAAACCACTTTAGTCGTCTGCCAGTTCTATGATGTCGGGATTCTTGTACAATTCCGTATGCCCCATTCTGCATATTCTTCAATTGGACCAAAAACTCGACTTAATATTTCATTTTCATATGTTTTGAGTTTCTTTTCTTTTTTTAAGGGGCGTGGTTGCGAAGTGGTCTAGCTGTTGGCCTCTCACCATGGTGGACTGGGTTCGATTCCCGGTCAATACATGTGCGATTTTCGAAGTGAAATGCCATGTCCTGTGGTTCGGATTCCACGTAAAAAGGAGGTCCCGTGGCTCATAACCACAAGATTCACGGTCACGTAAAACTACAATCTTCTTCTTTTCTTTGTTACGTTAGAGTGCATAGGCTACTCCTCCACCATAAAACAGGCAGAGAAAGGAAACGCCCTCAACACTTGAAGGAAATCGAGCCATGAAAGGCAGACAGCAAAGGGAACGAGGAGAATTCCATCCCAAAGTTACTGGAAGAAAAAAGGGTTCAAATCAGTAATCTCTCGAGGTCGCGAGCCCTGAGGCTTTGAGGGTTTAACGCTATCCTGGATTCACCATGCGTAGTGGACTACGCACACGCCCTGCCGCTTAAGTGCCTCGCACATTAAACAGGAAATACCTGAGAGAAAAAAAAACTCTTCTTTCGAAAATGAAGGATTCAGGAGAGAACATACAACGACCAATCAATCCGGGGAAATGAAAAGACATCCTAGACATGGCATACCTTCAGAGGTTCCTTCAGGGTGGGAAGAGAACAAGAGTTGACCAAGGTGGGTTGGCTAGAAAGGTTATGTAGTTGTTGAAGGAGATTGGACATCGTGGTCATGTAGTCCCGTGTACTTAGCTGTGTGTAGGCTATATAAGTATAATTGAATCGGCCGGAGTTGAAAAGTAGGCTATAAAGTCAGTACTTTTCAGGAGACGTCGTTGGTTGGTTGGTTGGTTCCTTAGTTTAGGGGCTGCGACAACGCGGTCATGTAGCCCCGTGTACTTTGGGTGTGTGTAGAATTTGTCTGATAACCGGTGTTAATTGTGATGACTGTATTAGTGTGTGTATCTGTTTTTTTTTTAATTCAAGTAGGGACTGCAACTTTGAATTTTCAAATAGTTCCTACTTTTGCCGCCAAACGCCACCGTCAACGACTACTAGGCCTAGTTCAGAACTAGCTACTAGACGCCACCGCAGTCGGCTCTTGGCAACGAACGTAGCAACCTAAGAGCGTTGTTTACATTCTTAACCTATCCAATTTAGTTTCACACAGGTGTAATTAGTGGAAAGATCTTTAACATGCCATAAATCTATGACATGGGACCGCCGGCTTTACTTCCCCTCCGAAGGAAGGCATACTGAGGGATTTTTAACGCTCTTAAAAAATCCGACGGCTTCGGCAGAACAGAACTTAACAAACACACTATATTAGTCATCTATGTTGTGAAGCAACTATTCAAGTTATATACAGTATGTGTTAGCGGAATATCAATTTTAATTTAAGAATTATGTTTTTAAAATCAATTTTGGAAACGTGACTTAATGCCTTTCAGCTCCGTTGTCAGTTTTGTGCGGCATAAAGCCATCCACAATGAATATTTCACATCATATTTTATTTAAAAATGGATTTAGATCATATAAACCACCTATACCCTGCACAAATGTAATTTACAATAGCACTGTAACACGCGGGAATCTTGCAGTGCGGTCAACATTAAGTACGGAATGCGGCGCTGAAAGGCAGCAAGTCACTGACCTAATGATTTTCTCCTCTGATCGCACTACATTTAGCAGTAGTTTGTGGCTTAAACAGAATTCTCTCCTAAGCCGTTCCAAAGCCCTTGGGTCAATACTTCAGAATAATAATTGTTTAAAAAATGACCATTTTTGACTTAAAGCTTTTCAACTCCGACCGATTCAGTTTTGACTTGTGTTATTGTGGTGTCTGTAGTAGTATGTCCGGCCTATTTGTAATTCGGGTGAGCATTGGGAAGGAACCATCTGGGCATTTACCTAGAGTAGAAGTAGGGAAACCACAGAAAACCACTTCCAGGATCCACTTATTCTGAGGTTTGCCTCTCGAAGCTGAGTGTACCCCGATCCAGACTTCAGACCACAATTATAAATCTTGGCTGAGCCAGGAATCGAACCCGGACCCCCGTAGCCCAAGAATGCTAGCCACTAAGCCAGGAGGTGGACCATGAACGATGAGAGAGAGGAGCCCGTCACAATGAAGTGGAAGAAATTTTATAGTTGTGTGATGATCGTGTGGCCACCGGAGAGGCCCATGTGTGACCTGCGCGTCGTAATGAGGATGAAATGATGATGGAGACGTCACATACACCCAGTCTCCGAGTCACGGGATTTAACCCCAGGAGATTAAAATCCCTGATGGCTCGGCCGGGAATCGTTCCCGAGGCACTTCAGGCCAAAGTCTAGTGCGCTATCCACTTAGCCACGGAGCCGGACAATTTTATAGCTGGGAACCCATGATCCCAATTCAACGTCCCACTAGTTGTGAGCCCTTGGAGGGTAACTTCTGTAGTGCCAACATATGCACACTACTGTAAACCATGTATTGTAGAACCACCAAACCTTCAATGTAATCTAATCCTCGGTAACATGTTAAAGGCTACCTGTTGCTAGGATAGGGACTTTGTTAATGCCTGCGACGGAGCAACCTTCTACATTTCTTGACGTATGCCGTTTCGTGTATGGAAACATTTCCCTGGGACTGGCTCCTTTGGTCTGAGGGTAAAGGTCAAAGATACAAGGACAATGTCTGGTGAATAGGGTGGCTGCCCCATCTCCACCGTGCCAATATTTCCTTCACTGTGGCAGAACTGTGGTAGTGAGAAAAGCAAAGGCGGATGCGATGGACTAATACAACATTCTACCGGATTGGCATGTTTTGGCGTAGGCTATATTCTTTATACCTATAGTCTACTGACTTTGTCAGGAAATTCATACATAGCCTATAGAAACTAAAAGTCTGTGAAATTTCTTGACTGTCACCTTAGAGGTCCGGGTTCAATTTCTGGCTCTGCCAAGAAATTTACTTCTGATCAGAGAAATGGACCGGGGAACACTGAGCCTCCTGGGGCAAAACTGAGAAGTGGTGGGTTCGATTCCCATCCCGGCCATCCTGGAAGTGCTTTTCCGTGGCTTCCCCACTTAAACTATAGGCAAATGCTGGGATGGAGTTTGTATTAGACCACGGTCGCCTCTTTCCCAATCCTAATCTCAAGTACACACTACTACAGTCAACACAATACTTTAGTTTATCTATTAACTGTAGCCTATATCTTCCATCTTTCTGCCTTTTCTTCTTTCGTTCTTCACATACCATGACTCATAGGCCTATACGGTATCGTTCTTCCAGTTACAACCTCATAAATAGCCAAATAGACATGAGGTAACATGTCCTTATTCCTATGATCCAGTTTCTCATTCTTTCAGCACGTCTTATTATTTCAGCATACGCAACTATCTCCATCTTCTTTCTTGAATTAACGTTGAAACGCCACCATAATTGAGGGACTTTTGACAAGTTTTATTATTCTCCATGCTCTCTATAGGGATTTCAATACACTAGTTTCCTAGCAACACACGAAACATAATATCTGTCTATGATTAGTCTACTATTTTCTCTAAGCCATATAAAGTGATTACAAGCCTCATTTTCTTGGTAGGCCTATTTTGGTTACCCCCAAACACTCTATATTGCCCTATCTACAGCTTGGAATATTTATCTGAACGTTAGGCTATCATTCCACAGTAAGTATTTTCCAACTTTCACAATTTAATATTCAAGGACATTTACTTTATTACATAGGCCTACAAGTTATGTTGTTTGTTTTTTTCTCTTCGCACAGACTTCTTCACAATTTTACATTATTATACCCCATCTGTCAACTTCGATCTCAACTTTTTATTTTTATTTTTGTCTACATAACATCCACGTAATGCTGAGCTTCTATGCCCAAGATCGCGGGTTCAAACCCGGCCGAAGTCGTCGGATTTTTTAAGAACGTTAAAAATCCCTCTGTATGCCTTCCTTCGGAGGTGAAGAAAAGCCGGCGGTCCCATGCCAGAGATGTATGGCATGTTAAAGAGGTTATTTAACCTCTTTAACTAATTACACCTGTGTGAAGCTAAATTATATATACTAGCGGACCCGTGCGACAACTCTCGCATAATGGGTTGTGTGCGCCCCGTGCGTACAGACTACCCGCCCGGCGCTATTGTTATGCGGGCTGGACGTAACACAGTTCTGGCAGGGGCTATCGTCTTGTTTATTTGTTTAAAACCACTTTATAAACAAATCAATATATTTCTGTTGACTTTTCAAGAAATGCGAGATTGTTCCTGTACTATTGAGACGATTTGGAAGATTTTGGTACAAACCACACCTTCTAACTCCCTCTGGTTTAGGAACTTGAGTTTTGTGAAACATACACCTTAGCGTATTATATAATAAGATGTTAAACATTTGACTAACGTTCTTAGGTTCCTACGTTCGTCGTCAACACCAGACTGCGGTGGCATCTGGTAACTAAGTTCTGAACTAGTTGGTCGTTGACGGTGGCGTTTGGCGGCAAAAGTATGAACTACTTGGAAAAATTGACTGACTGCAGTCCTTAGGCCTACTTGAATTAAAAAAAGTCCTCTCGGCACGCCGGAAGGCGGAGGTAGATTTCACCGGACAAACTTGGGGATAGGCGAAAATAGGCAGAATATGCAGATTTTCGTAGAAGGATCAGACCTCATTTAATGCGAGAAGGTATTTTATAATTGAAGCTTAATTAACTTTGTTTTTCGTCATTTTATGCTTATTTTAAACATTTTATTGTCTTATGGGAACGGTAACCTTCTTGTCATTTGGGGTCCATTTTTATACTTGTGGTCACACTGTCCTTATGCTAGGTTTCGACACTGATGTGCAACTATGTAACGGTCTGTTACTTCTTCACGCAAAATTATATCTACCGCAGAGATTTTGGTTGGTTCCTCAGTTTAGGGGCTGAGACAACGCGGTCATGTAACCCCGTGTACTTTGGGATGGCTGTATTAGTCTGTAATTCAGGTAAGGACTGCAGACGGTCAATTTCAAGCAGTAGTTACTAATGTTGCTACCAGGTACTACCGTCAACGACACCTAGCTGTGAACTTGGCCACTAGATGCCACCGCAACCAGCAACTCGCAACGAACGTTGGAACTTCCCCTCCAAAGGAAAGCATACTGAGGGATTTTTGGCGCTCTTAGAAAATCCGACGACTTCGGCCGGCTTTGAACTCGCGACCTTGGGCATAAACATTCAGCATGCTACCAGTTACGTCACCGAAGCCGCTTCACACTTAGATGGAAATCTGAATCTGATCTCGTGCAAGTGCGTTATCTTGGCAACGTCTGATGGCTCATCCCTCATCAATTTAGTAGTGTTGCCATGGCAACCACTGATAGGTCTTGGCATTTTCTTATAATTCCGAAATTATTTTTCTCATCCCTTGGCATAATGGTGGGTTATATCAAAAATTCTTTCAGACAAAAGTTTTAGGTAATTATTATGGGAATATTGTCCATTTTGTACGGTTTTGATATTGTGCCTATTAAGAGAGATATGATTAATGTTTCCCGAAAAACCCACTTTTTCCCACCCCTTTGGTCAATGGTTGGTGCTATAAAAAAAACTCTTCAAACATACATTTTTGGGCTTTATCCGACACATAGTATGGATGTTGAACGGATTCGATATTTCACATATTAAGAGAGTTATAGCAATATTTCACTTTTTCGAAAAAAAAGCCCCCCATTTTCACCCCCCAACGACCGATTTAGCCCAGTAACGAACTCGACCGAGATTTTATAGGTATACGTATTCGGTAAAAAATTCAAAGTGATTGGTACAAAATTACGGCAGTTATCGTGTCCACAATAAACTGATATACATATACATACATAAATTATATATAACTTTTGAACTGACGGTGGTTTTGGGGCCTGGGGATGTGAAACGCGAAGATATGTCGAAATTTTCCGGAAGTCGAAACATGGTACCCATTGCAATAGTTAGCTTTCTAACGAAATCTACCTCTGGTTGGTTCCTCAGTTTAGGGGCTGCGACAACGCGGTCATCTAACCCCGTGTACTTTGGGTGAGTGTAGAATCTGTCTGATACACGGTGTGAATTGTAATGGCTGTATTAGTCTTAATTCATGTAAGTACTGCAGACGGTCAATTTCAAGCAGTAGTTCCTAATGTTGCTACCAGGTACAACCGTCAACGACACCTAGCTGTGAACATGGCTACTAGATGCCACCCCAACCATCAACTCGCAACGAACGTTGGAACTTCCCCTCCAAAGGAAAGCATACTGAGGGATTCTAGTGCTCTTAGAAAATCCGACGACTTCGGCCGGCTTTGAAACCGCGACATTGGGCATAGACATTCAGCATGCTACCAGTTACGTCACCGAAGCCGCTTCCCACTTTATCAGGCGGCTTTGGTGGCGTAGTCGGTAACATGCTGAGCTTCTATGCCCAAGATACCGGGTTCAAACCCGGCCGAAGCCGTCGGATTTTTTAAGAGCGTTAAATATCCCTCAGTATGCCTTCCTTCGGAGGGGAAGTAAAGCCGGCGGTCCCATGTCATAGATTTATGGCATGTTAAAGATCCTTCCACTAATTGCACCTGTGTGAAGCTAAATTGGATAGGTTAAGAATGTATACAACGCTCTTAGGTTTCTATGTTCGTTGCCAAGAGCCGACTGCGGCGGCGTCTAGTAGCTCAGTTCTGAACTTGGCCTCGTAGTCGTTGACAGTGGCGCTTGGCGGCAAAAGTAGGAACTATCTGAAAAATTGTTAGTTGCAGTACTTAAATTAACAAACAGATAACACACACTAATACAGTCATCACAATTAACACCGGTTATCAGACAGATTCTACACACACCCAAAGTACACGGGGCTACATGACCGCGGTGTCGCAGCCCCTAAACTTAAGAACCAACCAACCAACCAACCACTTAATCAGATGGAAATACTGAATCTGATCTCGTGCAAGTGCGTTGTCATGGCAACGTCTGATGGTCCATGCCTCATCAATTTAGTAGTGTTGCCATGGCAACCACTGATAGCTCTTGGCATTTTCTTATAATTCCGAAATCATTTTTCTCGTCCCTTGGCGTAATGGTGGGTCATATCAAAAATTCTTTCAGACAAAAGTTTTAGGTAATTATTAGGGGAATATTGTCCATTTTGTACGGTTTTGATATTGTGCCTATTAAGAGAGATATGATTAATGTTTCCCGAAAAACCCACTTTTTTCCACCCCTTTGGTCAATGGTTGGTGCTATCAAAAATCTTATTTGACATAAATTTTTGGCACTTATCCGACACATATTATGAACTTTGAATGGATTCGATATTGCACGTATTAAGAGAGTTATAGCGAAATTTCACTTTTTCGAAAAAAGCCCCCCATTTTCACCCCCTTCGACCGATTTAGCCCAGTAACGAACTCGACCGAGATTTTATAGGTATACATCTTCGGTAAAAAATTCGAAGTAATTGGTGCAAAATTACGGCAGTTATCGTGTCCACAAGAAACTGATATACATATATATATATATATACATATATATATATATATACATAAATTATATATAAACTTTTGAACTGACGGTGGTTTTGGGGTCTGGGGGATGTGAAACGCGAAGATATGTCGAAATTTTCCGGAAGTCGAAACATGGGACCCATTGCAATAGTTAGCTTTCTAATGAAATCTACCTAACAGATGCACACACTAATACAGTCATCACAATTAACACTGGTTATCACACAGATTCTACACACACCCAAAGTAGGCTACACGGGGCTACATGACCGCGGGTGTCGCAGCCCCTAAACTAAGGAGCCAACCAACATCCACGTAAGATTTCTAAGGGTTAAGTTATATTTTTCCCCTCTCTTTTATGACTTTCTAGAATTTGTTTCTCATTTTTATCTTAATCTTCTTTCCAGATCACTGTCCCTTCTTCAAGCTGGTTTTATATCACGATTTATTTCTTTCACATTTAAGATATTTTTGTAAAAGATCTGTTTCTTGTTTAATATTAGTGTAAGTGTTTTTTACCTTTTAGACGATTAATGTTTTAGAAATAGCTTTGAGAACAACCTTCTTTTATGGTAAAATTTTTCATGTACGGCACTGAAGAATAAATCTTCCATTTCTATTCATATTATTATGTGCGCCGAGGATGGCCACAATGTGGCCGAAACCGGTACAATAAAAAGTACAAATTAATATTGACTTAAGGGTTTTAAACTTCAGGACTTCTTCTTCTTCTTCTTCTACTACTTCTCTTCTTCTTCCTTTACTGTCTCATTGGACCACTTCAGTCAATCATTTCTTGGTCCTCTTCTTCGTTAGGTTTTCTTTCCGAGTTGCCCAGTAGCTTTTCATTCGCTCTGATCTTCTCAGGCGTTCCTCAACTGTAAATACCCTTTTTACTGTAACTTATTACGTTTGTCTATTTTAGCCTGAAATCTTATTTTTATATCTTTCAGTTTTTTAATTTTGTTTTTGTTTTATTTTGCAAGTCATTCAAGGTTATTCCTAATTTTTTCAGATCTTCTCTAATCTCCTTAATCCAGGGAAAGGAAGCTTGTAGTTTAACGTGACCGTTAATCTCGCGATCATGAGCCACGGGACCTCCTTTTTACGTGGAATCCGAACCATAGGACATGGCATTTCACTTCGAAAATCTCACATGCATTGACCGGGAATCGAACCCGGTCCGCCTTGGTGAGAGGCATACAGCTTGACCGCTGCGCCGCCACGCCCCAATTTCCTTAATCCATTCTACATGAAAAAAAATCCACAGCCTGCTTCCAGTCTCCGACCGGGTCAGGAATGGAATGAATGAAGCCCCCAACTAGCGGCGAGGATATGAACTGTGCCGGCTGCCGAAGCCTGTCGCACTCCTCTGGGGCAATGATGAAATGAATGACAGATGAGATGAAATGAAATGATAGTGGAGAGTGTTGCTGGAATGAAATTTTGACAGGGAAAACCGGAGTACCCGGAGAAAAACCTGTCTGCCTCCGTTATGTCCAGCACAGATCTCACATGGAGTGACCGGGATTTGAACCACGGACCCAGCGGTGAGAGGCCGGCGTGCTGCCGCCTAAGCCACGGAGGCTTACTTATTAATAATATATTTATTTATTTACTTACCAAAACCATGCCGCTGAGACGCAAGTCATATTGTACTGATGGGCACACTAGAGGGGTAGCATTAATTCCGGTAGCTCTTTATAGTAGGCTAAGGTTCCTTTTGCTCGTGTGGGCTTCCCTTTGCTCCCTATTATGTGCGTTCTTTCGGTTTACCTATAGACTGCTGTCAAAAAGATATGATCTCACGGGAAGTGCCAAAGGCAGCGTTAAGTTGAAAAGTAAACATGCAACTGTAACAGAAGTCAGGAGGGATTTTAACTCTTGATTACACTTCCGTACAAATAAAACAAACGATTTTTATCTACAAATTTTCCCGTTGGCTATTTGGGCTACAGAACACCGTGATGGGGGATGACTTCTGTTCAAGTTAACTGTCAGCCGATCAGGCTCTTATAACATTATTCATGTTAAACAGAGGATGACAGTAGACTACTGTAATGTGAACGGTAATTGCAACATGTCAAGACTTATGACGCACACTACTGTAGTAAGCAACACAGAATTATAATGTTGAGTACATCGTGGGTGTAGCGGCTAGCTGTCGGCCCAGAGATCTGTGTTCGGTTCCCGGCTCCGCCAAGACATTTTAATTCTTATCTGGGAAACTGGAATGGGATACACTCAGCCCGTGAGACAAAACTGAAACGAGGAGGGGTTAGATTTCTATCTAAGCCATCTTGCAAGATGTTTTCCGTGGTTTCCCACTTCTACTCCAGGCAAATGCCAGGATGGTTCCTAACTTAAGGCTAAGGCCACCTCCTTCCCAATCCTCATTTGAATTACAATTACGCATACTAATACAGCCATCACAATAACACAAGTTACCAGGCAAATTTCACACACACCCTAGTACACGGGACTACACGATGCCGCAAGGCCCCTTAATTATTACATTATGTTGTCTAGACTCTTCGTCGCAGTTAGCCGTATTGCACGCTAGACGGCTGGAGTGGGTACCTGGTGTTCGGACATCCGAGGTTCGAATTCCGGTGAAATAGTGGCCATCCTCCATGTGATCATTCCTCCGTGTTTTCCAACACTAAAACAGAACATCGAGGACTTCAATCCCCTGATCTCGTTTAATCTTTGCATAGGCCTACATTTTGGCCAAGCCGTCTAATAGTTCAATGGCACCACAGCTCATGAAGGGCCTTCGCCTACCAAGCGACCACTGCCCAGTCATCCGGCCTACAGATTGCGGGGTGACGCGTGGTCAGCGCGTTGGGTCCCCTCAGCCGTTAATCTTCGTTTCTTTGACCGGGGTGCTGCCTCACTATCAGACAGCTACTGAGTAATCCTCACGAGGCTGAATGCACTCCGCTCTAGCCCTCACGTCAAGGGTGCCGGGAAACGAACCCAGGGCCAGGTGCGCTATCCCAGCACCACGAGGTCCGTTTACTACTAAAAATTATAGGGTTGACTCCATTCGAAAACTAATTGTCAAGCCTTCTTTTTCTCCCGTCAACAAACAGATGGTTGGGTGGTTGGTTGGTTCCCTAGTTTAGGGGCTGCGACAACGCGGTCATGTAGCCCCGTGTACTTTGGGTGTGCCTATAGAATTTGTCTGATAACCGGTGTTAATTGTGATGGCTGTATTAGTGTGTGTTATCTGTGATTCCGGTAGAAGGACTGCAGACGATTAGGCTAAGTTTTTCAAGTAGTTCCTACTTTTGCTACCAAATGCTACCGTCCACGACACCTAGCTGCTTACGTGGCTACTAAATGCCATCGCAGTCAGCACCTGGTGGCGAACGTTGGAACTAATATAGCGTTATCAAACTAACCTACAAATTTTAGCTTCCACAAGTGTAATTAGTGGAAGGTTCTTTTTCATGCCATAAATCTATGACATGGGACAGCCGGCTTTACTTCCCCTCCGAAGGAAGGCAAATCCTACTGAGGGATTTTTAACGCTCTTAAAAAATCCGTCGACTTCGGCCGGGTTTGAACCCGCGATCTTATGCATAGAAGCTCAGCTTGCTACCAACTAGCAACCGAAGCCGCTTCTATATAAGTTGCTCGGGTATTTATAGATTGTTTCAAAATTAGTCTGCTCGTTACCTTATCTAAGAAAACAAGTCAACTCAATTGTGTTTATTTTATTCGGTGGTCGGTTACTCCCCTGTTGCGTCTTGTTCCTTCAGTGCCGTGAATAAGAACAGGCTTGCTCTGGCCTGCCGGAGAACAATCACTAAATAACACCAGACTCGGTTGTCTCTGGGTTCTCTTGCCTTAAAATGAAGGATAATCAATAGCAGAATGCTTTTACGATAAAAACATTAATTTTTAATGAGTTTTTGTTTTTCTTTCCCGACTTATTCATACGTTTGCTCCGGTTGACCAGTAAAATTTCTCTCCAGCCTAGGAGACAGTCGCCGCCCTACACTGAAATATATTTACCCATCCATTTGCATCAAAGACAACGAAAAAGATTGTAATTCACGGACGAAACCCAAATAACAGTCTTATGTTTCTACAAAATTTAACGTTATAGGTCTAAAAAGAAATATCGCTCAGCGATGGTTTTGCGGCCCGTAGGCTGGAAATAAAATGTTACTGGCCGTCCGGAAGGGACGTAAATGAAATAGATAGAAAGAAAGCATAAAAATAAACAATAAATATAAAACAAGAAGTTCCGTGAAGAACTATACAGCCTACTTTTCATGCCAATGATTATTCTACAGAATATGAACCTATCTAGAATAATGACGAAATAAAGTTGGTAATATCGAAATATCTAATTAGTTCAAAATATACCTGGTCTAATGTAGCCTAATAGAGCACTACAGTTGGCAGCCCTGGTGACTGAATATATTCTTAGTTCCACCTCTTAAAAGGTACAGAATACAAAATTTGGTTGAAGTCCAATGGACGTTACATGCAGTTAGACACTGGATCTATCAGCACGCGTAAAAGCATGTTGCCAACAATACCATGCGTGTGCTGGTCAGAAATAATCTGAATTATTATGATATCTTGTTGTGCCAATTTTGGATGAAATCCATTTGTTAGTATAGAAGTTACATGTATTTTAAAATTGGACATATCAGCAGGCATAGAATCATGTTGGCAGCACCGCCTTGTATTAATTACTCCAAATTAATCTAGAATGTCGGTGCTATACGTGTGCAAAGTATAGAGCTATTGGCTTGCATACTTCCTGATATATTGATATTAGGGTAAAAATAATATAGACAGCATTTATTAACAGTTGGCAGCCCTGATTGCTCTTAACAATACTTATAGTCATATCTGTTATGGTACACATTGCACATACGAAATTTGGTTGAAATCCAACTGATAGTATAGAAGTTACATGTATTTAAAAATTGGTACTATCAGCTGGCTTATAATCATGTTGGTAGAACTGACGTATATTAACCTAAAATGTCAGAATATACGTGTGCATAGTTTAAAGCTGTTGGCTTGCATACTTTCTGATATATTGGTATTTGGATTTAAAAAAATAGAGAGAGCAATTATTAACAGTTGGCAGCCCTGGTGGCTCTTAAGAATACGCTCAGTCATATCTGTTTATGTACACATATTACATACAAAATTTGGTTGATATCCAGTTGATAGTGTAGAAGTTATATGCATTTAAACATTGGAGCTATCAGAAGGCTTAAAATTATTTTGGCAACACTGTCATGGTTGGCCTCCTGGAAATTAAACTGAAATAGTAGTCTATTATCTACATGTGTGCCAATTTTGGAATAGCTCCCATGCATACCTTGCAAGATATCCAACATGGAGCTCAAATTTCTAGTGCGTTTTTTCAGCAGTTGGTAGCACTGACATCATTTTCAAATATGGACGTGAGCTATTCCGGTGCACATCTTTACTCATACTAAATTTGGTTTTGATTGCTGCAGCCGTTTAGGAGTTGATAGGGGGGGGACACACCCACAGACAGACAGACACACATTTTCCCGGATCGATCTCATAAGACTACTTTTTCCTCATTTTTGCAAAATGTGAAAAGTAGCCTAATAAATAGGGACCGTTATACCACTAATTTTATTTCATGGGCCACGGAGAACCGAGTCGCAATCAAAAAGAAAGGAAAGTGTAGACTAGTCTAATAGGTTAGTCTGTCTACATTCTAGACGACTACAGTATGGAGATTTTACCATTGCCTCAGTATAGTTGAACATTATTCGTGAAAATGGGGATAATTACGACAAAATCCAGACGGGAGATAATCCTGTTTGCACAGCTTGCTAACTTTTATAAAAGCGTTCACGAGAGGAGCCATAACCGTTTTTGAGACAGTATGGCTGAGGGGGGAATGAGACTGGGAGGAAGTGACGATTCACTAACGCTCAGAATAATAAATGTGGGGACGTCTTTAATTATGTACATGTTGACCCTATTGTCTAAAACAGTTCTGGAATTGGAAGTGAGGAGATCAATTGTTTGTAAACTGCCAACACAAGAATAGCAGAGACATTGTTGATTTCAATCGTCAGTTCGATTGTCTCAACCACACGGCAAACCAGGCTGGCGAGGAGGACAAGGCAAGGCAGTTTCTGCCCCATCTCATGGAACGCTGAACGGTAGTGGGTTTAGGGCTTGGAATCAGGGGTGCCAACACTGAATTCACTAAAAACACCCCAAATTTCTTACGTGCAATCGGCTACTCATATGAATCATCAAAGATTGCTTTAAAAAATTATGACATCACCTCTGTGCTTTTAACTATTAACACCAAGAGAACTTTGGTTAAATCCATTTACATTCTGTAAAAAATATTTTTGTGATGTGTTTTATGAAAATGTGGAAATAACTAGTTTATTTTCAGGACTCCTCAAATCACCCATTTTGTCTGAGCTGAAGACATTTTCTTGGAAACCTGTTTTCCAAACAGGGTGTCGTGAGATTCGTCGCACTCTACTTATAAATTCAAGATAAAAAACGAATAAAGAACCTGTGAGAAAATAGTAAACTCCATTCAACAAGATTTCTCTCATCTGAGTAAAAGAGTCCTCATCGTTTTGTTGTAGTTTTCTACGACACATTCGTGTAAAAGTGCGTTTTCTGTTATGGCTAATACAAAAAAAAAGTTAAACGTGGAAGTTTTTAGAATGTTTCAGAATGCTAGATGGGGAAAAGCGTGTGAATTTGACCTGCATCCGACCCGTTATAAAGCAGATTTGTAATGATCGCCAAGCCCATAGCAGTCATTGAATTGTAACATCCAGGTGGAAGTTTCGTACCTATGAGAAAGGTGTTTAATATAGCCTATTATACTTGGAAAATCATAGATAGGCCTATAGACTACAATGAATAATTTAAATTTCTTTAAAATGAATCTGCTTTGTTAAAATAGTCTATGTTTATAATAAAAATAAAAATGGATGTCATGTAGAATTATGAGTGCTAATAGGGTGTCGTCATAAGACAATGTTTGGAAAGATCTGGACTATAGTCTGGGCTTTTACAGTAGGCATACCACCGCAATTGACGATAACTGTGGTGATGAAAAATAGACCTTTTATTAACGCGTGCGCAAAAATTGCCTATGTGCTTGGCTTAAGTTACTAAGAATGGTTTGGGTCCATATGCACTTTATGCTATAGCCCTTTGTTATTATATTTCTTGTTTTAAGGGGCGGAACAACGAGGTCATCTGCCCACTATAGTCCTTTCTCGAGCAAAGAAAATATTATGTACACTCACCCAAAAATTTTAATATAGCCTATCCTAGTGTTTCATGTTAAGTCGACCTACTGAAAGGGGTAGATTATCTCGCTGTTCCACCCCTTAAAACAACAATAACTAACTAGACATACTGAAAGAAATTCCTGTAGTAAAAGAAAAATATGCAGGCTATAGTCTAACCAAACAATTAGCCAAGTAGTAATAATAATAGTCTAGACTAATAACCGTTGCCTACGTTATAATACGCTAATAACAGTCCACTCTCCAACTGCCATCTGGCAGTAAAAAACAGAACTGTACTGAGTGACTTGTAGCTGAGATTTAATTAATTTTGTCTTCTAATCACCAAATGTGATACGAGAGATCTTTTACGAGGTGAAATCTTACGGTTCGGAGTGCCGTGGATCTTTGCTGCCGTTCAGAAATCCTACTGCCTCGGCCGGGAATTGAATGCTCTCGGGATCATGAAGATGATCTACAGATTGGACATCCGAGGTTCGAACACCAGTAGCAATCATTAGTCTGATTTTACGCCAGAATTTTCCAAACTCACTACAGACAATATTGCCAGGATAGTACCTTGAGGCTAGGATTTATGACGGAGGTGGTCGTGGCCTTAAGTTAAAGTTTGGTAAGTTAAAAAGAGGTGGGTTACGGAGGTGTGCCTACTGTTAAAGCCATTTCCAAGAAAATGGCTTCGGCTCAGACAAAATGGATGATCACAGGGATCCTGAAAACAAACTAGTAATTTCCACCATTTCATAAAACCCATCACAAAATTTAAAAGCCTTAGTTAAAAATGTAGAATTGGGGAAACCGTACAAAACCACTTCTAGGATGGCTAAGATGGGAATCAAACCCACCTCTTCTTAGTTCTGCCTCACGAGGCTGAGTGAACCCCGATTCAGCCCTCAGATGAGAATTAAATTTAGAATATTGACAGTCAAAACTGCTAGTCACTATGTCATGAGCTGCACGGCTACAATATTACACTACAGTCACTAATAAAACAAGGGTAATCAGACTAATATCATTCACTCATAAGTACACTTGATGGACATATTTTCGCCAAGTTCCTACTTCAAATAACAGCAACAACAACAACAACAGAGCTACGAAAAATTTATGAAAACCACGGTGTAGGCTAAAAGTAAGCATACTCTAACTTACTACATCACACACCACGGACGTTGCCCGCTCCATCTGCTTATAATAAAGCCTACTGTTTGAGGACAGCCTTTGTCAGTCCCTTACAACATGCTGTAGCCTATTCGAAGTAAGCCTTGGTTTTTGTGAATACATTGACAAAATTCTACCAAAGAAGAAGTAGGCTAATATTACAGCGTCAGTGCTACACAAAAATTATTCAAAATATCAGTCAAGATAATAACACAAGACATCAGACATAGTCTATTCTATGTATAGATTAGGTTTTCAGTTACTCAACACGCAGACGAAAGTCCAGTTATCTTGGATGGTAATTGTCAATAACATCTAGACTACGGTACTCAAAATAATATTCACGCTGCTTAATATGAGTAAACAAAGCTTACACTTTTACAAATGAATCTACATGCAGTAAATGATAAATGGAGAATGATATAGACCTACTAACGTGTAGGCTTGTATTTGTGAACTTGTAATTTGCGTATTTCTTTCCTAATCTGTAAAGGTACAGTGAAACCTCTATTAAGAGACCAGTGTCGGTTCCATGGAAAACTGGTCTTTTAGAGCGTTGGTCTCTTAATAGGGTTAGGCATTACAAATAATTTTATACTGCATTATTAATAAAGTACAGTTGGAACACATACTTGATTACAATTTATCTGCATTGGTTCACATTCAGTACAAATTAATTACAATTAGTTATTTTCTGAGCTCTGTCATTTAAAAAAGTCACGAATTGATCTCTGTTTCAGATTAGCACATCTTTTTTTTTAACAATTTCACTTTCTAGAATATCTCTGAGTGAGTTCGAAATTCCATTAATTTGTTCTGGGTTCGAACAATCTTCTAGGAGAGCCGTTATTTGTATTTTTTATACGCTACATAACACTTTTTCTAATGACATTGTATGCTGATGCAGTTCTGTGCCAACAGAACCATTGTTTACATCATCACCCTCATCACCGTCTCCAATGGGAAGGCAGACGAGATGTGGTCTTTTGAAAGAGGTCAGACTGAGAAAATGCCTGGTCTTTGGTCGGGGAGAGGGGTTGACCTTAAATAGAGGTAACAAATACATTGACCTTATGAGGTTTTAAATCGGTTCCAAGAAAAATCGGTCTTTTAATAGGGGTGGTCTTTTAGAGAGGTTTCACTGTATTTTTAATGTGTTAATGTGTTGAATATAGGCCTGTTAAAATTAACCACCCAAGATACTCCAGATCCCTTCAACGTGCTGATCGTCTAAGAGCTCAATGTCTATAGCCTATAGAATCTATAAAAACAACACTGAAAAATGTAAGAAGAAAGGCTTCTAAGTTTCTATCATTCGAATTCCACACACCAAAGTACACCTTGATGTCCCGATCCTCTGAATGGAACATCAAACAAAACACTGGGCCTATTAATCGGAATGACATACAATAAAAAAAACTGGCATTGTTATGCTTATGTAGCCTACTCTGGAACATACAGTACTGTAGGCTTATGATTACCAATGACGACATTTCAGTTTTGTATGCAGCGTGCAAATTTGTCTTTGCAAATAGCTCAATTATTAACTTTATCGATAAAATGTCAGTGGCCTGATGAACAACACAAAACAACAGTAATTTCACAACACATACATGCGTTCAGTAATCTTGGAATAGCCTAAGTTACCGCTACATGGAAATGTAAAGAAATGAAATGAGTAAGCTCGTCGAAAGCGCCAGTCTAGGCGATTAGAATTTTGGAGAGACACATGAACAAACATTCACGTTATGCCAAAATCACAACGAAATATTAATAGAAAAAATAAATAAGATGACTAAAATTGATGTAAAGTTAAATACTAAGCCCGTGGTGTCATTGGAACTGAAAAATAATATTGCAAAACTGTGCTGGAAAATTATATTGGAGCTTATAACTTTCTAATATAGGCTAAAACAGTGTGATTTGTAATAACTTAAGAATTGCTGCCTTGAAATATTCTAGAAAGAAAGCTCACATCTGAAAATCGCACACTTTGTACATTTTTTTAAAAAGTCACTTCTCAAAGAAATTATAGATATGAAATTAGAGTGCAATTCGTCACAGCTAATGTCTATTCTCTTTCATTCGAATGCTCATACTGTATGTCTCGATCGGTCACTTGTGAGCGTCGCAGGAGGGATCAATAGGCTACTACTGAAATAACATATAGACTATGATTATTATTATTATATAGGTTAAATCACACAAGAAGTATGGAAGACCTAGTGAAGTCAGTGCTCACACCTTTCTATTCACTTGAGAGTATTCTAAGCATCTCCGTGTTGCCTGTACAGTAAAATAAATAGCCTAGGCCTAGTTCTTTTCTCCCGGTGCTTAATCCTTTAGTATTTATCAACAGTAGTTACCGCACGGCTTAAGCTATTGCCGCGCTTTTAGCGAATTGTTGCTGCTGGGCCGCGACCGTTTGTGGGGTTGGTGGTGTTCTGTAGAGTTATTCTGTGTTGTATATTTGGATCTGATGATGTTAGCTGGACGAGCGAAACATATCATCTTATTGAACCCCCACTATTTGTTTGAGAAGTGTCTTATAAATAATTGATGTAAAATTCCTTTCAGATAGGCCTAATAGGCTGATAAAAATAAATATCAGTTTCCGCCCAATATATTTAGGCACTCTTGAGTTGACCGACTGAAGAACAATTCTATTGATAAAAGGATGCTTCATCATCATCATCGTTTCTTCGGTCCAGCAAGCCGGGTGCGGTTATAAATGAGCCGTCTCCAATTTGTCCTGTCCATCCATAACTGTTCTTGTATTAGCGGCTTCGGTGGCGTAGTTGGTAGGATGCTGAACTGCTATGCCCAAGATAGCGGGTTCAAACCCGACCGAAGTCGTCGGATTTTTTAAGAGCGTTAAAAATCCTTCAGTATGCCTTCCTTCGGAGGGGAAGTAAAGCCGGCGGTCCCATGTCATAGATTTATGGCATGTAAAAGATCCTTTCACAGACTAAACTTGTGTAAAGCAAAATTTGTTAGGTTAGATTTCGTCAGAACGCTCTATCAAAGTTCCAACGTTCACCACTAGGTATCATTGATATCTGGTGGCGAAAGTTGGATCTACTTGAAATTGAACGGAACTTGTAGCTCACCCTTTAGGGTGTCCGCTGGAAGCAGCTACAGACTCAGGCGAGCCGAACATGTCCTCGGACACTCCCGGCACTAAAAGCCATACGATAAATAAATAAATAAATAAATAAATAAATAAATGTTCTTGTATTTGATGCCAGTTCTTATCTCTAGCTTCAAGGTCCTTATAAATTTGCTTCTCCCACACATCGCGAGGTCTTCCTCTTGGTCTCTTCCCAGGGACACTGGCCAAAGAGCATTCGAGGTATCCTGTGGGGAGGCTTCCTCTTCATGTGACCATACCATCTCAATCTCTTCAGTTCGAGTGTCTCCAGCAGACTCCTTTCCAATCCCAGTTGTTGTCGGATATCCTCATTCCTTATTTTGTATTAAGGATGCTTAATAAAGTGATATAACCCAAATTATTACAAGGTATCTGGGTTATTTTATAGTATGTGATTGCAGTAGTAGGTACTGCATTTTTTGAAAATGCATATCCGCAAATGCAAATGCTAATTTTGAGGGTTTATTGGATTTGTTGCATATTCTGAACATAACTGCATATTTTAGCATATACAGTTCAAATTAAGTCTAATTAAAAACATCTTGAACAAAAAGGTTTCGCCTGCGTGTTGGTCATCCCTTGTAAGCAACTTTCTGAGCATCAGATTAACAACTAATATTTTACACAAGCATGCCATCTCGACAGCCAGTAGCCTGGAATTAGTTTTTTTAGGAGTTTCTTCAGTTAATGTGTACTGTAGGCCTACTTTATTCTTAGTCTGCATATCTTTAACTCAAAATGCCTAAAGAAAGTATTTACTAAAACAGTGGGTGTCGGATAATAGTGATTATTCAACTGATGGCTAGGGACTGGACATTTATGCACTGAAAACGAATAAAATAGACGTAATTTGTCTCCTGAAAACATTGAAAGACTTGCAATTATCTATTGTGATGTTTCTTTCAGCAGTGAATGATACATGTATAAAGTGAGTGATTAAGTTTGGCTTATTCTTAAGTGCATATTTTTCAATTTTTAATGCATATTTTCTACATTTTTAGTGCATAGTTACATGGATATTGTTATCGTTTTAGCGCATAAATGTCCGCTTCCTAATGATTAGTTTAGGTAATATTTACAAATAGGCTAAGCTAAGGGAGCAATCAGTTAGGTGCTGCTTAGTAGGCTAGTCTAAGCAACGTGTATGAATTGTTCCAGCTTCTTGGGAAATGAAACTCACCCACATGATGGAGGGAAATACTTGGAAAATTACTACAGGTGGCCCATGTTTATGGAAAACGTACATTTGAAAGCGTCAGTGTGTGCTGCTATAGCGGAATAAGTTAGTGGAAAATTAACGTACCCACTCGTACCTAATGAGTAGGGAAGAACCCTCACTTTGTACATGTGGAGCCGTTTTCACTATGGCCCACATTTTAAACGAGTGTGTGGATCTTGTTGACTTACGAAGAAACCTTGGTTTGCAGATGACACTCAAACTTATATTAGCCGATGACACGGTCGCTGCTGATCGCATTAACCGCTTTATAAGTGAGAGTGGGATAGGGCCAGCAATCTAAATTTTCTAGTATAAATTGACTCAACGACTTGTTCGTTATTGAATGATAATTTTTTGTTTTTCGGTAACTTTTGTTAATTTTTATAATTTTTATTTTTATTTAATTTTTTGTTTTATTAATTTTTGGTTGGTTGGTTCTTAAGTTTAGGGGCTGCGACAACGCGGTCATTTAGCCCCATGTACTTTGGGTGTGTGTAGAAATATTTGGTCTTTTTAAATTTAGGTGTCAACCTCAAAATTTTAAATTCAATTCCAAATTTGTAGTCTATTCTTTAATCTGTGTTAAGAGGGACAGATGACCTCGTAATTCCGCCCCTTAAAACAACAATAACTAACTAACTAACTAACGTTCCCACATCTTCCGCCCCGACTGCACCATTACGGGTATCCAACGTATAATTTTAGTCTATAGTAGCCTATCTAATGGATATTTTAACTCATGCACAAGTCTAAAGAAATATCCCGACTTAATTACTCGAACCTAGTCACAAGTGATAATACAACATTTGTTATTCACAGTAGAGGTACTGAATTTGAGACGATATTTGGTATTCCAATTTGTTGTTGATTCATTTAGGGGTTTTGCGACATCGTGGTCATTGTGATAGGGCTAGGAGACATCCCGGCATTTGCCGCGATTAGAAATGAGAAGCTACGGGGAATCACTTCTACGATGGCTCAAATGGCAATTGAACCAATCTCTTCTCACTTTTGCCTCACGAGGCTGAAGGTTTCCCGTTCCAGCCCCCAGACCATAGTTGAATTTCATGGCAGAGCCTGGAATCAAACGCAAGTCTCCGTATTGCAATTTTATACCTTTGTGTGTCCCCATTTCGGCAAATTCGTTTCATGACAAACATGACATTCTGGAAGAGGTTTGCACAATCCGCGGTCCGCTTGCGGGCCTCAAAGTCAGTTTATGCGCCCACGGATAAATATTTGATAGGCTACTATTGAAAACGTGAATTAATATAGATTGTGAATGATGAGATTTTTCCCATTATTGTAGGCCCCAGTTGAAATAACCTGATATTGCCAGACTATTGAAAAATAAACAATGCCAAGCATCACATTGGGAGCATTACCTACCGGTACTTGATTTGATAGTCAGTTTGACGATATATTCATTTTCATTTTTTACATACTTGGATGCCTTGGAATTACTTGAAAGAGGAAGGTGTGCTGATAGATTCTTCAAGAGTGTTAGAGGCCTGGTATGGAGCAAGGATGTGCCACAGAAATGTAAAGGGATCATGTACAAGATTTACTTTGTGCCTATCCTAACGTATGGATCAGAAACTTGGGTGATGAGGGAGAGAGATAAAAGCAGAATACAAGAAGAGGAAATGAAGTTTCAGAAGAGTCGTATAGGTGAAACCAGAATGTACAGAGTCAGAAATGATAGAGTCAGAGAAGTATTAAAGTAAGAACCCCTACAGGATAGGATTGAAAAATCAAGGCTACAGTGGTATGGACACGTGAAAAGAATGGGAGAAGAGAGAATAGCACGGAAAATATTGGAAATGGAGTGGAAGAAAAAGAGACCTAGAGGAAGACCTAGGGATAGGTGGATAAAGGGGTGAAGAAAAGTGTCGAGAGAAAAGGAGTTAATTGGACAACAGTGACAGTAGAGAAGTGGTGGATGGACAGAAAACGATGGAGAGGCTTGTGCTCCAAGCAGACCCAACCTGCGGTTGGAAACTGCTCTAGTTGATGATGATGATGATGATATACGTTGATGTTAAGAATTCTGTTTTTTGTACCAAAAAAATTCACAACCTAGTGATAGTAGACAATTATTTTATTTTATATAGCCTACCCCTAAACCTTTTCGAATTATAAGTAAGTAGTTTGTAAATCAGTAATTTGATAACTTAACAATGCAATTTGCCCAAAAACTTCAAAAATGGATTTAAACAATTTCGAGGACTCAAAAATGGTATTGAAACACATTTTTTGTCTGCTGGTGAAATAGGCTATTCAGATAATAATAAAATTAGCTTTAGCGGTAGGGTTTGGCAAGTGCCGATGTGGAAAGGGAACTTGCGGCCCGACACTTAACTTATTATGTAAAATAAACTTGGCCTAAACTTTTAAAATGGTTGTGCACCCCTGTTCTAGAAGCTTGTTTTGCACTACTGGTAGTTCCTATGATGAACTATTTGGAGAGGTTGAAGAGCGCGTAGGCCTAGTTGTTTGAAGGAGTCTGCTATGTCTGTTAGACTTTGGACTTCAAAACTCAAGGTAGGGAGTTCGATCCTGGCTCAATCCCATGGCATTTAGAGATGGTTAAATGCAACAACCTCGTGCCAATAGATCGTTAATGATCCCCTCTAAGAGAAAAATCCACTGTAGACTACAAAAAGCGACTCTAAGGTGTGGACCAACAAGGGCTTTTGCCCCAACTGAGAATTCAATTACCGTGAAATTGGACTTTATAGCGATAATCTCCACAATTATTATTCAGGTAACTTATAGATTAATCATCCAGTCTGTTCGAGAATGTGTTTCTTTAAAAATATGTTCAGTTTCACCAGAAGCATGATCTAAACATTTCATAAAATTCATTACATTCACCGAGGCTGTTCCGGCACCAAAGCATTTCCTGCTTGCAATCACGTTGCTAAAAACTAGGCCTAGTCTATTTATCGCTAAGTTTTTTTTCTTTTCACTCGTTGATTCCAAGTATAAGTTTGGTTGGTTCCTCAGTTTAGGGGCTGCGACAACGCGGTCATGTAGCCCCGTGTACTTTGGATGTGTGTAGGATCTGTCTGATAACCGGTGTTAATTGTGATGGCTGAATTAGTGTGTGTTATCTGTTTTTAATTCAAGTAAGGACTGCAGAAATTCAATTTTCAACTAGTTCCTACTCTTGCTTCCATGCATTACCGCGCAACTTAAACACCGCCTGTATCGTCAATCATCACAAGAAAGAGAGAGTATTGTAGACAACAATTTCTTGAGGCGCTACATTTTGTGAAACATCAGTGGTGGTGGTTACGGTAGATTCTAAACATAGCGTAACTTAACTGAAAAATAAACATCTGGCACGTTCTTTTACCTGCAAGATGAAATGGCTCATTTCGATTTAAGATGAATATGAACTCCCGAAACCAAACTTGTCACTGTCTGGCTTTCTAGAAATAGCCTAATAGTTTCTAAACCATTTAGGTATTTGATCTCATTTCGAATATTGGAATGAAGCATTTCTATGAAAATAAAATACAGTTAAGCTTTTCGTTTCGGCTCGCCAGAGTTTGTAGCTGCTTCTATGCGGACACTCATGGGGTGAGCTACAAGTACCGTCGCGTGTGGAGTGTTGTCTGGGGACGAAATATACAGTTAATTAATAATAGTCTACTATTTGTATTCTGAAAAGTGATAACAATTATGACTGTGACTAATCATAATGATGATCTGGTAATATCAATGCCAAGGGCAATATGATGTCGCACTACAGGTAACATTTTACACTAGATGGACCTACTATTTCTAATAGGCCACCTTATAGGCTAATGTAGACACCCGTTTTGTAAACAAGTGACACAAATTATGCGAGACATTTCACAACTTATGGCATCTAGCCTAGCTGTTGATATAGGCCTAGTCTATTGAAAACCAACAGTATGCTTATAATTCTCAGACGCCACATGCTTAGGCTAGTTGAGGGACAAAGCAATTTGCCTTAATTTCTTCTTTCTTCGTCCTCTTGTTAAGTTTATTATCCTCCTCACTATTATTATTATTAGAGAAACTGTTACCGGTAGTGGTAGGTCTACTTAAACTGTTATCTTGGTAATTTATTGTCACATGAGTTACTGTAGGCCAACACAGAAATAGGCCGAATAGGAGACTAATATGAGACTAGACTACTCACACAAAAAGAAAGGTTTAATTAATAAGTATTTCATTTATTGTTAGCTGAAGAATCAGATGGCTTGTTGCTAAAATAGCTTAGGCTATAATGCATGTATATTTATTTAGGGTTGCCATTTTTCGTCCAACACCGTATAGGCTACCACTTAATTACATCCCAAAGAGAGAATAATTTGACCGCTTTCATGCATCAAATTACGTTCAATACAAACCGATAGCAGAAATTATTTGTGTACAGTATAAATTGTATTAAAAAGTGCGTTACCTTGTTTCATAGAGACAGACTCGCTTTCTTGTAACTAATAAATGTGAGAAAAATAATGTATGAAATGTCCTCCATTTTCATTAATATTAGCCTGCAACCAAGATTATTGGCTAAAATTTAAATTTAAGTGAAACAATTTTGTTATCTCGGTAGTAAGTTATAATCACAGAAGACAGTACTGTAGATGCTTAATGGAAGTGAAGAGAAGGATTTCATTGGCAAAACAGGCGTTTATGACTAAGAAAAACATATTATCCAGCAAACATATGAATATACAGTGGATGTAGTCTAAGAAAATCCTTTGCCAAATCATTTGTATGGAGTATACTGCTCTATGGAAGTGAAAGTTAGACTCTGGGTAAATTGGAAAATAATCGACTTAAAGCTGCTGAAATGTGGATATGGCGGGAAAAAATGACAAGAACGAGCTGGATGGAAAGAAAAACCAACCTGGAAGTCTTAAGGGAAGTCAAAGAAGAGAGAAGATTAATGAAGGAAATGGGAAAGAGAAAAATAAAATTTATTGGGCATGTCATCAGACACAACACTTTCATCGTTAACATTCTGAAGGGAAAATGCTGGGAAAGAAAGGTAGAGGAGGGCCTAGGACAAATTATTTGGAACACATTAAGAATAGAATGGGATGTAACAATTACATGGAACTGAAACGAACCGCCAACGACAGAGGAGTGTGGTTGCATCGACAAGGTATTAGCCTTTGAATATGAATAAATGAATTTCGCATTGAAAACCGTGAGTTCGTTGCGCGTATTACCACATTAGTGACAAATTTGTCTATCAAAGCAAACCTCAGCAATGAGAGCGTATTGACATAAGTGCGGCGCGTGATGGTGTAACGGTCTAACTAGCCTATTTGCCGCTCAGCAAGGCAAGACCAGTTTCGATGCCTGGTTGGAGCATGTGGGATTCTCGAAATTAAAAATCACGTCAAATGGTCACGTCGATGTTTTGCTCCCATAAAGCAACAAGTCCAATGACTCGGATTGCAGGTCTTGTGGTATAGGAGCCGCGAATAAACAACTGTAGTCCAGTTCATATTTAAAAATTATATTTATTTATTTATATCTAAGCCTCCGTGGCTCAGGCGGCAGCACGCCGGCCTCTCACCGCTGGGTCCGTGGTTCAAATCCCGGTCACTCCATGTGAGATTTGTGCTGGACAAAACGGAGGCAGACAGGTTTTTCTCCGGGTACTCCGGTTTTCCCTGTCACAATTTCATTCCAGCAACACTCTCCACTATCATTTCATTGCATCTGTCATTCATTTAATCATTGCCCCAGAGGAGTGCGTCAGGCCTCGGCAGCCGGCACGTTCATATCCTCGCCGCTAGATAGGGGCTTCATTCATTCCATTCCTGACCCGGTCGGAGACTGGAAGCAGGCTGTGGATTTTCATTTCATTTATTTATTTATATTTATAGGATGACCAGTTTCGATCGTCAAGCGATCATCATCAGATCCATTACACTTAGGCTAGAAAATCTATGTTTGAAAATGTTTGAAAAAGAGTCGACCACACCTGGAGTAAGAGTGAACACGAAACTGCTCGTAGCTCCAGCGAGGAACACAACCAGATAGGCTAAGTAGTAGCCTGTAATATTACAGTTTAACCATAGTTGATTTTTACAACCATATACAGTAGTCACTCCAAATATACAAACTCCGGATTTCTATCACCATCTAGCATTTCACCTAACATCATATTAGCCTATACTACATTTAGCATACACCGACAGTTGCATTACCAATACTGCAACTAAATAATTGTTCATATTTTCACCTGTATTTTCAAACATAGATTTTATAGCCTAAGTGTAATGGGTCTGATGATGATCGCTTGACGATCGAAACTGGTCATACTGGTGTATTTATTAATCTCATATAAACTTTCTCAGGATTAGGGCATAAACCAGCTCTTTTGGGTACATTCGTGTTGACCGACTAAACTTTAACTTATTCTAGTTTTCGTGTAAATTTGCAGAAGAAGGATTCAACGTATTTTCCACTGATGGTCGGCTCTTGATCTCTACAAAAGTTTGTGGATCATGGATTGAAATCACTAAGTATGGTAATAAAATATGTCATCAGATGATCAATAAAATGATTCAGAATAAAAATAAATGTGAATAAAGAGCATCAATAGATAGTAGAACACTAAAATTGCGACGAGCACAACAGATTACCTGGCCAACATAGGCTATAAGGAACAGTCTCTTTTGATTAATGCTAAACTTCGACATTATTTCTCCGTCGTTAAGCCAGAAGCAACATATGCAAGTGAAACTTTATTTTAACTAAACACCCGATCAACAACTGACGAACTGCAGAAGGTTGATAGACGGATTCTTCGGACAATAGTCAATAAAAAACACCAGGTTGAGGGCCAGTGGAGACTTTTGCCCAATTCAATACTTTACAAGGATGATGATGATGATAATTGTTGTTTTAAGGGGCCTAACATCTAGGTTACACTTTACAAGGAAAGTGAATCTATCATTGACACGATGTGAAAACGAAGGATTGCGTTTTTTGGACACATATACCGCTTGCCAAATACTAGACTCCTGAAAAAAACTTTTTGACTTCTTTTGGAACAGTAAAACAAAAATCACATGGTTTAAAAAAAATACAAATGGATTTAGACGAATTGAAAATTACTAAGCATCAAATTGAACATAGAGAGGAGAAACGGCTTCTGAATAACAAATACACTCGACTAACATTCAAAATTTCACAGCGTAAGCAGTATGTTATATCAGCAGAAGAACGAGTTGCAAGATCTTCCAGAATGAAGAAGTAATGGGAAATGACAAAGATTATCAAGAATTAAGAACTGAACTTAGTATTTGAAGACTTTGTATAGGAAGGTTTGATTTTTGGTGCTCCAATGTGGGCGTAAACAGTGTAAATAAATGAATAAATGTGAAGAAATTAAATTCTAATAATATGCACACCTCTGTAGTAGTAGCAGTAGTCTATTAGTCTATTTATACGGCATAACATAAAATTACCGCTGAGGAACCACCGACTCAGGATTGAGCATTACAGTATTTTGTTTTATTGTTATGTCTGTGCCATTCCGACACTTGTCAAACACTTCAAAATGTGCCAGACATTGAGTTACAGAGGGTATTTAACCTAGGTTAACTTAACGTTCTCGCTTACAATACGTTTCGGTAGTTTAACATGTCCATGACATTGATTACGGTAGTCTTCCGAAAATAGTTGTTAATTTCTCACCTCTTATCAAGTTACTCCCGTTTCTAGGAATTCCCAATTATTTTTGCATTCTCAAGCGTTTTTGTTCTAGACATAAGCCTTTGGCGTACAATAACTAATGATATTTTATTATTAGAATTTTATTATTATTTTTATTACTAGCGTATAATTATTATTTATTTCTTACGGGTTTTCCCTAGTATCATAATCTGCCAATGACCGTCTACAAATAATAGCAAGGTGCACAGGCTTTAATTTTAACTGTCTGAGTTTTTATGGCACTATGGCCATTCACCACACCAGTTCATTCACGGCTAAAATTTATTATTATTATTATTATTATTATTATTAAGCTATTATTAGTATTAAAGTACGGTACTCTCCCAAGTACTAGGGTTACCCTGGAGAACAGAGTAGACCTATTCTATACAAAACAATCCTAAGTAGCCTTCATGAAAGGATAGCCTAAGTGAACTATAAGTTATATTATGGCTTTGTCATTTTTCAAAGTAACTTCATTTTTATAATCAACTAAATTACATCGTTTTAAATTGCTCTTGTTTAGCACAGCTGTCTTTTCTTTCTTTGTCATGATTTCGAATTTTCACAGAAATTTTACACAATTTTCTTTCACACCAAATCCCAGTTATTTTATTGGGACTAAAAATTAACTATTTTTAATTGTTGGTCATTACTATTCAGAATTTATTGTCACCAAGTCGTTATGAATATTTTATTTTATTAACTTATTTTTTTCGTATTATTTTATCAATAGTACCGGTATTTAATAAATTAATAAATTGAAAATGAATATTGAAATTTATATTATTATTAGGCTATTTGTAACTTCTGCCCTCAAAAACATTCTATAAATGCAATAAATAATCAAAATAACACAATATCATCATCATCAGCGTTCTGCCCTAGGCCAGGACCTCACATGTCAGCTCTCCAAGCAAACCTTCCTCCTGCTCCTATCTTTGTAGGGTAAGTAAATACTTAAATAGGCTATAGCCTAAGTTATACCGAGTACCATGCACTAAAGCAGCTACTTACCTGGACAGCATCGCGGAGTCAGCACACGGGTGAAGCGCCGCCTCCATCACGCTTTGCGGGGGCGGTGGTTGCGGTGTGGTTGAGGAGACAGGCGCCGTCTTCTTGTTGGGTTCAGACCGGCTCAGGATGCTGGAGATACTGAAAGACGTGTACATTGGCGAGTTCTTGGGTTGCGCCGCGGTCGTGGGTGAACTTGTCGGTGACTTCCTGGAGGCAGACGCCGGAGGCGGACTCGCAGAAACAGTCCGTGGGGGAGGAGACGACCCACGACTGATGCCGTGAAATGACGCACGTGGTGACCCCATAGTGGAAGAACACTGACTTGATTCTGGACTACTAACCACGGACACTTCAATTTCTCGTGGCTCTGTCATTCTTTCAAAGTTACTTCGTTTTTATAATCAACTAAATGACATCGTTTTAATTTGTTCCTTTTAGCACAGTTGTCTTTTCTTTCTTTGTCTTGATATCAAATTTTCACAGATATGTTACACAATTTTCTTTCACACCAAATCACAGTTATTTTTTATTGGGACTAAAAATTAACTATTTTTAATTGTAAGTCATTACTATTCATAACTTATTGTCACCAAGTCATTATGAATGTTTTATGGTTTATTAATGTTTTATTTTATTATATTTTTTCGTATTATTAAAGCGTAGCACTGAGAGTTGGTGTCACCGATGTCCGTGGCCACGTCTATTCCAAGCACATGGGGCATCGCAACTGAGCTTCAAGCGGTACAGGCAAGGGGGGTGCCTCACTCCCTGCCGTCTCTCCTTGTCTATCTCACACAAACCTGGCGTATTTCTTTCTCCCTCAGTCGGTATCCGCCCAGTCCTCCACTGCGCTAGTAAATAACATGATTACGCCAGGCACAAGTGTCAACCATGCTTAAAACTACGTATTGACAGCGGGAACGAAGCCGGGCGCCATTCAAGGATTGGCCAAACGATAACGAAGCTCGCAAGCAAACGACTCTGCCAGATACCATACAAAAGTAAACCTTAAACACTATATAGCCTGTATTGAGATAAGGGTGAGAATTGCTTGTGATTTGGTATCGTTCTTCTGTCCTTCACGGCGCGTACCACTGAAAGCTGATTGGATGAGACGAAGGGGAGATTGCTTCAAAAAGCAGCCAATGGGAGGGAGTGGAACTAGTTTGGGTCGATATAACATGTGAGAAGGTCTGGTTTGTGTGAATCGGCGCGACTGATTCCACATCCTCCCATGGTGTAGCAAACCCTGCCCACCTCTGTATGCGTGTGTAAAAAGAGGAATGGCTATTATGTCCTGATGTGAACTGAACATCAAGGGCGGCGGAGAGGGGGAGAAGGGGAGGGCCAATTAACGCTGATTACTGTTAGTAGGAGCTTACTTACAGACCACAGCACTTACAACATCAATTGGAAAACAAGTTTGAGTAGAAGCAAGATAGCCACACCCAATGATAAGTCGGCTAGCTCACTGCCGCCTAGTTAGCGAGGTGACTCATAGCTTCTCGGGAAACAAAGCGGAATTAAAACTGAAACTCTTATACACGCCAACACAGTTCTGAAGACGTGTTAGTTCACACCACGCATGAGAGATGTAAGGAGTTTTAGTGACAGTATTTCCTAGATTCTTTGCAACTCATTATGTAGACTAGTATTAAAGGATTTTTCAGAAATATTTGAGCCTTGAATATCAGTAGGCTACAGTGCTTTTTCTTGCAGTAAGCAAAAGTATTGCAAAACTGTATTTAAGAATCTAATATTTTCCCAAATTCTTAACACTAGTCTAAATGATTTGCATTAGAACTCAGATTTTAGGTTTCCAGACAAACAATGATGTCTTAAAAAAAATTAAATTACGTGGAAATTTGTAAAGAGAGTCATGCGTCTTTCCCCAAGTTTTGTACCGTTCGAGATAGAATTTATTGAAAATGGTTTGTAAGTAGTTAGGTAGGAATTTGCTGTGTTTATAAGAAAGCTCCACGTCCTTTAAAAATCATTATTTTCCTAGAGATAAACTTGACTGCAATAATTATTTTATTTAAATTAATAGTCTATCGGTTAGTTGTTGTTGCTCCATTTTAAGGACTAGGACATCGTGATACTTTAGCCCCGTGTACTTGGGTGTGTGTTTGTATGGTATAGAATTATTCGATAACCTGTGTTATTGTCGCGTCTGTAGTAGACTAGTGTGTGTAGGCCTATTTGTAAATTGGGTGAGGATCGGGAGGGAGGTGACCGTGTCCTAAAGTTAGTAACCATCCCGACATTTGCCTGGAGTAGAAGTGAGAAACCACGGAAAACCACTTCCAGGGTGGCTGACGTGGGAATCGAACCCAATCCTTTTCAGTTTTGCCCCACAAGTTTGACTATAGGACTACCCCGTTTCAGTCCTCAGCCCAAAATTATTATTTTCTTTGCAGAACCGCGAATCAAACCCGGACCTCCGGAGCAACATATAGACTAACTTACCCTAATGATCTTTCCACAATAACACAGTTTACAAGGGATAATCTACACCAAATTGAATAATTAAATTAATAATGACTTTAACAATAATAATTTCCTGTGAAAGAATTCGCAACAAATAGGCTAGTCGAATCTGTTGTGCTTTCTCAGCTTCACATCCTTCAAAAATTTCGTTATTATTTTCCTAGAGATAGACTTTTGAAAAATATTTTATCATTCTGAATTATAGGCTAATCACGGCCCTCACGTTTTGAAATCTAAGTTCATAGTAGGCCTACGAGAAGTTTCCTCTCTACAAGATATTGTAGCCTACAGTTTAATAATTTCTTCAGAGTGAAAGAACATGTTTAAATTCATTTAAGACTTCGCTCGGACTGAAAGTAAAATAGTCACATGTTCTAAATAACTGGGAGGTGCGGTACAGATTGTGAGATTGTGAATTAAAGTAAGTTTATAGTAGCCTATCTTAAGTGAAAAAGGTTAATTCACCAGATGGGATTGACTTAATTTTACTATCTGCATTGGCCATGTAGCCTATTGTTTCTACACGTCTCCAACAGAGTAAGAACTCAGTAAGAAATTAAATTCCATATTAAACGCTTAATCAAAGCCAACACCTATGACATACGTTGCCAATAGTTTCGATTGTGCGTTAAATTTTCACTCCGGCTAGCAAGAGATTTCTTTTATCACATTTGGTGAGTACGGAACAATAAGCTAGACTATATCTCAACCATAAGTTATGTTGCCAAGTAGAATTCTGGTTGCTGTACAAGGTTGTACACGGCATAATTTTCTCACCGTTGATGCAATTCTGGAGACCATGGACTTTACAAGGAAGACGGACTACCTGCCTGTAGGCGTATTGTCTGGGCAATATTAACCATCTTGGCCATATTTTTTTCAGTCACTTTGACGACTCAGTGAATCGTTCATCAAAAGGTCTCCAAAATGATTGTAAATGCTGATTGAAGTTAGGCTATAATATCACATCACCATAATTTTCTATTTTGGCAACTAAGATTTTTATTATACTTAGTATTGTATCTCTTGCTAACTGACTTCCATATTAAATGAAAAATTCTAAAGAAGAATTGTCTGTGATGTTTGGGCCTATTTTTAATTGAAATATTTTGCAAGCTTAAGTATTTTTTACATTTTCTATGAATTTAAATTTTGAGACAACAAATTTTAACTCTCTGTTTTCTACAATGGCCAAAATAGTTGATTTATTTAGATTTGAGTGTGCTGAAGTTGAAAATTACAGTTCAAAATCTAGATTAGCTCAGGTTTGGAAGTTATTGAAACTTTTATGGTCTTCACATAACTCATTAAGTTATAATGGGCCAAAATTTGTTGGGGTTATTAGCACATCTGCGCAGGGCCGGATTTAAGAGTATGCCGCCTATAGGCTAAAGTCCAATTGCCGCCCCCTCTGTAGTTCATATTTGCTTAATACATTTGTTTTATGCAACAAAAGGATAGAATTCATTGGCGTTTTCATCTTTTTTAAACATAAAGTTCATTTAGTTAAGATACAACTACAATTTTAATGGGTTACATAATAAATGTTATAGGCTTCTCGAAATTAGTTATCTACTTGTCTTTTTTTACTTATTTCTTTTAAGATTCGTTAAAAAAATGAAATGGGTTTCGAACTTAATTAATTTGTTCTTGGAGATCAGTGATCACTATTTTACACATATTTTTTATATTTTAATGCTAATGACTATCTTTTGCGTAATTGAAGAACTGTGTTCAATTTGAATTAAGTTGTCCTACATGGTGAAATGAAATTACACAAAATGTGTTAATTACTGGTCTATTTGTTGAAAAATATACAAACTTCTCTAAAACAACTCATCCCACGTAATCTTGATGTTTAAATTTACATAGCTTTCTTGCGAGATTTCTTAATGGCAAACTCGTGAATAATGTCCTCATATGAAAGTGTTTTTTGTTGCATTTGCCTCAATAGAAAGTATTGAAAGCGAGTTTAACCGTATTTCAGAAATAATAGTTCGCAGATAGTTCTTAACTCTTCTAAGGCAGGAAAAACTGTAGAAGGACTAAAACATTGTTTTAAGTAACATAAATTCTTAAATTCGTACGGAAAATACCATTAACGTCTGAAATGCTTCATTTTAGCTTTTGAACGAATTGCCACACTGCCGCCCCTGAAAATTTGCTGCTCTAGGCTGCAGCCTACTTAGCCTATTTAGAAATACGGCCCTGCATCTGCGGGGCATTATAACACCAGTTTTTATTCCACACAGTACTGTAAATCAGAAACTCACGTAAAAGTCACAATACATAAAGGAGCAGTTTTGATGCCACACAGTAACTCAGAAACTCGCGCCACAATGCACAATGGAGCACTACGGAAGACCAGCAATCTTAGACTCTGTAAGCTAGAAACAAAACACAGCACATTCATTGGCATTCCTGAAATAAGAAAAATCGAGAGCTACTGTAAAACAGAAATAAGGACGTAACAAACTTCATAACTTAGAGCAGGAAAACGGTAGCTAAAAAAAAAAAAAAAAAATGTCATTTTCGAATTCAGCGTACCAAAATTTATAAAGATTAGTCTAGATATTTTTCTTCAGGTAAAAATTTCATTGTTGAACAGTGTTATTAAAAAGTTTAAGTTTGAACTATAATCAGTTCGAGTAATATTAATGGTTACCTTTCCCTAGTCTGCCACTCATCTACTCTACAGTAGGCTACTCATAATTTGCACAACTAATGTAAACCTATAGGCTAGGCCTGCCTGACGATATTACATTTTTCGAATGGGTCTACATTACGCTATGTGAAGAATCGAAACCTCGGAAAACGACTAAACCTATCACAAGACAAAGGTCACCAAGTCTATTTAAAAATCGATTTGAGTGCTGTAGACAAATAATAAAAAGAATAGCCTAACTTATTGTTCATTTCAGTTCATATAGACATTTTAGAAGCCATTGTTTCAGCCTTACCTTCGTGATTTATTACAAGAATCGCTTTTCAGTCGGCCAACAAGGTAATGTGCATAATTTTATTACGGTAGTCTACTTAATTAATTAATTAATTTATTTTTCTCACATACCTCACAATATTAACGTGGAAAAATTGTCATTCTTGTGTATTCTATCGGCTATCAGGTTTTTCACATGTAGGCCTACTGTATGTAAGTTAAGCCTACTGTAGTCTACCTACTTCATAGTCGTCTATCACCACAAAGAATGTTTGATTGCTGTAATAGTTTCGGGGATATTGAAAACAACCTCAATATTATGTGCGGCCACCATTTTGGATTAGTGGCACATATGGAAATTTGAAGGCGCAGTTGTGGATGGACGGTGTAGAAGTAAGTTCATATCCAGGTCCAGTTAAATCGCTCCAGACAATCAGAATTTATTAGACATAACTTAAACACAAATACACCTCCACGATAAAAGAAGTTTGAATCATTTTTATAATATTATGATCCAAATAAGCTTTAAAAAATGAGACTGCCGGAAGTATTTACTCTAATCTAGCAGATAAACCGGAACTCACTTGAGTGACATGTGATTGAGGTTTAATTGCCTTTTTTAGTCACCAATTGTAGACTGATAGCCAGCAATTGATAACTTATTTAACGATCTTTTTCTAACCGACATCGCACGGCTCGGACTGCGATGTAGCCTTTATTCCCGCTGTTCAAAAATTCTACTTCTTTGGGCGGGAATCAAACCCGTTGGTTGCACTCTCTACCATTGAATACAGTACCAGTTTACTACACGGTCATTCCACCTTTTATGTCGTGTTTACCTTCTTCAACTGCGGTTATCTGATTGCAAAGGCCTGACGTTGCACATTACACCTGTAGAGTAGGCTAATCTTACGCTTGCGATTGTTAAACGTGTGATGGTTTAGGAGGATTCAGTAGTGCTCCGTACACGCATCTCCTGTTGGAACAATTGTCTTATCAATGAATTGCATGTTAGCCCATTTTTTTTTTTAATGTGAGCTGCATTTTTCGGACGTTTTTTTCTAAATAAATAAATGAATAGGCCTAATTAATTAAATAAATAAATAAATCAACTGAAAAAATAGAACGCAATATTCTCAGAAAAATATTTGGAGCAATACACAGAGATGGCATGTGGATGAAAAGACCTACCAAAGAGCTATAGACTACGAGTAGACCCTACACAGACAGACTCACCGATATGATCAGAAAACGCAGAGTAACTTTTTACGGGCACATACAGAGAATGAACAACAAGAGACTTACAAAGAAGATCTTTGATGTAGTAATCAGCTCAAACGGGAAAACTGATTGGTATCATGAAATAGAGAAATACTTAAGGCAGGTGGCGATCGGAAGGCAAATGATTGGAGACAGAGGAGAATTCAGAGACAACATTAAGAATACAACATTTGAAGCAAATGAGAAGAAGAAGACGGGAACATTGTGGACAGAACAACGGAAACAGGAACGCAGTCGAAGGATGAAGAGGTTTTGGGAAGGGAAGAGGAAGAAGGGAGAGAAGTGAAAATTAGGTCATCAAAGTTCAAACACTGTCCATAAGGGCAAAAATGATATAATAATAATAATAATAATAATAATAATAATAATAATAAATAAATAAATAAATAAAACATACATTTAGGGCCTACTGGTAATCCTGAGAAAAATGTTGTATGACGGGACTCCTTTTTATTGGCTTTTCAAAATTGCGTTGCCTTACTTTCCAAAAAGAATTCAATATCACAAAAGTGTAGCAGAAACGGGAATAGACTAAGTTCAAAACAAATGAAAGTAGAGGTTTTATTCTAGAGGTTGATCACCAAGGAATTGCATTTATAGTGATGTAACAAAAAATTTCATTTAAATTTCTTAAAATATAAACCTTGGCTTTCTCATTATGTCCAAGTCTTCCCCCGCCCCTAGGTAATTTTGACTCTACTCATTCCACTCCAGGACCAAACCCTAGTTACGCCACCGATCTAGAACTATGCATTCTACTTCTGTAGAGACATCTATAGGCTTATGTTGCTATAAGAACATCTTACTATCGGTCGCGAGATGTGATGTTGGAGATGGCTAAGTCTCGGAAGTTACTAAAAGTAGTTAGAAGTTCCAATAATTTGTCTTCTAGCCTCTCCGAATATCATTTAAAGTTTTTAAAAATCAGTTCTGCCAACATAACATTTTAGTGTCAATAAAGAATCCCTAAAAAGGTACCTACTACTGTAGGCTATAGTCAATTATTTTCGAAAGTGATTATTGTGAGTGATCTAGGCCTAATTGGTTACCAAGGCAACAAGGCTGCTCTCATAATGGGCCATTAGGTCTACTATGAATTACATCAACTTTAGTGTTGCCTCACAATATAATAATAATAATAATAATAATGTTACGGCTGTGAGTTTGTGTCATCGCTCGCCGCATGAGTCACAACTGCCCCAGGGCTGGGCTGTGCCCTGCCTCGTGTATTGCGTACGCCTTATGCAACAGGGCAACTAGGACAAAGGGATAGTCCAGAATATTCGTGACTGAGCCAGCGACGGAAACCTCGGGAAGCCGTGAACCCTGGATGGATCTAGAAGCATTTATTGACTCACCGGCCTGCTATATAAGTGCGACCTGTCAAGCAGTCGTGGTTGTTGTGTTTTACGAGCGAGTGCGAGCGCTTATCCTGAGCGACAGAAGTGTGCTGACTTGCGAAACCCCTAGTGAAGCTGATTCTCTTGACAGCGAAGGGAGTGAGGAGCTTACAGGGGACTGGCTGTGTTTTGAGCGAGTGTGCTTACTCAGTGCGAGAGAGGTCATTGTGGTGAGTTGCAAAACAGTGAGTGACAGACCTAGTGCAGCTATTTCTAGCCAGCGTACGGGACCGGACTCATTAGCGAAAGGATTAACTGTGGTCTGTTGACAAGTGAAAGGAGAAGTATTCTCGACGTGAGGAAACTGGAGTAAGGTAATAATTGCTAGTATATGCTGTTGAGGAGTGTATCTTTCTGGCCACAATAAAGTTAATTATTTCTTTAAGCAGTAATTGGTGTTGTGCCTTCTTCCCACCGTAATCCAGTTAACAAAAGTGCCACTAGGGGGGTGGCACGTAACAATAATAATAATAATAATAATAATAATAATATCGTATTCTTGGCCCGATTAAAGACAACGGTGAATATAGACGACGGCATAACTATGAGCTGTATATTCACGTCCAGAAGATCTCTGATGTAATGAGGAAAAGGAGGATTGCATTTTATGGCCACTAGCTTAGAATGAAACCCACACGATTGACGAACCGGATCTTTAACTATTTTAAAAATAAGACCAAGCCAGCCTGGTTCGAAGAGGTGGAAAGTGACCTGCAAGAGATGGAAATTACCTGTGGGGATATTCATGAACGCAATCCCTTCAGGAAGAAACTACACGACCACCAGGGTTTTCAAGAAAAACCGAAGTTGAAGACGGGAAAGATGTGGACGGAAGAAAGAAAAGAGCAACACCGGCAACGTATGAAGGAACACTGGGCAAAGATCAAAGCCCAGAGAAGCCAGTTGAAATAACGTGGTCCTTAATTGGCCGATACGATTAAAGAAGAATAATAATATCGTATGGCCTCGGATACCGGGTGCAAGCTTTGTTATTTGACGCCGAGAGGGCAGCTCGCATGCGGAATTTTATCGCTCCTTGGAGCGCTATCAAAGTCAAGGAGGTTAGATATCTAAGCTCCGTGACACCATAGCGCATTCTAGTAGAGAAAGGAGGAGCTTTTGTGTTGGCGGAAAATCTCGACATTAATTTTGCCATTATGAACACGGCCTACTGAATTCAAATCGGTTCTTTAACATGCCAACAACGTATGCCATGCGTGTTGTGAGTTTTGTTGCCTTTCAAAAATCACTTACCATGGCCAGGAGCGAACCTGCAAGCTTGGGGTTGGTAGTCCGACACGATAACCACTCACCCACCGTGGCAAGCACAATAATACGGTACAAATAGTCTAATAATAAGTTGAAATAAACCTTCAGCAAATAGACATCTCAAATGATATGGTACAGGATAGATCTAAATTCAGGGAACTGGTTGACAATCTTCAATTTTCAGACCAACCAAGCACATCCAACAGAACCTGCACGGAGGAGCGCAGTAAGGGCCATAGCGAGAAGATGAAGAGATTTTGGGAGGACAAGAAGGCCAACGCATCAGTTAAGCAGGTTCAACCGTGCCCCTGAGTAGGGCATAACGATATAAAACAAGTAGTTCCGTGAAGAACTATACAGCCTATTTTCATATGTCCTACTTATGTTAATTGCCTCTATCAACATACACAATTTCAGTTTGATTTTTGGGATAGATTCGTAGATACTGAGAACCGTCTAAATATTTCGGATGCTCGCCATTTTGGATTGTTATATGTATAGGCCATAGAGTTATGTATCATTAAAGGAAAATTATTGCTTAGCTTCATTATTCAAACTTTCACTTCGATCGCATGATTAAGACAAAAGAAATAAAAACTTAATTTTAAAATTATGCACAGCCGCCATCTTTAGGCTATGTAAACAATTCAACTAAATTAGATGGCAGTGCATTACAATATGTTTAATCATTTACTGTACCACATTTCACTGCGCTCAGATGGTTAAATCACGAGAAAAGTCTATTAAAGTGTTTCATCTTCGCTTGACCGCCATGTTCGTTTTGTACTTTAAAGGTTTTTGAAAGTTACATTGATAAACTTGCAGCAGTGCCCTTTATCACAAAATTTTAGGGTGATATCATAAATAGTTTCGGAGATATTGAATGACAGTGAAATATTTCGCACAGCCGCCATTTTGATGTTACGTAAACAATTGAACTAAATTAGACGCCAGTGCATTACAATGTGTATAAAAATTTGCTGTACCGACTTTCATTACGTTTGGACGGTTAAATCGCGAGAAAAATCTAATTATAAGTCTCAACTTCGCTTGGCCGCCATGTTGGTTATATAGTTACCAGGTTTTTGAACGTCTCATAGGTGAACTTCTAGTAGTTTCCTTTATCATCGTACAAAATATCAGGGTGATATCGGTAATAGTTTCGGAGATACTGAATGCCGGTGAAGTATTTCGCACAGCCGCCATGTTGGATTGGTGTGATACAATAAAATTTGAAGGGCACGGTCGGGATCGGCCAGAATGGTGCTATGATCTTACCGAGTTTTATTGAAATCACTCCAGCTGTTAAGAATTTATTAGGGGGGGATACACACACGAATCACACACACGCACACACAGACAGACACACGGACAAAAGGTGATCTCATAAACCTATTTTATCATAAAATGAAAATAGGCTAACAGTGTTAATAATAACATGCTGCAATCACTATAAGAGCACAGGTTATCGGACAAATTCAATAATAAACATCCAAGTATAGGCTACTAGGCTGGTAATCAAAATGAAGTAACAACAACATCATCTTCATCATCATCATCATCAACAACAACAACAACAAAACCAACAAGAAACAAGAAACAACAAGGGAATGTTTCAAATACTGACGGTTCGAAAGTCGATTGTAAAATCAACCAACTGTTTTGGATTGGTGTTCCGAAAACGGGTTCTAGTAAATCGGGTCAGCTTAATTTTGTTTTTAAAGAATTCTAATCCAAATCGTTAGCCTATTACAAAGGAGATCTTCTAAATGTTTGTAACAAGGGTTCGATTGCATTAAAACCCTGCCTGGCGAGTTTGAGAACGTGCTTGTATTGTATAAATAGGATTGTGCGCGAGGTTTTGTGCTCCGAACTGGGCGTAACCCTTCCTCTGTGTAAGTGCTCGTTTAATGCAATTGTTGGCATTCTGTTGGGGCGTGCATCTCGCTAGGCCCCATACGGCGCTAATTGCAGCCCAGACACAGTTCTCACACCGGCATTATTTGTTACTTATTTGAGACCAGTGTTGGGGCGTGGACATGACGCTATATTGTGTGTGGCAAGGGGATCGTTGCGTTGTAGAGAATTTAATTTCAAATCAATCCGTAGTGTCCGCTTCCCGAGGTACCAACTAAATGGAATGCCTTATTGTTAGGGACAGGAAAATTCATTTTATTTTTATAATGATGATTGCTGTTTTAAGGGGTATAACTGCAGGGTCATCTGCCCTTCGTTAGCTTACACAGTTAAAAATACAAATTTAGCTTTATTAAAATTTAGATGTGGATTTCTAAAATAAAAAGAGTCTAATCATCAGTAGTCTAGATCCCTCCTGCGATCATGACAAATGAGCATTCAAATGAAAGAGAATAGACATTAGCAGTGACGAATTGCTCTGTAATTTAATAAATATCTATAATTTCTTTACAAACTGACTTTAAAAAAATGTATGAAGTGTGCGATTTGCATATACTGTTGCTGTAGGAAATTATGCTCCATAATTGCTGTCCACTTCACATTTTCGCATCTGTGACGCTTGTTTCACGTCATTTAACATTCTGAGGTATTTCCTTCATCATTTTCCATGGATTTCAGAAACAGTAAATCAAAGGAATGAGTAGACTACTCAAATCGTGTAATTTCATAAATATCGAATAACCTGTGAGTGTTATGATGATCCAATTTTCAGTGATTGCCTTCTTAATGTTAGGGAACGTAGAACTTGAAATTCTAACTGAAATAAGTTATAAATAGGCTAGTGTTCTAGGCCTATAATCATTTGGTTGAAATAAAAACATAACAACCTTTCTCCTTAAGTCTCTCAATTATAAGCCTATTGGGGAAAGTGTGGTTTATGAACATGCGAGATTTCTCGCTCAGGTCCGCTAGTAGACTATTAATCGAACAAAAAATAGGGATATGCAAAAATATTCCGAATACAAAATGATTTTCAATTCAAAAAAGAGGCATGGAACACTTGCCAATTTAGATTGCTGGCCCTAACCGTAGGGACATGTTTGCGTCGTTTTGTGGTGTACAGGGTAGTATCCGCCCCCGTTGACTTCCCACGTGTTTGGGAACACCCTGTATATCAACAAATGACGGTAATGAAGAAAATAATAATTACAACTTGTAAGTTACTGTAACTAAATTATTTTTAGCCTATTTTCATTTATGAAAAATAGGCTTATGAGATCACCTTTTTTTTCGTGTGTGTGTATGTGTGTGTCCCCCCCCCCCCAGCCCCTATTAACTTCTAAACGGTTGGAGCGAATTCAATGAAACTCGGTAAGGTCATAGCACTATTTTGACCGACCCCGACCGTGCCCTTCAAATTTTATTACACCTCACCAATCCAACATGACGGCCCTGCGAAATATTTCACCGGCATTCTATATCTCCGGAACAATTATTGATATCACCCTCAAAATTTGTACGTTGATAAAGGGAACTACTAGAAGTTCACCTATGAGACTTTCAAAAGGCTCTTAACTACAAAACGAACATGGCGGCCAAATGAAATTGAAATTTTAAAATGGACTTTTCTCGCGATTTAACCATACAAATGCCATGAAACTTGGTACAGGAAATGTTTATGCACATTGTAATGCATTCGTATCTAATTTAGTTCAATTGTTCACATAACCTTAATATGGCGGCTGTGCGAAATATTTCACCGGCATTGTATATCTTCGAAACTATCACCGATATTACCCTGAAATGTTGTACGGTGATAAAGGGCACTACTAGAAGTTTAGCTATCAGAAATCCAAGAACCTGTAAAATACAAAACGAACATGGTGGCCAAGCGAATGTGAAACATTTTAGTAGACTTCTCTCGCGATTTAATCATCTGAGCGCAGTGAAATTTGGTGCAGTAAATGTTTATACACATTGCAATGCACTGACATCTAATTTAGTTCAATTATTTCCATAACCTCAAGATGGCGGCTGTGCGCAATTTTAAAATTAAGTTTTTATTTCTTGTGTATTAATTATGCGATCGAAGTGAACGTTTGAATAATGAACCTACGCAAAAATCGTCATCTAATAGTAGTCTACATAACTCTATGGCCTACATATATAAAAATCCAACATGGCAACCAACCGAAATATTTAGACGGTTCTCAATATCTACGAATCTATTACAGCAATCAAACTGAGATTTTGTATGTTGATAGAGGCAATTACGTAAGTAGCATATATGAAAATAGACTGCATCGTTCTTCACGGAACTACTTGTTAGATTCTGAGTTCAACTTGTTTAGGCTTCTCGCTTCGTCATGGGATTCTTTCAAAATTCATATATGGTATATCTGGACACAGGGACCAAGTAAATGAAAAAATAAAATCATTCCTTTTGAAGTTGGAAGGCGAGGCGTGTGTTGGCAACTTTGCTTTAAGCGAACAGTTCTGGGCGTGGAGTTCACACGTCACAGAGCTTAGCATTAATCAAAGAAAGGAACAAGCAACTCCTTTCTCTCACCTTCAGTCGCAAATACGTACAAGTACATTGCATAATCTGAGACTCTTTGCCGAAGAGAAGGCTGCAAGTCCTCAGCGGGGGTCACAACACCTGCGGCGAGAGCTTGCTCAAAGGGCCCGCTCAGCAGGTACAAAACTCACACTGCAAACTGGGGATTTAATTATTTGTTTGTGTGTATTGTTACGAGCGTCAACTCCCGTGAGAAATGTGTTCGGGCGAGAGAAGTGGACACTCACTGCAGGTGGTGTATTAACTAAATACATCTCCAATATCAAATTAAAAGTAGTGTAAAGTATTCGGCTTCGCTGTAATACACTCTCCACCTTGGTCCGTTTTAGACGTGTCAACGTGAAATAAAAATTGTTGGAATACAGCGACGTTCGTGAAAAAGTGTTACAGTGAAAGGTGGTGATATCGTTTTATCTCTCTTCCGCTGCAACGCTCTCTCTCTCTCTTGTGTTGCTGCGCTCGAGTGTAGCTACTGACGTTTTTGGATGTCACGGGTGAACTTCTGGTTGGATTCTGATGCGGTTTTTACCATTCTGTAAAGGATATCTTGAGGATGATTTCTGTGGAAAATAATTTATTTATGATCAAAGGAAGCCGAGCAGTAACAATTTCAGTAAAAACGTAAAAAAAAAGCACACGGTGTCCGTGATCTTTTTAAGCTTAAGCTGCGCAAATCATTAAAAATACCAATATACGTTATGTAATATCAGTGTAAGAATCGTTCAGCATGAAAAGTTCTACAAAAAAGTCCGCGAGAGCATATCTCTATCTTCAATACATCGCCCACTATAGGCTAAGTGTTTTTACGTTTTCATTTCTTCCAACAATCTCCATTCAAATACTGAGGCGACAGTTTACGAGCTGGCTAGGGGCGAGTTTATCACCCCAGTTACAGCCTGGCTAGCGGGCGGACATATTACTCCAGATAGGCTGCAGCCAGCAGCAAACTGTCGAGTCGTGTTGAGTTATAACTTCAGAGAAGAGTGGTTGTGTTTGGAGTTTCCCTGGAAGTGCAATTCGGCTTTTCTTCATTTCGCATGTAAACTTTCCGTTCCGCAAAATACATAATTGGGGTAGATGACCTCGTAGTTCCTCCTCTTAAAACAGCAATAACTACAGTATTAGTCTACTTATAAAATACATAATTAAAAAAATATACGAAGCTGAAATTTTGCAAGAGCGACAGTTTAAACAAATCAGTCCGAGAATACGTTGTCACGCTCAAATATCGTCGCGCATCGTAGTTGCACACACCCAATAATATTTTTAGAAGTGGAAATCAAACGATTGACCGTGACATTTTAGCTCGAAAATCCCACTTGCAATAACTGGGAGTCAAACTGGGCCCGCCACGGTGGGACGCAAGCTTACTCTTTGTGCTTACTCTTGCCAACCTCTACATTGCTTCCGTCTCCTTTCTCTTCCCCTGGAGCTCCTCAAAGCTCGATATCTGGGTGAAGATTATTCTTCACTGCTTTACACTCTTTCAAAGTGTTTCATTCAGAAGCAAACTTGCTTGTTGTGTATTCTCATCTCCAGTTGGTCGACTTGCGATGATGAAACTCGATCCAGCAATCGATTAGTGATTGGACGAATGGTTGCAATTACTCAGCCCATGTTGTTCTGGCTCCCCTCAGCTCTTTGTTGCGATATTTTCTTGCGCAAGGGAGAACACAGTCAGGGGGTTGGAAACAATGGAGGTGAGACAAGCGACTGCGAAATGGGAAACTCTGCTGTAATATCGCACGGTCAAAGATACCAGTTACTTCCCTCCTCTTCTCTTCTTAAATCAAAGTCAAACTTTTCAACTTGTCTGCGAATAGTATTGATCGACCACGGCAGCTTCGCATACAAAGGCGAAAGGCCAGAGAGCCAGGCTATCCCCAAACTCGGTGGGATCGAACCCCGGTTGGTTGGTTCCTTAGTTTAGGGGCTGCAACTTTGGGTGTGTGTAGAATTTGTCTGATAACCGATGTTAATTGTGGTGGCTGTATTGAAAATGAAAATCCACTGCCTGCTTCCAGTCGATCGACTGGGTCAGGGAATGGAATGAATGAAGCCCCCATCTAGCTGCGACGATATGAACTGTGCCGGCTGCCGAAGCCTGTCGCACTCCCCTGGGGCAATGATTAAATGAATGACAGATGAAATGAAATGATAGTGGAGAGTGTTGCTGGAATGAAATTGTGACAGGGAAAACTGGAGTACCCAGAGAAAAACCTGTCTGCCTCCGCTTTGTCCAGCACAAATCTCACATGGAGTGACCGGGATTTGAACCACTGACCCAGCAGTGAGAGGCCGGCGTGCTTCCGCCTAAGCCACGGAGGCGTCCCTGGTGGCTGTGTTAGTGTGTGTTATCTGTTTTAATTCAAGTAGACTAAGGACTGCAGACAATAATTTCAAGTAGTTCCTACTTTTGCTACCAAATGCTACCAACCACGACACCTAGCTTGCGGACTTGGCTACTAGATGGCATCGCATTCAGCACCTGGCAGCGAACGTTGGAACTAATATAGCGTTATCAATTCTAACGTACAAATTTTGGCTTCACACAAGTGTAGGTCTACTTAGTGCAGGCTGTTCCAAATCCACGAACTTGAGTATGCGTACACGCGAGTACTCAGCAGTAATGCTCGGGGCACGGTTGGAGAGAGACTGGGGGTGAGAGCCAATACGTCACTGGGCGAAGGTCATAGTACAAGTCCATGCCCTTCCTGACAATCTTGATGTATCCACCACTTCGTAACGGCCGCCCCTACAGCAGAGCTGTATTGCATATTGCAGGTTTACTCATACAAGGCGGCGAGTACTCAGCTGCTCACGGGCGAGCTACTCGGCTGGAACAGCCTGACTTAGTGGAAGGTTCTTTTTCATGCCATAAATCTATGACATGGGACCACCGACATTACTTCCCCTCCGAAGGAAGGTATACAAAGATAGTTTAACGCTCTTAAAAAATCCGACGACTTTGGCCGGTTTTGAACCCGCGACCTTGGCCATAGAAGCTCAGCATGCTACCAACTACGCCACCGAAGCTGACGGCTGGAACACTACTGTCAGCCGTCTTTGAACTGGTTTCTCTGTGAATTCCTATTTTCAGCTCCAGGCAAGACAGGACGGTGTCTTTTAACAGGCTGCTTCCTTTCAATCCCTTGATCTTTTATTCATCTTCAGTCTTCTCAAATGAGACTACTGTTCATGAAGGCCATCCGGCCGCAAAAATCATTCTCCAAGTAGAAATTCACATTTTATCCTCGATCCTGGATCCTGGATGCAATTATCGTATAGGGAAGCGAAACTCATTTTGCAGAGTATGCACTGACTGGTGAAGAAAACCCCGTATAACGCTGTGATGTTTTCTAGTTCTGCCGGTGTTCCGTAGGGGCGCTGAACTCATATTTTTAAAGTTCGCGTTTAGCATCCACTTACTTAATATTTAACTTACAATGAACACTGTAACGGTAAAGGAGTAACTTTATGGGTGTGATATTCACATCCCAAAGGGGCAGTATTCGAAACATATAGCCTAACATACTCTACCCTTTAAAAAAACCACCTGCCAGTACCCCGATGGACGGATCGCAGCTTCTTCATGGCCCCAGCTAGGTAAAGGAATGCCTGACACATGAGGTAAATCGGCATACATAGATTTCTTCCTGCAATGACATTACACTACGGAATAAAGACAAAATTTAACAAGGGTAGAGTGAGAAACTTGCGCTTCTCGGGGCAAATGGGATGAGAAGATTTAAATGGGCGCCTGTCTTTAATTCCATAGCATAATCTCACTTTAATTATCAATCAATAACGCTCGGTTTCTATAAAAATAGTGGACAAACGAAAATCCTCGTGTACCTCATTTATTAACTAAGACGATACGATGAATGAAAACCTTCCTAAAAGAAATAATCGAAGAGTAAAATAAAATGAAATAAAGTCGCCTCCGTAGCGTAGCGGTCAGCATGGTTAGCTGCCACCCCGGAGGTCCTGGGTTCGATTCCACGAAATTTGAAAAGTGGTACGAGGACTGGAACGGGATCTACTCAGCCTCGGGTGGCCCAAATGAGTAGAGGGGGTTCGATTCTCCCTCTGCCATCCTCGAAGTGGTTTTCCGTGGTTTCCCACTTCGTCTTCGGGCAAATGCCGGGATGGTACTTTCTTCAAGGCCACGGCCGCCTCCTTCCCTCTTCCTTGCCTATCCATCCTAACCATCCCGTACCTTCCCTCATGAGCCCCTGTTCGCTTTGCATGTGAGGCCGCCTGGGCGAGGTGCCAATCCCACCTCACCAGTTGTATCCCCTCCGATTCGATGTTCCCAGCTCTAGGACACTGCCCGTAGAGGCGGTAGTGGTGAGTTCCCTCGCTGAGTCCGTGGGTTCCACCAACCTGGAGGGTAAACGACTAAGAAAAGAGAAGACATTGTGGTGTTTGAAGCCATATTTTCAGTGTTGCCTTAGTACATATTGTACATATTGTAAATATTTTCACCTGTATTTCAAACATAGATTTTATAGCCTAAGTGTATTGGATCTGATGATGATCGCTTGACGATCGAAACTGGTCATCCTAGTGTTTTATTAATCTCATGTAATTTATTTCAGGATTAGGGCATAACCCATCTCTTTTGGGTACATTCGTGTTGACCGACTGAAAAGCACTAAACTCTTGAAAAGAGAAGAAAAAAGAAGAAAATAAAATAAATTAAATACTCCTGAATAAAATATAACTATGTTATCTAACTTAAAGACCTTCTGAAATGCTGCTCCTCGCATTTCCTGGGCATTCACCTCGACTTCTATTTTTCATTGGAGTTAATTTAACAACGTTTCAAAACTCCATATTTCCTAAATTCTTAACCGTAGACGTAATTGTTCTATTCTAAACACATTTCTATATGTTAATCTACACTATACATTTTAACTCCATTCTATTTCACTCAAAAATATTCACATTTAAACGCAATGGGATATAGCCAGACGTCACTATTAACTCTACAACTATCTGTACATCTATTTACAACAATATGCTTATTTCAAGTCTTTCCATTCCTTCAAGGATTCCACTTTCACTTCCATAACTCACACCAAATATTCATGCTTAGAAACTGCTGACTTTAGTAGCTCTCCCTCTTTTCAATTCAGTGTTAATTGAGTTCTCTAAAACCGTACAATGAAGTGTAGTTCTGGCAGATTGTCTAAATAAAGAATAAGAAAAATCAATGACAATAAATGTTGTTACAGGGCAATTTCCTCATTCGTGCATTTACTCTCCACAAAATCTATAGTTGCCATTACTGCTAAAATACGCATAACCTTCTTCATAAATACATTTTTCCTTTCCAATAAATGTGGCATAAATCTTCACATAATCACGTATCCCTAATTCGCATCTGAACCACCTTCAGTTGAAAAACATCACAACACGTTTTTCTATTTTTTTTCACGTATAGACTTACTTCTTTAAATTCCTTTTACATATTATAGAATCACTAGCAGAAGTACCCGCTCTTCGAACGGTCTTCGGTATTAATAACCAGACGTTATCATTTGAGCTACGGTTGATATGGTTAGGGGCGTGTCATTCCTTCATAAGTTTATCAGAACGAAGTTAGTTTTCTGGGTATATCGCAGACACTGTTTATTTAAGGGCCATAAAATGTGGTTTTCGGAGACCAGTTAAAGATTCCCTACTTTTGTGTCACACATTGAGAAGCGCAACATATGCTTTGTCATCCTTGTAGGATTTCTTTTCGCCCCTTCTCTGAGAAGTACGTTCAAGAGTATTCTACATGATTGGTGTATTGACTCATGGTTACAATACCTAATTTTACGATGCTCCAAGCTCCCGAACATGAATTATAGGCGTACATAAACATAAATATGTATCAACCACACAGTACCAAACAAAATCATCTTTACAATGAACCCGTTTGTCGAAAAAATATGATTACTTAAAACGTGCTCTCAAGCTAAAATAACCTAGCGTGTACTTCCTGACGTGACAATAATATTGAAAACCTCGTAGACGAAACGCAATATATTTCAAATTAAAACTGACCCTCACCGTTATGGAAAGTCCCCAACCCCAGGAAGACCCCCTTAATAAATTATAAAGGCTTGTGGTGCATGAAAATTCGGGATTTTTAGCCTCCAATGGCCCGAATTCCCAAAAGCTGCAAAAACACTATTCCAATTTTTGAAAATAATGTTGCTGTTTGGAGATTTAATAGACCTTCTGTACAACATATCGCATATCGCACGTGTAAGTCACGTGTAAAAATTGTAGGGTACCTCTTGACCCCCTTAATCGCATTGTTGAATTTTACAGTCTATGTTTGATTCCACGATAACCTTATAGCCATTTGCAAACTTTCACAGAAATGTAATAAATTGAGTGGCATTGCTTCTTACAGAAATAAATGGAAAGCAGGATGTCACCTCTTGTGATACTGTTGTCATGGTTACCGGCTTGCATTACTTCATTATTTTCTTCTTGTTCTTCTACCTCTTCTTTCGGATGGGCCAGCTAAGGACCACGACGTTCAACTTTTCAGTTTGGCGAGGGACTTGATGTTTGCCCAATATTCGCGCATTATCTGGCTATGTATCTCCTTTCTCTATTTTGTCCAGATGATGCCGGGTTTCTTACAGGGTGGTCTGTCCTGAAAACTCTTCTGTTTAAGTATCTTTCTGAGATGTGATCGGCTTCGAATATGGCTTTACATTATCTTCAGTTCTTGGATATCCTTGTTAACTACTGTTAGCGACGGTGTCAAGCTCTTTCTATTCCTCCAGCAGTTGAGAATCCGGTTGGTTAGTCTTGTTGGGTTCATCCATGAGACATGTCCGTAGAAAGCCAGACGTCTCTTCCTGGCCACATCTGTGATTTTCTCAGTATATTTATATAGCTCCTGATTTGGTGTTCTTCTGTACTCGTCATCTATTTCTTAGTTTATTAAATGAAATTAGTTTTCTGGGAATATCTCAGAAACGTAGTTTTTGAGCCTTAAAACGTAGTAGCCTCCGAGCCACAGAGGGGCTGAAATTGAGTTTTGTCTCGTCCTTGTGCCTCATAATATAATAATAATCATAATAATAATTTCTTAATATAGGGATAGCGATATAATAGACATTTAGTACCACACCCGCCCGTGTAAATCACGTGAAAAAATTCAAGAGAACCCCTTGACCCCCTTAAGCGCATTATATACTGAACCCGATGGGGTTATGCTGACTGGAATCGAACATGGTTCTCAGAGACTGTGATCTCAGTAAAAAGGTTCCACCAGGAAGCGAACCAGAGATCTGTACAGGGAGTTTCTTGGTAAAAACCCCTCGAAAGAAATGTATATTTAATCACTGGTGTGATTTTTGATGAAATGGCATTATTTAGTAAAATAATGTAGGAAATAATGAGCAGATTATATCATTATAAGACGATTTGGTGTAAGCTATTGGAGGCTTGAAGCACAGAGGAGGGCAGAGCTGACATTTACTAATTGGCCCAGAATTGTGGGTTGGTCCCAGTGGAGCCACGTCCATCTCTGTCACCCCATTATGTCGTCTGGAGCAGGGGTGAGGCCTGAATAATGACATAGTTATTCCCCGACGGAGAATAGATTTGGAGTAGGGGCGGAGAAATGCCCAGAAAAATCATTGATTACTCGTGATTGGAGTAACGAATCGAGATGAGAGTTGCACACAGGTGAATATTTTGGCAAGAAGATAATTTTAGAGTCTTTTACCTGCGAAATTGGTGCATAATTAATGATGTGCGTAAGGACTGTAAAACGACCATTGTTCGCGGATGGATGTGAAGATGTTGCCGGGGGTTTCCCGTTAGGTAGCGTCCCACGCCATGAAGAAAGGAATTAATATTAATTAATTGAACGAGCGATTCCTTTGCACACAGATAGTTTTGGGACCTGTGAAGAGAGAGGAACACAATGATCATGGTTTGAAGACCTGAATCATGCTGTGAGAGGAGCCAAGATTACGCGGGAAGATTTCGCTCTACTTTCTGTGGAAATCCGATATAAGGGAGTAGACCCCAGGAGGAGCTCTCAGCTATGCTCAGTTGAAACTCAGTTGTCACGCAGTCTACATGCCGCCAAGCGCAGTTACAGCCAGTTACAGTCTTACTCAATTGTCAATTGTAGCACAATGGCAATAAGTTGCAATCAGTATGCAGCAAATATGCAGCAGTACGAGACAGCGTGTAAGTCGCATACAGAAGTCTTCAAATAAGCTACGTGCAGTCTTCGAGTGAAACTTCAGTCAGCTACAGCCAGGTTGAAGCAAGTTCGTCAAGGCAAAACGCATGACGATTCTATTCATCAAGACGCCGGACAAAGACTGGTATGTGTAATAGAAACAGTAAATATGCTTGTATGAATAATAGTCGTGATACAGGCATAATCAGCAGCACGAACTATGACGTGTTCAGTTACGAAGCACCGTATAGACTAACGGTAGAACTATTGTATATAATTATTTGTGAAAGTGTTGAACTTTATTAAGCGCAGTGTGTATAGTATTAACTAATCGTGTATGTGTAACTACGATAGAATGCGCGAAAGAAACTCTACTAAGTGTTTGGTATTGCCATGAGAGTACCAGATGTTAACGCTCATGTTTGGGAGCCAGCGTATTGATGTAACGCAGGACGCTTACTGTAGGAGTAATGATCGTCATAAAACTGTTGGAGAGTTCCGAGAGCAGATAACCAGACTTTCAATCAGGAGTTGGTAACGTAAGATGCCGTCGACACCTGCAATTTCGATCTCTGCTAGGGAATTTCAGCATTGAAGTGTGTATAAAGTGACGAGTGTTCAGTGTAATGTATATGTAAAAATATCATTTAAAGTAGTGTTTGATGAAGTGTTTCACTTGTTTGGGGAGTGATAACTTCCTGAAAGGTATGCAACGTGTCGTGTTGGTGATAGGAATTATGTGTAATCAAGTGTGTGTAAACAAGAGAAATATGTCGCGTTAAACCCATTATGGCGGGCGACATGGAAGAATATGATTGGTCGGAGCCACCTTAGATGCCTATAGAGATGTAAGTACCCCACAAATTATGGTTATGATTATGTAGAAGTATGGACCGCTGCATGTCTGTGATTCCGTAAAGGTATTGTGAATTCCTTATAGATGCCAGTAAAAATCAGTTAGGAGGCTGATCCTCCATGTTTAATCAGTATTGAGTTGATTTTGATAGAGTTGAAATGTTGATTTGCATCATTAAGTGGAGTAATTATTCCCACTATGAATTAAGAATGGCAATCAGTTATGTAAATGCAACGAACGCGATTGTTCGAGTTTAAAACGTCTAGCTATGTCGGAAATTTTGGTAATTTATGTGAGAATAATAATAAATAATGATTTTGGTCATTTATGTCAATGAGATTTATAATAATAATAATAAAGGATGATTTTGGTCATTTATGTCAGTGAGAAATGATGATAATAATCATACTGGTTATTAAGAGTATGAATGAACACATCAGGAAACAAATAAATGTTGTAAGTGAGAATTATTAACGCTAATTGCAAGACTTATCAATCTAAGCAGGAAGATGTTACAATGAGATTACATTACAGTAACTATGGAAAGAAGTTTTATATCAGAATATTGCATATATTCAGTAATGATACCAGTAATGAAAGAGCTTTTAGTGAATTGAATTTGCAGCTTAATTGAGAAGCTTATAGAGTAAATGTTAGATTTCTCTTAATATTATAGGTCGGAGTGTCGTAGCATGGAGCATTAGGGGCCAGATAGTCTATTCTACGTATGAATTCTCCTATGTCGTGGACATTGTTGGAGATATTATTTATTCCAGAGTTTTAGTGTAGGACCCTAACTCTGAAGAAAGGATTGAAATGTGTTCCGGACTGGAATCTTGACAGAGTCGAGGAAACAAGGACCCCTCGCAGCTCTATGATTTCCCGAGAACTTATTGATGAGTTATTTACGCTCGTTGGCAGCGAAACTCATGGCGACAGTGGTTTTCTGCGCCTATATTATACTTGAGACATCGGTCAACCGCCAGGCTCATGCATTGCGAACCCCGAACCTTCATGTTGAATGGACCCATGTGAGGCCATTAATTAATCGTTATCCTCGACGTAGGAATAATTACAAAAGCTCATTCAATACCTGTTGGCATAATAGTCAATTAAGATCCTTTGGGAACATGTGTGTCGGTCAGGACACAGTATTTGTCTTGTAAATCTTCACTGCTTAGAGAGAGGGAGGCTTTCAAACTTTTAGAAAGGTCGAGATAATTGGTGAAACGACCCATTCCACTTTCTATTGTGTAGCGACTTCCTTAGCCGAGGGTCGGTGCTAGCCACCCGGGCCGCTCAGGCAAGTTATAAAGGGAAGAGATTCTAGACCTTGTTGAAATGACATATAATGCATGAGTGTTATGTTGAGTATTAGAGCCATGTGGTTTGTGAACACATGGATAATTATAGTTCATCCTGATGGTTCATTATTTTAGCTATCTGACGAATAGTTACATGATATGTTTGTACTGTCACTGGAGCCAAGTCATGTAGTTGGTGACTAGATGCCAATCGCCATGAGCGCGAGGTAGTCTATTGTACAATCCGACATAAGCTATAACGTAACGTTTTATCTAGGAATCACAGACAGCATGCGGTGAAACCATATAATTGGAGGATGTGTAGGGGGTAGCTTACATAATTATGGAGTTGCACGTCGATTTTGGTGCAACGTCCAAATAGGTAAATGCATGCAAAGCATTTCATTGGTGAGAAGAAAAATATTAAAACACGCACGGCACACATAATTGTTTAACATAAAGAGGTTTAAGGAATAATCCTTGTTGTAATATTAAAGAAGTCACATTGTATGACTGTTATGTTAATGTACAGTTTGTTTTGAAGTCGTAGGTGCATCAGCGCACTAGTATATCCTTGTGAAGTTCACAGAAGGGTAAAGCCTTATGGCTAGGTATGACTTTGTTGTGATTTTATATTTGTTTACTTGTGGATTGTGGAAGTAAAAATTTTGTTTGCTTTATTTTATGCTTTTTGGGTATTGTTTGTGTTTGAAGCCATGATTTATTTCAATGAATTAAAGTTTTAGAATAGAGTTGTGCCTTATCATTGTAGAGTTGATACCTTTTAGCCTCAAATCCAAAATATGCACTGCTAAATTGGGGTTACCGTACACGCCTGAGAGCTGATGCTAGTTGGAGGCAGATGCATATTATCCACCGAGATTACTCACATGGGTACATGGGAATTGGTGTCCTATACTGTGATTTGAGCTAATGGTACGACTAAAGTCGGTCAGATTTAATGCACACAACTCTATTAAATTAAGAATTAACGAAGTAGGGTGTGACCGCTCCTAATCCATAGCTAAGTTCCGATACGTATATATAAATTTTGATAGATACCTGTAGACATTATTCTCTATTAATTTATCATGGCCCAAGCAACGTGGGGCGGTATTAACTCTTTATGGAACCGCCTGCGTCAGTGCAATATGAGCGATGTTGGCATTGCACGAACCGGGCAACGATAGATAAACGATAGATACTATTCATTTATCATGGCGCCCAGAATACGTGGAGCTTATGGGATTTAGGGAAAACCCATAGATTTGTATGGTATTTCATGGGGAAAACCAAAGTAATTGTTTTGCCTCAAACTGTGTTTGAGTGATTTCTGAATTCAGTAGGCTTTTGAGGTAACGCAGAATCTCTCTATTGAGAAGAGAATGGCCTAAGGGTACGAGCGTTACTTACCCAATCCACAATCTACCATAATATTATCAGGTTTTGTACGACTTCACAATATGTGTGCAGTGTTTGATGTTTCTCTTCGAAACGTATCCACATATTTTTCCAGGAAGCCTGCCTGCATATTTAAGTGTGTTATTGGAAAATGTCAGGTACGCAGGAGATCTTGCAAGTTATTGCAGGACTGAAACAGCATTTTGATGCTGCTCACGTGCAGAAGAAACTGGAAACCAAAGCTTTCCAGGATAGTATAAATGCTCGGTTAGATGCCAATCAGGAGGCAATTAATGCAACTCAGGTTGAAATAAACAACCGTTTAGATGCAAATAAAACTGAAATAAACAATCGTTTAGATGCCCATCAGGAGGCAATTAATGCAAATCAGGTTGCACTAGATAATAAGTTAGGTCAAATGCAAGAAGTCATTAAGACCGAAGTAACAGATACTGTTGTAAGCATTGTATCGGAAATGCAGGTAAATACTGATAAACGTTTCGAGGCTATAGAAGCCAAACTTGAGGGTAATTTGCAAGCGTGTAGGCATGCTCAGGAGCAAACCAACAGTAAATTAGAGGCGTTGTCTAACGATATTAAGGATATTCAGATCCAAAATGAGGCGAATCTCGAACGCCAAGCGAAACAGTTCGCAGAGTTTACGAAAACAGTAGACCAGAGATTAGAGGAGAACGACTCCAAATGGGACCAGAAATTGAAAAGTTACGCTAGAGCAATTAACGGTGACCTCAAGAAACAGGACCAGAATATATTAGGTCAATGCCAGGAAATAGGCGAAATTAAGGCTATCGCTCATGAAAGTAAGGAGCTGGTAGGCAACGTGAAAAGTCAGATGGGTAAAGTTCATAAAGAACTGGACCAAGTGCAAAGCGACATTATCATAGTCAATAAAAGACAAGAGGAAAATAGAGGCGAGATCACCAAGGTCCGGAATGAATTGTCTAAAGTCAATGGACACATTCAAGATGAAATTAAAGGTATGAGAGAAGAACTCGAAATAAGAGAAGGCCAGAAAACAGAGGCAAGCGACAAGACCCTTGCTCAAATTAAAGAGGACGTAGAGGATGAATATCCCATATCAAACAAAGTCTGAAAGAAGACAAGGTGAAAATTTTTCAAGTAGCCGAGGAAAACCGAGATAGGCTTACGAGAATAGAAAAAGAAGTCATTACTCGCCTAGAAAGAGCAGAAATGCGCCATAACCAAATGGAGACTAGGATAATAGCACAGGAGGAGACACTTCTGAAATATCCTAAGTCAAGTGAAGGCAGCATAGAGGATATAAGAAAAACAAGGTGGGCAGACCTAGAAACCCAACCTATAAGCAGAAATGCTACAGGCGCAGGAGAAAGTCCTTACATGACGCCAGGTGTACCAATTGCGGCATCGACGCCACATGAAAATGCGATGCACACCCAGGTGATAAACGTCATTAGGGCAAGCGAAGAAAAACCTAGGAAGTTTTCAGGTAGTCACTGTAGTATGACACCAAAATATTGGTTAAAGGAAGTGACTGAATATCTCAATGATGCACGAATACCGCAGGAGCGTAGGCTACGTGCTATAGAGAAGTTAACAGAGGGGGAGTGCGCATTATGGTTTCGCAGCTTCCGTTACACTTTTGATACTGTTGAGGAATTCCGCGAGGCATTCTTGAAGAGATATTGGGACGCCGCGACTCAGCAGAATTTACGGCTGGATTTGTATGCCAAAAAGTACAGCACGAACAACCCGACGAAGTACGCAGAATTCTTCATATCGCAGATGTGTCGTTTTAAAGAGCTGGATCAAAAACCTAGTGAACTGGAGCTATGCATTGCTATCGCCAAACAGCTTCCATACGAGATCCAAAGGCTACTAATCTCGGCTAATGCGAAAACTGCTATGGAAATGGAGACAGTTCTAAGGCAACTGGACCTCACCACAGCAAATACTATGCGTCAGAGTCGAACCATGGAACAAGTCCACGTGACCAACACACAGACTGACCAACAGCAAGCTCCAAGGAACAACAAGGCCACGAGCACAGAAACTTTAGATTCCTATGGACGGCAATGGGAACAGGAACCCAGAAAATGGCAGTCAAGGTACAAAGGAAATGCTAATAAAGCAGGAAGAGGTCGAAGTTCGTGGAATAAACACAATAACAGGGGCAAACCGTACCATAACAATGGAGGTAATAATGGCCAGGAAGGCAATAATAGAAATTGGAGACCCCAAGAGAGAAGAAGTAACTTCGATGACGAGGCAGAAGAGCGATATCATGCTTCTTTGCGATACGTCGAAGAAAGGGGAGATGAGCCCCAGAAATCACAAGTCCGCTGGCAAGAAGTCATGCAGAACAGGACATCGCCAGACAGATATGGAGATGGAGCTAAGAGTTTGGAACTACAGCGCAGCGAACAGGAGAGAAGGAACTCCAAAGGGGCGGGCGCTGAAGAAAAAAAAAACGCCAAAATTAGAAGAGCTCGAGACTGATGGATGGAAGTCTATTAACATCATCAATTGGATAGCCAAACCAGAAGAATTGATTGAGGATACAGGAGGACCACAGGTCATGGTCAAGAGAGAATTGCCTATTATAATTGTGAGAGTGGCAGGATTAAAAGTCAGAAGTCTGTTAGATACGGGATCAACAGTGAGCCTGATGACACAAGCTCTATATAATGAAATAGCCCGGAGAGAGAACATTTTGAAGATACCGATCTCCAGTGTCAAAATTAAAGGGGTAATTCCAGACAGAACAATGATATGTAAATACCAGGTATTCCTAGATTTACAGATAGGAGGCTCTATTTTCTCACAGAGTTTCCTGTTAGTAAACAAACTACCTTATAACCTACTTATTGGGGCAGAGTTTATAAGGGAATACAGAGTGATAATTGACCTAGCACAGGACAGGGTTATGTTCCATGTGAATGAAGAAGCTGAAGGCTTAGAGGTCGCACTCAATGAAATTGAACCAGGATCCAGTGAACAAGTATGGCATACATACAGAGATGTGGCTGATGAAGAAGTGTTAGCTATTGAGCAGTTAGAAGCGGAGCTCAAAACACTAGCCACAGACTTGGAAAAAGATCTGGAACCCAAATTGGAAGAATACATTTCGGAGAAGCTAGAAGAAGCGAAAATTGGGCTAAAAGAGAAGGAAAATTTAAAGCAGTTATTGCTGGAACAGAAGGAAGTCTTTGATTCGAGACCTGGTCGGATAAAGAACTTCACTTATGCTTTTCAAGTCAGTGATTGGACACCATTTAGGCAGAAACCCTACCCTATAGCTGAAAAGCATTATGCTAAAGTGAAAGAGGCAATTCAGGAGATGTTGGAGGCCGGCGTTATTGAGAAAACACCTACGCCTTATGTAAGTCCATTGGTAATTGTACCAAAGTCAGACGGATCTGTCAGAGTCTGCTTGGACCTGAGACGCTTAAATTTGAGAGTTATTCCGGAATTTGACCAAGTGCCACCTATTAAAGAGATCCTCAGGAAGTTTAGAGGGAAAACTATATTCTCAAATTTGGATATCACATCCAGTTTCCACCATCTTGAATTAGAGAAGAAAACTAGTCTGTTGACAGGATTTATGTTTGATCAACATACATTCACATTTTTAAGGCTACCTTTTGGGTTGAAAACAGCTGGTTCAGCCCTGATAAGAGCGTTAGATCGCAATCTATCAGATGAGGTTAAAGAGAGTACCATCAGATATGTAGACGACATTCTGCTCACATCAGAATCTCTGGAGGAGCACATGAGAGACCTGAAGAAGTTGCTAGATGACCTTCGAGAAGCGAACTTTAAGGTCAATATCAAGAAATCGCACTTCTGTCAGAGGGAAGTTAAATTCCTAGGGCATGTTATTGATGCAAATGGAGTGAAGCCTAATCCAGATAAATTGGAGGTAATTCGGAATTTCCCTCGACCCACGAAAGTAAAGCACGTCCGACAGTATTTGGGAGTAATTGGATTCTTTTCGAACCACTGCCCAAACTATACTACGACAGTAGCACCGCTGCAGGACCTATTGAAGAAAGGCGGCAGATGGAATTGGACGGAGCAATGTCAGGAAGCATTCGTGAGGTCAAAACAAATGCTTTTGGAATATGTGAAACTGGGATACCCAGATTATACCCAGAAGTTCATCATACAGACGGATGCATCACTTATTGGGATTGGAGCGATGCTATTCCAGGAAAATGTTGACCAGCCTGAGAAGAAAGTTTTTATCGCCTTTATCAGCAGAAGACTGAAAGCCCATGAGAAAAACTACACGATCACAGAGATAGAATTGCTCGCAATTTTGTACGCGTTGCAATCGTGGCACAAACTCGTGTACGGCTTCCGAATAGTTCTGAGAACAGACCATAAAGCTTTAACATTTTTGTTAAAGACGGATTTGTCTAGTCAGAGATTGACAAGATGGTCCCTGTATATCCAGCAATTTAATGTGGAAATAGAATACTGTCCAGGGAAAGAGAATGTAATACCGGACATATTAAGTCGTTACCCTAGAGAAGAAGAAGTACTAGCGGTCCAGATTGAGAATCGAGATCAGAAGACGTTGGATGACTTAAGGAACATTACCAACCTACAACGCGAAGACCCATGGTTGAAGATGATAATCGATTACTTCGAGGGACGCTTAGCAAGGGGAACTGCGATATACAGAGAGGCGGAGGCATTGGCAACAGATTATGTATGGTATAATCAGATATTACACAAGTGGGACGATGTGGATCACACACGTCAAAGGATTGTAATTCCTGCATCTTTGCAGAGGAGATTAGTATGGCTAGCCCACAGAGCATTTGGACATCCTGGGATAGATAAAATTTGTGCTCTGTTGAAGGAAGCATTTACTTGGCCAAAATTGAGAGAAACGGTGAGAAATGCTATTAGAACATGTGATCTTTGCCAAAGGGTAAAGCCGAATCCCTTTTTAATGAGGCAACGACCTATCCCGTTATTACCAGAGAAGCCAAGGCAGCTATTGAGTATCGACAACTTTGGACCATTGCCTAGAGCACGTAGAGGCAATAGACACATTTTTGTAGCCATGGATGTATTTTCGAAAATGGTGGTGTTGTGCCCCATTCAAAAGACAAGTTCAAAACAGGTCTTGAAGCGCCTGAAAGAGAGAGTTATTCCGATTCTTGGGAAGCCGGATAACATTCTCTCGGACCACGGAAGTTGCTTTACTAGTGCAGAATTTCGTCGAGAACTGGAAACTCTAGGAATTAGGCAGATTTTATCTACCATTCGCCATCCTGAGGCAAGTCCCGTTGAAAGAGTAATGAGAGAGGTCCAGAAATACATGAAGATCTACTGTTCTGAAGCGAATTGGCGTTGGATTGAATTTCTAGAAGTAATTGAATACTGTATAAATAATACTGTACATGAGGCGACAGGTCAGGTTCCCGTTACTCTACATCTGGATCAGAGACCAGAGAGACCGTGGAATGGTGTTATTCCATTACCAGTAGACGCACAGCCCGGTAGAGAATTGAGGATCCAACGAACCTTTGAATATCTCAAAGCACAGGCGGAGAGACGTCAGAGAAGGAATCGAGCGAAGAGGTATCATAAACCGCTTCTCGTGGGACAGAAAGTTTTAATTAAGAAACCCGCCAGTTCAGATCCAGAGGCACGGAAGTATAAAAAGTTTAATTTTTTTTACCACGGCCCGTTCGAGGTGATAAGAGACCTCCAGAACAATGCATACAGGTTAAGGCATTTAGAGAATGGAAACGAGGTCGTTATGAACATAGCCAACTTAAAAGTTTATTACTCGCCAGAAGAATTCGATGAACCAGAAGAAGAATTAGTAACGCACACCCAACTCAACGTGGAGAGCGGAGGCAGCCAAGCAGGCAGACCTGAATGTTGGAACGGCGAGACGGGACGAGAAGCAGACAGTTTACCCAGTGTAAGCGGAGAGCAGAAAGAATGCCAGTGTTTGCGAGAATTCTATGAAGAAATGGTCAGAGTGGCCAGAGAGGTTGAGGCTGTAAACGCGACCCTTCGCAGGGAGAATAGACAGCTCAGAAACAAGGCCGAGTGTGGAAGGGGGAACACTACTAACCCACTCGCAGCCAGACAAGGTGAAAGACCCCAGATGTAAACACAGACGGTGGTCGACAGTCAGCTGGTTACTTATATAAGCCACTTGCATTGGACTTTTATAAGTTTTGCAAGGGGAACATGAACCCGATGGGGTTATGCTGACTGGAATCGAACATGGTTCTCAGAGACTGTGATCTCAGTAAAAAGGTTCCACCAGGAAGCGAACCAGAGATCTGTACAGGGAGTTTCTTGGTAAAAACCCCTCGAAAGAAATGTATATTTAATCACTGGTGTGATTTTTGATGAAATGGCATTATTTAGTAAAATAATGTAGGAAATAATGAGCAGATTATATCATTATAAGACGATTTGGTGTAAGCTATTGGAGGCTTGAAGCACAGAGGAGGGCAGAGCTGACATTTACTAATTGGCCCAGAATTGTGGGTTGGTCCCAGTGGAGCCACGTCCATCTCTGTCACCCCATTATGTCGTCTGGAGCAGGGGTGAGGCCTGAATAATGACATAGTTATTCCCCGACGGAGAATAGATTTGGAGTAGGGGCGGAGAAATGCCCAGAAAAATCATTGATTACTCGTGATTGGAGTAACGAATCGAGATGAGAGTTGCACACAGGTGAATATTTTGGCAAGAAGATAATTTTAGAGTCTTTTACCTGCGAAATTGGTGCATAATTAATGATGTGCGTAAGGACTGTAAAACGACCATTGTTCGCGGATGGATGTGAAGATGTTGCCGGGGGTTTCCCGTTAGGTAGCGTCCCACGCCATGAAGAAAGGAATTAATATTAATTAATTGAACGAGCGATTCCTTTGCACACAGATAGTTTTGGGACCTGTGAAGAGAGAGGAACACAATGATCATGGTTTGAAGACCTGAATCATGCTGTGAGAGGAGCCAAGATTACGCGGGAAGATTTCGCTCTACTTTCTGTGGAAATCCGATATAAGGGAGTAGACCCCAGGAGGAGCTCTCAGCTATGCTCAGTTGAAACTCAGTTGTCACGCAGTCTACATGCCGCCAAGCGCAGTTACAGCCAGTTACAGTCTTACTCAATTGTCAATTGTAGCACAATGGCAATAAGTTGCAATCAGTATGCAGCAAATATGCAGCAGTACGAGACAGCGTGTAAGTCGCATACAGAAGTCTTCAAATAAGCTACGTGCAGTCTTCGAGTGAAACTTCAGTCAGCTACAGCCAGGTTGAAGCAAGTTCGTCAAGGCAAAACGCATGACGATTCTATTCATCAAGACGCCGGACAAAGACTGGTATGTGTAATAGAAACAGTAAATATGCTTGTATGAATAATAGTCGTGATACAGGCATAATCAGCAGCACGAACTATGACGTGTTCAGTTACGAAGCACCGTATAGACTAACGGTAGAACTATTGTATATAATTATTTGTGAAAGTGTTGAACTTTATTAAGCGCAGTGTGTATAGTATTAACTAATCGTGTATGTGTAACTACGATAGAATGCGCGAAAGAAACTCTACTAAGTGTTTGGTATTGCCATGAGAGTACCAGATGTTAACGCTCATGTTTGGGAGCCAGCGTATTGATGTAACGCAGGACGCTTACTGTAGGAGTAATGATCGTCATAAAACTGTTGGAGAGTTCCGAGAGCAGATAACCAGACTTTCAATCAGGAGTTGGTAACGTAAGATGCCGTCGACACCTGCAATTTCGATCTCTGCTAGGGAATTTCAGCATTGAAGTGTGTATAAAGTGACGAGTGTTCAGTGTAATGTATATGTAAAAATATCATTTAAAGTAGTGTTTGATGAAGTGTTTCACTTGTTTGGGGAGTGATAACTTCCTGAAAGGTATGCAACGTGTCGTGTTGGTGATAGGAATTATGTGTAATCAAGTGTGTGTAAACAAGAGAAATATGTCGCGTTAAACCCATTATGGCGGGCGACATGGAAGAATATGATTGGTCGGAGCCACCTTAGATGCCTATAGAGATGTAAGTACCCCACAAATTATGGTTATGATTATGTAGAAGTATGGACCGCTGCATGTCTGTGATTCCGTAAAGGTATTGTGAATTCCTTATAGATGCCAGTAAAAATCAGTTAGGAGGCTGATCCTCCATGTTTAATCAGTATTGAGTTGATTTTGATAGAGTTGAAATGTTGATTTGCATCATTAAGTGGAGTAATTATTCCCACTATGAATTAAGAATGGCAATCAGTTATGTAAATGCAACGAACGCGATTGTTCGAGTTTAAAACGTCTAGCTATGTCGGAAATTTTGGTAATTTATGTGAGAATAATAATAAATAATGATTTTGGTCATTTATGTCAATGAGATTTATAATAATAATAATAAAGGATGATTTTGGTCATTTATGTCAGTGAGAAATGATGATAATAATCATACTGGTTATTAAGAGTATGAATGAACACATCAGGAAACAAATAAATGTTGTAAGTGAGAATTATTAACGCTAATTGCAAGACTTATCAATCTAAGCAGGAAGATGTTACAATGAGATTACATTACAGTAACTATGGAAAGAAGTTTTATATCAGAATATTGCATATATTCAGTAATGATACCAGTAATGAAAGAGCTTTTAGTGAATTGAATTTGCAGCTTAATTGAGAAGCTTATAGAGTAAATGTTAGATTTCTCTTAATATTATAGGTCGGAGTGTCGTAGCATGGAGCATTAGGGGCCAGATAGTCTATTCTACGTATGAATTCTCCTATGTCGTGGACATTGTTGGAGATATTATTTATTCCAGAGCTTTAGTGTAGGACCCTAACTCTGAAGAAAGGATTGAAATGTGTTCCGGACTGGAATCTTGACAGAGTCGAGGAAACAAGGACCCCTCGCAGCTCTATGATTTCCCGAGAACTTATTGATGAGTTATTTACGCTCGTTGGCAGCGAAACTCATGGCGACAGTGGTTTTCTGCGCCTATATTATACTTGAGACATCGGTCAACCGCCAGGCTCATGCATTGCGAACCCCGAACCTTCATGTTGAATGGACCCATGTGAGGCCATTAATTAATCGTTATCCTCGACGTAGGAATAATTACAAAAGCTCATTCAATACCTGTTGGCATAATAGTCAATTAAGATCCTTTGGGAACATGTGTGTCGGTCAGGACACAGTATTTGTCTTGTAAATCTTCACTGCTTAGAGAGAGGGAGGCTTTCAAACTTTTAGAAAGGTCGAGATAATTGGTGAAACGACCCATTCCACTTTCTATTGTGTAGCGACTTCCTTAGCCGAGGGTCGGTGCTAGCCACCCGGGCCGCTCAGGCAAGTTATAAAGGGAAGAGATTCTAGACCTTGTTGAAATGACATATAATGCATGAGTGTTATGTTGAGTATTAGAGCCATGTGGTTTGTGAACACATGGATAATTATAGTTCATCCTGATGGTTCATTATTTTAGCTATCTGACGAATAGTTACATGATATATTTGTACTGTCACTGGAGCCAAGTCATGTAGTTGGTGACTAGATGCCAATCGCCATGAGCGCGAGGTAGTCTATTGTACAATCCGACATAAGCTATAACGTAACGTTTTATCTAGGAATCACAGACAGCATGCGGTGAAACCACATAATTGGAGGATGTGTAGGGGGTAGCTTACATAATTATGGAGTTGCACGTCGATTTTGGTGCAACGTCCAAATAGGTAAATGCATGCAAAGCATTTCATTGGTGAGAAGAAAAATATTAAAACACGCACGGCACACATAATTGTTTAACATATAGAGGTTTAAGGAATAATCCTTGTTGTAATATTAAAGAAGTCACATTGTATGACTGTTATGTTAATGTACAGTTTGTTTTGAAGTCGTAGGTGCATCAGCGCACTAGTATATCCTTGTGAAGTTCACAGAAGGGTAAAGCCTTATGGCTAGGTATGACTTTGTTGTGATTTTATATTTGTTTACTTGTGGATTGTGGAAGTAAAAATTTTGTTTGCTTTATTTTATGCTTTTTGGGTATTGTTTGTGTTTGAAGCCATGATTTATTTCAATGAATTAAAGTTTTAGAATAGAGTTGTGCCTTATCATTGTAGAGTTGATACCTTTTAGCCTCAAATCCAAAATATGCACTGCTAAATTGGGGTTACCGTACACGCCTGAGAGCTGATGCTAGTTGGAGGCAGATGCATATTATCCACCGAGATTACTCACATGGGTACAATACTGAACCCTTCAGAATAGCAGTGTTTTATGCAAGAATCTTAGATCAAGGGGTCGCGTTCAGTTCATAGTGTGGTGTTTACGTCCGCCAAACTACGTGCTTTTCTGAGGCAAGGGTTATAGGATGAAAACTATAACTAAGAAAGAAAGGAGACAAAACGTAAGATAATAACTAGATTTAATAACTAATTTGTGCATAAAAGAATAAAACAAACAATAATAAACCAAATCCTCCCTGAATTTCCCCTGACAGGAATATTTATCACTTTGAGGAGTCAGATGGATCTCCCCTTTTCTAATAAAATGTGGATCCAAGTTCCACTATCTTGCATGTGAATTTATGTTCGCGTGGTGACTATCTACGGGAAATGAGTACTTGGATGATCATTCGTTCACAACGGGTTAACAGCCACGGTGCTCACGAACAATCATCTCGTAAAATCAACTTTTATGGCTATGGGCATAACATTAATAAAAATCCTTAAATCTAACTCTGACACACATATTACAACTCTACTATTTACAGGCATCTCTCTGAGACCCTTATTAGTGTGGTGACACACTTAACCCAATGAGCCGCCAATGGCCAGATACTCAACAACAAGGAAACACAGCGCCGCACGTGACTCACGGGCCACTGACATGGACAAATAAACATAAGACTAAACCAACAACAACAAACAACCTGAGTGGTTAAGATTACTTTATATTAACAAAACTGCATGCTAAGGAAACGCTTCGAAGGTAATCGTGTTTCGTAGGCAACTCCCATTTATTTAAACAATTTTACCATTGATCAGTTTCTCACATTTATATTTATTTTCAAGTAATTGGGAGCCAGACATGCACTCCACTTTAATGAGCTCTGCTTGCGAAACTCAGTCAGCCCTTGTGACAACAACTCACCCCTTTCCACAATACCAGTCATGTCCCCCATCCAGTGTATATAAATAGCCGACCAGCGGAACTGTTATCTCAAGGAATCAACAGCCGCTAACATCTCCTCCCACTCAACATATGGTCAGACAATAATCACATATCCATAATTGTCCTCGCAAGGATGCAATATGAATCTGATACCAAGCTGACAGAAATCAGTCTCTGCTGAAGTTCCCGCTTGTAATACCACAACAATATACTCACAGTACACACATCTGGGACTGACATAACACCTTTCACATGGGTCTGCTGAATTAAAGCTCGCAAACATTTAACACAATATTTAAAACCTACGATAGAGCTGAGTACTCTTCGTCACAAATTACATTGCTCCAAAGGCAATAATCACACTGAATCTGATCAATAATAATTCTCAACAACACTTTAATTACCCTCCAATCTACTATATAATTAGATTAATTCAGTCCTACTTCTGAAACACGACATATCTCCGAGAGACGTTTTTAACCGCACTTCGTAACCTAGGCGAACACGGCCGTTCACATAGATACGTTAGTTAACACAACACAAAGAAAAGAACTTTCCATTAACTACAATTGTGCGAGCTGCTTCCAAACAAAAGTGTGCCAGATCAAAACAAAATATACTACACTAAATCACACAAGCAAAGTATTTACAAAAATATGTCCCATAAACCATAAGTTAATTTAATAAATAATAAAATATTATTTGTACTCATCTCGTGTTGTAGTCACCCGTCAAAGAACATCAGATGCCATTCCCCAACTGGATGATCTTTTATCTCATAGCAGCCATCTGGACGGACTGTTGAGACTTCCACACTTCCTCTGCATTCATCGATGTCATCCTTGCGCTGATACAAAAATTAGGTTATTATACACTTTATGCCTGACTACTAAATTCGCTTGTTCAGGTACTAAATTCCCTGTCACTGTTCGTTGGCGAATTATCGACGCTACTGTCCCTATAACTATAGTACAATGACTATCTATCACTGAATTTACCACTTTACAATGAGTATCTTGTGTCCTCGACACAAATACAAATCTATCTCTTCAGACGAACAGAATAATAATAATGTCTCCTAGACACACGGAATGAAAAGTCAATGTCTGTAGATGCACAGAATAATAATAGTGTGTCCTCAACACACGGAATAAAAGTCTATCTTGTGTCCTCAACACGCAGAATAAAAGTCAAGTGTCCTCAACACATGGAATAAAAGTCAATGTCTTGGCTCTTCGACACACTTATAAATGAACTGGCCCTTGGGTCTAGATGGAGGGGGATTTTATGTAAAAATTTATCGAAATAATTGTGGTACAGGAATGAAATACATATCACTGAACTCGTAATATTGCACAGGTCAAGAATATGCCCATTAATCCTAGAATCGATCGTAGAGATTTTGTCTAGGCGATTTCCCGCGTGAATGCTAGCCACCGCGTACCCCAGCCAGAGTTGGCGCGCAAGTAGGCATTCTCTTCTCATTGGTTCACCATTTCTGATAATTTGGCGGTTTCTAGTAGATCTTGGCGTCTTGGGAGTGTCTATTTTCTTCATCAGCCATTCACGTTACTGCATCATATTTCTTCTAGGCGCGAATATCACAATGAACATACCAGAACCATGTCTCACCGCGCGTCGCTTCTAAAATTGAGGTAGCCACACCTGTCCCTGTGATACATAGCTCTGCTATTTCTTTTCATAGCTCAAGTACTTAGCCTTTTGTTAAACTGATGCAGGTATGTCCCTACTGTCTCCAACAAATGCTTGAAATTTCCTCATCACTGTCTGGCTACTTTCATGATGCTGGTTGAAATATTTATTAATTGAAGAAATAAAAAGTAGAATCATTTAACCAACATAGGGTAAAGGGTTCAATACTGAACCCGTTAGTATTGCAGTGTTTATATGCAAGAATCTAAATCAAGGGGTCGCGCTCAGTTCATAGTGTGATGTTTACGTTCGCCAAACAACATGCTCTACTGAGGCAAGGGTCATAGGATTAAAACTATAATTAAGAAAAGAAGTGACAAGACGTAAAATAATAACATAATTTAATGACTATTTGTGCAAAAATGAAATGAATATAAACAACAACAATAATATTCCTCCCTGAATCTTCCCATGACAGAAATATCTATCAACGTTGAGGAGTCAGACGGATCTCCCCCTCATAAAAATGTGGATCCAAGTTCCACTAACTTGCATTGGGATTTTATGTACGCGTAATGAATAACTACGAGGGATGAGTACTTGGATGACTGTTCGTTTACATCGGGTAACAGCCACGATCCTTACGAACAATCATCTCGTAAATCAACGTTTACGGATATGGGACACAACACTAATAAATACCCTTAAAATCAATGCTGACACACAATCTAAAATCTAATATTTACAGGAATCTCCCTCGAGACCCTCCTTCAGTGCGATGACGCATCTGACAAATGAGCTGCCAACAGGGCCAATTGCTCAATACACAAACAAGGAAAAGACAGCATCGCACGTGACTGCACGGGTCACTAATACGGAACATAAACATGGAATGGAACCAACAACAACAAAAGCCTCACCGGCTGAGATTACCTTATATGAACAAAAATGCACGTTAAGCTAACGCTTCGGAGATTATAGTGATTCGTAGGCAACTCCCATTTATTTAAACAATTTTTATCATTGATCAGTTCTTATTCTGTATTTTAAGTAATTTTACGGAGCCAACAAGCACTCCACTAATGAACTTGATGCAATCTTTTCATCCCGCCTTGTGAAAACAGCTTCCCCCTACCACAACTCTTGTCATCGTCCAACTCCAATGTGTAAAAATAACTTGACCAACTGTCTCGTTATCTCGTAGAATCAACAGCAACAAATCTCAACCACATAAACATATGGAAAGACATTAATCGATATAGCCACATATGTCCTCGCAAGGTAACCATATGGACTTGGCACCAAGCTGACCGAAATCAGTCTACGCTGAAATTCCGCTTGTAATGACCAATAAAATACACACACACACACTGCTGGGAATGACATAACACATTTTTCACACAGGTCGGTTGAATCAGAAGCTCACAATCTATTTAAAAATATTAAAACCTACGAGAGAGCTGACTGCTCTTCGCCACAACTCACATTGCTCCAACGGCAATAAACTCACTGAAGCTGATCAATAATAAACATTACAACGATTAATTTATCCTCCAATCTACTGTATGATTATATTAATTCAGTCCTACTTCTGAAACACAATATATCTCCGAGAGACGCTTCTTAACCGCATTACGTAAACATATGTGAACACAGTCGTCCACTTAGCCACGTTAGTTAAAAAAACAAACAAGAACTTACGACTAAGAAAACTTGTGTGAGCTGTTTCCATGCAAAAGTTGTGTCAGACCAAAACTAAATACACTACGTTAATCAACACAAGCAAGATATTTACAAACAAAATGTGTCCCATATACCATAAGTTAACTTGTCAGATAATATGAATATTATTCAGTACTCATCCTCGGCCAGTCACCGTCAGCGAACATCTGCTGCCATCTCCCTACTTAATGCTGCTTAGCTCGTCTCAAACATCTCGACGGAGTGTTGACAGTTCCAAACTTCTTCCAAGATAATCGAAGTCATCTCTCGTGCTGATGCAAAAAGTTATAGATTATTACACACTCGATATCTGACTACTAAATTCACCGTTTTAGGTACTTCTTTCCCCAGAACAGTCTGTTGGCGAATTGTCGAGGATACTGTCCCTACAAAATAGTACTGTGACTATCTATCACACTGAATTTAACACACATTAGTATTAATAAAAATCTGTGTCCTCATGACACGCAAAGTACAAGTGCCTACGTCCTCAGACGCGCAAAATATAATAATAACCTGTGTCTCCCGACACACACAATGTAATAAGTAAGTTCTTGGCTCTTCACGCCACTTATAAATGAACTGGCCCTAGGTATCGACGGGGGGGGGGGGGAGGAAATTATATAAAAATTTCTCAAAATAATAGTGGTACAGGAATGAAACAAATATCACTGAACTCGAAAAGTTGCGCAGGTCAAGAATATGCCCATTAATTCTAGAATCGATCGTAGAGATGTTGTCTAGCCGATCTCCCGCGTTAATGCTCGCTATCGCGTGCCCAAGCTAGACTTGGCGCGTTCGTAAGCATTCATCTCCCATTGGTTCCACTTTTTCAATATGTTCGCGGTTTTTATCAGACCTCGGCCTCGTAGGAGTGTCCAGTAGTACCATTGTGATGGTCCCAATTTGTGACCAGAACGAAATAATTTTATATATTTTATTATTAATATTATTATTATTATTATTATTATTATTATCAATATTTTTTAAGTTTACATTTTACCTTTTATTAGTTAACTAATATATTTATATCTATTATTATGCGGTAATGTAGAATATTATGGCAATTGAAAGGATTTGGAGCGATACACATTATATTTGAAATAAGCTAAGACGCTTGACTGAATATTATTTCTGAAGAAAATTCGAACAAGAGAAGAAAGAGGGTTGTTCACAGAAGGGCGGCGTATTCACGGCTTCTTGGAAATGACATAAATAGACACTTATGTCTGTCACATTAAGTATTCTACCAATATACAAATCATACTAAGAAGGGATTCTAAGAAGACTTACCACCAACAATGCTGGGCCGATGAATGAGTCCTTTGCAACTTTATACTAAAGGTGGGCTGGACCTCCCGAGAATTGCTACAAAGAAGTATTGTCATTGTTGATATGTGAAAGGCGAGCTTATATCGCCTAGCGACTTCTGAAGAGGGGTCATACACGTGCTTTACCTGGGAACGTTATATATATGACGGCCGCCCAAATGGATGATGATTATTGAATTGCTGGAGGAGAGGGAAGGATGCGGAGTGGAGCAGAGGAACTTGTAGCGAGATGGAGTCTATAACGCAGTTCTAAACTAGACAGTTGACTATTAAGTATGTGAATTTGATAAGACATTCTGTCTCATCAAACTGTGACATGGTTGTGTACGAGGCTATTGTCACAGGGATGATTTTTGGAATTTATTCCGTCATCCACATATAAATTAATTACTTTGAGGATGATCAGGGCCATCTGGAACTCTCTACGCAACAATCCAACTACAAAGATCTTCAATGCGGTGAGCGATGTAAACAGTTATACTCCAGTCAAATCAGAAGGCTCTCATCCATATAAAATTCAATCTATATTTTATTCAATTAACTCAGTATACTCCAATTTCCTATCAAGACCCGTAATACAAGTAAATTCAGTAGATTCTTTCATTTAAATTTATTATTATTATTATCTTTAGTATTTTATTCTTTTTGCACTTATTGTTTTTATATATTAAATTCATTTTAAATTCAAATGTTTGACTGGTTTCCTTTAGTAGCTAGAAATTACTATAAGGCAACACCATACTCCTGAACTAATTACCGTAAGGTTAGATTACGTAAGTTTCACTACGGCTGGAGATAGGAATTTCGATGCTCTACCTCTGTTTAACCGAGGTTTAATATATTATTTTGATCATGATATATAAATGATCTGGCGCCCTGGCAATACATATGATACTACACATTATGTACTTTTTTTAGTGAAGCTGACAACAATACAGATACACTATTAGATTAATACACAATTTAATGTTTCATTTTGATCACCCAAAAGTGGGCGACTATTTAAATAAATAATCAGTTTCTTATTAACATTTTTCTTATTAAGTCCAATAAACCATTACTAATGACGCCCAACTAGCGGAGCGCTATTTCTTATTATTAATAGAACCCTAAAGATTCTCTCTTTAAACCATTACAAATAACGCCCAACTAGTGAGGCAAGTTTAAATATCTCAAAACCATTACAAATGGCGCCCAACGTGGGGCACGGAAACCTAACGATATTTACGGAAGGAGTGAGTGTTAATTCAGTGCAAATTGTCAGTGGTTTTGGGGGAAAGTGAAGTCAATTAGTGTATTATTAGTGATTGATTTTGGGGGAAAGTGAGGTGAATTTTGGAACGGTAAACATTATACGGTGTACTTCGAGATGGCGGATGAGGAACAAAGGAAATTGAGGAGTAGGGGTAAAGGCGAGAAAGCTAATTATACGAAAGTTGATAGTGGTACTGAGGCTGAGAGTGTAGAGGATTATACCAAGATGTCGGAGGTAAATCTTGAGAGTAATCCTGAGAATAATCCCGAGGTTAACCCTGAGACGAATATAGAGGTACATCCTGAAATAAATCCTGAGACTAGTGGAGGGAAGGAGAAACAAAAGCCTTTGGATATTTCGGAAAACAAATTAGATGAGATCATGGGAATGTTTCTGGAGATGAATAGGCAAAATCGGGAGATGAGTAGGGAGATGAGAGAGGAGATAAGCAAGGCAATAGACAAGAAGCTAGAAGATAGCAATAAAAACAATCAGGAGATGAGTAGGCAGATGAGAGAGGAAATAAGTAGGCAAAATCAGAAGATGAGTAGGGAGATGAGAGAGGAAATAAGTAGGCAAAATCAGGAGAGGAGTAGGGAGATAAGAGAAGCGATAAGTAAAGATTATAAAGAAATTAATCTGAAGCTAGATAAGGTGGAAAAGGTGAATGAGGAGTTAAATAAAAAGTATGAGAGGATTAAGGAGAATATGTCAGAATTCAAAGAAATAATAAGAAAGGAATTGCAAAGTGAGTTAAAGAAAACCATAGCTGAAGTTAGGATAGAAGTAGAGGAAAAGTTTGAAGTTATAGGCAAGAAAGTAGAAGAGATTAATCAAGAGGTAAGGGAAAGAGTAGAAGACGTGAAAGTAGAGATTATGGAACGTAGCAAGAAAGAAGAGATGATGATTAAAGATAAGATAGGAATAGAAGTAGGTAAAATAAAGAAAGTGATAAGCACTCAAGAAATAAAAAAGCAGAAAATTATAGAGGAACAAAATAGGCAGACAAGGGAAGAAGTCAGAGCCTATATAAAGGAAGTCAATATGAAGTTAACAGAAATAGAGAAGCGTGCGTTAAGGCACAGTCAGAAAGACATAATTATTGAACAAGGAAAGCAGAAAGCTGAGATAAGTAATTCAAAGCATAGGAAGAAAAAGCACAAGCAGAGCGCGATGGTGGAAGAAATGGTGGAGAGAGATAGTGTAGAAGACGAAAGAAGGACGGATATAGAAGAAAGCAGAAGCAAAAAGCAACAATTAGAAAGGTCGTTAAGCTATAGTAGGGGAGAAATGAAGGAAAGGCATGAAATTAGTAAGTCCAGAAGTAAAATGAAAGGGGAGAAAATGAAGTTGTTAGAGGAAATAGAGAATATAATGAAAGAGAGTGAGAAAGATTATGAAGTGCAGTGGCGTGCCATAGAAGATAGAATAGGGGAAGTAATAGGGGCAAAGGCGAAGTACAGTGTTACTATTGATAAATAATATACGGGGGAGGAAGAAACTATTGTTATGAGGAGAGAAGAGAGCGTAACTATAAATAAATATAGAAGCAAAGAAGAAGGTGATAATAACTTAAAAATGCCAGATAGAGTAGTTATGTAAGTCGGTATTACTATTTTGAGCGAACCGTATGACCTAAATATCCGTAATGATTTATTAAGGGAATTTATGGAGGTATCTAAAGAACCTACCGTTATTAATTTTAACTCAGTGTTAAAATTACAAGTGTTAGGGGCGTGTATCGATACACTTTTTGACAGTGGCTGTCAGGTTTCTTGCATCAGTGCAGCATTTTATAATAATAGGAAGGAAAATGGTATTAAAATTGAGGAAATTCCAATTAGAACTACTTTCGTGTTAACTGCGGTGGGCAAGAAATCTCACATAATTTCTAAACAAGTGGTTGTAGAAATTTTAAAAGAAAGTAAGATTGGAACACAAGTATGTTTTTTTAATTCCAAATCTGATATATTCACTAATTATGGGTTCGGACAGGATGTCGCAACATTCTGCACAGCTATGTTATAAGAAGGGTAATGTTAAATTCAGATGGATGGATAAAGATGTGATCATGTCATTTAATAATTCAAGTGAGTTGTATGGTGGTTCTAAGAAGATATGTATGATTGAGGAGGTATTAACGACTAATGGAGTCGATATTTGTAGTGAGGTGGTGAGTGGTGAGATTGTTGGGGTATCTCTTGAGAGGGAACCTTGTTTTTTTTACCTTTTTAGGCAGTATGATGACGAAGGATTATCTAGAGGATTCCTTGCGTGAGGCTGCATTACAGAGTGCGTTAGAGTGTGATCGTGTGGAACGATTGTTGATCGTGTGGATCGAGTGTTGAAGGTGTTGTAAGAGAAGTAGTATATATTTGAGAACCGTATTGGATTAGCTAATTGCTACGAACATTCATTAAATGTACATGATCGCAGTATTTTTGTAGGTCATCGCTACCCCGTGCCTTACAAATTTCAGGAAGCTGTGAGAAGGCAGATTGAAAGCATGTTGCAGGATAAAATTATAGAACCCTATATTAATTAGCCCATATATTAATTCGTTAAGGGTAGTTCCCAAATCAGAAAGGAAAGTAAAGCTATATTGTGATGCCCGTAATTTAAGTAGGCAGATTGAAAGCATGTTGCAAGATACAATTATAGAACCCTATATTAGCCCATATATATATTAATTCGTTAAAGGTAGTTCCCAAGTCAGAAAGGAAAATAAAGCTATATTTTGATGCCCGTAATTTAATTAGGCAGATTTTGTGAACAGTTAATATTTCAGTAGCTAGGATGGTAATGCAAGGATTTAAAGGAAAGTCATTTTTTGTAATGGAGAAAGTAAATTTTATCGGTCATACGGATTTAGCGAAAGAATGGTAATCTGAAGTATAAAGAAGTGCAATTTTGAGAAATAAAGTAAGTGAATACGGATTTCGCGAAAGAAAGGTAATCTTGAGTAGAAGTGTAATTTTGAGAAATAAGGTGAATAACTACGGGTGATAAACAAAGGTAATCATGAGTAGAAAGAAGTGTAATTTTGATTAATAATGTAAGTAATTACTGTACCCGATTGTCACCATGTGGACCATGTGTTCGTATCCCAACTAGCTCACGGTCTTTCGAGGTATGGGACGTTCCTGCCCACAATACGACCACATGCTCAGGATTTGAGTCTACCAGGTAACTACTCTACAGGAAATACACAACATTCCTATGAAATAAAATATTTACTGGTCTAAAATCATGGCTGTACAACAAATACAAAACAAAGGACAAATTACAATTAATTCCCACAAATAAATAGGGTTATTCTGTGAGCTTTCTCCTTAAAAATAGCGCTACAATGCACTCAAACCTACTTCTAATATCCTGTCAATAATAGTTCAGATTACAAGGTTTTCATAGTGTTCGTCATGTGACACAATTTTATTTAATGGAAATATCTTAACACAAAAACCACATGTCACATAAACATGATATTACTAAGACATTATTCCGTCTCCTACGGCATTTACTTTAATTAGCATTACTTCAATGTTTCCTACATTTATTAGCAAATATTTTGTTGTGTCGTGCGAATCATCTTCCTTCTTTCCATCCCTATGAACGCTCTAGGAAAATGAGTCATGCTTCTTAATCATAAAATAAACATAAACATGGATAGAATATTTATAGTTTCACCATATAACGATTTATCTGGGTCTTGTCGGACTTATCATAGATACAACTGTGTCATGTTCTGGGAAAAACACATACCCGTTTTTCCTAAATTAGCATAAACTGGCAAAATGCACTTTAAAGAAGATGCCTACATTATTTTGGTTCAGCTTTCCCCCTCAGAGGATAACTTCGCCAAATATCATCTGATTTCTATGGTTCAACCACATATGTGAGTTGCCACATACCAATTAATTCCATTTGCATCACTAAAATACTTATATTTTAATTGCATATTGAATACCGAGATCTCTCAGTGTCCTATTGTGACTGTAATTGACAAGGGATCGGTCGAGCAACCTCCCCTTCCCTCAGCAGGTCATAAAATTCATTCCAGACGGCTCTCCAAGATGGCTGCCACGGAAATGGTCTACATTCCCTGTCTCTCTCTACCGTCAAGGCCAAACTTGTTTACAATTATATAACAGTAAAGATCCGCTAGGCATAGTCCTAAGTAATTGAGTCATTTAATTAATTAACACCTAACTTTACAGTGTATTTGGGCTCAAATGGCTCCTATTAAACATTCATGGCAGGGGTGAAATTCCAATGATAGCATTGCCGTTCTAAGGTGATTACTTGTGGCTTTTAAGACGCGCATCATAATGAAACCCCATGGTTATCATCAGCAGCTGTCATTAACATATATTTTTGGGAACCACGTTCCTCGTCGACGAATATGATTCTACCTCTCGGGCAGACCATAAGTATAAATGCACACCGCGCCTCGCTGGGCGTCCATAGTGGCTATAATTCAATGCAAGCGTTGGCAATAGACAGAATCTATCCAAATCGCTGCGTAACAAATACAGTATGCACAAAGGCGATACTTCTCGAAGATTAAGCCAATTTTCACCTCATGCGCAAGCTATACTAGTCTTTCCCGTGCTTATCTTACGTAAATCACTGGATTCTACGTTAATCTGCACGCTATATGCGGCTAAACAATATTTCACATATATGACTCCATTATCAAGGTACCTGCGTTCTTCCTGTTATACTATTTAAGCCAAAGCTTTACATAGCTCCTAACACAAATGTATAAATATACTGGCTTACTTTAATTTCAAATATTCATTCAAAATTCCACTGACACTGAGAAAAGCTCCCGTATTTCGCTACATTCCACACTACATTCTTTACTGTTTACCAAATGGCAGTATCTTAAATTAGACATGACACTATTTGAACATTACTTAGGCCAACTTTGCCCTTACTTTATGGTTGCCGACCCCAGTTATTATTATTATTATTATTATTTTAACGTTTAGATCCATCACTATTTTGACCTAAATGGTCCTAAGCAAATCACCTTCCAAGTCATACTTTATTCAAGACGAGTGGTGAAAACTCGTTCAGTAAGTGACTATTACATCTTTAATTTCAAAGTGATTAATCGTTACATGGTGAACTATGCCATTATAATACTATTATTTGCATGTGTACTCACGTTTCCTTCTGGCTGGAAAGTACCAGTATCTTCGCCTGAGCTCTACCATGATGATTGACTTAATCCATCATGATATCCAATACACAACACTGAGATTCACACTTTTTACACATGATACACATATTATCACAAGTGGCCTTTACCACTGATAAACACTGAATATTAATCATTAAACACATTAACACTTTAAATTATTATTTCACAATTTATACACACTTCCTCTATCATTTCACATGTTGATCCTTAATCTGGATTTCACCTACGCTTGACCTCAGAGATGCGATGAACTTATGATAACCGCTGGTCTCCGTGAAATCTAGTAGCGTTTTTATAGATGTTCGATCCTAGTTCCCTGCACTCCCGTTCACCTCACTGTCCTGGTTAGGTGGCAATAACTTCCACTCTCCCATCACTGGAGTGCTCCTGATGCTGATGTCATATAATTGACAATACCTTCCGGTATACGAACTGTTCCAAACATTATCAGTTCCTATTCGCTGTAGCGAATTTATATCTGTGTCAGATAATAAAGAAATATCTGCATTGAGTTACTTTGATGCACTTCATTATTACAGATGAAGCTTACAATTTGCTTCCATTGTCTTCAACGGCGGTACGCTGATATTTTAATAATTGGCGTGCTTACTGCAGAGCGCTTGTAGACAAAGGACTAACTTCCAACTCGAGCGACCGTCTGACGTCTTCAACTGCCTTCAACTCTACATCACTGACTTCGACTGACTTCCAACTGCCTGCAACTGCCCCTTGGCGTAGGCTACTTTTCCTTATATTGGTTTCTTGCACAAAATAGTTCACGGGACACGTGAGAGCGACTCCCTTCTTGAAATACTCCGTCTTCAGCCGAAATAACATCTGCATCTTGTTTATTTAGGCGTGGAGGTTTTAAAAACACTCGCGTGCCGGCGATCGCTTCGGCCAATTAATTACAATTAATTGCCTTAGTTCAGCGCGTGGGACGCCACGGTGGGGATTTCCCGCTGGTTGGTTAAAGTATTCGTGCTCTCGAGCGTGAGTTAGGTTGTAATGCGGTCATTTTGAGAAATAGGCGTAATTTTAGGTGAAAAACCACTCCTAAATTACTCCTCCGTGAATACATTCATCTGTGTGTATGTTCCATTGCATTACAATGCTCCATTTATCTGTAATTAATTAATTTCTTGTGGGCTTGGTTCCGCCAAAGCTTTGCTCGTTGTCGACTGGTGAATTCCCGGGTCATTAATTTTGAGCTGTCTGACCGCCCTAGACGGAAATAGTTCTACTGGCGCCGAGCCTACCCCGCCTACTTGCTAAAGTAATTTGTCAGACTTCAAACTAGCCTTCTTTCGACTTCGTATGCACTGAAAACGTACATTCCCTTGCATTTTGCTTATAATTTTTCCTTTAAATTGCTATGATTTGCACCTAAATAATCGTGAAATCACGCTAGACTATTATGTGTCAGTAGACCTCTCATTGCTCTGTGGGTTCCATATAATGGCTCCCCCTTAGAGACCACTGGTTCGACCTTAGGCATAACCATTTGCCTGGTCTTCTCTGATGAGGCCTGAGTTCGATGCCAGACTGCCGTGACCAGTTGGGCACATCTTTCTCCTGCTAAGTTCGAAAAATTCATTTCATAAGTGAATTTTTCGGGCCTATCAGCTGGTATCAACTCCTTGCAGTGTTTACTTTAAGCGGTCATTGCTCTCGGCAATGGGCTTTCACGTTTTCCCACTCCACTCTTGTCTGCTGTCTCGTAGACTTTCGTTTTCCTGTCTCAATTGTTCATTCATCTCCTCTAACTCCACAGCGGCTCCCTTCAACTGGTCGTAAAACTCCTGCAGCCGACAGCTGCACTCTCCCCTCGTGTCCGCTGGGCTGGCGAGCTGTTTTCTTTTCTTCGACCCTTCTCGAGTCTGCAAGCTTTTCTCCAGAACCTTTCCGTGCATACGTAATGATTCCCCGTTCACTTGGATGTGTGTAGCTTGCTCTTCTCTCGCATCATAGTCTTCTGGTGGACTATATAACTTCAGATTAGCTGCATTTACCACAACTTCTCTACCTGTTGCCTCATCTTTAATCCGATATGCGTTATTCTGCAGATCCCTTATAATCAGGTAGGGTCCGAGATAAGCATGCTGGAATTTCTTATATTTCCTGCTCTCTGGATCTGAACTGGCGGGTTTTTTCAATAAGACGTATTCTCCCACGAGTAGCGGTCTATGATAGCGTTTCCTCCTGTTTCTCCGCTGTCGTTTATCTGCTTGTTTCTTGAGATACTCGAACGTCCTCTGGATTCTTAACTCACGTCCAAGTTGTGCATCGACGGGTGTCTGGATGACATTATTCCATGGCCTCTCGGGTCTTCTGTCGAGATGTAGGCTCACTGGCACCTCTCCTGTAGCTTCGTGCACGGTATTGTTGATACAATATTCAATAATCTCAAGTACGTCAATCCATTTCCAATTCTCAGTAGAGCAGTATATCTTCATGTATTTTTGCACCTCCCTCATAACTCTCTCAGCGGAGTTCGACTCCGGGTGTCTAACCGTGGACAAAATCTGTCTTATGCCCAGATTTTCCAACTCCCTGCGAAATTCTACGCTGGTAAAACAACTTCCATGATCCGATAAGATGTTTTCTGGCTGTCCTAATATAGGAATGATTCTTTCCTTCAGCCTCTTAAGTACTTGTTTTGTACTGGTTTTCTGAATTGGACACAGGACTACCATTTTGGAAAACACGTCTAGTGCAACTAGGATGTGTTTATTTCCTCTTCTAGCTCTAGGCAGGGGCCCAAAGTTGTCCAGCGCCAGGAGCTGACATGGCTTCTCTGGTAAGAGTGGTATAGGTTTCTGCCTCATTAAGTACGAGTTAGGCTTTACTCGTTGGCACATATCACATGTCCTGATAGTATTTCTGACTGTTTCTCTAAGTTTAGGCCAAATAAACGCCTCTTTAAGCAGGGCAACAGTCTTATCTACACCTGAGTGTCCAAAAGCTCGGTGTGCTAGCCAAACTAGCCTTCTCTGCAATGCTGGTGGTACAACAATCCTAGGTTTTGTGTGGTCAGAGTCGCTCCATTTATGTAGCATCTGGTTAAACCATAGATATTCCGTTGAAAGTGCTTCAGCTTCCATATACATCGGGGTTCCTCTATCCAGCTTTCCCTCGAAGTAATTTATCATCAACCGTATCCAGGGATCTTCACGTTGAAAAACGGTGATGTTCCTCAGATCATCTAAGGTCTTCTGATCTCTATCTTCTATCTCAATAGCTAGAGTTTCTTCTTCCTCTGCTGTAGGGTATCTGCTTAGCAAATCAGGTATGATATTGTCCTTCCCCGGGCAATATTCTATTTCCACTTGAAATTGTTGTATGTACAGGGACCACCTTGTCAGTCTTTGACTCGACAAGTCAGTTTTCAGCAGGAACGTTAGGGCTTTATGGTCTGTTCTCAAAATAATTCTAAAACCATAAATCAGCTTGTGCCAATACTGTAATGCATACAGTATCGCAAGTAATTCGATCTCCGTGACCGTATAATTCTTTTCATTAGGCCTCAACCTTCTACTGATGAATGCGATATAAGTTCTCTCCTCTGGCCTGTCCTTATTTTCCTGATACAACATAGCTCCAATGCCTATGAAGGATGCGTCAGTCTGGATGATAAATTTTTGAGTGTAGTCAGGATATCCCAATTTCACATAATCTAACAGCATCTGTTTAGATTTCACGAAGGCTTCCTCGCATTGCTCCGTCCATCGCCATCTTCCTCCCTTTTTAAGTAAGTCTTGGAGTGGTGCCACAGTCTCGGTGTACTTCGGACAATGGTTCGAAAAGAATCCAATAACGCCTAGATATTGCCTGACGTTCTTTACCTTCGTTGGTCTCGGGAAACGTTTTATGACTTCCAGTTTTCCCGGATTAGGTCTGACTCCTCGTGCATCGATTACATGACCTAGAAATTTAACTTCTCTCTGAGCAAAGTTAGACTTCTTTATATTGACCTTGAAGTTAGCCTGACTTAGGTCATATAACAACTTGAGTAGATCTCTGACATGTTCTTCAACTGTTTCAGAGGTCAGTAGTATATCATCTACGTAGCATATGGTTGTAGCTTTTACTTCTTCGGATAGGTTCCTATCTAGCGCTCGTATCAACGCTGAACCTGCTGTTTTTAATCCAAATGGAAGACGGACGTATGAGTACGTGTGCTGGTCAAATAAAAATCCGGTTAACATACTTGTTTTCTCTTCCAGAGCAAGATGGTGAAAACTTGCCGTTAGATCAAGATTTGAGAATACAGTCTTTCCTTTGAACCTTCTGAGTACCTCCTTAATGGGTGGAACTGTATCAAATTCCGGTATGACCTTGGAATTCAAATTTCGTAGGTCCAGGCATATCCTCACACTTCCATCCTGTTTCGGTACAACTACCAGTGGGCTGACATAAGATGTGGCTGTCTTTACAATGACGCCTGCTTCTAGCATTTCCTGTATCGCTTCTTTGACCTTTAAATAATGTTTCTCAGCTACAGGATACGGCTTCTGTTTGAATGGCGTCCAATCGCTGACTTGAAACGCATACTGGAAATTCTTGATCCGGCCAGGTCTCGAATCGAAGACTCCTTTATACTCGAATAGCAGTTCCCTTAGCATTTTCTTATATTCTGGACCAAATTTAGCTTCCTCAATCTTCTCTTCCAGGCATTCTTCAAATTTTGGTTCGAGATCCTTTTCAATGTCTGCGGCCAGTGTTGCCAACTCTTCCTCAATATCTTCTATTGTCGACACTGCCTCCCCAGTCATATCTCCGTATGTATGCCATACGTATTCTTCTTGTCTCGCTTCATTATGCCTTAATGAGAGTTCTAAGTCTTCCTTTCCCTCACTTGCGCGAAACATTACAATGTCTTGCGAGAGATCTATAATAACTTTATACTCTCTTATGAAATCCATCCCAACAATAAGGTTATATGGCAGCTTATTTACAAGTAGGAAGCTCTGTGAGAATGTAGAGTTCCCTATCTGCAAATCTAAAAATACTTGGTATCTGCATATCATAACTTTGTCTGGTATGACACCTTTTATTTTCACGCTTGAAATGGGTATTTTCAATACGTGGATTTTACTCTGGATTTCATTGTATAATGCCTGGGTTATCAAACTCACTGTTGACCCTGTATCAATGAGACTTCTTACTTTCGTTCCCGCAATGTTTACAATAATAATAGGTAGTTCCCTTCTTGCATAGACCGTTCTTTCATCGAGGTCTTCGATAAGCTCCTCAGGTTTGGCAATCCAGTTAATAACATTTACTGTATTCCATCCTGAACCTATCTCTCTCTGGTCATTTAAAATTGGTGTTTTTTTTTCAATTGCTCCATTCTTTGTGGAGTTCTTCTGCCTGTCTTCATGCTGTTGAAGTTCCAGACTTTTGGCACCATCATCATTTTGATATATGTCGGGTGACCTTCTATTTCGAATCGCTTCATCCCAGTGAACTCGCGATTGTCTTGGATCATCTCCGCGCTCTTCCATGTATCTTAAAGATACATGATAGCGTTCTTCCGCCTCTTCATCGAACCCACGACTCTGCTCTTGGGATCTCCATCCTTGGTTATTCCCATTTCAGCCGTAATTTCTTCTGTTATCCTGCTGCTGGTCTCTGGTACCACGCTGATTCCAGTTTTTCCTTCCTCGGTTACCACGGTTCGAACCTCCTCGATACGCTGGCCTCCAATTTTGGTTTTCGCGTCCTTCGCGCTGCCAGTCGGATTTTTCTGTTTCGGTGCTTGTAGACTTGCATTTCGTCTGCACCTTCGTTGGCTCGATCGGCGTATTCGTCATATTAACTTGTTCCACATGTCGACTTTGTCTTGCGTGCTGCACTGTGGTTAAATCAAGTTGTCTCAGCACCTCCTCCATATCGATTGCAGTTTTGGCGTTTGCTGAGATTAGCAGGCGCTGCACTTCATACGGCAGCTGCTTAGCTATTGCTATGCATAAATCTGACTCTCTAAGCCCTTCATCGAGCTCGCGAAAACGGCATAATTGGTTCACAAAAAACTCTCCGTACTTGGTCGGGTTACTAGTACTGTAACGCCTGGAATACAAGTCCAGTCTGAGGTTTTGTTGTACGCTCGCGTTCCAATACCTGCTTAAAAATGCTTGGCGAAATTCCTCAACGGTGTCGAACGTGTACCTAAAACTTCTAAACCATAGAGCACACTCCCCTTCGGTTAGTTTTTCAATCGCTCTCAACCTGCGCTCTGGCGGTACTTTCGCATCATTCAAGTACTCGGAAACTTCTTTAAGCCAGTACTTGGGTGTCATATTAGAATTACTCCCAGAGTATTTCTTTGGTTTTTCATCACTAGCCCTTATAACTGTGACTATTTGGTTCTGTACAGCATTTTCCTGCGGTGTTGACATAGCCATTGGCATACCAGGTGTGGCATACGGGCTGTCACTTGGCATTGCTGCATTCTTTGGAGTGGGCTGTATTTCTATCTCTGCCCATTTATTCCTCCTATTCTCGTCTATACTTCCTTCGCTAGACCTAGGATTCCGCAACATGGATTCTTCCTGCGCTATCATTCTAGTTTCTAATTGGCTGTGCCTGTTTTCAGTCCTTTCCAAACGAGCTAATACCTCTCGTTCTATTTTCTCTAGGCGATCTCGGTTTCTTTCTGCCATAGAAAATACCTTTTCTTTATTATCCTTAAGGTTTTCCTTCAGGTGGATAATTTCCCCTGCTAGACTTTCTCTTACTTCGGCAAGAGTCTTATCACTGGCTTCAGTCTTTAAGCCTTCTCGAAGCTCTAACTCTTCGCGTAAGCCTGTAACTTCCCGTTGAATGTGACCTTGTATATGAGAGATTTCAGTCCTTATTTTCGTGATTTCTCCTTGGTCTTCGTCCTGTCTTTTATGGATAACTGCTAAGTCGTTCTGAGTTTGTTCCAACTCTTTCTGCACTTTTCCAACTTGTATCTTCATATTAGACATTATTTCCTTATTATCTCGATCAGACGTCTTTATTTCCTGCATTTCCTTGCATTGGTCAAGGATATTCTGGTCCTGCTTTCTTAAGGCGTCGTCTACAGCCTTGGCATAACCTGCCATTCGCGTATTCCATTTTAGTTCATTATCCTCGAACCTATGATCCACGGTCTGAGTAAACGTGTTAAATTGTTCTAACTGACGTTTATTGTTAGCTTCATTCTGACTTTGAATGTCTTTAAGCTCCCGGGACATACTGTTTAAATTATCGTTAATTTCACGCTGTGACTCTCTGCACATTTGCAAATTGCTTTCTAATTTTAATTCAATAGACTCAAAGCGTTTATCGTTATCATTTTGCATTTCTGAGATCACGCTAACAATATTCTTAGTTACCTGTCTCTGGACAGACTCTTTAACGTCGTCCATTTTCTTATTAACCTCTCCTAGGTTTAATTCTAACTGCGTGTTTACATTAGCCAACATCTGGCTTACCTCAGTTTGACTAGCCTCTAGCCTATTGTTTATTTCGGTTTGATTGGCATCCAATCTACCCGCTATTTCATCTTTAAATGCTTTGGATTCTTCCTTACTCTTAGCGTTTGTAACATCGAAATGTTCCCTTAACTCGGCGATACACCTAAGTACTTCTTCCGTTCCGGCCATCCTGTACTACTTAATTTGAGATTCAGGTAGGCCCTAGCTGAAGACACTGGCGCGTTCTATTGGAAAGAAAAGATTCCGATCCCGCGACAACAACAATAACATATTATAAAATGTCAAAACTAACTATGGAATGGGTATAGACCCTCGTACCCGTCTGACAACATTTGTCTGACGTCTGAACATCATCTAGAAAGACTCACAATCGCTCAAACCAAGTTTGAGGGGAAAAAAATATTTCTATGGTTTTCCCCATGAAAACCATGCTATTATTATGGGGTTTTTCTGAATCCCATAAGCCATCCACGTACGGGCGCCATGTTATTTTTATAAGAGGTGGTGGTATGGCTATTGTAAGACATCGGCCATATTCTAATTTATTATTAAAACTGTCCAAGGAGTGGTTTTTACTGCCGAATGCCCCACATTGGGCCATGCCATGTTAATTTATATGTGAGGGTCACGTGCTTATTTATGCCATGCTCATGATGCTTAAGTGGAGGTTACCTGTATTTTAAACTGGCCCCACATATCAGCGTCATGTTAACAATAATGGGTTATCTATGGCTATGGTTTATGAAAGTTACAATTATATATAAGCATGTCTTATGGAGGAATAACAATTATTTTTAATGTGGTGGCTTATTAACAAATGGGATGCGGTCTTCCTATTCTGTCCTAATTTCTATGCTATATTTGCTTCTACCATTTATACCTTGACCGACTTAAGTAATTACCTGTGACTCAATCCAAGTACAGAGACAACTCCCCCATGTACCCGATTGTCACCATGTGGACCATGTGTTCGTATCCCAACTAGCTCACGGTCTTTCGAGGTATGGGACGTTCCTGCCCACAATACGACCACATGCTCAGGATTTGAGTCTACCAGGTAACTACTCTACAGGAAATACACAACATTCCTATGAAATAAAATATTTACTGGTCTAAAATCATGGCTGTACAACAAATACAAAACAAAGGACAAATTACAATTAATTCCCACAAATAAATAGGGTTATTCTGTGAGCTTTCTCCTTAAAAATAGCGCTACAATGCACTCAAACCTACTTCTAATATCCTGTCAATAATAGTTCAGATTACAAGGTTTTCATAGTGTTCGTCATGTGACACAATTTTATTTAATGGAAATATCTTAACACAAAAACCACATGTCACATAAACATGATATTACTAAGACATTATTCCGTCTCCTACGGCATTTACTTTAATTAGCATTACTTCAATGTTTCCTACATTTATTAGCAAATATTTTGTTGTGTCGTGCGAATCATCTTCCTTCTTTCCATCCCTATGAACGCTCTAGGAAAATGAGTCATGCTTCTTAATCATAAAATAAACATAAACATGGATAGAATATTTATAGTTTCACCATATAACGATTTATCTGGGTCTTGTCGGACTTATCATAGATACAACTGTGTCATGTTCTGGGAAAAACACATAACCGTTTTTCCTAAATTAGCATAAACTGGCAAAATGCACTTTAAAGAAGATGCCTACATTATTTTGGTTCAGCTTTCCCCCTCAGAGGATAACTTCGCCAAATATCATCTGATTTCTATGGTTCAACCACATATGTGAGTTGCCACATACCAATTAATTCCATTTGCATCACTAAAATACTTATATTTTAATTGCATATTGAATACCGAGATCTCTCAGTGTCCTATTGTGACTGTAATTGACAAGGGATCGGTCGAGCAACCTCCCCTTCCCTCAGCAGGTCATAAAATTCGTTCCAGACGGCTCTCCAAGATGGCTGCCACGGAAATGGTCTACATTCCCTGTCTCTCTCTACCGTCAAGGCCAAACTTGTTTACAATTATATAACAGTAAAGATCCGCTAGGCATAGTCCTAAGTAATTGAGTCATTTAATTAATTAACACCTAACTTTACAGTGTATTTGGGCTCAAATGGCTCCTATTAAACATTCATGGCAGGGGTGAAATTCCAATGATAGCATTGCCGTTCTAAGGTGATTACTTGTGGCTTTTAAGACGCGCATCATAATGAAACCCCATGGTTATCATCAGCAGCTGTCATTAACATATATTTTTGGGAACCACGTTCCTCGTCGACGAATATGATTCTACCTCTCGGGCAGACCATAAGTATAAATGCACACCGCGCCTCGCTGGGCGTCCATAGTGGCTATAATTCAATGCAAGCGTTGGCAATAGACAGAATCTATCCAAATCGCTGCGTAACAAATACAGTATGCACAAAGGCGATACTTCTCGAAGATTAAGCCAATTTTCACCTCACGCGCAAGCTATACTAGTCTTTCCCGTGCTTATCTTACGTAAATCACTGGATTCTACGTTAATCTGCACGCTATATGCGGCTAAACAATATTTCACATATATGACTCCATTATCAAGGTACCTGCGTTCTTCCTGTTATACTATTTAAGCCAAAGCTTTACATAGCTCCTAACACAAATGTATAAATATACTGGCTTACTTTAATTTCAAATATTCATTCAAAATTCCACTGACACTGAGAAAAGCTCCCGTATTTCGCTACATTCCACACTACATTCTTTACTGTTTACCAAATGACAGTATCTTAAATTAGACATGACACTATTTGAACATTACTTAGGCCAACTTTGCCCTTACTTTATGGTTGCCAACCCCAGTTATTATTATTATTATTATTATTTTAACGTTTAGATCCATCACTATTTTGACCTAAATGGTCCTAAGCAAATCACCTTCCAAGTCATACTTTATTCAAGACGAGTGGTGAAAACTCGTTCAGTAAGTGACTATTACATCTTTAATTTCAAAGTGATTAATCGTTACATGGTGAACTATGCCATTATAATACTATTATTTGCATGTGTACTCACGTTTCCTTCTGGCTGGAAAGTACCAGTATCTTCGCCTGAGCTCTACCATGATGATTGACTTAATCCATCATGATATCCAATACACAACACTGAGATTCACACTTTTTACACATGATACACATATTATCACAAGTGGCCTTTACCACTGATAAACACTGAATATTAATCATTAAACACATTAACACTTTAAATTATTATTTCACAATTTATACACACTTCCTCTATCATTTCACATGTTGATCCTTAATCTGGATTTCACCTACGCTTGACCTCAGAGATGCGATGAACTTATGATAACCGCTGGTCTCCGTGAAATCTAGTAGCGTTTTTATAGATGTTCGATCCTAGTTCCCTGCACTCCCGTTCACCTCACTGTCCTGGTTAGGTGGCAATAACTTCCACTCTCCCATCACTGGAGTGCTCCTGATGCTGATGTCATATAATTGACAATACCTTCCGGTATACGAACTGTTCCAAACATTATCAGTTCCTATTCGCTGTAGCGAATTTATATCTGTGTCAGATAATAAAGAAATATCTGCATTGAGTTACTTTGATGCACTTCATTATTACAGATGAAGCTTACAATTTGCTTCCATTGTCTTCAACGGCGGTACGCTGATATTTTAATAATTGGCGTGCTTACTGCAGAGCGCTTGTAGACAAAGGACTAACTTCCAACTCGAGCGACCGTCTGACGTCTTCAACTGCCTTCAACTCTACATCACTGACTTCGACTGACTTCCAACTGCCTGCAACTGCCCCTTGGCGTAGGCTGCTTTTCCTTATATTGGTTTCTTGCACAAAATAGTTCACGGGACACGTGAGAGCGACTCCCTTCTTGAAATACTCCGTCTTCAGCCGAAATAACATCTGCATCTTGTTTATTTAGGCGTGGAGGTTTTAAAAACACTCGCGTGCCGGCGATCGCTTCGGCCAATTAATTACAATTAATTGCCTTAGTTCAGCGCGTGGGACGCCACGGTGGGGATTTCCCGCTGGTTGGTTAAAGTATTCGTGCTCTCGAGCGTGAGTTAGGTTGTAATGCGGTCATTTTGAGAAATAGGCGTAATTTTAGGTGAAAAACCACTCCTAAATTACTCCTCCGTGAATACATTCATCTGTGTGTATGTTCCATTGCATTACAATGCTCCATTTATCTGTAATTAATTAATTTCTTGTGGGCTTGGTTCCGCCAAAGCTTTGCTCGTTGTCGACTGGTGAATTCCCGGGTCATTAATTTTGAGCTGTCTGACCGCCCTAGACGGAAATAGTTCTACTGGCGCCGAGCCTACCCCGCCTACTTGCTAAAGTAATTTGTCAGACTTCAAACTAGCCTTCTTTCGACTTCGTATGCACTGAAAACGTACATTCCCTTGCATTTTGCTTATAATTTTTCCTTTAAATTGCTATGATTTGCACCTAAATAATCGTGAAATCACGCTAGACTATTATGTGTCAGTAGACCTCTCATTGCTCTGTGGGTTCCATATAATGGCTCCCCCTTAGAGACCACTGGTTCGACCTTAGGCATAACCATTTGCCTGGTCTTCTCTGATGAGGCCTGAGTTCGATGCCAGACTGCCGTGACCAGTTGGGCACATTACGGATGATAAAGAAAGGTAATCTTGAATAGAAAGAAGTATAATTTTGAGAAATAATGTGAATAACTACGGGTGATAAAAAGGTAATCAATCTTAAGTAGAAAGAAATGTATTTTTGAGAAATAAGGTGAGTATCTACATGTGATTAAGATGTGTAATCTTGAGTTGAATGGAGTGTAATTGTGACAAATAAGGGGAATAACTACGGTTAAAAAGGTGAGTAACTACGGTTAAAAAGGTGAGTAAATACGGTTAAGAAGGTGAGTAATCAGTAAATGCAGGGAAACGATTATACGGCACGTACAATGTGAGATCCTTAAGGAAATATGTATCATGAGTAATAAGAAGTGAAGCTGATGGTAAGTAAGGAAAGTCGCTTAATAATAAGTGAATGATTGTGGTCTGAACGAGCAGGTAATGGCGAGGGTTTGCATCAACCTATGATATTGTGTGTCTTGGAGAGCACAGAGGAAATATAAAGAATAATTTGTCGGCTATAGGCTGGTGTATTTGAGTAGGATATAAATATACATATGTGGGGTAAATTAGCGCACTATATTTGCACTGAACGATGTTGCCTTAGGTGATATAAGCTAATAAAGTTTCATTTTTTCTATAATATGCCTATGTTACTAGATACATATAATTCCTGAGAGACTGGAGTAGATCTGGTGATTCGCATCACATACCAAGTGTCGTGAAGTGATAAAGTGAATTAATCAGTTGGCAGTCCCACCAACTAGCCATAGTGTATTCAGTTCGACACCAGGCTGAAAATTGAATTCTACGTCCTCAAGATATAAAAGCAAAGGTGTATGCCACCCAAATATACATAAGTGCAACGATGACTTATGTCCAAAACAAGAATATAAAAATGAAGGGTATTTTGATGTACATTGTTTACAGGTCGCTTTAATTATGTAAAGAAGAAAGAAAAAGACATTATGAACAATGAATGACTGAAATGATGAGATTTAAAAATATATATACATAATACTTGAAGGGTATAATAATGTCGATGTTTGTAGTTTCTTTGTAGGGTATAATATTTTATATTTGTACAAGTGTTGAAGAGAAGTATGGTGATATGATTGTTGACATATACCATAATTCTCTGGGGCGAATATGTGATGGTCCCAATTTGTGACCAGAACGAAATAATTTTATATATTTTATTATTATTATTATTATTATTATTATTATTATTATCAATATTTTTTAAGTTTACATTTTACCTTTTATTAGTTAACTAATATATTTATATCTATTATTATGCGGTAATGTAGAATATTATGGCAATTGAAAGGATTTGGAGCGATACACATTATATTTGAAATAAGCTAAGACGCTTGACTGAATATTATTTCTGAAGAAAATTCGAACAAGAGAAGAAAGAGGGTTGTTCACAGAAGGGCGGCGTATTCACGGCTTCTTGGAAATGACATAAATAGACACTTATGTCTGTCACATTAAGTATTCTACCAATATACAAATCATACTAAGAAGGTATTCTAAGAAGACTTACCACCAACAATGCTGGGCCGATGAATGAGTCCTTTGCAACTTTATACTAAAGGTGGGCTGGACCTCCCGAGAATTGCTACAAAGAAGTATTGTCATTGTTGATATGTGAAAGGCGAGCTTATATCGCCTAGCGACTTCTGAAGAGGGGTCATACACGTGCTTTACCTGGGAACGTTATATATATGACGGCCGCCCAAATGGATGATGATTATTGAATTGCTGGAGGAGAGGGAAGGATGCGGAGTGGAGCAGAGGAACTTGTAGCGAGATGGAGTCTATAACGCAGTTCTAAACTAGACAGTTGACTATTAAGTATGTGAATTTGATAAGACATTCTGTCTCATCAAACTGTGACATGGTTGTGTACGAGGCTATTGTCACAGGGATGATTTTTGGAATTTATTCCGTCATCCACATATAAATTAATTACTTTGAGGATGATCAGGGCCATCTGGAACTCTCTACGCAACAATCCAACTACAAAGATCTTCAATGCGGTGAGCGATGTAAACAGTTATACTCCAGTCAAATCAGAAGGCTCTCATCCATATAAAATTCAATCTATATTTTATTCAATTAACTCAGTATACTCCAATTTCCTATCAAGACCCGTAATACAAGTAAATTCAGTAGATTCTTTCATTTAAATTTATTATTATTATTATCTTTAGTATTTTATTATTTTTGCACTTATTGTTTTTATATATTAAATTCATTTTAAATTCAAATGTTTGACTGGTTTCCTTTAGTAGCTAGAAATTACTATAAGGCAACACCATACTCCTGAACTAATTATCGTAAGGTTAGATTACGTAAGTTTCACTACGGCTGGAGATAGGAATTTCGATGCTCTACCTCTGTTTAACCGAGGTTTAATATATTATTTTGATCATGATATATAAATGATCTGGCGCCCTGGCAATACATATGATACTACACATTATGTACTTTTTTTTAGTGAAGCTGACAACAATACAGATACACTAATAGATTAATACACAATTTAATGTTTCATTTTGATCACCCAAAAGTGGGCGACTATTTAAATAAATAATCAGTTTCTTATTAACATTTTTCTTATTAAGTCCAATAAACCATTACTAATGACGCCCAACTAGCGGAGCGCTATTTCTTATTATTAATAGAACCCTAAAGATTCTCTCTTTAAACCATTACAAATAACGCCCAACTAGTGAGGCAAGTTTAAATATCTCAAAACCATTACACCATCAGCCACTCACGTTACTGCATTATATTTTTTCTAGGCGCGAATAGTACAATGAACATGCCATAAGCGTGTCTCACCACGCGTCCCTTCTATTTTGAGGTAGCCACCACCTGTCCTTCTGAAACATAGCTAGGCTCTTTCATTTCACAATCCTTAAGTATTTAGCCTTTTGTCAAACTGCTGCAGGTATGTTCCCACTGTCTCCAACAAATGCTTGAAGTTTCCTCATCTTCGTCTGGCTATTTCATGACTGGTGGAAATATTAATTAATTGTAGAAATAAAACATTGAATCATTTATCCATCAGAGGATAAAGGGTTCAATACGTATTGATGAATTTTACAGCTTAAATTGGTTCCGTGATAACCTTATAGCCGTTTGCGAACGTTCTCAGTAATGTAATAAAAGGAATGGCATTGCGTCTTACAGAAATAGATGGACTTCAGAGAATGTGTTGCCACGGTAACCGGATTGCATTCTTTCAATAGCTTAATAAATGAAATTAGTTTTCTGGGTATATCTCAAAAACTGTTGGTTTTAGGACCTTAAAATGTCGTTTTCGGGGCGCGCAGGGCTCCCGAGTATTGTTTCTCACATTGAGACGCTGAAAATGAGCTTTGTCTCGTCTTTCTACGCCCATTTCAGCATGCATTTTACGGGGGTAGGCCCTCTTTTATGAGAGGTATGGAGAAGAGTTACATCAATGATTACTTTCGTGCCTCTGATGGACATCTGTAACAAATTTTACGTTGATCCATTCAGCCGTTCTCGAGTGATACGCGTGCAAAGTTGTACACAGACAGACAAACAGACAGACAGACAAAAATTTTGTTTTTGCGCGCAACCGTCATAAACCAGTCTGAAACGCGTTTATAACTCTAACTTCCGCGGAAATTCAGAAAAAAACAGACAAACTTTCATTTTTTATAGGCTATATAGAGAGATTCCAACGTCACCATGCCCGTAAGGAATTCGACTTTACTTTCAAAATATTGAAACAAATAACGTGATTAACAATGCGTTTCCTTAAAATATTAACGACAGAGCCCTTCTAGATACGCTTACAGTAGCTGCAATACTTCAAAGAATGCAATGATACAATGTAACAGCCAATTCACCAGTTCTATTGATTATATACGCATATGTTGAAAGCGAAGTATGTTCTTATAATATTTTGTTTAAGATATTTGAGTTGTCATTGGACGCCATTGACAGTTTCTTAAGGCTATATTTTTCTCACATGATGTGAATGAATTTGTTGCCGTGTTTTGATACACGATGCTAGGGGTGGTACCCGTGTTTTCGTGTAGGCCGGTAGACCACTGTCATGTCACAAGTCTAGCCGAGGATTTTCTTGCTAGAGCCTTGAGCCAAGCAGATTACTTTAGTAAGGTTTCTTGAGCATTTGATAGCTCAGAGTAGTGATGTTCCCGTGTAGTTTGATGTACACCAGTGTTTTTTAGCGTATGGCTTTTAGTGCCGGGAGTGTTCGAGGACATGTTCGGCTCACCAGTTTTTTGTAGCTGCTTCGAGACGGACACCCAATGGGTGAGCTACAAGTACCGTTGGGGAGGAAAGTTGGAATGTAAGGACGAGGAGTTGGAAGGTAGCGGCTGTGGCCTATAGTTAGGGACCAACCCCGGCATTTGCCTGGAAGGAAGATGGGAAACCACAGAAGACCATCTTCAAGGTTGCCGGCAGGGGGATTCGAACCTCCTCGCCTCCCGGATGTGAGCGACTGCCTGCAGTCATGCCGTAACGACCACGGCTAACTCACCCGGTTACACCGGTGGTGAATCCACTTGTTAGGAAGCCTTGCAATATGGTCAATCGTCAAAATTAATTCAATCTTAAACCTGCGATGATAACTAATAATCATAAATTAAATCATAAAATCTAATTTACTTAAAACGGCTGTTAAAATACGCGTTAATTACTAAACGACTGTTAAACTTTGATCCATGATTACAATCTTGCTGACCATTGCACTGTGCTGTACAGATTTATTCCTTAGAGGAAGCTTTTAGCAGCTGACATGATCGACGGACAGGGATCATTGGTTACTTAGAGTTTTCAACTCTTGGGCCCTGAACCATTAATGAGTTCTACTATTATCGAACCGTATTTTCTGTTTCTTGCATACACATTTAGATGACCAATGGAAACAAAGAGTAACCATTGTGTTGTGGGCAGGAATAATAACAATGCTATTGTATGTGTCATATTTATTTATTGCAATGTTAACCCTTATGTTACCCATCTTTCTTCTACTTTGTAGATTTTTGTGGTACAAGTTGATGTAAATATTTGTGTTGTAAACGATGACTGTTGATCACTTTTAGACCTTTTATTCAGTTTTGTTTACCACGGACGCTTCTTGCCGTAGGTCAGTTAAATTCAGGATTCAGGATTAGCTTAGCTTAGCTTAGATTATGTAACTTAAAATGTAAATACGGGGTGGTCCCAGCTTATTTAGATTTTTTTTCTGTCATGATTGACTGTTTGTTTACATGATGTTTCACTTGGAAACATCATGCTTTTTTCCATTGTACATTAAGTTAGGGTTATTTTGTACCACTTCCCAAGCCTTGCTATTGTTTGTTTATTGTATTTAGGACCAATCGAGAGGGTTAATTTCTTATAGTTAGGGGTGTTTCTTTTTGTTTATTTTTTTGTTATAAATTGACGGATTAGCCGATTGTTACCCTCCAATGGCTGGGGGTTTGGTCTTTTAATAAATCATTCTATGAATTTTACTTGAGCCTGGATTTTAATTTAGTAGTTTCTTTTTCTTTTGGGGGTGCATCTCCTTGGGGTGTCTTTGACTTATGCTATGATGGGAACCTGATCCCTATTGAGACGAGGATTCTTTTGCCTGAATAGCCCCACAAGGAGTGTACTCCGATCCTCTTAGGCCATATGTGTTCAAGGAAGGGGTCATCTGGAAAGCCACGCACGGTCAGTGGTAGACCAGATCACCTCCTCTAACGGGCACAATATAGAGTTTTATTTGAGAGAGAGAGAGAGAGGGGGGGGGGGGTTACCAGGGGTTTGGGGGCAAGGAATAGCCCCCAAAGAAAAGCGGGTCCGGGGTTCCTCCCCGAGGATCTTTTGTACAATTTGGTGTAAAATGATAGGTTATCTGCCATCACTTTTTCAACCAATTTGGTGTGATGTTTTATGTTTAATGTCAAACACAATTCAGACCATTTTTTGTTACATTTTATTAATACAAACATCCTGCTCACTCGATAGTATTTAGATGGAAAGAATTATCATTACTGTTTTGATTTACAACTTACACTATAGGCTACTGCAATATAAAGTCAAGGTTTCTTGAAGCATTACCGAATCGGCTTATAACTTCATCGTCAGTGTTTTGTAGGCTATGTTTCTGAAAATAGATAACAATGATAGACCATTGAGTCTGTTTTCAAAAGTAGAATTTCTTAAGTAGCCTATGTTTTCAAGCTACTCAAACTCAAACTCTGTTCGGTGGTAGCTACAGAGACAGGCAAAATTGCCAAAAGTTTGATAAGGGTAGGCCTATACAAGTTAGGAAAAAACCTTTTGTCACATGCTTTGATGCTGTTCTTATAATACAGTAGGTTCTTAAGAGCGATGGCACTGGAGGGTAATAAGAGGTTAGCCTACGTTATTACACATAAGATCAGAGCAAACTGATTGTCACACTGGTTAAATCGCGCTACCATTGCCTCGCTTTGCAACGTTTCCGTATGTCACTTAGTAACAATAGCAGGGGAGGCTGCACCTTGTGTGCTGAAGTGCTGCAGCACATTGTTTAATTAGAAAATTGATTACTTTAATAATATTTACAATCAAATACAGTGCATTAAAAAGATGTCAGTAAAATAATTGGAAATATATCAACTCCCCGCACAACGAGGTATCTAGTCGTGCGCTCCATTCCACATCCGGCACTTTCTACGTTTATTGCCAGCAAACATAAACTGTGCCTTTTGCGCATGCGTGCCCAACCTTTTCCGTTGTGCTGTTGCGACAACAGCCAAGACCACAGGCCACGACATCACGGCAATTTTTTATTTTATTTTTATTTTTTATTGTTATCTTAAGGGGCGGAACTACGAGGTCATGTGCCCGTCTTAACACAGATTAAAGAATACAAATTTGGAATTGAATTTAAAATTTTAAGGTGGACACCAAAAAAAATGTTTAAAACCTTAAGTTAATAAAACAAAACAAAAAAATATATATAAATTTTTAATTGTTGTAATTTTTATTTAATTTTTTGTTTATGTTTTTTTTTAATTTAGATCTTTTTAAATTTAGGTGTCCACCTCAAAATTTTAAATTCAATTCCAAATTTGTATTCGTTAATCTGTGTTAAGAGGGGCAGGTGACCTCATAGTTCCGCCCCTTAAAACAACTATAAAAATAAATAAAACCAAACAAAACAAAAAACAAAAAAACATCAATTCTACGTTCGAGCGCACAGCGGCAGCACTGGTCACACGAACTGAGAACGTAGCAGGTGGCTCCTTCTAGACGCTGCGGTAGCATTTTAGAGTGAATCGCTCAAAACAAACGGTGGAAAAAATAAAGGAAGCCATCAGCTTTTCCCGCCAGAAGGTCTTTTAACACTCCCAACTTACCTATCCTATAGCCACATTTTGTCAATATAGTTTGTGTGGAAAACACAATGAAGTGCCTCTTAAGTGTTACTGAATGAGTGTTTCCATAAACATATTTTTATTCTTTGGATTTTCTGAACCAGTCGCCACGGAACAAGAGTACATGATAAGTCAAGGTACTTAGAATACTCAATAGGTAAGCCATTCCGGGGTATGCGCTGTCATTGGTCAGCGCTACGTGACGCAGTCAGGCAGGCAGAACGCTCTCTATCGTTAGGTTACCCACAGAAATATGAATACTGTTTCGCTCGTCCCTTCCTTCTGTGCGCATTAAAGGACAATACCGATGGACTGTATTGTATTTTAAATCATTTTACTTTCGATAGAAAGACATTGAATAACAATCAGGCAGATAAACTGGCAATAAACTACGTTATATTTGCTGCCAGCCTTGCAGTAAACTTTAATTAGGCATGTTCAATATGTAACGCACTGGCTGCATACGGCTGTCAGCTTGGGAGTCCTACACCAGGGCTCTACGGAAGCCACACATAATTATCATTATTATTATTTTAACTAAACAATATTATAATAATACTACAATTGCGCTTCTTTTACCCTTTCAATACGTACACCTCAACAAAAGTTAATCAGAGATATTCCGTACCCTAGTGTTTCGTAATTATTTTAATTCGTAGAGACCTCCTGGTGAAGCGGCTAGCATTCTTAGCTGTCGCCCTGGAGGTCCGGGTTCGATTCCCAGCTCTGAAAAGAAATTTAATTCTGGTCTGTGGGCTGCAACGGGGTACACTGAGCCTCGTGAGGCAAAACTGTGAAGAGGATGGATTGGCAGCCACCTAAACTATCCCGGAAATGGTTTTCCGTGGTTTCTCACGTCTACTTCAGGCCGCGGCCCCCTCCTTCCCAATCCTCACCTGAATTACAAATCCACGGACTATATCAGACACCACATTAAAACAGATTATCAGACAAATTCTGCAAACACCTTAGTACACGGGGCTAAATGACCACGATGTCAAAGTCTTTCAAATTAATCAATTGTAGGCCTAATTGTCCATGTATCTGTACCAAGTTTAGAGTATTGACAAGTCTGACCTAAATCATTTCTTTTATCATGTTTTGTTTTACCGTATGTCATGTAATTATCTGTTTAACTTTCGGATTGTGAATAATGTTTACATTTTTCCATGCTTCTCGTACAAACAAGCAATTTGTTTCATTCCAAACTTCTACTAAACAGACGTTAATCAAAAAAGTCTAACAACTTACGAAATGATAGTGATCCAGTCGTGTTCAGCAGTTAGTTTTTCAACAATAGGACATTTTCAGCTACATTTCCGAAAAAATGTCAATGTTTTTGCATTTGAAAGCAATGAAACCTGCGATGTATCTTAAGGCATCGTGAGTCACATCCTCATTGCGGCATGTTGAATTGCCATGGTCGAGGTTGATATCTTGAAGCAACTGTTCTTCACTTCCATCGCCTGAATATTCACAAAGTACCGGTACATGGGTTGAGGTGCCTATCACTGAGATGCACAGTTCACTTGAGAGGAACTTCTCGAATTCTTCTGTTGTTTCTTCTACTATGCAGTCAGAAGAGCAACCAGGTTGACTTGCATCCTCAGCAACAGAGACATCACCGGACAAAGGTATCTCGTTCGCATTCCCTGTTAATATTAGGAGGCGCATTCGGTTCTTTACTTCGAAAGGCGTAGGGTTGTTATAGAATACACCAAGGCCATGAAGACGAGACAAGAAATTTTCGAGGCAATCTTGGTTTAGTCTTGAGGTCAAAATATAGGGCACACCAATGCTTTTGAGATCTAGAAAAAGTCCAAAAAGAGAATTTATTGACATTAAGAACCCTTTCTGAAATGGGAGAAGGCCACTTTTCTTCCCTACACGCATGCCTGAACAAATGTCTAGGAACCTTCTTAAGGCGTTCTCCTGGCTTATGTGATTCAGTCCATAACCACTTCTAAGGGGAGCCTTCTCATTCTTGGGGAATCTAGAATTTAGTACATCAAATACATCGTTAATTAATTAAATAATAATTCCTTCGTGATCTTGGTTTAGAATGTACTTCACAGCTTGGGCAGTGTGGCGGGAAAAGAGCTGTGCAGCCATTCTTACATTTTGGCAGGCACGTCCACTAACAGTCAGGTGGGCTGGAGAAATATAGTGTGTGAATTTTAGATCACCTCTCTGATGTTCCAGGAGATCTACTATCAATTTTTTCGTGACAGTTGTTCCATCGGGTAGAGTAATTCCTTTATCTAGGAAGTGATTTCGGAGAAGTTTTAACAAGTAAGGGATGTTACAAAAAAAAACACTTTCTTATTACTGTCTACAGGGTTGTAGAAATACGTCTTGCTAGAGGATACCCCCAGCTCTTTCCACACCTTCGCATTTTTACCCCCCATATCACAAGTGGCAGTCAAAACACGCACTCCAGCTCCTTCAACCTCCCGGATTATGGATTGTAACCGTATGCTTGTCATCGTGACATGAAAGTCATAGTACACAGGTTGTTTCCATGGCGAAAATAAGCTGCAAATCAGCGCCACCTGAACGTTCTTATGAGGCCCAAGTATCACATCTTCAGATGAATCGTAACTCACGCGACCGTCGATGTTCATTTCATCGAAACTTAGAACACTCAGTGCTTCGAATGGTTTGAAAGTTTCTGACCTAGCTTTAATTAAACTAAGAATTTCGGTTAAAATGCCCGGTCTACACTTGAACTGTCTTGCCCATTTTAGGAGAGATGAGCGGCAAGGCAAGGGGTACTTCCTTTTCCTCAAGTACGCATACGCTTCGGGAGAAAGAGCTCTTAAAGTGAGGGTATTCGCGATGTCTCTAGGACCCCATCTAACGCGTTTTTCCATTCTTAGTAAACAGCGAATTTGGCCAGATGTAAAGCATTGTAACAAAATATATTTTACTCCTTTGTGTATCACTTGCTTTATGCTCCAATGTGATCTTCTGTTGGATACCACATGACCTTTAAGTTTAACTTTCTTGAAAGCAGCATTCTTCTGCACCAGGATAGCATTCTTTTTACCAGAGCAGCATTTTTTAGCCTATTTTCAATTTTGAAAAAATAGGCTTATGAGATCAACTTTTGTCCGTGTGTGTGTGCGCGTGTGTGTGTGTGCGAGTGAGGTGTGTGTGTGTCCCCCCTAATAAAATCTAAACGGCTGGAGCGATTTCAGTGAAACTGGGTAAGTTCATAGCACTATTCCCGGCGACCTAAACCGTGCCCTTCAAATATTGTTACGTTTCACCAATCCAACATGGCGGCTGTGCGAAATATTTCACTAGCATTCAATATCTCCGAAAATATTACCGATATCGCCCTGAAATTGTGTACGGTGATCAAGGGCACTGCTAGAAGTTCACCTATGAGACTTTCAAAAACCTGGTGACTACGAAACCAACATGGCGGCAAAGCGAAGTTGAGACTTTTAAATAGACTCTTCTCACGATTTAACTATCCACACGTAATGAAACTTGGTACAGCAAATATTTATACACATTGCAATGCACTGGAGTCTAATTTAGTTCAATTGTTTACATAACCTCGAAATGGCGGTTGTGCGAAATATTTCACTGACATTCTAAATCTCCGAAACTATTACAGATATCACCCTGCAATTTTTTACGGTGATAAAGGGTACTGATACAAGTTTACCTATGTATATTTCATAAACCTGTCAAGTACAAAACGAACATGGCGACCAAACGAATTTGAAATATTTTAATAGACTTTTCTCGTGAATTAACTCTCTGATCGCAGTGAAATGTGGTACAGTAAATGAATTTGCAGATTGTAATGCACTGCCATCTAATTTAATTCAATTGTTTACATAACCTCAAGATGGCGGCTGTGCGAAATTTAAAAATTAAGTTTTTATTTCTTGTGTCGTAATCATTCGATCGAAGTGAAAGTTTGAATAATGAACCTAGGCAATAATTGTCCTTGAATGGTACATAACTCTATGGCCTATACATATAACAATCCTAATTGGCGAGGTTCCGAAATATTTAGACGGTTCTCAATTTCTATGAATCTTTTACAGCAACCAAACTGAATTTCTTTATGTTCATAGAGACTAATTACATATGTTCACCTATAGGACGTTCAGTAACCTGGTGAGCACAAATCCAACATGGCGGCGACGCGAAGTATAAATATTTAAATGGACGTTTCTCGCGAATTAACTATCCGAGTGCCATGAAACGTTGCACGTTAAATGCTTATACAAATGTTGATCCACTGGCATCTAATTTATTTCGATTGTTTGCATAATCACAAGATGGCTGCTGTGCGTAATTTTAAAATCTCGTTTTGACTTCTTGTGTTCTAATCATGCGATTGAAGTTTGAATACCACACGTACACAATAATCTTAATGTAATAGTACAAAAAAATCCAACCTGGCGACCATCTGAAATATTTAGACGGTTCTCAATATCTACGAATCTGTTACAGCAATTAAACTGAAATTTTGTATGTTGATAGAGGCAATTAACATGAGCAGGATATATGAAAATAGGCTGTATAGTTCTTCACGGAACTACTTGTCCTCTTTAAGAACTCTATTTCTTTCCGTAATTCTTTATTTTCATTAATATAACAGAGTCGGTGATTACGTCTGTGTTGGTTTCCTTATCGAGTTTTCTTTTCTTTGGGGTTGGTGAATACAATGTTTTTAGAACCCTCTTCCGTACCGTACTGACCTTGTGTAACAGCGGAGTTCCCGGTCTGTTACAACCAATAGAGAGAAAGAACTTTAGAACAACAGTTCATGCAAGATATATACGCATGAATTCACAGCTTAATCAATAACGCTCTTATTTAAAGGTGGTTTAATGCGCTAACGCTAACGCTTCTCACATCTGAAAGTTCATTACAACAGACCCGCACCTAATACACTGTATTTCCCCGTCCCTAGAGAACAATAGGGTAAAGGAATGTAAAGACCGTACTCCTACTGCACAAACGTGAAGTTGCACTACCACTGTAACTTCAATTCGTAGATTAATTATTTAAAAAATGCCATTTTAAAACTCTCAAACATGCCCAACGATGTAGGCCTAATAAAAATGCATAATATAGAAGTAACGAACAATGCAACTGTAATAAAGACGGTGTTTAACAACAATAATTAATTATATCGAACCTAACCTCCTATATTGCTGGCCCCTGCTACAGGACATTCAATTTTATCTCCATGCCAGTTGGGTATTTTTTAGCCTATTTTCAATTTTGAAAAAATAGGCTTATGAGATCACCTTTTGTCCGTGTGTGTGTGCGTGTGTTTGTGTGTGTGTGTGTGTGAGGTGTGTGTGTGTGTCCCCCTAATAAATTCTAAACGGCTGGAGCTATTTCAATGAAATTCAGTAAGTTCATAGCACTATTCCGGGTGACCACAACCGTGCCCTTCAAATTTTGTTACGTCTCACCAATCCAACATGGCGGCTGTGCGAATTATTTCACCAGCATTCAATATCTCAGAAAATATTCCCGATATCACCCTGTAATTTATTACGATGATAAAGGGAAATACTAGAAGTTCACCTATGTGACCTTTGAAAACCTGCTAACTACAAAACGAACATGGCGGCCACGCGAATTCGCAACTTTTAAATAGACGTTTCTCGCGATTTAACCAACCAAACGCAATAAAACTTGGTACAGTATATGTTTATACATATTGTAATGCACCGACATCTAACTTCGTTGAATTGTTTACATAACCACAAAATGGCGGATGTGCGAACTATTTCACCGGCATTCAATATCTCTGAAACTATTATCGGTATCATCCTGAAATTTTGTACGGAGATAAAGGGCACTACTCGAAGTTCATCCATAAGACATTCGAAATCCGGTTAACTACAAACCGAACATGGCGGCCAAGCGAATTTTAAAATTTTAAATAGACCTTTCTCGCGATTTAATGTTCCAAACGCAATGAAATCTGGTACAGGACATGTATAAACACATTGTAATGCACTGGTATCTAATTTATTTCAATTTTTTACATAACCTCAAGATGGCAGCTGTGCGAATTTTAAAATTAAGTATTTATTTCTTGAACCGTAATCATGCGATCGAAGTGAAAGTTTGAATAATGAACCTACGCAATAATTTTCCTTTAATGGTACATGACTCCATGGCCTAAACATATAACAATCCAACATGGGGACCATCCGAAATATTTAGGCGGCTCAGAATATCTACGAATCTATTATAGCAATCAAACTGAATTTTTTAATGTTCATAGGGGCTATGAACTTAAGTTCACCTAAAGGACTCTAAATAACCTGGTGATCACAAATCCAACATGGCGGCGACGCGAAGTATAAATATTCACATGGACGTTTTTCGCAATTTAACCATCCGAGTGCAGTGAAGCTTGGTACAGTAAATCCTTATAAGAATGTTAATACACTGGCATCTAATTTATTTCAACTGTTTCCATAACCACAAGATGGCAGCTGTGCGAAATTTTAAAATATCCATGCTACTTCTTGTGTCCTAATCATGCGATTGAAGTTTGAGTGCTACACGTACAAAATAATCTTCATGTAACAGTACATAACTCTAGGATCTACATATATAAAATCCAACATGGCGACCATCCGAAATATTTAGTCGGTTCTCAATATCTACGAATCTATTACAGCAATCAAACTGAAATGTTGTTTGTTGATAGTGGCAGTTAATATAAGTACTGTAGGATATATGAAAATAGGCTGTATAGTTCTTCACGGAACTACTTGTTTGAGATGGAACAGCGTCTGATTTCAGTATCTCCCTTAAAGGGAGACCCAATAATTAATTTTTAAATCCCGCTCGTAGTCCTCGGGAAGGAAATATACTGAACATATTCGTGCATTGAGCACTTCATAAAGAAGTCCGCTCGCTTGCACCGCGATACTCACTTACGTTGAAATTCCAGGTCTTTGGGGAAACGATGGTAAACTACGTTTTGAGTTTTGTAAGCAATATTATTGCCTTGTGCAACGGCAAAATTAGATTTATTTTTACTCATTTCACCATAGACGCAAGTACAATAATGCGGAAATTAAATAAAGTATGACCAGGTACTGCAACTTTTCCACTAAATACGTTTTGTACACTATAAACAATACCAATACCGCTCATAAACAGACAATGATTACACAGGGACTGCCGCGCGTGGACACTAGATGCCTGCCCAGTGACGTAGATGCTCCCTGGCTGGCTGTATGGCGGGAAGCCGGAATACACCTACCTGATGATAAGTAGCCTATAGTGGTTTTTAATGTTGTAATTGGCAAACGAATATTATATGCGGCAACATTTCGAGGTAGGCACCCCCCTTACGTACGCCCCTGGCAGGAGTGCAAACCTATGCTACACGGAAATATGCTTTTGTACAGTTCAATGAATGTAAAGCTAATTTTTCTTTATGTCCCTACACAGGAATATGAACCTATATAAGAGTATTGTCAGAAACGCGTTATTAAAGTTCAGCGACGATGTCAGAGTGTTGGCAATTGATCGATAACTAGTTTAGTTGTGATTCTGGTCAACACCGGTCAGATTTTCAAAGATTAAGATATTCTGCTACCTGAAAGACCAAAATCAAATCTTAATACAGTATATTGCCGGTTTAAAATGGCTTGAACTGTAATTATCACTCTACTTACCGATAACGCAGAAAATAAATTTATTTATTTATTTATTTATCGTATAGAGCCTCCGTGGCTTAGGAGGCAGCACGCCGGCCTCTCACGGCTGGGTCCGTGGTTCAAATCCCGGTCACTCCATGTGAGATCTGTGCCTGACAAAACGGAGGCAGACAGGTTTTTCACCGGGTACTCCGGTTTTCCCTGTTAAAATTTCATTCCAGCAACACTCTCCACTATCATTTCATTTCATCTGTCATTCATTTAATCATTGCCCCAGAGGAGTGCGTCAGGCCTCGGCAGCCGGCACAGTTCATATCCTCGCCGCTAGATAGGGGCTTCATTCATTCCATTCCTGACCCGGTCGGAGACTGGAAGCAGGCTGTGGATTTTCATTTTCATTTATTTATTTATTTATTTATTTATTTATTTATTTATCGTATGTCTTTTAGTGCCGGGAGTGTCCGAGGACATGTTCGGCTCGCCAGAGTCTGTAGCTGCTTCCAGCGATCACCCAGAGGGTGAGCTAAACGTTCCGTTCAATTTCAAGAAGTTTCAACTTTCACTAACAGATGTCAATGATACCTAGTGGTGAACGTTGGAACTTGGATAGAGCGTTCCAACGAAATCTAACCTAGGAATTTAGCTCCACACAAGTTTAGTCTGTGGGAGGATCTTTTACATGCCCTGAATCTATGACATGGGACCGCCGGCTTTACTTCCCCTCCGAAGGAAGGCATAGGCCTACTGAAGGATTTTTAACGCTCTTAAAAATCCGAAGATTTCGGCCGGGTTCGAACCCACTATCTTGGGGACAGCAGATCAGCATGCTACCAACTACGCCACCGTAGCCGCTGCAGAAAATAAAGACAGAAAGCAATTGTTGAAAAAAGGTGAAGTCTCTTTTGGAAGATTTAAAGAAAAGAGCAGATGAACTTTATTGTTTCGAGGAAGTCTTACACCTCAACAGAAATAGCCTACAATTTTATTTTAATAGGCTATATGGAACTTCTTTTGTCCAGCCCCGTGGTTTTGGGGTAGCGCGGCTGCCTCTTTTCCGGAGGTCCCGTGTTTGATTCCCGGCACCGTCATGGACTTCAGAAAATGACGTGAGGGCTGGAACGGGGTGCACTGAGCCTCGTGAGGACAATTGAGTAGCTGTCTGAGAGTGAGGCAGCGCACGGATCACGAAAACCAAGATTAAGGGCCGAGGGAACCCGATGCGCTAATCACGCGTCATCCCAATATCTGTAGGCCAAATGGCTGGGCAGCGGTCGCTTGGTAGGCCTAGGCCCTTCATGGGCTGTTGTGCCAGGGGTTATGTTATTTATTTATATGGAATTTCTTTTGTACATCATATCTGACCTAAACTGCCCATATGAAGTTGTAGTCTATCCTATTAATGCCTAAACTCTTAGTAATTAATAAGTCAGACATGAAGATGTTCACTTGAAGAACGAAACATGAACACACTGGAGCAACACACCAACAGACGATGTCACTGGGATCGAACCACGGCCACCAGACGTCACTGAGGGGAGAGACTGCCACGTCACGTCAGCTGTGAGAAGAAGCCACCGCATCGCAGATCACGCCGTCCGCCTGAAGAAGCTGTCACGTGATAGCGAAACTAGTAGTGGGAACTTCGGTAAGTAACAATATTATGACGTGGTGTGCCGAATATTTTAGCGTACAATAGCTGCTCTATCTGTCGTTGACAGGCCAGTTGTGGTATATTTGCAGAGAATGTGTCAACCACCCTTTCAGCCGATATAAATACAAAAGTTCCTCTCTTACCGCCTTAAAACGAATAAAGACAAAAAACAGATCAAAACTGTAAATGTGAATAGCTTTGTTATCGAAGATTAAAAGATAAAGGGACATACAAACGAAGGTATTTACGCATTATAGTCTACCTCTGAATCATCATCATCATCATCCTCATCATCATCATCATCCTGAACCAACTCCAGTTGCCCGGGTGTGGTATATGAGCCCCCTCCATTCTACCTCTGAATGCGACATATAAATCCAAACGCTCACATGCAAAAGATCGCGCAGAGTATAAAATCTGACTCAAAATCACATCTCGAATTTCGTCCACAAACATCAATATAAAATTAAATAATGCTTAAAACATTACTTCAAAATATTTGGTCCAACTGAACTCGGATGAATGAATTGCAGTAGATTTATTGAAAAATCAATTTCGTCTTATTTTCTGCTCCGTTATGACCGTTTCTTACAAACTTCTTGCCCAGGTTTATGTACAGTACATTATCTCCTCTGATGAGGTGGGCGTCAACCTTCATAAAAATATGCCTTATACTCGTACAGTAGAATCGCATTTATCCCTCACCCGCAGCCATTAGAACTGGGAATAAATAGTATAAGTAGGCTACCATTCGTCAAATTTGTAAAAAAAGGTAATGCCCTAACATTTCCAAAAAAGATAAAATATTGACATATCATCCCAAATTAGCAACAAATTAAAAATAATGAACAATAAAAATTCGTCAACAAGTATAATGGAATTCTGTATCACCGGGCATCGTTCTGTTGGTAAAAGAAAAATAAAGATGATACTTCAACAACTTCCGCCCCTTAGTTTTGGAAATAATTTGAAGTGAGAATGCAGATGTTTCTCAGTAGTGGAATTCACTGTTCCTGCGATTGTTAAGTGTCGAACTCTTAAGTAATCACAGGTCTGCACAAAGCGATATTCACGGAGGGATGGCCAAGGTGTTCGCGACCTAATCCTAGCTCGACCACAGCGGGACCCAAGCTCGTAATCCGGGCACAATGGGCACTTCTTCGCGCGCTAATGATCCGAGAGAGCAAACAGCATGTACTCTCCGGTCCACCCAACTTGGGACACTCAGGTCTCAATAAGGTTTTCGCACGTTTTACTGTAGCCTTCAAATGAGATAAATCCTTGAAAAATACTTATGTACACTTATCCCTTTCGTTCTTATTTGTCTAATAATGAGTTCCTTGCTCATTTAACCCCGTGGCGTAGCCGTGCACCACGACCACGCGGGCATCTGCAGCAATTTGGTTCGTTGGTTCCTTAGTTTAAGGGCTGCGACAACGCAGTCATGTATAGACCCGTGTACTTTGGGTGTGTGTAGAATCTGTCTGATAACCGATGTTGATTGTTTTGACTGTATTAGTGTGTGTTATCTGTTTTTAATTCAAGTAAAGACTGCAGACGAAAATTTCAAGTAGTTCCTAATTTCACTACCAAATGCCACCGTCCACGACACCTAGCTGTGAACTTCGCTACTACTAGATGCCATCGCAATCAGCGCCCGGTGACAAACGTTCGAATTTAAGAGCATTAATCAAACCTAATCTAAAAATTTTGGCTTCACACAAGTGTAGTTAGTGGAAGGTTCTTTTTCATGCTATAAATATATGACAATACCATAAAATATGCATTCTCATACGCGCATATGCATTTTCAAAAAAATCCGGTCCCAGTTATTACATGGCTATGTGATTATGTTATAAAATTCGGTATGTTAAATGAACCAAATGGTCCAAAATGAATTACAAAATCCAAAACGACAATCTAGAACACAGGTGATACCAAAATTTATACTTTAGAAGTCAATATCAAAACCTTCCAGTCTAAGAATGCAGAAATATGAAACCTGTTTTGATAGGCCTATGGCAAGTGATTAAAGTAGCCTAATTCATAACTTGCCATCAGCAGTCGTGACCAACAAAGTAACGGAAACTCCGGTACACTGGACGGTTGCAAGTGGTTAAAAATATTCTTCTTCAGAACTTCCAAACGGAAATCCATGGTCATTGTCCACCCAATCGCTTGTATCACTCCCATCAGTAGTAGGCTACACTGCTCACCAAGACCATACAATCGGGATCAATGACTGAAACTTTTCCAAAAGAGGTCGAGGTCACTAAAGCTCAAAAGATACTTCTGTACTTTAATATTTGAACAAATGGCACCAAATTCTAAAATATAACAGAGAAGTAAAACACACTATGCTTACCGTACGCAAACAGGGGTCAATAATGGCACCAACATTGTCCCAATACTGTAGATAGAACAAATAATAATTTTATTAATGCATCCAATGACCATGTATTTTCTTTTCAGGACGGGTCAGAGAAGGGATTTTGGAAGGAATTCGTCCGTGGACCTATTGAAAGGAACCGTCCCGGCATTTGTCTGGTGGCGAAAATGGGAAACCACGGAAACTATTTTCAGGACGGCCGAGGTGGGATTTAAACCTCTCCCGATGCCAACTCATCGAGGCACGAAGTAGCGCACTGTTGAATACAACACATTTTGGCAACAATAGCCGTTTCACACGAGAATTGACCTTTGACTGACGGTAAGATAGACTACTAGGAAAACCAGTAGGTAGGAAAGAAAACGGGAAGCATGTGTACAGTTTGATTGATGCCCACCTCACCATTTGGTGGATAATAACATCATCATCATCATATATATTATTTCAGTAGTATAGATCCCTCTTGCGACGCTCACAAGAGACCGATCGTGACAAATGACCATTCAAATTGAAAAGAATAGACATTAGCAGTGACTCATTGCACTCTAATTTCATAAATATCTATAATTTCTTTAAGAAATGAATTTTAAAAAACTGTACGAAGTGTGCGATTTGCAGATACTGTTGCTGCAGGCAGATACGCTCCATAATTGCTGTTCACTTCACATTTTGGCCGCTGTGATGCCTGTTTCATGCCATTTTAACATTCTGAGGTCTTTCCTTTATCATTTTGCATGGATTTCAGAAACAGTAAATCAAAGGAATGTGTAGACTACCGGTACTCAAATCGTATAATGTCAGAAATTAGCAGTGACGAATTGCATTCTAATTTCATAAATATCATATTTTGTAAGAAGTGTGCGATTTGCAAATACAGTATTGATGCTCTAACATGCTGCAATTATGATTGTCGTCTAATCCCTTAAAACTATTAAACGTTAATTATTTTACAGGTTTTTCGTCCGCATTCTAATTTCATAAAATAGGCCTACTATCGATCATTTCGCATGGTTTTCAGAATCAGTAAATCAATGGATTGAGCACTCAAATCGTAGTCTATAACCGGTGAGTGTTACTGCGAAGCATTCAGTGAATGGACTCAGCATACACAGGATTTAAACTCATTCGTCTAAACTCTAAACAATGGATTTATTAAATTTCAGGTTTGTTAATATGCCGCGATACAGGGTTTTCTTCTGCATTCTAATTTCATAAATATCGATTTTTGTAAGAAGTGTGCTATTTGCAAATACTGTTGCTGTAACATGCTGCAATTATGAGTTGTCGTCTAAAACCTTAAAACTACCATCATCATAGGCCTATATATTATTTCAGTAGACTAGTATAGATCCCTCCTGCGGCGCTCACAAGAGAACGATCGTGACAAATGAGGATTCAAATGAAAGGGAATAGACATTAACACTGACGAATTGCACTCTAATGTCATTAATATATATAATTTCTTAAAAAAATGACTTAAAAATGTACGAAGAGTGCGATTTGCTGATACTTTTGCTGTAGGAAAATACGCTCCATAATCGCTGTCCACTTCACATTTTGGCCGATGTGACGCCTGTTTCATGCCATTTTAACATTCTGAGGTATTTCCTTTATCATTTTGCATGGATTTCAGAAACAGTAAATCAAAGGAATGAGTACTCAAATCATATAATTTCATATATATCGAATAATCGGTGAGTGTTACAGCTAAGCTGTGAATCAATGGATTCAGCACACACATGAAATTAGCAGTGACGAATTGCATTCTAATTTCATTAATATTAATTTTTGTAAGAAGTGTGCGATTTGCAAATATTGTTGCAGTAGGAAAATACGCCACATCATTACTGTTAAGTTCGCATTTTGGTCGTAGGGACGCCTGTTTCATAGCCACTTGCCGAAAAAACTTGACAGCGAATGATGATCCAATTTTCAGTGATTGCCTTCTTAAGTTAGGGAGCATAGAATTTGGAATTCTAACTGAAATGTAAATAGTGTTCTATAATGATTTGGTTGAAATAAAAACATAACAACCTTTCTCCTTAAGTCTCCCATTATAAACCTATTAGGGAATGTGTGGTTTATGAACATGCGAGATTTCTCGCACGGGCCGCTATTATTATTATCTTTATCTATATATATATAAAAGAAAGTCGTGTTAGTTACACTATTTATAACTCAAGATCGGCTGAACCGATTTGGCTGAAAATTGGTGTGGAGGTAGCTTAGAACCAGGAGACGGACATAGGATACTTTTTATTATCCCGTGACGTGACATAAAACGTCAAAGAGAATACAAGTCACTATAAAACGTAACGCAAATGACAGCTAAAATAAACTCATGAATGAATGGCAAGGGAAGTCGTTTCCAGGCAACAGTAGCTCTTGACGAGACACGGCCGACTGGATGCGAGTAGTGCTCTCCACTACCGGTATAGAAAATGAGGCTCTTAACCTGAAATCCCGTTAGTTACCCAACGTAATTTGTATTCTCTTTGAATCATCATTAACAATGCCGTGACAAAGACGATCGAATCTTTCCCGACAAAGCCATAATGCAAGAAGGATACGAAACATTGCGAATGAAAGGACTGAAGAAGAACAAGAAATTTCCCGTGAAGAGCGCTGCGTTAGTATGCTCGACTTCGTGCTTCTCAATCACAAGAGCAAAGTGGTCAGTCCGTGAAACGGCTCGGTTGGCATGAGAAATCGTCGAGCGAGTAGCTTCAACAAAATGGCGTGCGTTTGTTTCCAGAAAGTCCCACATGCGTTCATATACCATTCATTCCATTGGGTGAAATGTTCTGTACACTTCAGGTAAGGTTTCTGGCTTAGTAAATCCACTTAACAATAGGTAGCGCACGAGTAGATTCAACAAATAAGCGACGACGGGCGAAGCGTTTCAACCGAGTCCCGTATGCGTTCATATACTATTCGTCTGATAGCGATTAAACTTGGGTGAGGTGTTGTGTACACTTCAGGGAAGGTTTCTGGCTTAGTAAATCCACTTTACAATAGGCAGGCCTATCGCACAAGTAGATTAAACAAATGAGCGACGACGCACGAAGTGTTTCAATATAGTCCCGTATGCGTTCATATACCATTCGTCCGATAGCGACTAAACTTGGGTGAGTTGTTGAGTACACTCCAGGGAAAGTTTCAGGCATAGTTAATCCGTTTTACAATAAGAAGCGCACAAGTAGATTCAACAAAGGAGCGAAGACGCGCGAAGCGTTTTAAAAAAGTCCCATATGCGTTCATATACCATTCGTCCGATAGCAATGAAACTTGGGAGAGATGTTGTGCACACTTCAGGGAAGGTTTCTGGCTTATTAAATCCACTTTAAAATAGGTATCGCACAAGTGGATTCAACAAATGAGCGACGGCACGCGAATCAGCGACTGCACGCGAAACGTTTATATAAAGTCCCGTATGTGTTCATATACCATTCATTCGATTGCTATGAAACTATGGTGAATTCTTGTGCACACTCCAGGAAAGGTGTCTGACTTAGTAAATCCTTTTTGCAATAGGTAGCGCACGAGTAGATTCAACAAATGAGTAACGGCACATATACCATCCATGCGATTGCAATGAAATTTGGTGAAATGTTGTTTCCACTCCCGCGAAGATTTCCGATTTAGTAAATCCATTTTACAATTGGTAGCACACTCAACTAATGAGCGGCAGCGCGTGAATCGTTTCAACCAAGTCCCGTATGCGTTCATATACCATTCATCCGATTGTGATAAAACTTTGGCGAGTTGAGTACAGTCCTGCGAAGGTGAATGAATTAGTATATCCGTTTTTCAATGGGTGGCTCACAAGTAGATTCAACAAATGAGTGACGGCGTGCGAATCGTTGAAACAAAATCCCGTATGCGTTCTTATGCCTTTAATCCGATTGCGTTGAAAATTCGAAGAGTTGTTGTATACACTCCAGGGAAGGTTTTAGAATTAGTAAATAATTTTTACAATAGGTAGCGTACCAGTATATTCTACAAATGGGTGACAGCACTCGAATCGTTTCACCAAAGTTCTGTATGCGTTCATATACCATTTATTTAATTGGGATGAAACTTTGTTGAGTTGTTGAGCACGCTCCCATGTTTTCGTTTTGTTTTTTTGAGATAGAAAATCAATTTTACAATAGTTTAGATGGTTAAAGGAAAAAGAAAAAAATATTGGGAATCCAAAAGCACTTCGACAAAGTTACAACGCCAACACTTTCTTTGATTGGCATTGCAACGCATGCCGGGTACAGCTACTTAATAATAATAGTCTATAATAACAGCAAATATTAGAATTTTAAATCGAAGAAGAACAAGTTCTTTGATTCAAATACCACTAGTAAATTTAGGTTAGGCCTACTAGCCTCTCTTATACAAGGCGGATAACGCGATCAGCAGCCACCACACCATCGCCCAACATAATATCGAGCGTATCGTGCAGACCAAGGTTTCTTCTTAGGTCGGCTAAAAGTTGGACCACGGTTAGTTCGGCTCCATAGGTGCGAGTGGGTGGAGCTTGAATGACCTCTCTTTCCGTGTCCTTGTCAGTAGTTGGTGTCAAGTTAGGGGACACCGAGTGTTATCCCAGTCATTGCCCAAGACGACCGAGGAGTTGAGTCAATAATCCTGTAATACCCTCTTGAAAGGTAAGCGGCCACTGAAGCGTGGTGTTAGTATGGCAACACCACTTGTGAAGATGGCAGCTGCACAGGGACCCTTGACTCTGTCAACAGAGCCGCTCCCCATTCTTAGCGAGTTCATTAGTGCTCCCGCGGTCCTTCAGCGGGATGCCACAGGTCCGCCAAACACACAAACAGTACCAGTGGCGCCTTCAGATAAACTATGGAGGGGAGATTTAAAAAACATATTGAGGGGATCGATGGAAAAGGAGCACTCGCCGAATAGAAGATGGATTTTGAGTTTTTGTCACCATGAAATGAAATAGGATAAACTTTCGTCAAGTACTGTATAATAATCTGTATTGGCCTTCCACCGTAGCTGAGTGCTATAAGTCACGCATCAATGAGTATCTACCGTTTGGAGATTCAAGGTTCGAATCCCAGTGCTGGCAGAGGCTTTCCTAGTGTGTTTTTTCTTTCATCCTCACTCCCAACAAATTTTACTGGGATGGGAGGTGAGGTTGATTCCCACCTCAACCAACATGGAAGTGGTTTTTCGTGGTTTCCCACTTCTACTCCAGGCTAATGCGGGATGGTACCTAACTTCCTCACCTGAACCATATGTCCAAGCCCCTCAAACCAGACCATTGTAACTTCAATCCAGACCATTGTATATGCTACATAAAGGGGCTCTTTAGCCCCGTGGCAGTTCTTGATGAATAAATTCAAATTCAAAATTCAAACTCAACAACAAGAATGTAATGAAATGGGAATTGCACCAGTACTGGACAAGAAAATAGGCACTGTACTTATTTACCCGTCACCTCCGTAGCATGGTTAGCTGCCGCCCCGGAGGTCCTGGGTTCGATTCCCGGCTCTGCCACGAAATTTGAAAAGTTGTATGAGGACTGGAACGGGGTCTACTCAGCGTCGGGTGGTCCAAATGAGTAGAGGGGGTTCGATTTCCACCTCAGCCATTCTCGAAGTGGTTTTCCGTGGTTTCCCACTTCGTCTTCTGGCAAATGCCGGGATGGTACTGTAAGGCCACGGCCGCCTCCTTCCCTCTTCCTTACCTATCCTTCTCAATCCTCCCTTTCCATCCCTCATGAGGCCCCTGTTCTCTTTGCAGGTGAGGCCGCCTGGGCGAAGTGCTGATCACACCTCCCCAGTTGTATCTAACCCGACCAAGTGTTCTCAGCTCTAGGACACAGCCTGGAAAGACGGTAGTAGTGAGTTCCCTCGCTGCGTCCGTGGGAACCACCAACCTGGAGGGTAGAATTGAATAAAAAAACACCTTATTTACCCCATGTGCCATTGCTTGCGCACTTTTCTCCCAGCTCAGCATATTTTGTGATCTTTTTAACGTGGTTTGTTTGCATATTACAATGCTATTTGGGATTGCCACATCTACTGTACGTGTTACAACAACAGGTATGTTGTTCTTCCATCCAGATTCTTTCGGTCTTACTGGCTGCGTGGCTCAGCGGTAACGTGCTCGCCTGCTCGCAGTCAGTTGTAGTACAGTACAGCTGCACAGAAGAAACCCCTTTTGTTCCAAAAACTGTGCTATGGTTGGCTTTTAGTAAATCGTTAGAAAAGCACAAGAACAGCTTAACTCTAAATTTCAGAATAATTTGCACGATCATTTTGTCGGAAAAAAAAAAAAAAATTGAAACCCGTTTTTCTCTGAATCGAAAACTTTTTTAAACAAAAAATGTAGATGACATTGTCACCTACAATTTGTCTCATTGAGGTCATGTCATACGTTTTGAAATGCAGAAGCTAGGTGGCGCCAAAGTTTCCAAAAAGTGATTTTTCACTTTTTGTCCCAGAAAAAAGTTTTTTTTTTCACAAAAGAGTGAATCAGAAATTTGTTCCTCTCAAAATTGACTACAACATTTATTGAAACTTTTTTTCCTCCGACTTACCGTTCCAAAGTTATAGTCTGCCGAAGTGTGAAAATTGTCCAAAACCGGTCCCGGTCTAAACTATGCCCACCGCTCTCTCCGCAGTAACAATGATAGCCTTGACTACGCAACGTTGCATTACTGCGCTATAACGGTGGAACGGTAAGTCGGAGGAAACAAACGTATACATAAATGTTGCAGGCCATTTTTAGAGGAACAAATTTCTGATTCACTCTTTTGTGAAAAAAAAACTATTTTTTCTAGGACAAAAAGTGTAAAAAACACTTTTTTGGAAACTTTGGCGCCACCTAGCTTCTGCATTTCAAAACGTATGACATGACCTTAATGAGAAAAATTGTAGGTGACATTCACCTCTACATTTTTTGTTTAAAAAACTTTCCTTTAAAATACGTAGATTCAGAGAAAAACGCTTTTCAATTTTTTGAGTTTTCCGACATGATACTACAAATTTTTCCGAAATTTGGAGTTAAGCTTTTGTTGTGCTTTTCTAACGATTTAGAAAAAGCCAACCATAGCACTGTTTTTGGAACAAAACCATTCCAGCTGTACTGTACTATTGATATTTGTGGGTGCTGAATGCGAGAGAGCCATGGCAGTAGATATATTGGCACGTTAAAAATCCCCTTCGGACAATATTCCGGTATCCCGGCGTCTCTAAAAGCCACAGTAGTTAAAAGGGACGTAAAACCAATAACATTATTGTTACGGCTGTGAGTTTGTGTCATCACTCGCCGCGTGAGTCACAACTGCCCCAGGGCTGGGCTGTGCCCTGCCTCCTGTATTGCGCGCGCCTTATGCAACAGGGCTACTAGGACAAATGGATAGTCCAGAACATTCGTGACTGGACCAGCGCTGGAAACCTCGAGAAGCCGTGGACTCTGGATGGATCTAGAAGCATTTATTGAGTCACCGGCCGGCTATATAAGAGTGACCCGTCAAGCAGTGCTTGTTGTTGTGTTTTACGAGCTAGTGCGAGCGATTATCTTGTGCGACAGAAGTGTGGTGACGAAGTGCTGTGCGAGTTACGAAATCCTGTGACATTGTTTCTCCCAGCTTGTGAACAGCGTACATCAAGTGCTCGTAAGTAACTGTATTTGTTGTACCTGAGGAAGAGGGGCAGGTAGCTTCTGCCAAGGCCACCGGACTCATTAGGACGGATTAACTTCTGTGGTCTGTTGCAAGTGAAAGGGGCCAAGAGCGCATAAGGAAGAGACTAGAGGAAACTGGAGAAGGCTCCTAATTGCTTGTATTTGCTGATTAGTGTAATTTTCTGGCCACAATAAAGTTAATTATTTCTTTAAGCAGTAATTGGTGTTGTGCTTTGTACCCCCACCGTAATCCAGTTAACAAAAGTGCCACTAGGGGGTGGCACGTAACAACTGGTGTCAGAAGCCGGATTACGAACTCAAGCACAACACCTGACGGTCCTGGTTTCAAAACCCGAGCAGGTCATTTTCTCTAATTTTCCTGTGAGTGCATGCACTTTACAAGACAAACAACTAAAATGGAGGAGAAATTCGCAGCATTGCTAGAAAAATTAAGTGGCATGGAAACCAAGATGGAAGACGGCCAGAAGAATTTAACCAAGGACCTAACTGCCAAATTAGAAGACGGCCAGAAGAAGATGGAGGACGGCCAGAAGAAGTTGGCCGAGGACCTAACTTCCAAATTAGAAGAAGGCCAAAATAAGTTAGCGGAGGACCTGAAGCAGATGGAAGACAGCCAGAATAAGTTAGCAGAGGACCTAACCGCCAAATTTCTGGATGGCAGGAAAAATCTGGAAGAGTGTCTGCTGACGAAATTAGAGGAGAGCCAAAGGAAATTAGAACAGGGCCTACGTGAGGAAGTCGCGGCAGTGGAGGAGAAGTTCAACACCTTGCAAGTGGAAGTTGCCGAGCTGCGCCAACGCCCGCTGATGGGGGTGGAGGAGAAATTCAACGCCTTGCAAGTGGAAGTTGCCGAGCTGTGCCAACGACCGCTGATGGGGGTAGAAGAGTGATTCAACGCTCTACAAAAGGAATTTGCTGAGCTGCGCCGACTCCCGCCGACAGGGATGGAAGATAGATTCAAAGCCCTACAAGAGGAAGTCGCCGAGCTGCGCCGACGCCCACCGACCGGGGTGGATGAGAGAGTCAAAGCCCTACAAGAGGAAGTTGCCGAGCTGCGCCAACGCCCGCCCAACGTTACACCAGGAATATCAGGAACGGGACATAGCAGAGTGACGCCCCCAACCTTCGACGGAAAGGTCCCGTGGAGCACCTACTTACGTCAGTTCGAGGCGGCCTGTTCCATAAATAACTGGAACAACACAGAAAAGGCTACAGCTCTCATTGTAGCGCTGAGAGGTGACGCCCTTAACGTCCTTCAGGCCATCCCGACTGGATCCCAGGACTACGCTTCACTGATCGCCCATATGGAGTCCCGATATGGAGATAGCCATCTTCAGCAGGCCTACCAGATGCAGCTCCGGACCCGGGTACAGAAGAACGCGGAAACTCTCCAGGAGTTCGAGATGGACATCGCACGCCTCGTAAGGCTTGCCTACCCAACAGCGCCGGCCGACTTTCTGGAGCAGATAGCGACGCAGACTTTCACCGACGGGCTACGGGACTCGGACACTCAACAGGCGCTGCGACTCGCGCGCAATAAGACCCTGGCAGATGCGCTGAGCCACGCACTTGAATTCGAGACGGCAAAACAGGCATCCAGAACGCACGCGTGGGTGCGTCAAGTGGACGTCGACGAACCAGTAAAAACCAACGTGACCAAGCCCCTGGCCGACGAATTAATCGAGGCTCTAAGCCGTTTCTTCGATAGTCGCGGTACCACCAGCAACGACACAGCCGGAAGACATCTGGAGAGGCGGCCCGGAAGAGGACTGCCGACCTGCTGAACCTGCCGTAAGAGAGGCCACCTGAGCAAGGACTGCGGTGATCGCCGCCGCCAAGGGTTTCCGTCGGGACAGTCAGTCGTAGGGAAACCGCGCGGCCCAGGAAAGCAAGTATCAGCCAGCCTTGGGGGGCAAAGGTTGGCTTGTGACAGTCGTCAAGCCCCAGCAGTCCAAGTGCGTGTGACGAAGTTACGGAGGGACAATAGCAGCCTGATGGTCAACGGAGTCGTCAACGGAGTGAGCTGGCCCATGCTGATCGACACGGGAGCGTCGAGGACCATCGTCAATCCCACCGTGATCCCGAAGTGGAGAGTGCAACCCACACAAAGGAACCTGCAGCTAATAACCGCGACCGGAGAGACCGCACCGGTACATGGCGAAGCATCACTGGAGCTCATCATTGGTCGACGGGTGGTGAAGCATCCAGTGCTTGTGGCTGACGTATCAAACGAAGTGATCATCGGACTGGACTTCCTGGACCAGAACAACATCATCTTGGACTTGAGTACCAACACTCTGCACTTCGGAGGTGGGGAACTTGCTTTGCAACCAGCACACGAGGCCGTCACCGCACGACGAGTAAGGCTGAGAGAGGACGTCATCGTTCCTGCCAGGACGGAGGTCAGCGCCGCCGTAATTGTCGACGGAACTGCTGAGGGAGTGGCGGCTCTCATCGAGCCAAAATATGAGGACATCCAGACAAAAGGATTGCTAGTTGCCAAGACCCTCATCAACACGACGCCTCGGCCGTACGTCCGCCTGTCCAACCTGAACGACTACGATATTACGGTTCACCGGGACACCAACCTAGGAGTCTGCGAGCCCGTTACCCGGATTGCTCGCATCACAGAAACGACGGACGGACACCTGCAGACGGACAACCGAAGAAGACGCGCCCTGCCAGAAGAACTACAGAAGCTGTACCAAGGATCCCAGGACCATTTAGACGAAGAGCAATCACGCCAACTTCAGGACCTGCTACGCGAATTCCAGGATGTCTTCTCCGTGGGGAGTAAAGACTTCGGCAGGACAAGCTTGGTCCAGCACAGAATCGACGTTGGGGACAGCGCACCGATTAGGACCCCATTCCGACGTGTCCCGCTCTCCAAGCAAGCCGAAGTCGACCGGATGGTAGAAGAGATGGAGCAAGGGGTGATCGAGCCATCACATAGTCCTTGGAGTTCTCCGGTCGTGCTTGTGAAGAAAAAGGACGGTTCCACCAGGTTCTGCGTGGACTACAGAAGGGTGAACGACGTCACGAAGAAGGACAGCTACCCTCTACCCCGGATCGACGACACGCTGGACACCATATCAGGGTCATGATGGTTCTCCACCTTGGATTTGAAGAGTGGCTACTGGCAGGTGGAGGTCCACCCTAAGGACCGCGAGAAAACGGCGTTCTCTGTGGGCAGCGGGCTCTGGCAGTTCACCGTCATGCCATTCGGTCTGTGCAACGCCCCTGCGACCTTCGAAAGGCTAATGGAGTCCATTCTGAGGGGACTACACTGGAAGACCTGCCTGGTCTACCTAGACGACGTCATCGTTCTGGGGAGAAGCTTCGAGGAGCACTACAGCAACCTGAAGGAGATCTTGTTGAAGCTACGAGCTGCCCAGCTGAAGTTGAGCCCCAAGAAGTGTCAGCTCTTCCAGAAGCAGGTCCAGTACCTTGGGCATATCGTCTCCGAGGAAGGGGTGCGCACCGACCCAGAGAAGACCGCAGCTGTGAGGGAGTGGCCAGTTCCGAAGGACAAGTCCCAACTACGAAGCTTCCCGGGACTCTGCACTTATTACCGTCGCTTCGTGAGGGGATTCGCCGACATCGCCAAACCTTTACATCGACTGACTGAGAAGGACCAACTCTTCACGTGGACAGCAGAATGCCACAGTGCCTTCGAACAACTCAAGCAGGCTCTGTGCAACGCGCCTATTTTGGCCTACCCCAGACCTGGAACAAGGTTCATCGTCGATACCGATGCCAGCGACTTTGGCATAGGGGGAATCCTGTCGCAAGTAGTGGACGGCGAGGAAAGAGTAGTGGCCTACTTCAGCAAGGCCTTGTCAAAGCCAGAAAGGAACTACTGCGTCACCAGGAAGGAGCTGCTCGCCATCGTGAAGACCATTGAACACTTCCACAAGTACCTGTACGGGCAAGAATTTCTCATCAGGACCGACCATGCATCCCTGCGGTGGCTCCTGAACTTCAAGCAGCCCGAGGGTCAACTCGCGCGGTGGTTAGAGAGGCTTCAACAGTACAACTTTGAGATTCAGCACAGGAAAGGCCAACTGCATTCTAACGCCGACGCCCTGTCACGAAGACCGTGCCCCGAAGACTGCACCTTCTGTACTAGGAGGGAGGAGAACACTGGGATACAGTGCCGAAGGACTACTGTGGAACTTCAAGGGAGCTGGAGCCGCGAATCTTTCACGCGGGCGCAAGCAGAAGATGATGACCTGGGACTGATAGCCGAATGGAAGGGGGCCTGTGTCCCCAGACCCGGGTGGAACATTGTGAGTGACTGCAGCCCAAAGTTTAAGTCCTACTGGGCGCAGTGGGACTCGCTGATTGTAAGGGATGGCCTCATCTGCCGCGCCTGGGAGAGCACCGACGGGAAGACATATCGGGAACAAGTCGTCGTTCCAAAGGCTAGGACGGAGGAAGTCCTGAAGGAAGTTCATGGAGGATCATCTGGAGGACACCTAGGGATAAAGAAAACCCTGGAGAAGCTGAGAGAGCGGTTCTACTGGATCGGATGCCGAACAGACGTGGAGAACCACTGCGCGAGGTGCCACGATTGCGCAGCCAGCAAGGGCCCAGGACGAAGACGATGGGGTCCACTGAAGACCTACAACGTGGGCGGCCCCATGGAGAGAGTGGCCATCGATGTTGCTGGGCCATTCCCGTTAAGCGAGGCAGGGAACCGCTACATATTAGTCGTCAGCGACTACTTTACCAAATGGCCGGAGGCGTATGCGCTCCCTAACCAAGAAGCCGCGACGATCGCAGCGACCCTGGTGAAGGAATTCGTCAGCCGGTACGGAGTACCCCTGGAGCTGCACTCCGACCAAGGGAGGAACTTCGAGTCGCAGGTGTTCCAGAACCTATGCCAGCTGCTGGGAATCCGGAAGACAAGGACAACGCCGCTACACCCTCAGTCCGACGGGATGGTAGAGCGATTCAATCGCACCATCGAGAACCATCTCCGAATAGTTGTCAGCGAGCACCAGAGGGATTGGGACAAGCATCTTCCACTATTTCTCCTGGCCTACCGCGCCGTCGTGCATGAAGCCACCGGGTGCACACCAGCCCGGGCCATGTTTGGGAGGGAGCTCCGTCTACCCGTCGATCTTGCCTTCGGCCGACCTGGGAATGATCCGATCCCGGTAAGCCAGTATTGTCAAGAACTGGTCGACCAACTGGAGGACGTGCACGCGTTCGCGAGGAGGAAACTACGGATCGAGACCGACCGAATGAAGACCCGATACGACCAGCAGACGGATGCCGGAGGATTCCACGAGAACGACCTGGTCTGGCTCTTCAACCCATTACGGAAGAAAGGCCTGTCACCCAAACTGCAGAAGTCCTGGGAGGGCCCGTACCGAGTCGTGAAACGAATCAACGATGTCGTCTACAGGATCCAGCGGAGCCCGAGGGCGAAGATGAAGATCGTGCATCGAGATCGCCTGGCAGCCTACGGAGGGACACAGACGGACCAATGATTGATCGGGACGATCAGCCTTTTTAGGAAGGGGGTGGTGTTACGGCTGTGAGTTTGTGTCATCACTCGCCGCGTGAGTCACAACTGCCCCAGGGCTGGGCTGTGCCCTGCCTCCGGTATTGCGCGCGCCTTATGCAACAGGGCTACTAGGACAAAGGGATAGTCCAGAACATTCGTGACTGGACCAGCGCTGGAAACCTCGAGAAGCCGTGGACTCTGGATGGATCTAGAAGCATTTATTGAGTCACATGCCGGCTATATAAGAGTGACCCGTCAAGCAGTGCTTGTTGTTGTGTTTTACGAGCTAGTGCGAGCGATTATCTTGTGCGACAGAAGTGTGGTGACGAAGTGCTGTGCGAGTTACGAAATCCTGTGACATTGTTTCTCCCAGCTTGTGAACAGCGTACATCAAGTGCTCGTAAGTAACTGTATTTGTTGTACCTGAGGAAGAGGGGCAGGTAGCTTCTGCCAAGGCCACCGGACTCATTAGGACGGATTAACTTCTGTGGTCTGTTGCAAGTGAAAGGGGCCAAGAGCGCATAAGGAAGAGACTTGAGGAAACTGGAGAAGGCTCCTAATTGCTTGTATTTGCTGATTAGTGTAATTTTCTGGCCACAATAAAGTTAATTATTTCTTTAAGCAGTAATTGGTGTTGTGCATTGTACCCCCACCGTAATCCAGTTAACAAAAGTGCCACTAGGGGGTGGCACGTAACATTATTGTTATAAAGATGGTATAGGCCTATTTGCTTTCACGGCCAGTCAATTAAAACTCAGCAATTTTTCTAGGTTTTTATGAAGCGCATCTTCTTCTTTAATGCGACGCCCTTAAAGTTGCAATGATGTTAAGAAGTAATCGTAGGCTACAAAGAATGTATAAGTAATATTAAAATCGTTCAGCAAATATTTTCCTATTGACCGTCATGTTTTGACAAGTTTCAACTACAGCAGTTATAATAATAATTTTAATTATTATTATTATTATTATTATTATTATTATTGAATCTACTACAGAATATACTATTATTTAATACATGAAGCCGATAAAAGTTTCGCTATGCAAAACTTCTCTTGTGCCTTGTGCCAGTTATATAGGTTACAGTTATGTTGTCATTCATGCCAAATTTCCTCTTTGAATCCATCACCAAATATTGAGGCATGTGCTTCCGCTTTGTTTGTTTTCCGGTTAGTTTTCCTTGGGGGATTCACACAATTGAGTGGCAGAATCTTCCATGATTATAACTTTATTTTTCTTGAGATTTATAACTAAGTTAGTTTCTTTAGGAATTCGACAGGTCGTTTGTTCTCGTGAATTCCTTCTCTAACGACGTAACTTAAAGTTAATATCAAATAACCGAATTTCCCATTGTTCGTAAATTCAAGGAGTAATTATTCTCGAACTGAAAGAAGGCAATATAAGTGGAGTTTTGCTTTCTCCAATAATTTACAAAGAGAGTACAATTTTAGCCGATTGTTTAAAAAACCTTTGGTAGATATTTTCCTTCGCCAATCATTGGAAGTCTTCTTTTATATCTTTACTGAGGAAGCTTTGTGTGTTGAAATTGGAGACTAACTGGCTGCGTTCCAATGTTTGCTCTTTCCTCCTTTATTCTGGCATTTGGAGAAGTGGCTTCTTGAATTTAGTTCATTCATGGAGTGACGCTATTTATCAGAGAATATGCAGTTTGCCAAAGGGATGGCAACCTCCTGCGATACTAAACGGCAAAACATGTTTAATGAAAGACCTCTGTTCTCTGTTGTACAGTTTTAAGGCGGGGCCAAATAGCACGAAACACGGGTCCCAGTTCCGACACGGTCTCATTTTCAAGTCTATCTGAACATAGACTATTGAAAATGTTTACTTGTATCCTATAGGCCAAACACCGCGTATTGCATAACAAATGAATGAGGGCGAGGTGGCGCAGTGGTCAAGCTGCTTGCCTCTCACAAAGAAGTCCCGGTCAATGAATGTGAGATTTTCGAAGTGAAATATCACTTCCTGTGGTTCGGATTCCTCGTAAAATGGATGTCTCGTGGCTCATGATCGCGAGATTAACTGTCACGTAAAACTACAAGCATCCTTCCTTCTACAAATAATTCGAGGAATATTGCAACATTAGTAAATACGATATATTGTGCCCGTCAGACGGGATTGTCAGGGTACCACCAACCGCAGATGGCATTACAGACACCACCATCCTCCAAACACACACTCTGAGAGGATCGGATGAGTTCCTCAGGCCAGCTCTGGCACGAGACTGATAACCCGGGGTATAAGGTATAACGGGGGGAAACACACCCCTAAGCACAAAGCTAGCTATAAAAATATCCAGGCTTAAGTAAAATTCGTAAACATTTATTCAATAAAATCACAAACCCTTATCATACTTCGGAGGGTTGAAAATCGGATAGTCCGCAAACCTAATAAAAATATAAAAATAAATAATTAATTCCTCAAATGACGTTAAGTTGTACCCTCTCGAAAGTCCTTCTTACAAAATTCACACAGCAAGGAAGCTTGGAATGTGGCACGAAAATGAAATCCCTACGCAAACACAATAAATTAGTAAGAATAAGAATAATCACATCATCGAATTTACGGCAAAGCAAGAATACTTATCATCTACATGCCACAAGGATAAATTTACATTTAACTGCACCAATAGAAAATAAGCTAAGTTACGGTGATGCCACTTCCAACATTTATCTTTTCGTTAATCATTTAGATAATTTACGTTAAATTACGGGTGAGAAGCATCCGTAGCAAAGAAAATAGCAAATCTAGAATAGCAACCATATCCTAGCATGACAAACAAAAACAAAATATCTCAATAATACACTCAAGAGTACAGGGAACATGGATACATGCACTAGTAAAATAAATACACACTTAATTATTAAACAATCCTGCCTACGCTGATTAGAATACTCTTAGCATCTAATCGTCATCTAAGTTCATGTGATTAGGTTGGCAATAGCACAGTAACAACTGCGTCTATAACATTGCATTAGTCACTGCTGCCCACAAGTTACAAACGATAGAGGTGGTAGTGACTTTCGTCGTCTCAATATAGTAGGCTATCAGGTGGTCCTAAACAATGTCAGTTCCACCAATGAAAGATCGGCTCGATGCGTTGGTCAACAATAAAAATGTTAGATCAAATTTTAGAATCAGTTCAAATTAGATAACAATTGCTTTAAATCGTCGGTTTAAGATAATTAGGTTCCATGATTTAGTTGTTCTTTTAATTCGTTGTTTTAGATCCCTCACTGCAGTTTAGATTCCTAGTGACCATAAAGGCACATGCCGAATACAAGCCCATACTTCTAAAGTGTTGTTTATAGCAATAACTCAACTGACTACCACCTCACGGGTAGCACAATAACACAGGCTATAAAAAGCTCAATACGCAGCTCTCAGGCACGCAACACCTCGGCTAACGTGATGATAAAAGCAATCATCATCACCGGAAAAATATACCATTAAAGAATGTGGGTGACCAACGTCTATCCCATCATCAGCCTCCAATAGGTACAACAATAACACATGTCACTACTTTTATACATGGTCTGGTCCTTTCTTAAACACAGGGATGAATTTCCTCTCATAGGTTACTAATTCATGAAAACCACATCAATAAACTGTTGTAAGCATAGACGACTTTCAAACATGTGACGTAAAAGTCTCACAATGGATCCCAGCGATCAGCTGTGACCTAAATCTGTATCATCTCTTAGCATTGAATCTAACATTCACGGGGAACAATTCATCGTGTGTCAATAATGCTGCGTTCGTCTCACTAAAGAATCACTTTTGAATGCTGGGTAATATCAGCACGTAACGTGCAGCGCGGCCTTGAGTCAACAGATCCACATACCTTGACTCACTGCTGTGACAATGTTTATAACGCAACCTTGCCTTCACAAACTCAGAATACATTGTAATATTTTGGAGCTCACAAAACGACAGTCCTATCTGTGGTTCATATGTTTCAAATACACACTTATTTAGAGGTTCATTATCACTAGAGCTAGTCTCACACTCAGCTCTTCCTAATATCAAAAGTTAAAATCAAACAGAATAAAATCACAGATATTCCTACGCACTCCAAGTGCTTTGAAATATAAAGATACTGCTATCACCCTTCTCCACTCTCAGTACACCTCATAGTAGCCTAGGTTTCGAAAACGATTACTGTCGACCAAAGTATTATGTACACTCGAGTTTGAAGGTTGTTTGTGAAGTAACCAATAGACCTACATAAAATCCAATAACATCATCATTTTCATCGTTCTATTGCACGTTAGCTCATGTAGGTTTGGAATTTTTAATTTATATTTTAATATTTTTTGTCGCAGTTGGAGCACAAAAAGTGCACGTTTTTAAGCGTGTTTCAACCATGCGTCACATTTAAGAATTATTATCTCAAAAACCCATCATCAGATCGAATCCAAATTTTAACACAATATACATTGGAATGTTGTATAACTGGTTTATTAATTTCAAAATGTTGCGTATCCAAGAAAAAAAAGTTGTTATCATTTTTGTAAGGTAACTTTTTCTCGGCTCGGGGTGGTTGAAAAATGTAGTTCTTAGTTGCGATGTAATCCTTATACATCAAAAATGTATGCTGTATGACTGTGAAATACGCAAATTAACTCACTTATTTTATAACGGTTTGTATTTGTAGGCGGAAATAACACATCGTTCACCACCTACCCGCTCCCGGAAAAGCTGTACAGCGTTGCCGAAATAGAGCCCATCACGCATCATGGTGTGCCTCGCTCGGAAGTGATGGGCTCCATCACAGCAACGCTGTACAGCTTTCCCGGAGCGGGTAGATGGTGAACGATGTGTTATTTCCGCCTACAAATACAAACCTATATAAAATAATTGAGTTAATTTACGTATTTCACAGTCATACAGCATAACTTTTTGATGTATAAGGATTACATCGCAACCAAGAACTACATTTTCCAACCACCCCGAGCCGAGAAAAAGTTACCTTCCAAAAATGATAACAACTTTTTTTTCTTGGACACGCAACATTTTGAAATTAATAATCCAGTTATGCAACATTCCAATGTATATTGTGTTAAAATTTGGATTCGATCTGATGACGGGTCTTTGAGATAATGATTCTTAAATGTGACGCATGGTTGAAACACGCTTAAAAACGTGCACTTTTTGTGTTCCAACTGCGACAAAAAATATTAAAATATAAATCAAAAATTCCAAACCTACATGAGCTAACGTAAAATAGAACGACGAAAATTATGATGTTATTGGATTTTATGTAGGTCTATTGGTTACTTCACAAACAACCTTCAAACTCGAGTACACATTATACTTTGGTCGACAGTAGTGTCCTCCTCGACACAAAATAAACTTAACAAACAACACCTACACTTCCTCGTGTTGTAAAGTGATACGATGATATTAGCAGAGATCAATACACGGTTTCTGAAACCAAATGCACGAATCCTGCTGATTCCAAGCTCTGGAGTGGTTTCCAAGCTTCACAAATTGAAATTAACCATAATTAAGGTGACGGGTGAACATTCACTTCCGTCAAATGATACGCCGGTGATTTGGGGTGTCCAAAATGTCTCTGCATTCCATTTAGAAATTCGAAGAAAAATAGATTCTATGAAATTCCTTTTCAAAATTATAAACAATTCAATTGATGATTCCGAATTCCTCTCTCTCTTAAATTTCCATGTACCACGCATCAATTCTAGGAACAATATCACATTTGAAATTAAAAGAACCAGGACATCTGGCCACAGAAATTCACCGCTGAACAGGCTATGTTATATTTTCAACAATGTTGCTCAAAGAAATAATGCCATAGATACCTTGCAAATTGTAAATCATGAATTCGGACCACTGTGTCATTATACCTAGCCAACCTTGTATTACGCATGTATTATATGTACTATACTGTTTTAATTGTACACCTAGTTATTTTAATTAGTTTCATTTAGTTACTGTTTAGTTTAAGTTAGTATAAGTTTTAAGATAACATACTGTGTAATGTTTATGCCACTGTAATTGGAATGAAAATCCTGCTGTGCGCAAATAAATAAATAAATAAATAAAAGTTAAAGATTAACAACATTGTAGTATGAAAATACAATAAGGTGTGATGTAGTATGTAGACGTAATTTGTTAGCAAGTAGCAGGAAATATTTCAACAATCATTCGGCCATTTCTTGATAAGTACTGAACCCTTTATCCTCTGTTGGATAAATGATTCTATGTTTTATTTCTTCAATTAATAAATATTTCCACCAGCATCATGAAAGTAGCCAGACGGATATGAGGAAATTTCAAGCATTTGTTGGAGACAGCGGGGACATACCTGAAGCAGTTTGACAAAAGGCTAAATACTTTAGCTGTGAAAGGAAATAGCCTAGCGATGTGTCAGAAGGACAGGTGTTGGCCACCTCAAAATAGAAGCGACGCGCAGTGAGACATGGTTCTGGTATGTTCATTGTAATATTCGCGCCTAGAAGAAATATGATGCAGTAACGTGAGTGGCTGATGAAGATAATAGACACTCCTACGACGCCAAGATCTGCTAAAAACCGCCAAGTTACAGAAAATGTGGAACCAATGAGAAATGAATGCCTACGAGCGCGGCAAGACCAGCTTGGGTACGCGGTGGCTAGCATTCACGCGGGATATCGCCTAGACAAAATCTCTACGATCGATTCTAGGATTAATGGGCATATTCTTGACCTGTGCAATGTTACGAGTTCAGTGATATTTATTTCATTCCTGTACCACCATTATTTCGAGAAATTTTTGTATAATTCCCCCCCCCCCCCATCAAGACCTAGGGCCAGTTCATTTATAAGTGGCGTGAAAAGCCAAGACAACGACTATTACTCTGTGCGTCGACGGACGTAGACTTTTTACTTGTGTTCGTCTGAGGACGGAACGTATTACATTTGTGTGTCGAAGACACAAGTTTATTATTAATTTTGTGCGTCTAAGGACGTAGGCTGTTATACTTTTGCGTGTCATGAGGACATAGAAGTTATTGTAAATGTGTTAAATTCAGTGATAGATAGTCACAGTACTATATTTTGTAGGGGCAGTATCGTCGATAATTCGCCAACAAACTGTTACGGGGAAAGTAGTACCTGGAACGGCGAATTTAGTAGTGAGATATCAAGTGTATAATAATCTAACTTTCTGAATCAGCACGAGAGATGACATCGATTACCATAGAAGAAGTTTGGAATTCTCAACACTCCGTCCAGATGGCTGAGATGAGATAAGAAGCATTCAATTGGGAGATGGCAGCTGATGTTCTTTGACGGGTGACTGAGCGAGAGATGAGTACAATATAATATTCTTTATTATTTGATAAATTAACTTATGGTTTATGGGACATATTTTTGTAAATACTTTGCTTGTGTGATTAACGTAGTATTTTAGTTTTGGTCTGACACACCTTTTGCATGGAAACAGCTCGCATATGTTATTAGTGGAAGATTCTTGTTTTTGTTTGTTGTTTTAACTAACGTAGCTATGTGAACGGCCGTGTTTGCATATGTTACGCAATGCGGTTAAAAACGTATCTCGGAGATATGTTGTGTTTCAGAAGTAGGACTGAGTTAATATAATGATATAGTAGATTGGAGGGTAATTAAATTGTTTAAGGTTTATTATTGATCAGATTCAATGAGATTATTGCCTTTGGAGCAATGTAATTTGTGACGAAGAGCAATCAGCTCTATCGTAGGTTTTAAATATTGTTTTAATAGTTTGTGAGCATCTATTCAGCAGACCTGTGTGAAAATCGTCATGTCATTCCCAGAGGTGTGATTGTGTGTATTTTGTGGTCATTACAAGCGGGATTTTCAGCTTAGACTGATTTCTGTCAGCTTGGTGCCAGATCCATATTGTAAACTTGCGAGGGCAATTGTGGATATTTTGATTATTGTCTGACCATATGTTGAGGTGGTTGAGATTTTTGTTGCTGTTGGTTCCTTGAGATGACGGCACAGCTGGTCAGTTATTTATATACACTGGAGTTGGGACATGACGAGTATTGAAGAGGGGGAGATGTTTCACAAGGCGGTCTGAACGATGCAAGCAAGGTCATTAGTGAGGAGCGCTTATTGACTCCGTAATTACTTGAAATACAGAATAAGAACTGATCAATGGTAAAAATTGTTTAAATAAATGGGAGTTGCCTACGAATCACGATAATCTCCGAAGCGTTACCTTAACATGCAGTTTTGTTCATATAAAGTAATCTTAGCCGGTCAGGCTTTTGTTGTTGTTGGTTTAGTCCATGTTTATTTTCCATTCAGTGACCCGTGAAGTCACGTGCAATGCTGTCTTTCCTTGTGTGTTTATTGAGCAATTGGCCAGGTTGGCAGCTCAGCTTGTTAAGTGCGTCATCGCACTAATGAGGGTCTCAGGGAGATTCCTGTAAATAGTAGATTTGTAGTATGGGTGTCAGCATTAGAGTTAAGGGTTTTTATTAATGTCATGCCCATATCCATAAACGTTGATTTACGCGATGATTGTTCGTGAGCACCGTGGCTGTTAACCCGTTGTAAACGAACAGTCATCCAAGTACTCATTTTCTCGTAGTTAGTCATCACGCGTACATAAAATTCAAATGCAAGGTAGTGGAACATGGATCCACATTTTTATAAAGGGGGAGATCCGTCTGACTCCTCAACATTGATAGATGTTCCTGTCATGGGAAAATTCAGGGAGGATATTGTTTATTATTGTTGTTATTTTCTTTTTATGCACAATTAGTCATTAAATCATGTTATTATTTTACGTCTTGTCTCCTTACTTTCTTAATTATAGTTTTAATCCTATGACCCTTGCCTCAGTAGAGCATGTTGTTTGGCGGACGTAAACATCACACTATGAACTGAGCGCGACCCCTTGATCATGATTCTTGCACATAAACACTGCTATTATGAAGGGTTTATAGGGATAAAACTGGCGCGGCCAAGGGTGGGGCCATTCTCTGTGGTGTAACGGCGGAGAAATTACACATATCAATATTGGCGTATTTGAGTAAAACTGACATGCCGCAAGTGCAGGCAGATATGACAGTATTTAATCACCGGAAAGTGATATTTTATTAAAAGTAATTGAGGCGAAGTGGATACCGCCAAATGTGTGAAATATAAATTAAAATCCGGAGTTTGCAAAGTAAAATACGGTCCACGTTTTTGTCTATTGAATTAAAGTAAAAGGTAATATATGTGATACCGGGCGCAGAATGATTAAAGTTAAAACTAGATTTGTTTAGAAAGTCAAACTCATGAAAATATTAGGAGGCTGTAGCCTAAAATGACAATTAATACTTTGTTAATTAGTCAGTGTTAATATCAGATCAGGATAACAATTTAATGACTAAATATGTGCTTGGGTTTAAAATTAAATTGAGTAAAACTAGAACTACTCAGAGATGCAATCGACTAGTGGGATTAAATGTAAAAATAAATGAACTGAGTAGGGTAAAGAAATTAAATGTGCATTGGATTGTATGTATGTGTCAAAGGGCATTGCTTTATGCCATTTCCCTAATGTCTCATATAAATTGTATAACATGGCAACGGTGGAACAGATTCAAGAAATCATTGAGAGTGCAGCTAGGAGAACACGGGAATTGTTGGCCACTAAATTGGCGGAACAGAGTCAATCATTAAACACTAGTATGTTAGAACAAAGTGAAGCAATAAACAATACTATGTTAGAACAAAGTGAGTCTATAAAAAAATTATCTGAACAAAGTGAATCATTGCGGACACAATTAAACAATAGTAGGCTAGAACAAAGTGAGTCTATAAACAAATTATCTGAACAAAGTGAATCATTGCGGACACAATTAAACAATAGTAGGCTAGAACAAAGTGAGTCTATAAACAAATTATCCGTGCAGAGTGAATCACTGAAAACTAAACTAGCTGAACAAAGTGAATCATTGCGGACACAATTAAATAACAGTAGGATGGAACAAAATGAATATCAGGCGGAACAAGCTAGGTTATTAAAAAGTGAAATTAATGACACTATCAGTTCACAGTTAGAGACGCTAACCGCAGAGATGAAAGATCATACTAATCAACAGATGGTATTACTGGCCCTAGATGTGAGTAAAAATAATGAAAAGCAATTAGATCAGATTAAGAAAATGGAAAGTATTTTTGATAAAAAACTTAGCATTCTGGATGAAACGGTGTTAGCTAAATTAGAGCAAATTGAAATAGCATGTACTATGAATACAAGCGAGGTCAAGATAGCTCAGGATAAATTGGAAGGACGATTTAAGGAGATGGAGAAAAGCGGCAGGGTCATTCAACAACAATTATCAGCAGTAGATGAAAACATATCCGGCATAATTAAAGATATGGACCGTCTCGAAATCAAATCAGCGGAACAATGGAAAAGCCTAGAAGCGGATCAGGAGCAATTAAACAGTACCTTAGACGACACTAAAAGCCAGATTGAAGAGAACGTAAGCACGATTAAAGAGCAGATAAGAAAAGATTGGAAAAAATGAATATCGATTCTAAAGAGGAAAGATCCACCATTCTTAAGACAGTAGGCGAAAATCACACTCGTATTCAAGCATTAGAGCAAGAAATGAAGAGCAAGCTTAAAGAACAGACGGACAGGATCATTAAAGCCGAACTGAGGTCATTAGAGCAATCGTCGATATTTAAAACGGGAGCGTTGAAAGACAAGCAGGACGACTCAAATAGCCCGGAGGGTACTAGCATAGCAGGAAGTCTGACTCAGGCGGAGAGCCCATTAACAACAAACACGGAAGGGTTTCGCAAGAATATAGAAAGAAGTTCAACACCACAAGACGGTCATCAGCCCACACAACTTATTCAGGTTATTCGCTCAAACGATTACAAACCGCAGAAGTACACGGAAAAATCAGGGGTGACGCCTAAAGCTTTTATCAAAGAGATTGAAGACCATTACAATGACACTGGGGTACCTGAAGCACGTAGATTGAGGATGATGGAGAGATTTTTATCAGGAAATGTCCTTACATGGTTTTTAAGCTTCAAATATACATTTGGAACCATGTCTGATTTTAGATTAGCGTTTCTGCGCAAGTACTGGTCGCCAGCAATACAACAGAGTCTAAGGATGGAGCTTTACTCTAGAAAATACCAAACTACCCAGCAAACGAAATACTCAGATTTCTTTAACATGCAAATGCTAAAATTTCGCGACCTTGATTACCCTTTGAAGCAGATCTGGTGATGACTATAGCGAGGCAATTGCCAGTCAACGTGCAACAAGTACTAGTCGCAGCGAATGTTAGTACGGCCCTACATGCAGAGCAGATATTACGTCAGATCGATGAGACTACATCTCATAGTCATTATAGAGGAGGAAGACAGCTGGAATTAGTCAATACCACAGAGGTCATAAAACCAAAACAGGCAAACACCAAAACGCAGGGTACTAATACAAGCACCTCCACACCTAGGCGAAACCAGGAGGAAGGAGAAAACAGACCATACCAGCGTAACGAAAATAACTATAACAATAGATCATACCAAGGCAACAATAGATATCAACAGAGAGATTATCAGCAATGGCGTGAAAATCGAAGGAATGACAGGCCTTATGGAAGATACGGTGATTACAATGCCAATCAAAGATGGAAAGGAAGGAGAGGTCAAAATCAAGGAGAGCCACGTAATTATCGAAATGACTGGGATGATAGGCACGCTCAATCGCAAAATTACCTAGAGGAGTTACACGCTAGCCAAGGTGGAGAGCTTGGAAGATGGGAAAAGGCCATTGGGAACATGAAGAATCCAGACACACATACTGAGGAAGCTGGAAGTCTACTGAGACAAGAGGAATATCAAGGGCATAAGCGACAGAATGATGAGGGGAGTCGAAATGGAGCTAAAAAAAAATGCTAAATTTGGATAAAGAAGACAGTCTACAAACGCAAGGGTCGGAAGTTGAAGATGGATGGATAGTAGCGAACATACAAGAATGGATTGCTTTGCCAGAAGACTGCCTGGAGGAGATGGTGAAACCACGGAACGATGTAATTAGGCAATTACCCATTATTTACGCGAGGATTTGTGGAATTAAGATAAGATGTTTATTGGATACGGGGTCACAGATCAGTCTGTTATCGGAGGCCTTGGTTCGAGAGTTGGGACGGAGTCAGAATATTCCTGTAATTCCTGTACCACAACTCAAAGTGAGGGGTGTTATTCCTGAACGCACCGTCACTTGTAAACGTCAGGCATATTTAGAGCTGAACATATTGGAACACACTTTTGGGCAAACATTCATTATCATGGCAAAGATGAATTTCAATATAATTCTTGGTGCAAATTTCATTTGTGACTATCAAGCAGTGATAGATTTGCACAAGAATACAGTCAGTTTTAGAGAATATGATCAGCTGAAGAATGTGGGATTGCATATGGATGAAATCACTACCGGAAGAGATGTACATTCTTGGGCATTGGAAGCAATATCAGAAGAGACGGAAAAGGAGATACGAAAGGCAGAAGATAACATCATAGAAGGGGCTGTTGTGGAACTAGATGGGGAGATTGAATCCCAGGAGATATGGTCTTTATTGACAGAAGGAGATAACAGTGATGCACAATTTGAAGAGTTACTACAGGAGCGGCTCAATGACATTCAACTTGGAGGTGAACACAGAAAACAGTTGGAAGAGATTTTAAGGAAGCACAAAGCAGTATTTGATACAGTACCTGGGAAAATATTAAATTTCAAATATTCTATGCAAGTCGAGGACTGGTCACCTTTCAAAAGCAGGTTGTACCCAATTCCTGAAAAATATCGTGGTCAAGTTAAGGTCATTATAGATGAGATGTTACAAGCTGGAGTGATAAGGAAGACACCTACACCTAATCTAAATGCGATTTTAGCAGTCACAAAACCAAATGGATCTATTAGACTTTGTTTAGATGCCAGAAATCTCAACATGAGACTCATTTTTCCTGAATATGACAGAGCGCCAATTATCAGAGACGTACTAAAAGGCTTTAAAAACAAGAGCATTTATTCATCAGTCGATTTGACGTCCAGTTTCCACCATCTTGAATTGGATGAGAAGTCACAGCTTCTAACTGGCTTCTTATTCGATAACCAGACGTTTTGCTTCGTCCGAATGCCCTTTGGAGTCAGAACAGCGGGCTGTGCTTTAATCCGAGCCCTGGACCGGAATCTAACCGAGGAAGTTAAGGAGATGACGGTACGCTACATTGACGACATTCTGCTGGCATCCGACAACATTGAAACTCACATGGATAATTTAGATAAAGTATTGGGCAACCTGAATGCATCGAATTTCAAAGTAAATCTGAAGAAATCGCATTTCTTCAAGAGCGAGATCTTATATTTGGGTCACGTCATTGACAAGGAGGGAGTGAAGCCAAATTTAGCTAAGATCGAAGCGATAAAGAATTTCCCTACACCAACGAGAGTCAAGCACATTCGGGCTTTCTTAGGCGTAACGGGATTCTTTAAAGAAAACTGTCCAGGTTATACGGAGACTGTAGCTCCCATGCAGGAAATGTTAAAGAAAAATAATAAATGGTTATGGAATGCGGAGTGTGATAAGGCATTCCAAGCAACAAAACAGCTATTGGAAAACTGCATTAAATTAGGATATCCAGATTTCAAGCACAAATTTATAATCCAAGCGGATGCTTCACTAATTGGTATAGGTGCTATGCTCTACCAAGAAGATCCAGCTAACCTGCAACATAAAACATATTTGGCATTTGTCAACCGAAAATTGCGTAAGCACGAGCGCAATTATACTGTAACCGAGCTAGAATTGTTGGCCATCCTTCATGCGCTTCAACAATGGAAACGAATAATCTATGGTTACCCCATTGTTGTCAGGACTGATCACAAGGCACTAACATTCTTGTTTAAGACGTCGATGGCAAGCGAACGTGTGACACGTTGGTCTATATATATTCAGCAGTTTAGCATTGAGATTGAACATTGCCCAGGAAAGATGAACGTGATTCCGGATGCACTCAGCAGGAACCCAGAGCCTGATAATGAAGAAACAGCGACGGTACAACACTTGGAGTTAACACCGAAGGACCGGGAATTCTTGGAGGAGTTACGTGAAATACAGCGAGAACAGGAAGCGGAACCATGGATGATGCTATTAATTCGATACTTCAAAAAGCAGCTACCTACAGGAACACCTGCATTTCGAGAAGCAAAAGCCAAAGAAGGAAGATATGTTTATGTCAACAATTTGCTGCACAAATGGGTAGATAATGACCACACCAAGTTACGCATATTAGTACCTGCATCATTACAGCGAGGACTGACATGGCATACGCACGAAAGTTACGGTCACGTGGGCGTAGACAAGTGCGAAGCGACAATAGGAGAGACATTTACATGGCCACGTATGAGAACAACTATATGTGACGTCATTACAACTTGTGATCCGTGTCAGAGGACAAAGCCCAATAACTATTTAATGAGGCAGTATCCTAGACCATTGCTACCTCAGAAACCATGCGAACTACTGGCCCTGGACTGTTTCGGTCCAATTCCGAAAGGAAGGCGAGGTTACCGTCACTTGCTAGTGTGCATTGATGTATTTTCTAAGTTCGTAGTACTATGACCTATTCAGAAAACTACATCGAAGCAAGTACTCAGTCGTATTCGAAATAGAGTTATTCCAATCCTTGGAAAACCAGAATTTATATTGTCAGATCATGGCAGTTATTTCACAAGCGCCGAATTCAAGAAAGGTATGGAGGACATGGGTATAAAACACGTTTTATTCCACAGATGGGTGAAAAAAATTAAGGACGTAGAGACATGCATGCATTCTACCAGGCACGAGTCAACAGGACAAATCCCTATGGTCCTACACAAGAACGAGTATCCAGTGAGAACGTGGAAAAGCATCATTAACTGTCCACAAGATCCCATGATAGCACCTGACCTGCGAATTGAGAGAACGAGAGCCTACATGAGAAAACAAGCTGACCGCAGATTACGGCGAGTAAGAAATAAGAGGTTTCACAGTGATCTTGAAATCAACCAGCTCGTTTTGGTGAAACGACCCGCTACATCGGACCCAGAGAAGAAGATCTTCAGTAAATTCTGCGAAAAGTTCATAGGACCCTATTCTATCGTAAGAAACCTGGGAAATAATGCTTACAGAGTGAAAGAGTTGAGCACAGGAACAATGTCAGTTTACAATGCAGCCAACTTAAAAAAGTATCGAAGAAGCGATCCATGAGAGCGCCGAAATAACGATGCAGTTTGAATATATGGACGTCCTACTATCAACAAAGTGAACGGGGAGCAGTTGAGTACGGCACGTGAAGGAGGAAGTAGAGTTGGTGTTGACAAACATTAACGAGACGAGCAGAGTGTTGCCTCAGGCATCAGCGGGTCATGCAAGCAGACTGAGAGGGGAGATACAAGCAGGAAATGAAAACGAGTAAATGCCATTCAAGACAAGAGCGGCTAGACCAAGTAATAGAAAAGGGGTGATTCTGAAATAAAACAAATTGGCCTACGGAAGTCTTTTAAAAATTGTCGACTTTATTCCTAAGTTCGAAATTTTGTGAGTGGGAGAGTTGTGAACCCTTTATCCTCTGTTGGATAAATGATTCTATGTTTTATTTCTTCAATTAATAAATATTTCCACCAGCATCATGAAAGTAGCCAGACGGATATGAGGAAATTTCAAGCATTTGTTGGAGACAGCGGGGACATACCTGAAGCAGTTTGACAAAAGGCTAAATACTTTAGCTTTGAAAGGAAATAGCCTAGCGATGTGTCAGAAGGACAGGTGTTGGCCACCTCAAAATAGAAGCGACGCGCAGTGAGACATGGTTCTGGTATGTTCATTGTAATATTCGCGCCTAGAAGAAATATGATGCAGTAACGTGAGTGGCTGATGAAGATAATAGACACTCCTACGACGCCAAGATCTGCTAAAAACCGCCAAGTTACAGAAAATGTGGAACCAATGAGAAATGAATGCCTACGAGCGCGGCAAGACCAGCTTGGGTACGCGGTGGCTAGCATTCACGCGGGATATCGCCTAGACAAAATCTCTACGATCGATTCTAGGATTAATGGGCATATTCTTGACCTGTGCAATGTTACGAGTTCAGTGATATTTATTTCATTCCTGTACCACCATTATTTCGAGAAATTTTTGTATAATTTCCCCCCCCCCCCCCATCAAGACCTAGGGCCAGTTCATTTATAAGTGGCGTGAAAAGCCAAGACAACGACTATTACTCTGTGCGTCGACGGACGTAGACTTTTTACTTGTGTTCGTCTGAGGACGGAACGTATTACATTTGTGTGTCGAAGACACAAGTTTATTATTAATTTTGTGCGTCTAAGGACGTAGGCTGTTATACTTTTGCGTGTCATGAGGACATAGAAGTTATTGTAAATGTGTTAAATTCAGTGATAGATAGTCACAGTACTATATTTTGTAGGGGCAGTATCGTCGATAATTCGCCAACAAACTGTTACGGGGAAAGTAGTGCCTGGAACGGCGAATTTAGTAGTGAGATATCAAGTGTATAATAATCTAACTTTCTGAATCAGCACGAGAGATGACATCGATTACCATAGAAGAAGTTTGGAATTCTCAACACTCCGTCCAGATGGCTGAGATGAGATAAGAAGCATTCAATTGGGAGATGGCAGCTGATGTTCTTTGACGGGTGACTGAGCGAGAGATGAGTACAATATAATATTCTTTATTATTTGATTATGGGACATATTTTTGTAAATACTTTGCTTGTGTGATTAACGTAGTATTTTAGTTTTGGTCTGACACACATTTTGCATGGAAACAGCTCGCATATGTTATTAGTGGAAGATTCTTGTTTTTGTTTGTTGTTTTAACTAACGTAGCTATGTGAACGGCCGTGTTTGCATATGTTACGCAATGCGGTTAAAAACGTCTCTCGGAGATATGTTGTGTTTCAGAAGTAGGACTGAGTTAATATAATGATATAGTAGATTGGAGGGTAATTAAATTGTTTAAGGTTTATTATTGATCAGATTCAATGAGATTATTGCCTTTGGAGCAATGCAATTTGTGACGAAGAGCAATCAGCTCTATCGTAGGTTTTAAATATTGTTTTAATAGTTTGTGAGCATCTATTCAGCAGACCTGTGTGAAAATCGTCATGTCATTCCCAGAGGTGTGATTGTGTGTATTCTGTGGTCATTACAAGCGGGATTTTCAGCTTAGACTGATTTCTGTCAGCTTGGTGCCAGATCCATATTGTAACCTTGCGAGGGCAATTGTGGATATTTTGATTATTGTCTGACCATATGTTGAGGTGGTTGAGATATTTGTTGCTGTTGGTTCCTTGAGATAACGGCACAGCTGGTCAGTTATTTATATACACTGGAGTTGGGACATGCCGAGTATTGAAGAGGGGGAGATGTTTCACAAGGCGGTCTGAACGTTGCAAGCAAGGTCATTAGTGAGGAGCGCTTATTGACTCCGTAATTACTTGAAATACAGAATAAGAACTGATCAATGGTAAAAATTGTTTAAATAAATGGGAGTTGCCTACGAATCACGATAATCTCCGAAGCGTTACCTTAACATGCAGTTTTGTTCATATAAAGTAATCTTAGCCGGCCAGGCTTTTGTTGTTGTTGGTTTAGTCCATGTTTATTTTCCATTCAGTGACCCGTGAAGTCACGTGCAATGCTGTCTTTCCTTGTGTGTTTATTGAGCAATTGGCCAGGTTGGCAGCTCAGCTTGTTAAGTGCGTCATCGCACTAATGAGGGTCTCAGGGAGATTCCTGTAAATAGTAGATTTGTAGTATGGGTGTCAGCATTAGAGTTAAGGGTTTTTATTAATGTCATGCCCATATCCATAAACGTTGATTTACGCGATGATTGTTCGTGAGCACCGTGGCTGTTAACCCGTTGTAAACGAACAGTCATCCAAGTACTCATTTTCTCGTAGTTAGTCATCACGCGTACATAAAATTCAAATGCAAGGTAGTGGAACATGGATCCACATTTTTATAAAGGGGGTGATCCGTCTGACTCCTCAACATTGATAGATGTTCCTGTCATGGGAAAATTCAGGGAGGATATTGTTTATTATTGTTGTTATTTTCTTTTTATGCACAATTAGTCATTAAATTATGTTATTATTTTACGTCTTGTCTCCTTACTTTCTTAATTATAGTTTTAATCCTATGACCCTTGCCTCAGTAGAGCATGTTGTTTGGCGGACGTAAACATCACACTATGAACTGAGCGCGACCCCTTGATCAAGATTCTTGCACATAAACACTGCTATTCTGAAGGGTTCAGAACCGGGCAAATTATCCCCAAGCGTTGTAAAGAGGAGAGTTTGATCATTGACCGAGAATAAGATGCATTACATAACAATGGGATGTGCTCAGAGGGGGTAACGGCAGATGTGTGTGTGTAGATTTAGTGAAGATATACTTGTGTAGCCCTCTGGACTGATGCAAGTCTTCGAAATTAACACCTCTTGGGCGACTTTGATATCAACGATAGCCTACCGTTCCACAATCCTCAAACAGAATTAAATTCTTTGGCAGTGTCAGAATCGAACCCGAGCCTTCGGATGACATCCAACAATACCAGCCCCTACATCACAAGTATCTGATGTGTGCAATTTTCCAAGCTTTATTTAGCTTTTTCATGACTTAGCCTAATGCAGCAAAAATGTGTTACCAATAACCTTAATATTCTTTTGGTTGCTTGGTTCCTCAGTTTAGGGGCTGCGGCAACGCGGTCATGTAGCCCCGTGTACTTTGGGTGTGTGTAGAATCTGTCTGATAACCGGTGTTAATTGTAATGGCTGTATTAGTGTGCGTTATCTGTTTTTAATTCAAGTAAATACTGCAGACGATAATTTCAAGTAGTTCCTACTTTCGTTACCAAATGCTACCGTCCACGACACCAAGCTATGAACTTGGCTACTACTAGATACCATCGCAACCAGCACTAATGTTGGAACTTAAGAGCATTAATCAAATCTAACCAACAAATTTGGCTTCACACAAGTTTAGTTAGTGGAAGGTTCTTTTACATGCCATAAATCTATGACATGGGCCCGCCGGCTGTACTTCCCCTCCGAAGGAAGGCATACTGAGGGATGTATAACGCTCTTGAAAAATCCGACGACATGTGCCGGGTTTCAACCCGCGATCTTGGGCAGAGAAGCTTAGCAAGCTACCAACTACGCCACCGAGGCCGCCTTTAATTTTCTTTCAAGAAACTGATAGTATAATGAATTTTTAGATTTTCCACGTAAAGAGTAGCCTTGTTAATGCAGAATATCACACGTTTTGGTTTTGAATAGTTTATTCCAGATTACTTGTGAATTTAGAGCAAAAGGTTCATTCTGGTTCCGTATTTATGAACTAATCTACCGTATACTAATATAATAAAGCTGAAGAGTTTGTGTGTTTGTTTGTGTGTTTATGTGTTTAAACGCGCTAATCTCTGGAACTACCAGTAGGATTCGAAAAATTCTTTTTGTACTGTATATGATAGCGTGATTCAAGAGGAATAGTTTAGGCTATGTAGCATTAGGCTACACCTCTCAGGTAACCTTATAGATTGATTTTTGTTCAGTAAGTCGGAAGAACAAGCGCTCAAGTACGGCTTCAATATTACCGAAGTCTATTGTTGCCATGTAATGCGGGCTGCATCACGTCGCCCCTACCAATGTTCTGGTGCAGAATTGCGAGCTGCTTATAAATTGCAGTCACGGGGAGTAATTAGTGCAAAAATATTTCTAAGGCCCCTTAAAACAGTTATCATCATGACAATAGTATGCCTCTGTATAAGGATGATGGTAGTGGCCTTGAACGCTCCAGTTCTGTAAAACAAATAAATCCACCAGGCGAAGCGGGGCACTACTGCTATTTATTAATAATTTAGAGCAGAGGAATTCAAATCTTTTTTGACTGATGGTTCGCTGTTGAACTAGTCAAAGATCAGTCGACCCTGGATTGAAGCTACCTACTGCTGGGTACATCCGATCGCCGCTTAGGTATTCCTCGGAATCCTCCATTCCGAAAATTTACAGACCCAATTGCTAATGGCAAAGTTTTAAGTCCATAGGGGAGAAGTAGGCCAATAAAATATTGCCACTGAACTTGCAATACCGCGTATCTGACAATGTTCTTCTTTTGCAATAATTTCCTCATGATTGGTCTCGCCTCCCTCCCGTATGTGGATTTGACGTCCAACAGAACAGCTTATTTTCCTGTGTAGTGCCAGAAAGGACAAGTAGTTCCGTGACGAACTAACTAGCCTATTTTCATATACCCTCCCTATATTATTCTGCTAAGGTCCCATTCCGGTTTTGAACCGAAAATAAGGTCCTGTTAACACCAACCTACACATATGGGGTACCTACAGGTTCCGCATAACCCCATGTGTGCCCAAAACGCACTCACTTCCTCTTTAAATGCCTCACAATTAAATAAATACCTTAAAAATGTCATTTACAATAGGAGCACCGTAACCTAGCGAGCCTGCCGCTAGAGCGCAGGGCAGCGCGGCGTCGGCAGCCATCTGGGAGGAGCGTGGCGTACTGCTAGGCGAGCCTGCCGCTAGAGCGCAGGGCAGCTCGGCGCCGGCAGCCATCTGGCGGGAGCGCGGAGTACTGCTAGCTGAGGAGTCTCTCAGCAGATGGCTCAAGTGTGGTCTTGCCAAGACTTTCTCTAGGGTTCAATCCTTTGCAAATGTAAAAATTTCTGTAGAAGAAACTCCCGAGCAAACAATAACTAATGAATTCGTTGTAACATCGAATATTGTCTACAAAGAGGTGCTGTGACAAGTACAAAACACTGTCCTACATAATTCTTGGATGTTGCTGCCAAGTTGAACGTGTCAATCGATCCCCAAAGAATAGACCGATCTCATCGTGTAGGACTCCGGGATGCTGGAAAGAAGCGGCCAATAATAGTGCGGTTCGTGTCCTATGCAGATCGAGCAGCACTCTTCAGGTCGAAGAAATACTTAAGGAATACCGGCATAACTGTAAGAGAAGATCTGACGAAAACCCGGACTGATATTGTAAAACAAGCAGTAAGCCACTTTGGGTTACACGGTGTCTGGACTGCAGATGGCGTTGTTCTGATCCGCATTGATGACACGAGGCATCGTGTGAAAACACTCCGAGAATTGGACTTTTTGAAGAAAAAGTTTCCCGCTCCTCGTACGTAAAGGACCCTCATACGTGCCAGTGTGAGGGGGCTCAACTGATCAAAGTTACAAGTGTAAGCACAAACATGTAATATGGTTACTGGTGGAACTTTAACTACAGTGTCTAGCCAAAATACAAGCCGATATTATTGATAAATATTTAGAAAATAGCTTAAGTTTTAGATTTTGTAATTTTTGATATTTCTTGTTTAACAATTTTACAATAACTTTCAATTATCTTTTGCATGGATATTAGTACCAATGAGTATGATACGCATGCCTATCTTTGTGATATAGCTGATAGATTACCCAATGATTTTAAAGTAACTCACCTGAACACGCAGTCACTTAAAATGCTAGAACATTTCGCAGAATTTGAATACACATTTGTTAACTCCGGTATTGATGTAATCGCTGTTAGTGAAACATGGTTCAATAAGTCAATTACTGATTCATCTGTAACCTTGCCAGGATATAATATCTACCGCAATGACAGACAACGTAGAGAAGGGGGTGGAGTAGCAGTGTATGTTCGACAGCACATTAAGTGCCGGGTTATCTGCAAATCCCCAAATAATGAGAATTTCAGACCTGAGTACCTATTCGTAGAGATTTGCCTGAAAGATACTAAAGTATTATTTATTTGTGTTTATAGAGCACCCAAAGTCGGTTTTATGGAACTACTATTAAATTTATTTATTTAGCGTATGGCTTTACAGATACAATATGCACATAAAAGATAATTAGTTTATGAAGACAAACTATATGTTCATGTCTAAATTGTTTATATAGTTAATTGTCTCTGATGATCCATGAGCGAAATCAGTCACGTTGCCACTGTACTTTCGTTTAGGACATTCGGTGATGATATGCTGGATGGTCTGCTTGGGGGCACCACAATCACAGTTAGGTGAAGACATTATTTTCCATTTGTAGTGGAAGTCTGCACAGTTGCCGTGACCCGTACGAATCCTGTTGAGAGTTGACCATGTTTTCCGAGGAAGCTCAAATCCAGGTGGCAACGATGATCCAATGCGTGGTAAGGTTGATCCAGGCCTATTATCTTGTCTTCCCTGCCATTCTTTAGTGATGTTGTAGTTGGTATTCTCCAAGTCTATTGCAGTCCTTGTTGGTGGATTTCGGGATCGTTGGCGATTCAGGCAAATGTCAGCAATGTCACAGTGTATTGGTAGCTGTGGGTTATCCATTATTTTCTTGAACTCCTTGAGGAGAGCGTTTTTACGTCGAAGATCTGGTGGAGGGATGTGGCTGAGGATAGGTAGACAATGTGTGGGTGTAGACCTTATTGTGCCAGTGATTAGGCGCATGGTGGTGTTGAGCTGGGTATCTATGAGGTTAGTGTGAGGACTATTCAACCACACCGGGGCACAATACTCTGCAGCTGAAAACACAAGTCCCAAAGCTGTACATCGAAGTGAAGTTGCCGATGAACCCCAAGTTGTGCCACACAATTTTTGGACTATATTGTTACGGGTTCTCAATTTGGATTGAGTATTGCGGAGGTGTTGTTTGAAGGAGAGTGTTCTATCCATTGTGACCCCCAGGTATTTAGGGAATCTATTATGTCTCAATAATTGATTTCCAATATACACCTGCAATTCTTTATTAGCCATCTTGTTGTTCAAATGAAAGCAGCACACTTCTGTCTTGTTAGTATTAAGTGTAAGTCTCCACATCTTAAAGTATTGAGTCAGTTCTTCAAGATCGTCTGTTAGGTTCATCTCTGTTTTCTCAAAAGTTGTATCTCTAGTAGCAAGTGCCCAATCATCTGCATAACCAAATTTTCTTGAAGTTGTGGCAGGCATATCTGCAATATATAGGCTAAATAAGATTGGAGCAAGAACAGAGCCCTGAGGAAGTCCATTATTTAGTGATCTTTTGGTGCTCACATTATTCCCCATATGTACTTGGAAAAGTCTCTGACTTAGCATATTATTCAGGAGTCGGGCAGTCGTCTTACATGGTATCACTTTCAGGAACTTGAAGAGTAGGCCATCCTTCCAGACTGTGTCGTATGCTGCTGTCAGATCGATAAAAGCCACCGATGTCTTAAGTTTTTTCTGGTAGCCTGCTTCTATGAAAGTTGTAAGGGACAGTACTTGATCTGTAGTGCTTCTGTGCGGTCTGAACCCTGCCTGCTCCACTGGGATTTTCTTGATTATCTCTGGGCCAATTCTATTGAGAAGGAGCCTTTCTAGTAATTTATATGTCACACTAAGCAGGGCAATGGGGCGATAGCTCTCTGGTGTATCACTTGCTTTGCCTTTCTTCAAGATGGCTATGATCTTCGTTTGTTTGAATAACTTTGGCAATTGCCCACTCTGTAATATGTTCGTGAAGAAGTTAGACAACCATACTTTAGCTCTGTCTCCACAATGAGTAATAAATTCCGGGTGGATGCCATCCAAACCTGGTGCTTTGCCTGGCTTAATGTCTTTAATTGCAGTAGTTATCTCATCCTTAGTAAAAGGTCTGGAGTATTCCAAGATATCTGTGGCATTCTCTTTTAAAATTTTTAATTCCTTCTTTATGCGTTTTGTGAAGATTTTATCCCTGCTACTTTTAGAAGTCGTGACTATGTGAGAAGCGATCTTGTTTGGGTGAATATCTGGACTCCTTCGTGTAATAGGTTTACCATCTCCCAGTTTCCTGAGAAGCAGCCAGGCTTCACGACTAGATTTTGTAAAGTCAAGAGATTCCACTTTCATAATCCACTTTTGTTTTCTTGCAGCATCCAGGCTATGTAAAAGTTGATCTGCAATTTCGTGATCACCACTGTCAATGTATTGTTGGTAAAGATTATCAGTTTCGTCACTCCATCCAGGAATGTACTCTCTACGGAAGCCCCTGGGGATGTGTTTTTTCGCTGTAGATATCACAGCTCCCACAAATCTCTCATATGCTTTTCTTGTTGGTGGTATCCTTCGTACATATTTATCAAGGTCCTCTGTAAAGGCAGACCAGTTAGCTTTACTGAGATTCCAGCGTGATCGTGGGGTAGATGAAACCAAGGGAATTTGAATTCCAAGCTCGTAAAGGACCGGCCGATGCTGGCTGTGAGGAAAATCGGCGAGCACTTTTCGGATGATTGATAAGGGTTTATCATCTTGGTTTCTGGACACAAAACATAGGTCAGGACAATAATCTAGCCTCCATGCAGCAGATCTAAAAGTACCTCGATCTTTAGCATCAAACACATGGAATAGATCATTACTTTCTATCCAATTCATTAGTGCCTCTCCGTTCTCATCATTGCACCTATAGTTCCACTCCTGATGATGACTGTTGAAGTCTCCTACATGGACGGCTGGGTGTGGATGCACGTCTAAGACTTGATTTGGCCACTTAACACTTGGAGGTTTATAAATATTTGAGATAACAGTGTCGCCTATTCTAGTAACAACTGTATGAATTTCTTCGTTTATGCTAGAGGTGACAAGGTAAGCATTTTCTATGGTGGAGCGTACGTAGGTAGCATTTCCATACGTATGATGGTAGGTAGCTCCCAGAAGATCGTATCCTGGAATCTTTCCTCTAACCTTCAACTGCTGTTCATCTGCAGCATGAGTTTCTTGTATAACTACTAAGTCAACTTCATATGAAAGTAGCAGTTTAGACAGCGCTTCACTCTTGGATCGGCTAATGCCTTCTATATTCAGTTGACAGATACGGACAGAAGGTCCTAGACTTCTAGTAGGTTGGTCCTGAAAAGGACCTTTAGATGATGTAACCATGTTCATTATTGTATCTTGACCGGGGAGAGATATGTCCGGTCGCCTGTTCACTGTTGCTCGCTTAGCACCACCCAGGGGTCACGTGTAGGGTACTTTTCAGGTTAAACCTACGGACATGCTTTCACACATTTTTAGTTATAAATATGTAATATTAGCCGGTGATTTCAATGCCCATTTTGGGTCGGCTACATTTGAAACGAAAAACATAGTAGAAACTCTAAATACTTGCAATCTGTCGTGGCTCCCGTATCAAGATACACATCACACTGCAACCTCCTCTTCTACTCTGGATCTAATAGCATCCAACTGCAATGAGCACGTGATTGAGTTTGGCCAAACAGCTGCTTCTGGCTTCTCAGCACATGATCTCTTATACGCAGTATATACCCTGTCAACTCCAAAATATAAGCCCAGTATTCGAACTTTTCGAGACTTCAGCAGGTTTAATTATGAAAGGTTTAAGGCTGATGCCATCTCAGTTCCATGGCACACTGTTCTCGAGCAGCAAACTATAGATGAGAAGGTCGAAACATTCAACACATTTTTAATTGATTTATATGATCGCCATGCCCCAGTGCGCTCAGCTAACGTGAGGCACGCACCAGCTGCCTGGATCAACACAGAAATAAAAGATCTAATAAGATCTCGAAATAGAGCCAGAAAGAAGTGCAACAGAACACAGAAACCCGAGGACATTGTAGAATACAAAAACTTACGCAACAGAACCCAGCAAGTTATTCGTAATACAAAGATACGTTACACTTATTCGCTAATTAATTCAGCTAAAAACTCTTCGGCTTTGTGGAGAGCTATAAAATCTCTCGGTGTTGGAAAATCCAGACACAAAAGCAATAACCCAACAATGAGCGCTGATGAGCTTAATAAGCATTATTTAAACGTATCAACCGTTGTAGACAGCAATAGAGTTTTGTCAACTGTTGCTAACTACAGGGAAAAATTTACTGACCGACGGGAAGAATTTCATTTTGGCTATATATATCCAGAGGACATTCATTTAGCCATATTTAGGATAACTTCAAAAGTCATAGGACCAGATCAAATATCTATTACGCTATTGAAAAGGAATATGAACCTCCTCATGCCAGTTTTATTGCACATATTTAACTATAGCCTGCAAATGGGTATTTATCCGACACAATGGAAAAAAGCCAACATCAAAGCAATACCAAAATTCACGAACGCCTTAAACTGTAGTGACTTTAGACCAATAAGTATATTGTGTGCAATTGGGAAAGCGTTAGAACGGATTGTTTTTGATCAGTTTTATGAATATATAAATTCCTACAATATCCTAAACCCGAACCAATCTGGATATAAATCAAAACATAGTACTCTGACAGCCCTTATCAAAGTCACAGACGACATTCGTCTAGCAATGGACCGGAAGGAAATAACTATATTATCTCTATTCGATTTCAGCAAAGCCTTTGACAGAGTTCACCATGAGATCCTACTAGTTAAATTAAGAAATCTAGGCCTTTCAAAGTCAGTAACGAACTGGTTTAGGTCTTACGTAACAGGCAGATGTCAGAGAGTAGTCCTAGCAGATGACAATGTTTCAGAATGGTGTGAAGTAACAACAGGTGTGCCGCAGGGTTCGGTCCTTGGTCCACTCCTGTTCTCCGTGTAAATAAATGACCTTCCATCTATCCTTAAATTCTGTCAACATCATATGTACGCAGATGACCTTCAGCTATATCTACACACGGATCTGAAATCCATTCATTTGAAGGTAGCTCTAATTAACAGTGACATTCAAAGTCTATCTCATTACGCATTCGATCATAATCTAATTCTTAACTTCGAAAAAACGCAACCGATCATCATCGGCTATACCAAATTACTCAGTTCCCTACCTGACCCAGTACCACCTTTACAGCTTGCATCCCAAACAGTTCCGTACCAGTCAGCAGTAAGAAATCTGGGAGTTATTTTTGACTCTCGATTATCGTGGCAGGATCACACAAACATGATTCTGAAAAGGGTTGCATCGTCATTATATCAAATTAGGCGAACTTGCTTCTATTTGCCTCAAAATGTACGAAAGATACTGATACAGAGTTTGATATTACCAATATTTGACTATGGATCTATAATTTACCATGATATGGGAGAGGTCCTCAATACAAAATTGCAAAGAATGCAAAATGCTTGCTTGCGGTTTGTTCTCAATGTACCAAGAGAGTCTCATATAACTCCATTTTACGTCCAGATTGGATGGCTAAAGTTAAAGGAACGAAGACAGTATGCCATGGCTCTGACTGTGATAAAAATTCTAAAATTAAAAATTCCGTCTTATATTTACTGCACACTAACTCCCATGCAATCAGTGCATAACCGTGCGAATAGACACACTGCACAAATGCTCCAGATACCTCATCACAGAACCGAAAAATGCAAAGGTTCATTCCGTATTTCAGCTAGTATTCCCTGGAATAAATATAAATTGCACCAGTATTCAGGACTTCCTATCAGAGCGATAAAACACTCCCTTCATTGTAATCTATCAGCTATACAATTATCATGTTCAAGGTGAACGGATGTAATAACAAGAACTTCTATTGTCAACTGTATGTATAGGTTAAGTTTTTTCTTTCTTCATTTATTCTATTGTGTTTAACCGCCCTCTGAATGAAGAGAGCTGCATAAAGAGGCTTTGTAGCCTCAGTGGCATGTATAAGAGAAACAATAAATAAATTCAAATTCTTCCCTACTACCCCATAAACCTACATTCACGTTGCGAAGGCTCGCACGGGCCCACTAGTCCTACTTATATTAATTGCCTCTATTAACATAGCCTACAACATTTCAGTTTGAATGCTGTAATAGATTCGTAGATATTGAAAATTGTCTAAATATTTCGGATGGTCACATTGTTGGACCATATGTGCTTTCCATCTCGTGTACCCTTTCTTATTATTATTATTATTATTATTATTATTATTATTAATTTTACTATACCACTTGATAGCATATTCCCCTCGTTCCTTCGCTAGCGGAGTTCTGAAACAAAACCAAAAGTTTGCATAATGGTATCCTAAGTGAAGGAAAAGGATGGAGAGAGACAGAGCTCTGAGTTACTCATTGAAAGAACGGAGAGGGAGAGATGAAGCAAACAACGTTCTGTCGTTCTCATAAGTAAAGGAGGTTACTGAACAGAAAGAGAATAAACTAGGAAATGAAAGCAAGGGGAAACAGGGAATTGGCTTCCATTTATTCCCCGTTGTCTGATGGAGCTGTTGTGCTACAATGGCGAGACAAGCCAGCTCATTGGGACATAACCCAACCCAAGAGAAAGGAGAACGAAGCTTGCTTGCTTGGTTTTGCAACGTTAGACGACGACAGAGTTGGTTAGAAAAAGGAAGAATTTAGGTGCTTTTTAAATTGGACGATCTTGTGAGTGAAAAGGGAACGAGCAGAGCTTTTAATCAGAGCGGTGGTTTCTGTTCCAAGTACAGGCTGGTTCGCAAACTACAACCCTGCTCATCTACATGCTTGAGCGACCGACAAAGGAAGCCAGAAGGCCTATGGACTGAAGTGAAGCGAGCAATGAGAATCCAAGCATTCACCTAAATACACCCCCCGAGGGGCTCACGACTAGAGGGTGGTGTGTTGGCGACCGTGAAACATTGAGCGCGGTGTTGCTTCCACTAATTGTCACCCCTCAGGGGCTCACATCCAGTGGGACGTGGGTTGGCGACCACGGGACTCCAGCTGAGCCCGGCATTGCTTCCACTTACTTGTGCCGGGCTCCTCTCTGTTGTCTTTCGTGTCGACCTCTCTTGGTCAACTCTTGTTCTTTTCCGACTCCGACGGTATTAGGGTATCCGAGGCCTAGGGAGTCTTTCACTTTCCCGCCTTAATTGGCCCTTGTCTCGTCTTTCCTGATCTCTCATTCTTCGAGGGGTCAAATCTCTTGTTTTCTTTTAATTGTATCTCCTGCCTTCTGCTCAAGGTCCTCAAGGAGGCAGAGTGTGAGTAGCACTACCACTTATGCTGCACCCTAGATATTGCTATACCCTCTGGGGCTCGCGACTGGTGAGTTCGGGAATTGGCAATCCCGAGGGTTTCCTAAGCAGGGTCCGGTTTTTCCCCCTTTTCCTCTGACTTTGGGGCGGGCTCTCTCCTCTTTCCCTTCCCTAGCTGCCTTGCATGGCTCTCGTTCCTTCCAAGTTCCTCAATCCACATTCTTCGAGGGTTGAGGGCATTTCTTTTCTTCCTGTCCTTTATTTGCCTTATCCTTAATTTGTTTACCATTTCTTCTTCTGGTATGTAAGTCTGTAGTTAGTATTTGGCTAGTTATAGTTTTCATTCTCATCTCATCTTTCCCTATCACCCAAACCATTTGGGGCCGATAACCTAGATGTTGGGCCCCTTAAAAGAACAATTATCATCATCATCATCATCATCATCATCATCTCTTTTATGTTATATATCTTGACGACCTCCCATGGTCAACAATTGTTCTCTTACACCCTCCCAGGGGCCGTGATGGTGCAGTGGCCAAGCTGCTTACCTCCTACCAAGGCGACCCGGGTTCGATTTCCGGTTAAGCCTAATGCAAATGAGATTCTCGAAGTGAATGTTAACGTCTCATGGTTCCGTGGCTTATCATCACGTGATTAATGGTACCCGTAAAATTACAAGCTTTCTTCCGACAGGCTGGAGGAGTGGCTCAGCAGTAACATTCTCGCCTGCTGTTCCCAAGGTTGCAGGATCGATTCCTGGCGCAGCCAGTTGGTCATTTGAGGGTGGGCAAATGCGAGTGAGCCGTGTCAGTAGAATTGCTGACACATTAACGATCCCCTTCGCCGTTGTTCCATATCATTAGGCTATACCTGGCTGGAGGCTGGATCGCATCCAGCCGGCAGTGGTACCATGTGGAATGTTTATCACATATGGATTACTTTGTAACAGCAGAGTATCAAGAAGGCAGTGCGAGAGTAGAAATATCAAGTAGGCAGTGAAGAAAAAAAAGAAAGTCTTGGAATTGTTATGTATTATGAGAGTGTAAAAAATATAAAGTTATTTTGTGTGTTGATGAATGTCAAGGATAATAAAAACGGTAACAACTTCAAGGTAGGATAACATGTCAGATGTTACACATCATATGCGACTACTGTAAGGCTCGTATCTTTTTCATTATTTACTCCACGCTGACGAAGGTATCATTGTATGCCGAAACATGTACGTTTTAATTTAATTATTAAACTTCTTGGTGCTTAACAAGGCGGATTTTATAATTGGAGATTAATATCCGTCAACACCGATAATATTTAACACCATAATCATAATGGTTATTGTCTATGCATTTTACATTAGAAGAATCACACAGTATTTTAGCGATGCAGATTTCTTTCCTCTTAGCACAAACGGTGGAGGCACGGCTTGTTGTTGAAGCAGCTGGGCGTCTTGTTGCGGACGCTTCTGGAAGACGCCCAACTTTAATTAGCCGAGAGTGCGGCCACAGCAAACAGCAGGCAATTGAAACGTTTGGAAAATTGGACGAGGGAGATGGGATAACAAGTGACAGTCTAACGATCCACAGCCCGAGGGTAATCGCAACAACACTGGGTGCACAACAAGCTATTGACTTCAGTTCTTGGTAAAACATTGAAGAAATAATTGCGATCAATTGGATTGGAACCATTCTTTGAGATGGATATGCAAGGTAGTCACGATTAAATAATAATAATAATAATAATAATAATAATCGATTTTGGCCAACTAAGGACCACGTAAATAACTCTTCATGATTTCAGTTTTCTTTGGCTCCAGTTTTCTTTCATTCTCTTGCTCACAGCATCTTTCTTTTCAGCTATCCAATGTTGTTCCTTCTTGGTCGCTGTTTCTGTCTCTAGGAACCCCTCAAATGTGTGTATCTTATTTCTGAATGTGGTTCTGTTGCGGATGTCTTGATCAGTGATGTTCATTTCTTGTAGATCCTTCTTGGTGTTAGCAAACCATTTTTCATAAGAGTTACCTTTTCTATTGGCCTTGTTGAAGTGGTTAAAAATTTTCTTAGTGAGTCTGTCGTCGTCAGGCATTCTTCAAACATGTCCAAAGAATTTAACCCATCGTTTTCGTATGGTATCTGAGATTCTGCTGCATGCTTTACATACTTCTTTGTTACTGCGTAATCGGTATGTGTCACCACATTTGTTTGGTCCGAGAATTTGTCTTAAAATACAGAATTTCGTCCCTTTTAGGTAGATTTCTTTAGAAAGCTAACTATTGCAATGGGTCCCATGTTTCGACTTCCGGAAAATTTCGACATATCTTCGCGTTTCACATCCCCCAGACCCCAAAACCACCGTCAGTTCAAAAGTTTATATATAATTTATGTATATATGTATATATATACAGGGTGTATTTGATATGATGGAAGTCCTTTACACTGGTGATAGAAGATGGTATTCTAAGCAAATATCTTCATGAAATTCAGTCGGATTTTAATTAGTGTAGGTGGAATTAAATCACAAAAATCGTCGGTCAATGTCTTGGAAACGGGCTTACACTTCGTTCCCCTCAGCAGTACAGCTGACTTCTCCCCATCGCCCTCCCCTCCATCGCTAAGGAATGTTGACAAGAGTCTGGAGTTGAGTGACCTCCTCGTCTTGTCTGCCAATGGCATTGAAATACACAAACCGAGCCTATGAACAGCTGTTTCACACCTTCATGGGGAGTGGCTACATGACTAGTGATGGTGGATCTGTCTAGGATTTTGCCAGCCTCATGGACTATGCATAGAAAATAGAAATCTTAAAGATTTGGTCTATCTTTGTGTGAAGATAGTGCAACAACTGTAATAAAAATATTAATAATACTATTATTATTATACCAGGCTACTACTGCTGTACTAATAATAGTAATAATAGAATTTTAGACACACTAACTTCTACGGGGCTACCTGACCACGTTGTCGCAGTCCTTAAACTATGGAACCAACCTAAGTTCCTTTATGTTTTTTATTTGGTATGTCGATTTGCCAGACTTTTATTTTTAGCAATCTAACACCAGAGCTACACATGCTGACTTTTCTTCTTCTTATTATTATTAGACTATTATTATTATCATCATCATCATGTTCATGGGGTGCTAGTATTGAGGCAGCTTACCATCAACGGCCGATATGCAAGTCGGGGCGTGATGGCGCAGCGGTCCAGCTGTTGGCGTCTCACCAGTCCAGTAGCTCACGATCACGAAATTTACGGTCATGTAAAAACACAAGCTTCCTTACTTCCCACCATCTGCAGCCACATGATGATTTCCCGTGACATCCCACGAGCCCAAAGTTGGAATGCCTACCGCCGCGGTGTAGGCATGCGCATTTAATCGTACACCACGATCGCAGCAAGTCCGGTAATTGAAGGTCCATACTCAGCACCGACAGTGGCTATCCTGAGTTTGGATTTCCCTGGATTCTTCCACGCGCTTTCCAAGCACATGCCGGGATAGTATGGTACTTGGAGTCCCGGAGCACCAACCTCATTCACGACCCTAATAACTACAGCTACACATACTACTACAGTCACCACAGAAACTCAGTTTATCAGACAAATCCAACACTCACCCAACTGCACGGGGCTGATAAAAAATGTCCCAAGCCCCTAAAATGAATTAACAACAACCATCACAACAAGCTTTCAAGTCTCTTCCATCATCATTGTTACCAAACATATTTATTTACTGAACGTCCTAAACAATTGGAACCCTACTTAAAAATAAATAACATTCAGTAAAGATATAGTCTCTTATAATGTGTGTAATAATAATAATAAGAATATGTTGTTGGACACACTACTTTTATTTTTGGCGGGTATGTCGAGATTCCGGAATGTTGTGCTCACAGAATTTCATGTAGCCTACGTGCCATTACATCCATCGGCATAATTCTGTCGTATTTCCTCACCTTCATGTATTACATGACTCAGACTAGATCGAACCCTCGAGAAGGATAGCACTCTAATACCTGAGCTCAAAGCCTCACTATCATTTAATTATTATTATTGTTTTATACAGTACATATAACACATTGCTGGTACATCACAACATAGTCTAACTATACGGGCTTCAGGGAACCAAACTATTGCTACTGAAACAGCCACTTCTAAGCTGGAAAGTCGAAATCGCTACCCATTAATTTCCAGACGATTCGGGTTGTTGAGAGAACTACTGCCTTCTGCATTAGTTTGTCAATTTGAGTATCCAGAACCAGTTCTTTAAGGTCTTGGAGCAAGGAATTTAGGATCACGCCCGTATTTGAGACAATGATAGGTATGGTCTTTACCCGTTCTAAATGCTATTGCCTTTTGATAGGGCCAACCAACTCGCTATATTTGCTTTAATGTTATTATTATTATTATTAAAATAATAAATAACCCCTGGCACTACAGCCCGTGAAGGGCCAAGGCCTACCAAGCGACCGCTACCCAGCCATTTGGCCTGCAGATATTGGGGTAACGCGTGATCAGCGCATCGGGTCCCTTCGGCCGTTAATCTTGGTTTTCGTGATCGGGGCACTGCCTCACTGTCAGACAGCTACTCAATTGTCCTCACTAGGCTGAGTGCACCCCGTTCCAGCCCTCACGTCAGTTTCTAAAATCCCTGACGGAGCCGGGAATCAAACCCGGGGCCTCCGGGTGAGAGGCAGGCGCGCTACCCCAACACCACAAGGCTGGCTATTATTATTATTACTATGTACATGTGGTACCATACTAGTATTAAATCTTGAAAGTAGTTTTCCATGGTTTCCCACTTCTACCCCAGACAAAGTCCACGGCCGCCTCCTTCCCAATCCTCACCTGAATTACAAACACCCACATAACTAAAGAAACCACAAAAACACAGGTTATCAGACAAATTCTTCCCACACCCAACCACATGGGGCTAAATGACCAAAATCGCCAAGCCTCTCAAACAAAACATCAAGTGTATTCCTTTCGTCTTAAATGCTAGTTCTGAACAGAATACGGGATGTAGGAATTTTGTCACCCTGTATTTCATTAAAGTGCCGGACGGCAATGACACTTACAAAGTAGGCTACACAATACTGCCGGTCATAACGTCCCGAGACATTGCGTGCAATTTCAACAACAACAACAACAACAGCAACAACAACAATACAAATGTTCTTACAAGATGGGTATCGCTCGCTTTCCTCGTAACAGCTGATACCTCCCCTCAACTAGTAAGGTCAACGCTCCGATTACGTAACAACTTCTCCTCCGTGCATCGCTCCACCTCGCCCCGCCCCGTTTACCCCAGCCTGCTGCCTCACCTTCTGTTTGAAGAATTTCGGAAAAGCCTAAAAACATTGACTTTTTAATGATAAATTTTCAATTTAAAGATAGGTGACAAATTTTTTACCCAGGAAGCTTAAAATTGTCTCTTCTATCACCAGTGTAAAGGACTTCCATTATATCAATTACACCCTGTATATATATATCAGTTTCTTGTGGACACGATAACTGCCGTAATTTTGCACCAATCAATTTGAATTTTTTACATAATATGTATCCCTATAAAATCTCGGTCGATTTCGTTAATGGGCAAAATCGGTCAAAGGGGGTAAAAATGGGGGGGCTTTTTTTCGAAAAAGTGAAATATCGCTATAACTCTCTTAATACATGAAATATCGAATCTCTTCAAAGTTCATAATATGTGTCGGATAAGTGCCAAAAATTTATGTCAAATAAGTTTTTTGATCGCACCAACCATTGACCAAAGGGGTGGGAAAAAGTGGTTTTTTCGGGAAACATTAATCATATCTCTGTTAATAGGCACAATATCAAAACCGCACAAAATGGACAATATTCCTCCAATAATTACCTAAAACGTTTGTCTGAAAGAATTTTTGATATGACCCACCATTACGCCACGGGGTGAACAAAATGATTTAAATTATAAGAAAATGCCAAGTGCCAAGAGAGGTTGCCATGACAACTTTACTTTTAATTGATAAGGGATGACCATCAGCAGTTGCTATGACAACGCCACTGCACGAGATCACATTCAGTTTTCATATGTCAGTGGGAAGCGACTTCGGTATCGGAACTGGTAGCATGCTGAACTTCTATGCCCAAGGTCGCGGGTTCAAACCCGGCTGAAGTCGTCGGATTTACTAAGAGCGCTAAAAAACCTGAGTTTGCTTTCCTTCGGAGGGGAAGTTCCAACGTTCGTTGCGAGTTGCTGATTGAGGTGGCATCTAGTAGCCAAGTTCACAGCTAGGTGTCGTTGACGGCAGTATTTTAGGTAGATTTCATTAGAAAGCTAACTATTGCAATGGGTACCATGTTTCGATTTCCGGAAATTTTCGACATATCTTCGCGTTTCACAACCCCCAGACCCCAAAACCACCGTCAGTTCAAAAGTTTATATATAATTTATGTAATATATGTATATATATGTATATCAGTTTCTTGTGGACACGATAACTGCCGTAATTTTGCACCAATCACTTTGAATTTTTTACCGAATATGTATACCCATAAAATCTCGGACGAGTTCGTTACTGGGCTAAATCGGTCGAAGGGGATGAAAATGGGGGACTTTTTTTTCTTTCGAAAAAATGAAATATTGCTATAACTCTCTTAATATGTGAAATATCGAATCCGTTCATAGTTCATACTATGTGTCGGATAAAGCTCAGAAATTTATGTTTGAAACGATTTTTTGATAGCACCAACCATTGACCAAAGGGGTGGGAAAAAGTGTTTTTTTTCGGGAAACATTAATCATATCTCTGTTAATAGGCGCAATATCAAAACCGTACAAAATGGACAATATTCCCCTAATAATTACCTAAAACGTTTGTCTGAAAGAATTTTTGATATGAGCCACCATTGCGCCAAGGGATGAGAAAAATGATTTCGGAATTATAAGAAAATGCCAAGAGCTATCAGTGGTTGACATGGCAACACTACTAAATTGATGAGGGATGAGCCATCAGACGTTGCCATGACAACGCACTTGCGCGAGATCAGATTCAGATTTCCGTCTGACTAAGTGTGAAGCGGCTTCGGTGACGTAACTGGTTGCATGCTGAACTTCTATGCCCAAGGTCGCGGGTTCAAAGCCGGCCAAAGTCGTCGGATTTTCTAAGAGCGCTAAAAATCCCTCAGTAAGCTTTCCTTTGGAGGGGAAGTTCCAACGTTCATTGCGAGTTGCTGATTGAGGTGGCATCTAGTAGCCAAGTTCACAGCTGGGTGGCGTTGACGTTAGTATCTGGTAGCAACATTAGGAACTACTGCTTGAAATTTAGCGTCTGCATTCCTTACCTGAATTACAGACTAATACCGCCATCACAATTCACACCGTTTATCAGACAGATTCTACACTCACCCAAGTACACGGGGTTATATGACCGCGTTGTCGCAGCCCCTAAACTGAGGAACCAACCAACATCTCTGCGGGTGATATAATTTTGCGTGAAGAAGTAACAGACCGTTACATAGTTACACATCAGTGTCGAAACCTTGCATAAGGACAGTGTGACCACAAGTATAACAAGTAGTTCCGTGAAGAACTGTACAGCCTATTTTAATATATCCTGCTCATGTTAATTGCCTCTATCAACATACAAAATTTCAGTTTAATTGCTGTATCAGATTCGTAGATATTGAGAACCGTCTAAATATTTCAGATGGTCGCCAGGTTGGATTTTTATTTTTGTTCTATTATATTAAGATTATTGTGTAAGTGTGGTATTCAAACTTCAATCGCATGATTAGAACACAAGAAGTAAAAACGAGATTTTAATATTACGCACAGCAGCCATCTTGTGATTATGCAAACAATTGAAATAAATTAGATGCCAGTGGATCAACATTTGTGTAAGCATTTAAAACGTGCAACGTTTCACGGCACTCGGATAGTTAATTCGCGAGAAACGTCCATTTAAATATTTATACTTCGCGTCGCCGCCATGTTGGATTCGTGCTCACCAGGTTACTGAAAGTCCTATAGGTGAACATATGTTCATAGTCTCTATGAACATAAAAATTTCAGTTTGGTTGCTGTAAAAGATTCATATATATTGTGAACCCATGTGCCATAGGGTCCAAGGAGGTCGAATCCATGTATTTGGGGAAGAAATGAAAGAAACGTACAGTTTCTAATGTAACATAGAGAAAGATCAAGCTAGGATTCTAGCCTAACATTGTGCAAGCAGCGCGGGCCAGGTGTTCGAGAGATGAGATCACGCCTCTTGACATTCAGAAGGAGGTGGTCATGAGTATTAATAACCGAGTGGAAAATTCCGGCTGTTAGACAAGGAAGCCTGACCCGGAAATCGAGCTGAGCTTGCTTAAAAACGACAACACCGCCTATGCGCCAGAAGAGGAATAATTAAATTTAACCCGTTTACGAGTATAAAAATAAGTAAACAATTACAGTACGGTGAATCATTTCGAATTAGAGATTTTTGTGTAAAGAAAAACCCTTTAATAATTGCACAGGAGAAAACTGCAAACGCAAGTAGACGTCATAGGGGATTTACCAAGGCCTGTGGAGAGGGGAGAATGCAAATGAACAGCAACACCCACACAGTTGAGGACGAGAAATTAATTAATATCTCCGAATTGCACGATCGATTCTTATGCGCAATGAGATTATTTAACATTGAGAAGACGAGCTTTTTGAAGCTATAATTTTTATAATGGTGCAACCATTATTTTAAAAGTTGGGCACGGAAAGGGCTAGAGTCTTATCTTTTTGTAGCGAAAGAGTATAAAGCTCCTGGCATCACCAAGCCAAACATGCAGTTATTGTCAGCCTGCGGGCGTGCCACTGTGTCACTATCATCAATGCAGTTTCAAACAGTCCAGGGGACGTGACGCTGGAGCATCAGTACAAGCAGTTCCAGACAGCCGTGTGGGGCGTTACTCTGCTTCACACCGAAGACAGTTTACCAGTACTCCTTGAGGGGAGAAACGCTGTATTACACCGCAGAATTAATATCTGATAGCCACAGGCGTCGCAGTATTAACAACTTGCGTGTCTCCATAAGGAGTTGTAAAGAAGAAATATTAAAGTATCGCCGTGTTGAAAAAATAGGAAAATCCTAGTTACAGGATTTAGGTCCGACAGTACACAAGTTTACAGTGAAAAGTTCGTAAAATATAGTCAGAGCAGGCTGCGAACGTTGGACTTAAGGCGATAGGTCTTTAAATAAACGACCGAAAATATCATAACGTACGGAAGTACCGTAATAGAAAGATAAACAGTTATCTAATTTAAAGAACCCAAATAGGGAAAAACAGAGTAAGGTTCGCAACGTATTTCAGAAAAGTAGGAGTGCGAGAACCGAATAAACAAAGAAGAACGGAGACTATAGACATTATCTCCAGAAAGCAGACGAACTATCCTAAAGCACTAGACTCGAGAAGTACTAGATGCTATAAAATAAATACATCGATCATCGATAGGTTATCGAGGGGACCTCGATCCGAACAGACTTTCACTAGGATCGATAAACTAGATCTTAAAAAGAAGCCGTTCAAGCTAGAGAAATAGCCGGTCATCCAGAATAGGATTCGAAGAATTAGGATTCCAGGGAAAAGTAGATGATTCGAGACTTTCGTATTCTGCAGGATAGGAAGCCGACATTGAATAAATTTCACCCTTGGAAACGGGAGATTAAGAGGTCACGTGTGATAGGCTAGGAAAATACGGCCTAGTGATCAAAAGTTGTGAAGTGTAAATCTATCAAGATTGTGTGTTAAAATAATATTTTTTAGTGTTTATTGTGTGTTCTAAATGGATACACCAGTGTATTAAAAATGTTGTCAATGTTAAGTGTATTGAATATGTGTCAAGAAGTGTTTGTACATGAGATGAATTTCTACAATATGGAGTAAGTTAAAAAGTGGGCCAAAATGAAACACCGCACAAGGATAAAGGTCATGAGACGACCTTAAAAACATGTGAGTAATGAATTTCATTATATTTTGGTGTCGGGAAATGATTGTGTACAAATCCACCGGAGTTTTTGAGTAAAAGGGATGTGTTTAAATAAATAAATACTGAATAAAAAAAACAAAACAAAAACGCGGTCTGAACAATAATAGAAATTTGAGAAACTATAAATAATTATGTAAAAGAATAAATCCAGTAGAGGAAATATATGAATAAAATGTCAGTGTATTTGACAAATGTCATAAGAGCAAGCGAAATATTAATAATTATCATGAAAGATATTTAAATAAAAGTAAATTTGAGTTATATGAAAGAAATAGCTTTTGAGCTTGTGTAAAGAATGAAGATATGAAATGAATAATAATAATAACCAAGTAAGGAAATATTAAATAAAGATCAAATTAATTGATGTGAACATAAGAGCGTTAGAGCCTTAATAAAAAGTATAGACATGATGTTCAAATGCATGTTCTTAAAAAGAGAGAAAGTTATTGTCAAAGGAAAAGAATAATATAAAAATTGAGATGTGTGTCAATTGTTAATATGATATTATCAGTTCTTTGGATGACGCTAGGCTTAAAATAAAGTATAGCGCAAAGGAGCGCGATTAAAATAAAATGTCACGCTAGGAACGCGTAAAAGTTAATGTACTTGGTAAATTACTTATGAGAGGTAGTTGATTGTAGCGAATTGAGAATTGGTGTAAGTCCTCTATTTGTGACGTAGTATCACGAGGCCATTGTGTATGTTGTATTGAAAGGGAGCAAATGTATGGTATTGAGCGTAGGTCTTATAAGCTATAGGCTGACCCTAAATCGCATTTTGTATAGTCCTCTATATGGGAATGGTTCCCGAGGCATGTGAAGAGATTCGAACTCAGAATCCTCTTATTGTGAAAGCCCCTTTATTATTCGTCGTATTACTCTTCCCCAATCAATGAGGACCTTTCATAATTAATAAATGCCAAGATTACGAATGTGGTTTATGAGCCCAATAATATTGTTGAGCTTAAACGAGGAGTAGAATGCCAGGTCTCCCCAAAGAATTGAAAATGAACGAAAAGCTGTTTGTAAAAGCATTAAAGAGAGCTCTAGCTACAGACTAGACGGGAGGGTTCCCGCATAGTCATAAATAACGCTCGAGTAGCACGGTCAGACCCTCGGAGCAGGAGGGGTGTCTGAAGGCCGTCTTGTAAGGAATAATGAATACACCAGGAGTGTTTAAAGTTGTTAATGACCCGGGCGTTGAACCGAGGTCCTTGTAGATTGATATTTCCGCTTGCCTGTTCAGATCGTAGTTTTTTTTTATGTGACAATGGTCTTATAAGACAAATAAAATAAATAACAATCCCTATTGTAAGGTTGTATGAAGTAGGATTCCACGAGTTAATTGAAGGCAACTAGGTTCCGGGAGTGACCATAGTTTTTTTGACTGTGTCAAGTATCTTCATACTCTGGAGTACACAAATAATTTCCTGATTACCTTGATGTATTTGTAAAACTAGAGAGAGATGATAAAAGCTGAAAACCTGTGAAATGCCCAAATATTGAGTTAGATAATTAACATGTAATTTTAAATGTAATTATACATTTGTTTTGATGATTAAGAAAATATAAAAAATTAGTATTTGAGGTGTACAAAGAATGACACCGTTATTATAGAAAGCATTGAGCCAAAAGAGCTCGGAGTTATATGAAACTTACAGTTGATGCTTTATAGAAGTAAAAATAATTAGGAATTGTTGGTTTATATGGAAACCATATGTTTTAATACAATATTTGTTTTATTCTTATGTTATTCCTTGTTCATTTGGAACAAGTAGATGATTTTGGGTCAGTAATGTCATTGTTTAATTGTTTGTAGCGCCATAATTTTTCTTAATTAAATGTGTTAAAATAGGAGTTGATTTTGTTGTTATTTTGCAAGTGTATCCTCTAATTAATCCAAAATATGTGAGTCACAGAGTGGGTGAACTTACCGCTACCCCGAAAATCCCGAATTGAGCTACGCTGGTATACTGTGATCTGCATATTTCTTGCTAAAAGGGCACAATTGAGAACCGTCTAAATATTACGGAAGCTTGCCATTTAGGATTGTTATATGTATAGGCCATAGAGTTATGTACCATTCAAGGTCACTTATTGCCTAGGTTCATTATTCAAACTTTCACTTCGATCGCATGATTATGACACAAGAAATAAAAACTTAATTTTAAAATTTCGCACAGCCGCCATTTTGAGGTTATGTAAACAATTGAATTAAATTAGATGGCAGTACATTACAATCTGCAAAATCAACCACATTTCACTGCGCTCAGAGAGTTAACTCACGAGAAAAGTCTATTAAAATATTTCAAATTCGCTTGGTCGCCATGTTCGTTTTGTACTTTACAGGTTTATGAATTATACATAGGTAAACTTGTATCAGTACCCTTTATCACCGTACAAAATTGCAGGGTGATATCTGTAATAGTTTCGGGGATATAGAATGTCAGTGAAATATTTCGCACAGCCGCCATTTTGAGGTTATGTAAACAATTGAACTAAATTAGACTCCAGTGCATTGCAATGTGTATAAATATTTGCTGTACCAAGTTGCATTACGTTTGGATAGTTAAATCGCGAGAAAAGTCTATTTAAAAGTCTCCACTTCGCTTGGCCGCCATGTTGGTTATGTAGTAACCAGGTTTTTGAAAGTTTCATAGGTGAACTTCTAGTAGTACCCTTTATCACCGTACACAATTTCAGGGCGATATCCGTTATAGTTTCGGAGATACTGAATGCTAGTGAAATATTTCGCACAGCCGCCATGTTGGATTGGTGAGACGTAACAAAATTCGATGGGCACGGTCGACGTCGCCGGGAACAGTGCTATGAACTTACTGAGTTTCACTGAAATCGCTCCAGCCGTTTAGATTTTATTAGGGGGAAACCCACACACACCTCACACACACACACACACACACACACACACACACACACACACACACGGACAAAAGGTGATCTCATAAGCCTATTTTTTCAAAATTGAAAATAGGCTAAAAATGGACTCCAAATGACAAGAAGGTTACCGTCCCCGTAAGACAATAAAATGTTTAAAATATGTTTAAAATGAAGAAAAACAATGTTAATTAATCTCCAATTATAAAATACTTTCACGCGATAAATGAGGTCTGATCCTTTTACGAAAACCTGCATATTCTGCCTATTTTCGCCTATCTCCAAGTTTGTCCGGTGAAATCTACCTCCGCCTTCCGGCGTGCCGAGAGGACTTTTTTTCTTTCTTTCAATTTCTTCAAAGTCTTTTTTAGTTGTTAGTCCTAGGCATTCCGAAGCATACAGGCACTCTAGTTGAATTACTGCTTCATAGTGCCGTAGTTTATTCCTAATAGAAATCGCTTTCTTGTTGTATGTGTTTTTTGTAAGGTGGAAAGCAAGCTCCATTTTCCCCTTTAATTACTGAGGCTTTTAGAGACACCGGGTTGCCCGAATTTTTCCCAAAGGGGATCTTTTGTTGTTGTTGTTGTTGTTGTTGTTGTTTGAGTCTTCAGTCTTTTGACAGGTTTGATGCAGCGCTCCATGCCTCCCTGTCCTGAGCTAATCGTTTCATCTCTACGTAGCTACCACACCCTATACCCGAGGCAATCTGTTTAACATATTCTAACCTTGGTCTACCCCTACATTTCTTGTCCTCGACCCTTCCTTCCATAACTAAGCATGCTATTCCTGGGTGTCTTAATATGTGTCCAACTAACCTATCTCTTCTCTTCATTAGCAGTCGCCAGAAACATCTCTCCTCTCCCACTCGTCTTAATACCTCTTCGTTTGTAACCCTATCTACCCGTCTGATCTTCATCATTCTCCTGTAACACCACATTTCAAATGCTTCAATTCTCCTCTTTTCTGCTGCACCAATAGTCCAAGTTTCACTTCCATAGAGCGCCACGCTCCAGACAAAGGCTTTCAAAAATGACTTCCTAATACCTAAATCTATATTCGATGTCAACAGATTCCTTTTTTGTAGAAATGCTTTCCTGGCCTGAGCCAACCTATTTTTTATATCCTCTTTGCTTCGTCCATCACTGGTTATTTTGCTTCCTAAGTAACAGAAGTCTCCTACTTCCTTCAGCTTTTCACCTGCCAGTTTGATGTCCATAGAGGTTTCTGATTTATTTCGGCTACATTCCAGTATTTTTGTTTTACATTTATTAATTTTCATCATTAATTATTTTCTCAAGACGGAGTCCATACCATTCAAAAACTCATTCAATTCCTCAGGCGTGTCGGCCGAGATGACTATGTCATCGGCAAAACGCAGAGTTGAAATTATTTCTCCTTGAATCTTTACTCCCACTTTAAATTTTTCTCCAATTTTCATTGCTTGTTCAATGTAAAGATTGAAAAGTATGGGTGATAAGTTGCAGCCTTGCCTTACACCTTTCTGAATACCAGCATCTCTCTCATGTCCTTCAGCTCGAATGACTGCTGTCTGGTTTCTGTATAGATTGTATATCACCCTCCTATCTCTGTACTTTTACTTGCCAGTAAATCTACTGATACGGCTCCCTCACATTTGTGCATCCTCAAATACCAACTGACTGCTTCAGGATTCGATCCTGCAACCTTGGGAATAGTAGGCGAGAACGTTACCGCTGAGCCATGTTGCCAGTCCAAACCACCATTCTGAAAGAATACTGGCGTATCCTTATAGTTCCCGCCTTTTGTTGACTCCGTGGTTTTCGTGGTTTCTCATTTTCACCACCAGGCGTGGACCTGTTAAAAACGACCGTTGCATCACCTCGGGGCTTCTGGAGTGTTTCAAGGGTAATAATAATCATTCTTGTAGCCTATTTATTGCAGGCGACTTCCTTCCGAAATCCCATCCCTGTCACTTCCTTAATTAGACCCAAGTTAGAAGTCACCTGTTGATCACTTTTGTGATACTTTCAATGTTTAGCTTGGCCCATTTGTCGGTCAAATTTTATTTCTTGTTACCGAGATCCCCGAATGGTAATTATTTCTTTACCAATGTATTAATTGCTTAAACCATATGCATAATCTTGTTATCAATCACTTATTCATAGATATTATAGTTCTCACCTCGAGTGTTTCAGTCGCTCGCTACCTCAAGCGTCCTCACTCCCGACATACAGGACATCTACTGGTTGATCCACTGTCCGCTGAGTAGTGTCGACTGACGTCACCCTGACTTTCGTTCGACCAATGGCAGGTCTTTGTCCAGTCGGGTGATCTCCAGCTTCGAGAGGGTTCCATGATCCCTATTTAAGACGCCACTTGCTGGCGTTCTTCACCACTTCTGATCAACCGCCACTTCTGATTACTTCAACCTGCTGGTCACCGCTACTGCATCTCATGACACCATCGCTAGTCTCTACGCTACCTAGCAGTTACGTCACGAGATCTGTACCATGACGTATTACTCAAGATGGCAAGACTAATTGCCAGCTGTTGTACTCTTCACCTTCACCTTAAATGGGATACTTTGAATCATCTTTCGAAATACTGCTGGATCATCACTTGGAAGCTATAAATGTCATTCCTTCTCAAGAAAAGAAGAGAGAGTTGACATTTTATCAATGGTGCACATATCTCTAGGCCATGTACGCCTCCTTCTAAAGAAACCGTGAGGACTTTTAAATCAACGTGTGCTAGCTGGAACTTTTAAGGAGCTGGCTCTTCAAAGATAAGTTTACTTTTATGAAGAACTTATATCATACCAGATATTTTACACTCTTAATCATTTTTTTATGGTTCTCTCTTTTTATAAAGTGCATCCCTTTTTTTTAATGTTAAGCTCAACTTCTCTCCAATCAAGCAAGCTTGGTTCATGGACCTTTCTTTAATCTGGGTTTCTGTCATCAGGCCCCCACACTTTGCTACATTTATAATTGTTCATTTCTGTGATAAGCACTTAAGTGCAATTTGTTTATTGGTTATAGATTTATTATTAGAAATAAAAATTGTTAATGTATTGCTACCTACATTGGTTTTCTAGTCACGTATTTCATGCCCACTACCCCGCACCGCTTCAGTCTAATTTTCTTGACCACAGTAGTTATTTTGTCCAGGCTTTCGCCTGATGCGTTTCGTTCTCCCGTATGGGGAAGTTTTAGGGCAGAACTTATTCTCCATTATTTTGGTGCCTCACCCCCGGGAAACATATCTGTTGCACCCTGGATCCCTATACAAGTTCATATTTTGGATTTTACATTAACAATTTTTGTTCATTGTGTTTCAACACTAATTCGCATTGTACGTTTCAGCTTGAAGCGCATGTTCAGCAGAGGAGGAGAGAAACGTAAGCTAAGCCGGTTTCTTCCGCATCAGACTAAACCTTACTACCTAGCAAGCTGTCATCCTCTGACTTCCAGTACTCGAAGTCACAATATTGACGTGAGTAACAAACAACTTTTGACATGCCTAACCTTGATGAAAAACTCAGCAACGCCAGAGCCTCTTGTAAGGGAAAACTCACACGGTTTCGTACTTTCTTAACGGAGCTCGAACCCCAAGAGCGTAATCTTGACATAATTTCGCAGAGGCTTAAGAATTATGAACAAGCCTTTGAGAAATATGATGAGATACAATGCAGTATAGAAACTCAGCATCCGGACCAGCAAAGTGATAGGTTGGAAGTTGAAAAATTATACTATCAGGGATTTGCTGAAGCTAAACAGCTTATTAGCGCTTTAACTTTAAAGGAAAAACAAGAAGATCAAACTTCTGCAGCATCTTCTACATCTTCTTCACGCATTATATTACCCAAATTAGAAATACCCAAATTCACTGGTAAAGACATAGAATGGGAACCATTTTTTGAATTATTCAATTCTTTAGTACATGAGAATACTTCTATACCAGTAATACAAAAAATTCACTACTTGCGTCTGGCAGTTCAAGGCAACGCACTTAACCTGATTCAAGCACTTTCTTTGACCAGTGATAATTATGAAGTTGCTCTGAATCTTCTTAAGGATAGATATGGGAACATTCGTTTATCTATTCAATGCCATATACAAAGCTTATTCGAGTTACCTAACGTGCAAGCAGATAACAGTTTATCACTTCGTAAGTTGATTGACACTGCAGAGCTACACGTCAGAGCATTGTCCAATTTAAACCAACCTGTAAATCACTGGGATTTATTTCTAGTTCACCTCATTTCTGCAAGATTGGATGCAAATACATTAAAAGCCTGGGAAACAGAACTTTCCCAGAATTTGCAATGCACTTATGAGGCGATTATTAACTTTTTGAAGGCCAGAAGCCAAGTCTTTTCCGCCATCAGTTATCAGTTCTAATCAAAGAATTTTAAGATCACAGGCTCTTCCTGTTGATGCTCGGTCACCGAACCAAATGCAAACGTGCGGTCTGTGTCAGCAATCGCATACTTTATACAATTGTGATGAATTTAAATCTTTATCAGTAGATGAAAGACGAAAGTTCATTACGAACAAAAAACATTGTTTCAACTGTTTGTCAGGAACGCATATGTTAAACAATTGCCGTTCACAACGTTTATGCTTTCATTGTAAGGCTAGACACCATTCCCTTTTGCACAGACATGAAAGATCACGGTTATCAGGACCAAGCAGTTCCAATACCAAGTCTAATTCTGATACTTCTCAAAATAGTGCGCAGTCGTATGCTCAAAGTTCTACCTCGCTTGGCAAAGTCCAGGTTTTATTATCTACCGTGCAGGTTCTATTGAAAAATTCTCACGGAAAATGGGTATCGGTCAGGGGATTATTGGACAATGCCGCTACCAACAATTTTATTAATGAATCGTTGGTACAAAAGTTAGGCCTCCCAAAACATCCTACCTCAATAGAGGTTACAGGAATAAACTGCTCTAAATCGCAATCCTTAAGCTTTGCTAAAGTGGATCTGAAGGACTCTAATAATCTTGGTACGCAGTTGCAATTAGATTGTTTGATTATCAAGTCTATAGGCAACAATATTCCTGGCACTTCTTATCCTATTCAAAGTTGGAATATCCCGAATTTTGTCCAGCTAGCTGACCCTCATTTCAACAGAGCTTCGCCCGTAGAGCTTCTTTTCAACTCAAGCGTATTTTGGCAATGTCTTCATTCCAATAAATTAAAAATTGCTCCTAATGTTTTCTTCCGCGAAACTGATTTTGGTTGGATTGCTACTGGCCAAATATACCGTAATCCTATTCAAACTGTATCGAATTGTTATTTTGTTGGTACCGATTTGAGTCAAGAGCTAACCAAGTTCTGGGATCTTGAGAATGTTCAGGCTACTTCTTCTTCTTCTTCTTCTTCTAACGAAATTTGTGAAAAGTTATACCAGGAAACCACTGTCCGTACTGCTGAAGGCAGATTTATAGTAACTCTTCCACGTATTCCCAATCCTCCCGCCATTACGGGCTCGCATTCCAGAGCACTTAGGGCACTATTTGCTATTGAAAATCGGTTCAAACAAGATGCTTCTGTCAAAACTCAGTATGCTTCCTTTATGGAGGAATACGAATCATCCAATCACATGGAGGTAATTTCTAAATCAGAAGAAATTGACCATCCTTTAAATGAAATAGTTTATCTAAATCATCACCCGGTATGGAAAAATTCCTTAACACAAGACAATATAAGAGTAGTTTTCAATGGCTCATCACCAGATTCCAATGGAATCTCTTTAAATGATACCCTGCAATGTGGTCCCGCGATTCAAACAGATCTCACCTCTGTTTTGCTTAATTTTCGAAGGTTTCCTATTGCTGTAATCTCAGATATTAAGCAGATGTACCGGCAGATTCTCGTAAATTCTGAGCAGCAAGATCTGCAAAGAATATTGTGGCGCGATGAGAGTTCCAAACCCATAAAGATATTTAGATTGAAGACTGTGACATATGGCCCGAAGCCTTCAGCCTTTCTTGCGATTCGGTCTCTCCACATGTTAGCCGAGCAAGATGGTCATCTGTATCATCCTTTGGCCTCTGAGTCATTAAAAACGGCATTTTATGTTGACAATTTCTTGTGCTCTTTCCCTAATATTTCTGAAGCACTCCTTGTGTGCGAAGATTTGAAGTCCCTGCTCCTGGGAGGTGGTTTTCCGCTCCATAAATGGACTTCAAATTCCACTGAATTTATATCAAAATTTTCATCAGAGGTCCCAGTTGATGAATTTGTTGCCATTCCTACTGATGAAGCAGCCGTAAAAGCATTGGGTATTTTTTGGTGTCCTTCTTCTGATACCTTCTCTTATCAGGTACATCTGTCAGAATCTCCCCCTGTAACTAAGAGACAAGTTCTGTCCGAAATCGCAAAGATCTTTGATCCTTTGCAATATATTGCTCCTATAGTTATTGTTGCAAAAATGTTCTTGCAAAAGCTTTGGTCATTAAAATCAGACTGGGATGAAAATATTCCCCTTCCTCTTGTAGAAGAATGGTTAGAATATCGCAGCAGTTTGCTGGATCTCTCCAAGGTTTCTATACCCCGCCTTTTAATTTCTAATCCCTTATACCAGCAGTATGACCTGCATGTATTTTCTGATAGTTCAGAACGGGCTTATGGCTGTTGTGCATACATAGTAGGACGTTCCTCAGCCACTTTCCCTGGATTTTCTAATTTAGTGTGCGCTAAATCAAAGGTTGCTCCACTTAAAACAGTATCATTGCCGAGATTAGAATTATGCTCTGCTTTAATGGCAACAGAATTAGCTACTAAACTAAATGTGAGTTTAAAGTTAAAATTTTCCCGCACATTTTTTTGGAGCGATTCTTCTATTGTATTAGCTTGGATTTCCAAGCCTTCTTCTCATTGGAATACCTTTGTGGCAAACCGCGTTTCTAAGATTCATGAAGTCTCTCATTCTGAACAATGGAGACATGTTCCTAGCCGTGAAAACCCCGCGGATATAATATCACGTGGTTGCACGCCTAAAAAATTGATTTCTTCAGACCTGTACTGGAATGGTCCTCCTTGGCTAAGTCAGGAATCATCTTGCTGGCCTCGCTTAGCTAATCAATTTGTAGAAGAAATACCTGATGCCCGTAATGACCCTGTCGCGTCGCATCTTACTTCTACTTCTACTAGCCTTTTTCATAGATACTCTTCATTTGATAAATTGATTCGTGTAGTGTCTTATATCTTCCGATGGAAATATTTAGTAATTGATCAACCTTTGAAGCCTCAACCCTTTCTCTCCAGAGTAGAGTTAGAATTTGCTACTTGCAAGATTTTGTTACTTGTTCAGCAGGAAGTATTTGCTCCTGAAAAGCAAGCTCTTATAAGTGGTAAAGATTTACCCAAGTCTAGCAGGCTTTCACCACTCACTCCTTTTCTAGACCAGGACGGCATAATACGTGTGGGTGGAAGATTAGCTATGGTTAGTTGTGAGGATGGGAAAAAGCATCCCATCATCCTTCCTTCAAAGCATCCTATCACTACCCTTATAATAAAAAAGTTTCATTACAAACACCTTCATGCTGGCACTCGCACCTTGCTCTGTCTAATTCGTGAACTTTACTGGATCAACAATGACGTTCATGAGGTTTCTTCCGTTGTCAAAAAGTGTATACCTTGCTTTAAGGTTAAACCACGGCCCGCCACGCAGATTATGGGTAATTTCCCTCCATTTCGTTCAGAACCTAGTCAGCCCTTCGCTCTTACTGGGATCGATTACGCAGGTCCTTACGTATATCAGACCAATCCCTCTTCATCTAAGCGCAAAATCTTAGGTAAACTTTACATCTCGTTATTTGTATGTATGGTGACGGGAGCTATCCACCTTGAGTTGGTTACGAACGTTTCTGTATCCTACTTTTTGGCCGCCTTTTCTAGATTTGCTGCTAGACGGGGTGTTCCATCTGAAGTTTTTTCAGATAATGCAAAAATTTTTGTAAGCGCTTCTGATCTCTGGAAAAAAGTGTTAAGCTCCCCTTCTGCTAAAGAAAAAATTTCCAACTTTTCCTATTCTAAAGGTTTCAAATGGCATTTCACCCCGCCTTATGCTCCCCATCATGGGGGCCGTTGGGAGTCCTGCATCAAACTTACTAAAAGACAGCTTAAGAAAACTCTTGGTCCTACCATACTTTCTTATGAGGAATTCAACTCTTTAATTATTCAAGTCGAAGGTATTGTAAATTCCAGACCTCTGACCTCTCTTTCAAACGATCCTAAGGATCTTTTACCTTTAACACCCAGTCACTTCCTGATTGGCTGTTCGCTTGCTGCTACTCCGCCTTTGCTGGTTCGACGCTGTGATCCTAACTTACCTATCTTTTGGAGAAAAGTAGAATCTTTGCGCTGTTCTTTTTGGCGCCAATGGAAGTTAGAATATCCTAGCATGCTAAATAGGCGTGAGAAATGGCGGCTTCCTCAACCAGATGTACGAGTGGGGGACATGGTTCTTCTTCGAGACCCATCTCCACCTCTCGTGTGGAACCTAGGCAGAGTTATTCACTGCCACTTTGGCCGTGATAAACGCGTCAGAGTTGTTGATGTTTTAACTAGTAAAGGTCTTTATACTAGACCCATCTCTGCTATCTCTGTTTTGCCTTTCGAGTCTTAGTTTCTCCTCGTCTGTTATCCATGTTTTGCTTTGACTGATTCTTTTGTTTGTTTTCATTCGGAGTTCTCGGAGCATGATCACTTTTGTGATACTTTCAATGTTTAGCTTGGCCCATTTGTCGGTCAAATTTTATTTCTTGTTACCGAGATCCCCGAATGGTAATTATTTCTTTACCAATGTATTAATTGCTTAAACCATATGCATAATCTTGTTATCAATCACTTATTCATAGATATTATAGTTCTCACCTCGAGTGTTTCAGTCGCTCGCTACCTCAAGCGTCCTCACTCCCGACATACAGGACATCTACTGGTTGATCCACTGTCCGCTGAGTAGTGTCGACTGACGTCACCCTGACTTTCGTTCGACCAATGGCAGGTCTTTGTCCAGTCGGGCGATCTCCAGCTTCGAGAGGGTTCCATGATCCCTATTTAAGACGCCACTTGCTGGCGTTCTTCACCACTTCTGATCAACCGCCACTTCTGATCAACCGCCACTTCTGATTACTTCAACCTGCTGGTCACCGCTACTGCATCTCATGACACCATCGCTAGTCTCTACGCTACCTAGCAGTTACGTCACGAGATCTGTACCATGACGTATTACTCAAGATGGCAAGACTAATTGCCAGCTGTTGTACTCTTCACCTTCACCTTAAATGGGATACTTTGAATCATCTTTCGAAATACTGCTGGATCATCACTTGGAAGCTATAAATGTCATTCCTTCTCAAGAAAAGAAGAGAGAGTTGACATTTTATCAATGGTGCACATATCTCTAGGCCATGTACGCCTCCTTCTAAAGAAACCGTGAGGACTTTTAAATCAACGTGTGCTAGCTGGAACTTTTAAGGAGCTGGCTCTTCAAAGATAAGTTTACTTTTATGAAGAACTTATATCATACCAGATATTTTACACTCTTAATCATTTTTTTATGGTTCTCTCTTTTTATAAAGTGCATCCCTTTTTTTTTAATGTTAAGCTCAACTTCTCTCCAATCAAGCAAGCTTGGTTCATGGACCTTTCTTTAATCTGGGTTTCTGTCATCAGGCCCCCACACTTTGCTACATTTATAATTGTTCATTTCTGTGATAAGCACTTAAGTGCAATTTGTTTATTGGTTATAGATTTATTATTAGAAATAAAAATTGTTAATGTATTGCTACCTACATTGGTTTTCTAGTCACGTATTTCATGCCCACTACCCCGCACCGCTTCAGTCTAATTTTCTTGACCACAGTAGTTATTTTGTCCAGGCTTTCGCCTGATGCGTTTCGTTCTCCCGTATGGGGAAGTTTTAGGGCAGAACTTATTCTCCACCTGTCACCATCCCCAGTTGTATCAGATGACAAAAGAGTGTTCAGCTCCCAAACACCATCGTGGTGACGGTAGAGCGCAGTGGCGTACCGACGGGGGTTAGGGTTTAACCCCCTCCCCCCTCCAGAGATATTTCTTTACTTGAATCTTTATATTGTCCCATCACCTGGTTTACGCTACCGCTATTGAGGTTTCTTACTCCAGTGTATATTTTAAATGTGATCACGTTCCTCACTTGGTAAATGTCCTGCACTCTACTCGCAGCGAGACTGTCCATCAGTGTTGGGGATAGCCATGGATCAGCTTTGCTGTTAAAGTGTGCGATCGGTAACCTTTTTCACGTCGCTTCGGGTTGCTTTAATTGTGTGTCCGTTTCGTTAAAGATGAGGAGTTTCTGCAATTTATTGCAATTAATGATACAGATAAAGTCATCAAGATAGACAGATTTTGAGTCAATAGTAACGGCAGTAGGAACACGGAGAGCAAAACATTATTTTTCTCTCACACAATATCAATATTTTAAGCGACCACGTAACTATGGTCATTATGATACCACTGCATCGTTGCAGTTTTAATATTTAGTTACTGTGTTCCATAGTTTTTATATTGTTTATATTTTTTTTCATTTTTTATTGTGTCGAAAACATAATGAGGCCTAAAATAGTTTTCATGCACAGATGGTTGGTTGGTTCCTTAGTTTAGGGGCTGCGACAACGCAGTCATGTAGCCCCGTGTACTTTGGGAGTGTGTAGAATCCATCTGATAACCGCTGCTAATTATGATATCTGTATTAGTGTGTGTTATCTGTTTTTAATTCAAGTAAGGACTGCAGACATTGAATTTCAAGTAGTTCCTACTTTTGCCGCCAAACGCCACCGTCAACAACTACTAGTTCGGAACTTGGCTACTAGACGCCACGGCAGTCAGCTCCTAGCGACGAACGTAGGAACCCTAAGAGCGTTGTTTAACCTATAATTAATTTAGCTTCACACAAGTGTAATTAGTGGAAGGTTCTTTAACATGCCATAAATCTAGACATGGGACCGTCGGCTTTACTTCCCCTCCGAAGGAAGGCATACTGAGGGACTTTTAACACTCTTAAAAAATCCGACGACTTCGGACGGGTTTGAACCCGCGATCTTGGGCATAGGAGCTCAGCATGCTACCAACTACGCCACCGAAGCCGCTTTCATGCGAAGAGAACGGTTGTTTAATTATTGTTCTTTAAGCATAGGCTATTAATCGAAATATCATTTTAACTATGATGATGACCGTCGTTTTAACGGGCGGAAAAACAAAAACGAAAACGAGAACGAAAACGAAAACGAAAACGAAAAAGAGAACGAGAACGAGAACGAGAACGAGAACGAGAACGAGAACGAGAACGAGAACGAGAACGAAAACGAAAACGAAAACGAGAACGAGAACGAGATCGAGAACGAGATCGAGAACGAGAACGAGAACGAGAACGAGATCGAGATCGAGATCGAGATCAAGATCAAGATCAAGAACGGGAACGGGAACCGAAACCAACAGCAAGGTCATCTTTCCCTTTAATAATTTACACACAATTACCCTATTATATTAATGAACCCCGCCAGAGGGAACTCCTGCGTACGCCACTGGGTAGAGGAATGATACTCGCCGAGTCCGTGGGTGAAGCCGAGCTTCGAGGCTAAGCGATAAAACTTATAAAATATAAAACACTTCTCATACAAATGGGGGCGTTTAATTGCATTACTAGTTTCGTTCGTCAAACGAACTTAGGCTTACTGTCCACCAAAGTATTATGTGTACTCGAGTTTGAAGGTTGTTTGTGAAGTAACCAATAGACCTACATAAAATCCAATACCATCAACATTTTCGTCGTTCTATTTTACGTTAGTTCATGTAGGTTTGGATTTTTAAATTTATATTTTAATATTTGTTATCGCAGTTGGAACACAAAAAGTGCCCGTTTTTAAGCGTGTTTCAACCGTGCGTCACGTTTAAGAATTATTATCTCAAAAGCCCGTCATCAGATCGAATCCAAGTCTTAACACAATATACATTGGAATGTTGTATAACTGGTTTATTAATTTCACAATTTTGTGTGTCCAAGAAACAAAGTTGTTATCATTGTTGTAAGGTAACGTTTTCTCGGCTCAGGGTGGTTGGAAAATATTTATTTATTTATTTATTTATTTATTTATTTTTTATTTAATAATTATTAGATACAACCATGAAAAGGTCATTTTACACTAATATTTTAACAATTACAAATAATATTAACAAAAACAAACAACAACAACAACAACAACAACAACAACAACAACAACAATAACAGGTAACAATTGGCAGTGATGGCAGAAGGGATAAATCTCGGGAAGGACGCAGGGAGTGATTGGGGTAGTGAGTGATTAGGAGGGTGAGGGGTTAGGAATTGAGGGTGAAAGGGATCTTCTAATGTTATGTTTGAATGTTCGATAGGGAGAGAATATGTCAATATTTGGAAGGGAGTTGCTAAGGGTAGGTAGACGGTGGAAAATAGAGCGCTTCTGTACTTCAAAACGTGGGCGAGGTATGTGGTGTAAATGGTTCTGGCGTGTTGAACGGGTGGGAACGTGGAGTGGGAAGTAGCTTAAGAGCATGTTACATTTTGTGTAACCATTCATAATTTTATGTAGGAAACACAGGTCAGTAAGTTGTAGACGGCTTCTCAGGTCGAGTAAATTGAGCTGATTTAGAATGTCGGATTTGGCAAAGTGCCTTAGTGAAGGATTGCGAGCTTTGACAATTGATATGAAGAAAGTAAAGACACTGTTCAATTTAGAAATATTGGTTATAGCCGAAGTAGACCAAATTGGAGAAGAGAAATCTAGGATAGGGAGAACGTATGTGGTGAAGTATAATTTAAGTGCAGTGAGGTCTTTAATTTCTGTGAATCTGTATAGAATGCCGAGACTGCGCATTGCGCGAGATTTGATATGGTCAATGTGGGGAGAGAATGTCAGTTTATCATCGTGAATAATACCTAAATCTCTTACCTGAGAAACCGTATCCAATTTATTTCCACATATTATATAGTCCGCCTGATTTCTAGATTTCAGTAGTGAGAAAGACACATTGAAGCACTTTTTCGGATTTGGAGATAACTTCCATTTGTTGAACCAATCAGTACATGTATTCACTGCTTCCTGGAGGTCAGCGTGGTCGTCAGAACTGGAATTTTTTCTGAATATCTTGAGGTCATCAGCGTATAGAAGAAGGGAACACGGAGAATTTTGCACACATGTGTTTATGTCGTCCATATACAGCACGAAGAGAAGGGGTCCCAGGATACTGCCTTGAGTTACTCCTGATAAGACTGGAAGCCAGGACGACACAGACCCTGGAAGCACTACCCGTTGCTGCCTATTGGACAGGAAGCTTTGTATTAGGGATAGGAAGGATCCATGTACGTTGTATCGTGAAGCAAGCTTGTGGAGGAGAAGGAAATGGTTCACGGAATCAAATGCTTTGGCCAGGTCAACGTAGATTACATCTAGCTGAGATTTTTGATCTATTGCAGAAATTATGTGATGGTTCAGAACAGTCAGATTTGTTAAGCATGATTTTCCAGGGACGAAGCCATGTTGTTCTTCTGAGAGGTGTGGTTTGGTGAAAGTGAGGAGACGGCAATGTATTATTCTTTCGAAGACTGAAGAGAGTATAGGGACGATAGATATAGGTCTGTACGAGGAAATTTCATACTTGCTGCCTGATTTAAAGACAGGTGTTACATCAGCTCTTTTCCATGAGTCAGGAAAAGTGCCGGAAGTCATGTACCAGTTGAGTATCATGGATAAGGGGATGCTGAGAGATGCAGAGGTGTTTTTCAGGAATATAGGGCTTATGTCTGATGGTCCGGTAGATCTGTTTGCGGGCAGACTTTTTAAAATATTTTGGATTTCATCGGGGGTCGTTGAAATTTGAGACAGTGAATCAGAACAGACGCTAGTAAGTTGAGGGGGACTGGGGATTGGTACGGGAACTGAAAAGGTTGAATGGAAATATTCATTGAAATGTGTGGACCTCAATTCGAATGGGATTTCTTCATTATGGAGGTTTAGATTAAGTGGAATTCTGGGAGTCTTTCTACGGGGTGATATAAGTGTCCAGAACTTCTTTGGGTTATTCTTGAGATTTCCTGTTATGGAAGAAATGTAGCGGTTGTAATCTTCTGTCATATGAACTCTTGAAATTTTCCGTAGGTGAATAAATACATTGCGTGTATGAGGATTGGGAACTGATTTCCACAGTGACCACGCTCGAGTTTTGTTTTGTAGAAGGAGTTTGGTGTTTTGACTTAGCCAGTGCGGGTATTTGTTGGACTTGGGTACGGAGTAGCCGCTCCGTGAAAACCTGTACAGCGTTGCTGAGATGGAGCCCATCACTTCCGAGCGAGACGCGCCATGATGCGTGTGGGGACCATTTCGGCAGCAATGTACAGCTGTTCCAGGAGGGGCTAGCTGGTGAAACATGTGTTATTTCCCTGTAGAAATACAAACCGATATAAAATAAGTGAATTAATTTACGTATTTCACATTCATACAGCATAACGTTTCGATGTATAAGGATTACAATGCAACCAAGAACTACATTTTCCAACTACCCCGAGCCGAGAAAAAGTTGCCTTACAAATCTGATAACAATTTTGTTCCTTGGACACACACAATTTTGAAATTAATAAACCAGTTATACAACATTCCAATGTATATTGTGTTAAAATTTGGATTCGATCTGATGACGGGGTTTTGAGATAATAATTCTTAAATGTGACGCATGGTTGAAACACTCTTAAAAACGTGCACTTTTTGTGTTCTAACTGCGATAAAAAATATTAAAATATATATTAAAAATTCCAAACCTACATGACCTAACGTAAAATAGAACGACGAAAATGATAATATTATTGGATTTTATGTAGGTCTATTGGTTACTTCACAAACAACCTTCAAACTCGAGTGCACATAATACTTTGGTCGACAGTAGGTTTAATTTAGGTTCGGCGGCAGGCACTAGTAAATACATCGTAACTCTCCGTACACTGATGTTTACCGTCTGAAAAGCCTCTAGACTACTAATACAGTAGATTACTTAGGCAACATTGAAAACTTGTTTTTAGCTTAATAATTCCATTATTTGTTCTCCAGGCAATGGCCACGGCTACCTCTTTGCCAATCCTAGCAAATACACTACTATAGACACCACAATAATGCAGATTATCTGACAAGTTCTACTGTATACACACCCAAGTACACGACACAACTGCTGGTGGAAAATAGAGCTTGTACATAGAAGCAATGTAAACTGCGTAAGCCTTTCATTTCAGTGCTTCCAGCAGTAGAAAATATAGTTTCCCTAAACGTTGATCGTCCTAACTATACAGTACCGTCGGGATGGGAAGAGAACAAGAGTTGACCAAGGGAGGAATGAATTATGAGTTGTTGTTGAATCATTAGGGACTTTGCGACATCGTGATAATGCAGCCCCGTGTATTTTATGTGCGTTGAATTTGTCTGATAGCCTGTGTCACTGTGATGTCTGTACAAGTGTGTGTAATTGTAATTGAGGTAGGATTTGGGTTGGAAGCTGCCATAGCCTTAAGTTAGGAACCGTCCCTTGAGTAGAAGTGGGAAACCACAGAAAACCACTTCCAGGATGACTCAGGTAGGAATTGAACCTGCCTCTTCTCAGTTGTGCCTCACGAGGCTGAGTGTACCCCGTTCCAGCCCTCAAACCAGAATTACATTTCTTAGCAGAGCCGGAAATTGAACCCGGGCCTCAGCGGTGACAGTCACAACGCAACGAGGCGGACAGGAAAGATGAAAGTCAGGAGCCCCTCACAAGTAAATGGAAATAATGTCAGACTCAACTGAGGTTCCATGGTCGCCTGCCCACTTCCCACTTGTTGTGAGCCCTTGTGGGAGATTTATTGATTTATTTATTTACCGTATGGCTTTTAGTGCCGGGAGTGTCCGAGGACATGCTCGGCTCGCCAGAGGCTGAAGTTGCTTCAAGCGGACAATCATGGGGTGAGCTTCAAGTTCCGTTCAATTTCAAGTAGTTTCAACTTTCGCTGCCAGATGTCACTGACACCTAGTGGTGAACGTTGGAACTTTGATAGTGCGTTTCAACGAAACCTAACCTAGAAATTTAGTTTTACACAAGTTTAGCTAGTGGAAGGATCTTTTACATACCATGAATCTATGACATTGGACAGCCGGCTTTACTTCCTCTCCAAAGGAAGGTATACTGAAGGATTCTAACGCTCTTAAAAAATCCGACTACTTCGGCCGGGTTTGAATTCGCGATCTTGGGCACAGCAGTTCAGCATGCTACCAACTACGCCACCGAAGGTATATACGAGCTATAACTTATCTGTATTTCCGCGCTTGAGCAGACACAAGAGAAGTGATTGAGAGTCAATCAGCTGTGACTGTGAGCGATTTGTTGTGGGCACCTCGCGGTTTGTTGTCCCCGGCAGGACAATGGTGACCCTCAACCCTTTCCTTCCACGTTATGAGCAGCCATTGGAATGCGACGATCTGCTACATGCAGTATATCATAACTGCTTGCCTCTAAGCTGTGCACAAGCCCGTGATATGTCGCTTTTGTGTCCAGCCCTGTTCATTCTACGAGGATTAGCGTTGTTTGCAGAGCAGTTCTTGAATGAACCACAACTAATAACAATAATAATAATAATAATAATAATAATAATAATAATAATAATAATAATAATAATAATAATAACAACAATAGAAAACTGAGTTCATCTCTACTGGGTTCAACATTCAGAAAATAACAGCAAATATGGAAAAATCAATCGGGTCTCACACTTCAAGTACCTAGGAGAGATCTTGGAACCAACAGGTTTAGAAGCACAAAGAGTTTGGCTACAGAAATTGAAGAGAGCGTATGGGAGAACGCGTGACATCTACAACAAAAAGTGCATGTCCACACATACAAAGATCAGACACTACAACGCGGCGATCAAACCGGAAGCTCTGTATGCATGTGAAACCAGGAAGAGTGACTTGGAAATTATCCTAAAGGAAGATCGAAAGATCTTGAGGAAAATTCTTGGCCCAGAAAGAACAGAAGATGGATACAGGTTGAAATCTCGTAAAGCAACTAAAAATTATCTAATCTTGCGGTGGACATCAGAAAACGAGGATTGAAGTTTTATGGACATGTTCAAAGACTTCCACCGACTACGCAGAAAAACTGAAGAATATACCGTAGATTCAGCAAGTCAAACAGGATTCGGTTAAGGCCCGTAGCCTTAAGTTAGGATCCATCCCGGCATTCGCCTGGCTTCCTACCCATTTCCTACTTCAATTACAGATGATGATGATGATGATGATAATTGCTGTTTTAAGGGGCCTAACATATAGGTTATCGGCCCCTAATGGTTTGGGTGATAGTGAAACATGAGAATGACATGTAAACTACTACTAAAACTAACTACACACTTACCTAGGCTACTAGAAGAAGAAATGGAAAACAAAAGGAGAATGAGGCAAATAAAGGTCAGGATGAAAAGAAATGCCCTCAACCCTAGAAGAATGAGGATTGAGAGACTTGGACGGAAGGAGAGCCAGGAAAGGCAGATAGGAAAGGGAAAGAGGAGAGAGTCCACCCCCAGAGGTAATGGAAAGAGGGGGGAAAACCCGACCCAGCTCAGGAATCCCTCGGGGTCGCCAACTCCCGAAATCATCAGCCATGAGCACTTGAGGGTGTAGCACTATCGAAGGTGCACCAGAAGTGGTGGGGCTACACACGCCCTGCGTTGCTTAAAGGCCTTGAGCAGAAGGCAGGAGATATGAAGAGAACAGAAGAGGTCTGACCCCTCGAAGAATGAGGGATCAGGAAAGATGAGACTAGGGCCAATTAAGGCGGGAAAGTGAATGACTAGCTAGGCCTCGGATACCCTAATACCGTCGGGGTCGGAAAAGAACAAGAGTTGACCAAAGGAGGTCGATAGGAAAGATGACAGAGAGGAGCCCGGCACAAGTAAGTGGAAGTAATGCCAAGCTCAGCTGGGGCCCCGTGGTCGCCAACCCACGTCCCACTACTCGTGAGCACCCGGGGAAACTTACATTTACAAAAACACACACTAATTGGCTACAGACTTTACAGTGACACAGGTTTTCAGACAAATTTTGCACACACCCAAGTACACTGGGCTACATGAGCACGATGCCGTAAAGCCCCTAAATGAATCAACAAAACAACGAAGTAAGTTTCTTGTCATGGCTAGGAATTGAATCCAGACCTCAGGGGCGACAGACATTAATGTTAGGTAGGCCTACTACACTATCAGGTGGTCCAAAAATACCTCTACAATTTTTAGCCTACTTTCGATTTTTGCAAAAAATGGAAATTGTCTTATGAGATCTACACAGGGCCATGGTGTGTCTGTCTCTCTGTGTGTGAGTGTGTTTGTAGCCCTATGTCTCCCCCCCCCCCTCCCCCTCCCCCTCCCCCAATATCAATTGGAACTCGACGAAACCGAATGGAACGAAATTTGGGACAGAGGTTGCCCTAGCAAAGGGCACCTCAGTGTCACGTTTTATATTGCCGCCATCTTTACCAAAACTTAATGTCGGCCACTCAAATGGTCAAAACTTAAAATTAAATTACGACCAAACTAATCATTGGATATTAAGACTACCAAATTTGGTAAAACACACCTTCGTATGAGACGCGTCCTTTGCTAAAACTACAAGGTCATCAGTCGAACCATTTAAAGATGGTGGCCGTATGAATTATGCAAGCATTATAATTTAAAACTTTCGACTCTCCAATTCCGATTATCGAGCCGAGGGTGGTTTAAGCTATCCTAAAAGACACGACCCGTTGTTTATTTTAATTTTATATTCTAATATTACACTTAATCAGTGACCGCGCTGCTTGCCACGGTGGGTGAGTGGTCAACGTGTCGGTCTACTAACCCCAAGCTTGCAGGTTCACTCCTCGCCATGGTAAGTGACTTTTGAAAGGCGGAAAAAAATACGTCACCATGTCATACGATGTTGGCATGTCAAAGGAACCATTTGAATTCAGTAGGCCGTGTTCATAATGGAAAAATTAATCTCGGGAGTTTCCGCCAACACAAAGTTCCTCATTTCTCTACTAGAAAGCGCTGTTCAAGGAGCTTAGATATTTAACCTCCTAGCGGCTTCAGTGGCGTAGTCGATAGCATGCTGAACTGCTGTGCCCAAGATAGCGGGTTCAAACCCGGCCGAAGTCGTCGGATTTTTAAGAGCGTTAAAATCCTTCAGTATGCCTTCCTTCGGAGGGGAAGTAAAGCCGGCGGTCCCATGTCATAGATGTATGGCATGTAAAAGATCTTTTCACAGACTAAACTTGTGTAAAGCAAAATTTGTTAGGTTAGATTTCGTCAGAACGCTCTATCAAAGTTCCAACGTTCACCACTATGTATCATTGATATCTGGTGACGAAAGTTGGAACTACTTGAAATTGAACGGAACTTGTAGCTCACCCTTTAGGGTGTCCGCTGGAATCAGCTACAGACTCAGGCGAGCCAAACATGTCCTCGGACACTCCCGGCACTAAAAGCCATACGATAAATAAATAAATAAATAAATAAATAAATAAATAAATAAATAATCAAACCTCCTTGACTTTCATAGTGCTTCAAGGAACAACGAAATTCGACATGCAAGCTACCCTTTGGGCGTCAAATAACAAAGCTTGCACCCGGCACCCGAGGTCATACGATATTATTATTAATATTATTATTATTAGTGACCGCGCTCCGATTACCTTTAAGCACTGCCATCTGGATCGCATCCCTCCTGGTTGCTTTAAACTGCCTGCCCATTCAACACTCAGAGGCGAGCAAAATATATATTAATTCCCCGCTAGGATGCAGTACCAGCTACTACAACGAACGTTCAATTAATTATAGTCTACTCCTTCATAAGGACAAAGAGTTATAACTATACCCAGTGCTTATTTTTTTAACAAAATTTAAGAGGTACCCTCAGTTGTAGTTGACAAAACATCATGATCTTGCAATTTTCGGCAATTTGCAGAGTCCGGTTATTACTTTTGGTTGGTTGGTTCCTTAGTTTAGGGGCTGCGACAACGCGGTCATGTAGCCCCGTGTACTTTGGGTGTGTGTAGAATCTGTCTGATAACCGGTGTTAATTGTGATGACTGTATTAGTGTGTGTATCTGTTTTTTTAATTCAAGTAGGGACTGCAACTTTGAATTTTCAAATAGTTCCTACTTTTGCCGCCAAGCGCCACCGTCAACGACTACTAGGCCTAGTTCAGAACTAGCTACTAGACGCCACCGCAGTCGGCTCTTGGCAACGAACGTAGCAACCTAAGAGCGTTGTTTACATTCTTAACCTATCCAATTTAGTTTCACACAGGTGTAATTAGTGGAAAGATCTTTAACATGCCATAAATCTATGACATGGGACCGCCGGCTTTACTTCCCCTCCGAAGGAAGGCATACTGAGGGATTTTTAACGCTCTTAAAAAAACGACGGCTTCGGGTTATTACTTTATGGCCTGACATGTTAAATGAAAGGTTGAATTGGGTTAATTTATTAACTCATGCATTCATTAGCATTCAATTTTTTCGTTGCCTGGGTGGATGCAAAAAATAAAATAAAAATAAAAATAGACAGTCAGTCTGAAAGACTGGACTTTGGTTGGTTGGTTGGTTCCTTAGTTTAGGGGCTGCGACAACGCGGTCATGTAGCCCCGTGTACTTTGGGTGTGTGTAGAATCTGTCTGATAACCGGTGTTAATTGTGATGACTGTATTAGTGTGTGTATCTGTTTTTTTAAATTCAAGTAGGGACTGCAACTTTGAATTTTCAAATAGTTCCTACTTTTGCCGCCAAGTACCACCGTCAACGACTACTAGGCCTAGTTCAGAACTAGCTACTAGACGCCACCGCAGTCGGCTCTTGGCAACGAACGTAGCAACCTAAGAGCGTTGTTTACATTCTTAACCTATCCAATTTAGTTTCACACAGGTGTAATTAGTGGAAAGATCTTTAACATGCCATAAATCTATGACATGGGACCGCCGCCTTTACTTCCCCTCCGAAGGAAGGCATTCTGAGGGATTTTAACGCTCTTAAAAAATCCGACGGCTTCGGCCGGGTTTGAACCCGCTATCTTGGGCATAGAAGCTCAGCATGCTACCAACTACGCCACCGAAGCCGCCAGACTGGACTTTATATCATTTTAAATGTTACAAATGCTGAAAAATGCTAGAAAGGCTGGAGGCTTCTCGCATCGGTCGAATCTAAAGACTCTTACATGTTAGATGATCAAGAAACAATCAGAACGCTAGAAAGTTACAAGTCATGAGGGAACTGGAGCGCGCGGTGAAAGGAGGGAGCTGGCTGAATGACGTCACGCTCGCCGTGTCGTTGCCGTCTCGTAACACCAGAGCTCACCAGTGAAATCAGTACACATGCACCAAGCGGTACTATGACGTCACACACCTCCGTGCATTCTCGGTACATTTCGTGACGTCACCGTAACGAAACGACGAAGTCAACTGGATCATTTAAAATGATAATAGTTCGTTATTTCCTTCAACCTTCAAAACTAACCACTCACACAAACTAACAACATACCCCACCTCCCAAACACTAGCCTGCGTGCTTATAAGAACAGAACTGCCTTTTCACGATTGTTAGAGTATATTAGCCTACTTATTTTTGCCTAAACATGTACATTTCTTCGAATAAGGCAGCAATTACACAAAGCTTTTGTCGAGCAGAAAATAATCTGGCCTATTGTTTCGGTTATGCTGCTGAGTGCCGAGTTGCCGACCAAAACACTCTGATTCGATAGATTGATTTAAATTGAGGATTACTCGAAATCTCCTCTAGCTATTTTGAACAGCACGTTGACGCCAGCTGATCGATGAACTTTCAAGTCGGAAGTTATATTTGCCGGACTAAATACAAATGTACCAATATTTTTTCTTAAACAGTTTTCAAATATTTAAAGGGAACGCGTACCCCTGCGTTCCCCCTGAAAGAATGCCCTGAGTATACCCATACCTTTAAGAGAAAGTAGGCTATATGTTCTTTGCTGAACATCTTGTTTCCCCGTCTGTTCCTAAATTTCGGGAGAAGAGTATTTTGAGGTGGAACCAAGCTTGGTGTTCGTGGCGCCGCACTTTGTAGCAGAGCACATAAAAGCGGCAGGCCGCTAAATGACCAGCTGTCAACAAGACGATCCTCTTTCACCCTCAAGTGGCCCATAATAGCGAGCCAACCCTTTCAACTACCACAAGAATAGAGCTAAGTTCCCGTAATTTAGAGAGATTTGGCTTGGGATTGCTACACAGAGCGCGAGCGTAGAGAAACAGTTCTTGTCACTTACTAACTGGCATGTATCCAGCACCTTCGTTTATAGTGGGGCTGCATTCTTTCTTGGAGAGAGAAGGGATTCACGTCAGTACACAGCATTTCAGAATTCTGTGTCCCCACGGCATAGCTATACTGTGCGAGTTAAATCGAATAGAATTAGGTTTGTGTCAGCGTAGTCAATGCTTGAGTCGTAAAGCCCTATATTGCCAATGTTAAAATGACGATATAAATGCCCCATGTTCTCACATCTATTAATAATAACTTTATTAATGCAGCCAATGGCCATGTATTTTCTTTTCAGGAAGGGTCAGGGAAGGGATATTGGAAGGAAATCGGCCATGGAACCTATTGAAAGGAACCGTCCCGGCATTTGCCTGGTGGTAAAAATGGGAAACCACGCAAACCATTTTCAGGACGGCCGAGGTGGGGTTTGAACCCACGCTCTCCCGATGCCAGCAAGGCACAAGGTTAGCGCCCTCGGCCACCGCGGCCGGTCTCACCATCTATTAGATATATGATTTTTTTACAGAATGTTTGTTGGTTCTTCCTCAGTGTACTGATCCTCATTCATATGGAAAACTTTAATAGAATTTAAAATTATTATTTTTTCATTGAACCTCTATTTTTTTAAATTAAGTATTTGGAGACTTTTTTTAAAACCTTCTACTTGAAAAAATTGACTCTTCGAGGATCCACAGTATCGGTGTGCAATATACATTATATGGCAACATGATTATGGAGAAGAAGGAAAATATGAAAGATTTGGAAAATTGTAGAGTAATAAGTAACCTATACTTAACTCTGGATACAAAATTTTTGCAAACATTGTTAAAGAAAAATTACTGAAACATTACTCTGAAGTAATAGGGAATGAACAACGTGGGTTTAGAAAAGGTTGCACATGTGCACTTGCCTACTTCTCCTTAAAAATGTTGATCGAAAAAAGCAGGGAGTTCAATTTACAAACACACATATCATTATGATTTTAAGAAAGCCTTTGATTTTGTTGACAGAAAGAGACTTATTGACATATTGGCCAGGGATTGTTTCCCCCAGCAGTTAATTGATAACATTTACAACATGTTTAGTGGTACTCTTATAGCAGTAAGGTTAAGTAAACATAAATCCGAGTAGAATCCGGTCAGCAGAGGGGTAAGACAAGGCTGTGGACTCTCTCCGTTGCTATTCATAATCTACCTGAATGCTATAACAAAGGAATGGAGATGTGAAAGACATGGTTCAATACCAAACAGCAGGCATCTAAAAAGTTAGACGCTATACTATTTGCTGTTGATGTTGCATTGGTAGCAGCATCTGAAGATGATCTGCAGTGGTCAGTATTCAACCTCCAGAAAGTGGCATCAAAATTCAGCATGTGCATTTCTACTGAAAATACTAAATTAATGGCCTTTAAGGGCAAGGACCCTATCCCCAGTAAAATTTGTCTGTATGGTAAAATTTTAGAAAGAGTTAACGAATTCAAGTATTTAGGATATTATTTATCTTTTCAAGAAGAACGAGACATAACAGCAAAAATAACAAATTATACCAGAACAACAGGAATCATCAATTACGTCATGAAGCCATCTCTTGTCCAAAGGCGTACACGCTTACGTTTGTATAACACATTAGCCAGACCAACCCTATGCTATGGCAGCGAGGCATGGACAATGATCTCAGGACATCTCCAGACTCACAGCACACGAAATGACATTCATGCGTCGAACAGCAGGCTATACTAAATGGGATCATAAGAGAAATGAGGATATGCTGAAGGAACTAAAAGTGAAACCAATAACTGCATACATTTGTGACTACCAAGAGAACTGGAAGCATCATGTCCAAAGAATGGAACCTGGTAGATTACCAAAGGAGATCCTTCGCTACCAGCCACGGGGAAGTAGATCGATAGGACTTCCGATGAAGAGATGAAGGGTAAGTGCAAGACTGTAACGGGACATTTGGCCCAATACTTGGAAGGAAGTTTAGTCTGTGGATGGATCTTTTACATGCCATAAATCTATGACATGGGGCCGCCGGCTTTACTTCCCCTCCGAAGGAAGGCATACTGAAGGATATTTAACGCTCTTAAACAATCCGACGACTTCGGCCTGGTTTGAACCCACTATCTTGGGCATAGAAGCTCAGCATGCTACCAACTACGCCACGGAGGCCGCCAGATATCAAAACACTGCCATGGATGTTGTTGATAACTTTTTAATATCTCAAGTTTCTAGTTGTCATGGTTATCTAATAACAAAGCTTTTATTGAACAGTTGCATTCCTGGCAAATCTACACTACCCGGTTCCCTTAAAGGTGAGGACTGGCTGCGTGATGCAGTGGTAACGTTCTCGTCTGCTGTTCCCAAGGTTGGAGGATCGAATCCTGGCAAAGTCAGTTGGCATTTAAGGGTGCGCAAATGCTAGGGAGCCGTGCCAGTAGATTTACAGGCACGTTAACTATCCTCTTGTGGGCAAAATTCCGGCACCCCGGCGTCTCTAAAAGCCACAGTAGTTAACAAGGACGTAAATACAAAAAACTTTATTATATCTTAACGCGTCACCAAGATGTGACCGATAGCGGTGGCTACGTTCGCTAAAAGCCCAGCGTTAGGCTATGGGGCCAAGCTCTCTGCTGACTCGGTAGACGTGGGTTCTAGCCCCACTGTCGGTCGTCCTTGAAATGGTTTTCCGTGGTTTCCCATTTTCAGCTCCAGGAAAATGCTGGGATGGTACCCTCTGATAGGTCACGGCCGCTTCCTTACACATCCTTGCCCACTTTCATCCATTCATCTCATCTCTCATTCCGTCACGCAGGTCGCCCACGGACGTCGACTAGTAAGACCTGCACTAGGCCTCTCAGGAGGCCACACGGCAAAAAGAAAACAAGATGTGAGTCTGTCAGGCAGGATCGGTGTTTGGTTGGTTGGTTCTTAAGTTTAGGGGCTGCGACAACGCGGTCATGTAGCCCCGTGTACTTTGGGTGTGTGTAGAATCTGTCTGATAACCAGTGTTAATTGTGATGACTGTAATAGTGTGTGTTATCTGTTTTTTTTTTTAAATTTAAGTACTGCAATTTAGATTATTTCAAATAGTTCCTACTTTTGCCACCAAGCGCCACCAGCAACGACTACTAGGCCAAGTTCAGAACTTAACTACTAGACGCCACCGCAGTTGGCGCTTGGCAACGAACGTAGAAACCTAAGAGCGTTGTTTACATTTTTAACCTATCCAATTTAGCTTCACACAGGTGCAATTAGTGGAAGGTTCTTTAACATGCCATAAATCTATGACATGGGACCGCCGGCTTTACTTCCCCTCCGAAGGAAGGCATACTAAGGGATTTTTAACGCTCTGATCGGTGTTTATTGTTGATGATGCTCATAGATGAAAATTTGACCTCCCAACGTTATGACGAACCAAATAAGAAGACAATTCCAAATCAACACTACTGACCATAGGATATTTAACCCCGTCCTCCGGAGTCCAGAAATTGCTTGAAGTTGCATAACATGATTTCAAAGTTTCAATTTCCATTTCTAATTGTTCAAGAATACAATTTTCGTAGATCTCACGCATCTCACCTCCAAGTTCAGTATTGCCAACTGAAGCGAATGGATTACTTTATTGATAAACATTATCACTGGTTCCAGTGTAGAAAACTGGCTAAACTTGTTACTAAATTCTGTGACTAGGATTTCAATATATTCGTTATTACAGAACCATACTCTATCAAACAAGTTCAACACACACCCAAGTACACGGCGCTGTTGCCGCTAAAATAAAATAACAACGAAAACTCATTAGAAAGTCGGTTGCTCAGCTATCTGAAGAAGTTCAACATTTTTGTTGAGTGCATTGATTTTCTCCGAAGCGCGGATACTTCTGTGAAATATTAGAGCCGATAATCCCTTTGTCACATCAAGTTATCCAATGCTATATATAAATTATCGGCATCATATCTAACTTGAATAACAATGCACTGAAATCAAGTTGTTATTGAATTAAACCTGAAAACATGCCTCACATTCGTCAAACCATCACCTGAATGATCCAATTAAATGATATGACAACTGATGGTACTTTGACACACGTCAAATGTGGTTTGTAGCTTAATCTCATAATAACTTGTCTATAAATGAGTTGATGGATTGTTGTCACGCATAAATGAAAATCATAGGACACCAGGATAACTTTTTTGTCTTCCACTCCCAGGGATGAAAATAGGCGTAACTTCATTCTTCCAGAAAACTAATCCGTAACTTGTAAGTAAGGTTCGGATGTTAAAGACCTAAAGAAACGAGAAATATGCAGAAAAATACGTCCTAAAATACTGAAATATGAGGTACAATATGACCTAATATATTTACATAGTGTTAATCATGTAGTGAAATGTTTCTTATTAATGCTACATTCAAACCTAAAAAATTGATAAAATCTACGCTGATATCATGAAAAGGCCTACGATAAAAATGCTTTTATGTTCGACCCTGAGACAATGAGGCTCATTATAGTACTGTTTTCCATTATTATACAGTTTCTCCAGCCAATCAGAGCTCATTCATTGACCAATTAGGTAAGGATACAATCGCTCATGCGCTCAAAAATCCAACTTATCGGACATGAACAGAGCATCGTTCTATATAAATTACCGACATGGAAAGTGCACCATCCATGTGTTCGCGTAAACTGGCGAATATGAGACAAGAAATAGCACTGTACCTAAATATCCCCAACTGCAATTTCTACACAGCGCATTGCTTTCAAACTACTTAGGTGACAATATTAGTGAATGCTATAGAGCTGGACGGCAGGCTGTAAACAATAGGTGTTCTGTGTTGGCAAGCAAAGTGAATGGTCTGTGCTTTCGGAGTGCCTTGACCCACGCATGCGCTCTGTTCAGTCAGCAAAGCCAGCGTGCCCTGTTCACTAACTGAAGTAACTGAATCCCTCAGATATTTATGAATATTTGTTAAAACATATAATAAAGTTATAATTATCGACGAACATAAACAGTCGTATGCAACTCGCCTATAATGGTAACTAAGACACTCGTATGGAAATTATAAAACTCGCATACGCTCGTTTTATAAACATACTAATGTCTTAATTATTGCCATTATAGGCTCGTTGCATAATGTACTATTCTCTAATTTTTTTTTATCGCAGAATGTTTCAAGAGACTCACGGAAAGCAGCATATTCTTCACCTTTTTTTCGCGTTAAAAACTGCGACATAAATCACATTTCCTGTAATAGAGAAAGAAAATGCCCTAAGTAAAAATACTATACCAAGTTTAATTGCAGTTAAATATTTTTTGATAGTCTGCAACAATTAGCAAGTTATTTAATGTTTAGCACCGCCAACGCACACCTCGCAGCGGCCAGTTGATACCGTACTTTAAGTCCACCACCTACCCCTTAAATATTACCAAAATTTGACATTAAAACATTATTATTATTATTATATTCGTTCAGCCCCTTAAGGAGCACGTGGAACCATTATTAAATAGCACTGGAATTCTTCTTTTTGAACTTCTTATTCGCCCAAAATGTCTTCATTCCTTCACTCTGGGCCTGCCGTCTTCCATGTGTCCATGAGTTTTGGAGTTCCAAGCTTTTCTCGGATGGATTCTTGGGTGCAAATTTGTGGGTGTTGATCTTTTGTCTGTAGCCTATGTAGTCCTTGTTGTAGCCATTGGATCAATGTCGACTTCAGTAAGGTCCGTTTGTTTATCTACTAGCCAGATAATTTTGGTTTGTCGGTTCCCATTGATAATAAGAAATATTGTCTTAGTCAGACGTGAATCATCCATTCGTATTAAATGCCCATAAAATTTCATACAGTATGCCGTTTGCGTGTGACTGAAGAGAATCATTCAGTTAATGCATAGAGTTCTTCCGAGCTTTTTCGCATCCATATACCTTCTTGAAACTTGGGCCCGAATATCTTCCTTAGTATCTGTCGTTCAATTTTCTCGATGTCCTTGATGTGAACTGGGAGTGACGATGTCTCAGTTGCGTAGAGTGCCTCTGGTAGGACAACAGGGTGGTAGTGTCGGAGTTTGGCGTTTGTGGATAGGGATTTCTTATTGTAGAAGTTCTAGGTGATTGTGTATGCTCTACGTAATTTTTCTGCGCGCATTTTGTTAGCTGCTTTTTCAGTGACTGAATGACCAATAATTTCACCCAAGTACTGGAATTGTTTGACCTGCAAGATGTTGCCATAGTTGGTCGCAAGTGATACTTGGTGTGGACACTTGGAGTCCATATATTGCGTTTTGTCGTAGCAGATGATTAATATTGATAAAATATGACAATACTTTGAAAATGACCGAAATATGCATTTATATGCTCTATATCAGGGATGACCAAAACGAGCTCGCGAGCCAAATGCGGCTCTTGAGTCAATCTCGTGCGGCTCCTTGAAAATATAGTTCAGATTTTAAAAAGTTTAAAACGCATATAAAGTATATAGCCTCAATGGACTAGAGTTTTGGGAGAAAGTTCCAGAAAATAAATACTTACTAACTGACAGTATGTGTGTGAATCACTGTACTCAACGCTCAAGTTAAATTTAAATATACAACTGAACTAACTGATGAACCTTGAAGTGAACTCGTGCGAACTGCGCTTACCACAGTCAGATTTCAAACAACTAACAGCAAAAATGAATATTGGAAAAAGCACATCTCAAAAGTAAAATCCTTTATCTTGTTGTGTAATGAACAATAATGCTCTGTGTAAAGTAAACTAAGTTCTACAAAAGTGTCTTCATTTTTTATGAAATAAAAAACGTGTCTTTATGTTATAAACCATTATTTTTTCACATTGTGGTTCGCTTCGAAACAGCTTCATAAATTTGCGGCCCCCAAAGTTAATGATATTGGCCACCCCTGCTCTATAAAATGCACCTAAACAGAATCAGGACCATTGAACTCCTGCTTAATTACAGTTTTTAATGAAAATGTAGTCAAGGAAAAACATATTACATTTCCTAAACATCCGAATCTCACTTGTAGGCCTAAGTAACAATTTTATAAAACAATGGTGTCCTTATTTATCAAATGGGCAAATGACCTCGTAGTTCCGCCCCTAAAACAACAATAAATAACTAACTACTTTATCAACCCGATGTATTTATTTCTGCGAAGATACTTTGAATTGATATTGTGGTTGAATCAGTCATGTCTGCTTGCAGGCCTTCCCTTGTATTTCGAAGGTAGTCACTGAAGAAAATTTAAATATTCTTAAAAATGAATTTACTAAACATGATTATTACTTACTTAAAGTACGATTAACTTTATTTGGCAACGGGCACATCTCTCAGACTTGTTCTAAAGGTCTTTATCGTATTGGAAGCCATTATTCAGTGTTCCCTTAGTAATGGAAACTAATGATTTTCAGTAACACGGTTTCCCTAAACCTAAAAGAGATTAACAAAAGAGATAGCTTACAATCAGTCTGAGAGACTAGACTTTATATCATTTCAAATGACGCATGCTACAAATGCTACACATGTTAGAAAGGCTCAGGAGGGCTTCTCGCTTCGCTCGAAGCCCCAGGATTCTTTCAACAGACTCCATTACCCATTACTTTATGTTTAGGATTGTTATATCTTTCGAGAGGGTGAAGGACTTTGGTCACTACTCTTTGTTTTTCCTTTTATTCCAAGCGGGCTCTGTATATTACTCTGTGGTCTGTTTTGAAGGACACGACTGATCATTGTCTCATTTGATTTATTGCAAATAAAATAAGTACGGTATTATAAGGCTCCTTTCACACCGAAGATGCAAGACGCAAGATGCATGCATCCTGGATGCAAGATGCATGCATCTTAAACACCGGACTATGTAATTGAAGGAGAGTTTTCACACCGAAGATGCAAGTGCGTCTAACATCCTAGATGCAAGACGCACTTGCATCTTGAGAACCAGACGGCTGGAGATTTCAGCGTGCATCTTTGTTGTGCTGTAATGCATACTCGCCCCTCCCTTGGAAATCTGACTCACCCGACTCTCGGCAACACTGTATGTGATTCACACCGTTGCACGTGTGCTTGACTCGCGCCATTTCTTTTGAGTTTCATTAATTTCAGACTTCAATTAGACGTTGTGTTCCAAGTATGAAACTTCCATCCACCCTTCAACTATGTTATCCGACACGGAGAACTTCAACGTGATCTTTGTTAAAGCAGTTGAAGACTATCCTGCAATATACGACACTACAAGTAAGGAGTACTCAAATAGGGATGACCAAGAGAAATCATGGAAGGCCCTGGCACAAAAATTCGAATCAACAGGTAACCAACACTAGTACAATGAAAAGTTATGTGTTAAAATATATACGCTAGTTTCATCGAGTATTAGACACCTCCTACTAGGTGGCATCTTTCCGTGACGAATTAATGGTATTAATTTTTAGAAAAACCAAATACTCGGCTTCTATTAATAACAAAAAGTAAGCTACAGAATTTAGTGCGCTTATATAATGATTATCATAGCTCATCATACGAATCATCTTTTCAATCGATTTTTATAGTGATACTTTTACTTTTCCTTGACCGGAAGAAGTGGCGAACAGCAACCAAACAAGCGGACCCTGCACCATCGCGGGACACACGCTAGGAAAGAAGAAAAAAGAAGAAGAAATTTTACTAAGAAACAATGCTGTAGCAAATAATCCTAAGTAATGTTTTCAGTTTAGAGCTATATTCACACGTTTCAAAAATGAGTTATACTATTCATGGGAAAATATAGTTACCGCACTTACCTCAGAAATATCAGTAGTCTTTCGCAGATACACACAGCCGATAATTTGAATCCCTACGACTGTGACGGTTCCATGAGATCCAACAACTTGTTAAAAGTCGAAATCTCCATTTTATAATATGCCTGAAACTTTACCGGATGGTTCGTTAATTGCAGAGACACAATAGCAGGGCTATGCTCTCCAGCATTATCCCAGTATGGGTGCTGCCATAAACGATTCCTTCTTTGTCTTCGTCTCCTTCTGACTGCACAAGCCAGAATTGTAATTTCGTCGTCTGAAGAGTCGGATGATTGATTATTCATTTCTCAAACTCACGTACTAAACTAAACAGAGATAATGAATATTAAAATAAGGTGCAAGTGGCACGTGCATCTTGGGTGTGAAAGCCCTTTCATCAAGATGCAAGATGCATGCATCCTGCACCCTGCATCTTGCGTCTTGCATCTTCGATGTGAAAGGGGCTTAAAAAACCTATACGCCGGTTAGGCTTTCGATAGTTACAGTTTCGTAACATTGTGGCGACCCTTGACAGGGTAAAAGAGAAAATGGACTCTTTAATGAAGAAAAGAAGTATTATTTGGAGTTCATTTACTCGAATATACAACAACGTGGACAATGATATAACGAAGAATGCTGATGAGATGTTTGTGGAGGCAAACCTGGCGGTGTTCAAGAACAAAGCCAGATATCTAGCAAAACTGGATAAAAAAGTTATAGATCTTATGCTAACAGAATACTATGCAACCGCAGATCTGGAAAAGGAAATGACTTCTGCGGACGAATATGCAAGTAAGGCCAAACTATTGGAAGTAAAATATGAAAACTACATGAAAAGTAAGATAGCTGACATGTTAAATGCTTAATCTGACCTGACGCCTTCAAACGAAGCCCATGCAAAACGCAAGTTTAAATTACCCTTGTTAGAATTTAAGACGTTTGGAGGGGATGTAAGGGAATGGTTGGCGTTCTGGGGACGGTTCTGAAAAATACATGAAGATCCTGATATAGCCCAGGAAGATAAGTTTCAGTACTTATTACAATCAACATTCCCTAACTCTCGCGCCCGCGAGATAGTTGAAAGTTTCCCACCAATTAGTGAAAACTATCAACAGGCTCTCGATAGTTTGAAGTCTAGATTCGCGCGTGATGAATTGCTTGTTGAAGTATATACACACATCAAAAAAAGTTTTGCATCACCTCGGTTCCAAGAGTTCCGGAACCTTTAAATACAAAGGGAATAGAGATCAACACAAACAACATTTCAGCTCGTTTTATTGCTCATGAGACCCACACATTGCATGTTGTACCATCATACAGCTAGACTTTCAGCATTTGTGGTCCAGATTGCAGTACACACCACTACCTCTAATACCCAGTAGCACGTCCTCTTGCATTGATGCATGCCTGTATTCGTCGTGGCATACTATCCACAAGTTCATCAAGACACTGTTGGTCCAAATTGTCCCACTCCTCAACGACAATTCGGCGTAAATCTCTCAGAGTGGTTGGTGGGTCAAGACGTCCATAAACAGCCCTTTTCAACATATCCCAGGCATGTTCGATAGGGTTCATGTCTGGCGAACATGCTGGCCACTGTAGTCGAGCGATGTCGTTATCTTGAAGGAACGCATTCACAAGATGTGCACAATGAGGTCGAGAATTGTCGTCCATGAAGACAAATGCCTCTCCAATATTCTGCCGATATGGGTGCACTATGGGTCGGAGGATGTCATTCAGGTATCGTAAAGCCGTTTCGGAGCCTTCCATGACCACCAGTGGCGTACGTCGGCCCCACATAATGCCACCCCAAAACATCAGGGAACCACCACCTTGCTGCACTCGCTGGACAGTGTGTCTAAGACGTTCAGCCTGACCAGGGTGCCTCCAAACACGTCTCCGACGATTGTCTGGTTGAAGGCATATGCGACACTCATCGGTGAAGAGAACGTGATGCCAATTCTGTGGGGTCCATTCAGCATGTTGTTGGGCCCATCTGTACCGCGCTGCATGGTGTCGGGGTTGCAAAGCTGGACCTCGCCATGGACGTCGGGAGTGAAGTTGCGCATCATGCAGCCTATTGCGCACAGTTTGAGTTGAAACACGACGTCCTGTGGCTGAACGAAACGCATTATTCAACATGGTGGCATTGCTGTCAGGGTTCCTCCGAGCGGCAATCCGTAAGTAGCGGTCATCCACTACAGTAGTAGCCCTTGGGCGGCCTGAGCGAGGCCTGTCATCGACAGTTCCTGTATCTCTGTACCTCCTCCATGTCCGAACAACATCGCTTTGGTTCACTCTGAGACGCCTGGAAACTTCCCTTGTTGAGAGCCCTTCTTGACACAAAGTAACAATGCGGACGCAATCGAACTGCGGTATTGACCTTCTAGGCATGGTAGAACTACAGACAACATGAGCAGCGTACCTTCGTCCTGGTGGAATGACTGGAACTGATCGGCTGTCGTACCCCCTCCGTCTAATAGGCCCTGCTCATGCATGGTTGTTTACATCTTTGAGCAGTTTTAGTGACATCTATGAACAGTCAAAGGGACTGTATCTTTGATACAATATACACAGTCAACGTCTATATGCCGGAGATCTGGGAACCGAGGTGATGCAAAACTTTTTTTGATGTGTGTATTAGGGAGCTTCTGAAACGAACCCTTAATTTAACCATCATTAGCGATAACCCTGATCTTTCGTCCATGTATGATCGCATAGAAACACAACTTCGTGCATTATAGACGCTAGGAGTGACATCAGAGAAGTATGCTGCAATTATTTTTCCACTTGTGGAATCGTGCCTGTCAGAGGATCTGTTACGTGCTTGGCAGAGTTCATTCAGCTCGGGGGAGTCAGCACAAAATTCAAAGCTGGGTAACTTGATGGCATTTTTGAAGCAGGAAGTGGAAAGTGAGGAAAGGATATCTATGGCTATAGAAGGATTTCATTTAGATTCAAAAGGCAAGAATGTTAGTGAAAGTAAGTTACCAACTGCGGCCTGTCTAATTAATGTTAAATCTTCCAAACCCGTATGTATCTTCTGTGATGGAACTCATAACAGCATAGACTGTTACAAAGCTCGTAAGTTTAGTTTGGAAGAGAAGAGAAAATTTGTCAGAGATAAAAGATGCTGTTTCGGCTGCTTGAAACCCAACCGAACTAGTAAGAAATGTAAAACTTTTTTAAAATGCATTGTTTGTGAGGGTAGGCACGTACTGTACCCTTATAACTGGATGATCCACCAATATCCTCCGGCTGGAAATAATCTGGGATTGTAGCATCTTGAAGTCCCGGCTAAAAACGACATGGTGCCCCTTGGCGAAAACACTCAGAATAAGGGACAGGATTTTCTCAGACGGAATGTGCTGCAGTATCTAACTACAGAACAGTAGGGTCATCTAACTACTTAGGATAAAGGGAGTCTCTAAAAAATCTCGGGCGTAAGGATGCGGATTAGGTTCCTCTGGAACTTCCACCCTACAGCACATTCCTCTACCATCTAACTACAAGTATAATGCCAGTTTCCTATAAAACAATCAGGAAATCGTCATCACGAATCCGTCTATTTATTATAAAAGCAATACACTTCTCGTGTCGTGGAGCTTTGATTAAACGCTCTCAAGGAAAACAAACAATGAAATAAATATGAATGACCAAGTGTCATTAATCCATATAAAAATACAAGTCGTTTCCTTAAGAAAACGTAAAAACTGTTACGTGTAAGCTTCAATAAGCTTCTATACAGCGAACAACTGCTGTTCCCTCGGTGACGGGAGTTTATAACAAGAAAAATGTTATAAGCTAAATATTTTAAATAATCCCAAAAATAAATGACGTTACCCCTGACGTAGATCTCCGTCATTACAAATACTATTCATTACTCTATACAATTTATCTCCCGCACCCTAACATTAAGATTTCTTCCTCTAGGAAGCGCAAAATCTCTACACAACTTTTAAAGTTTAAATTTAAAATATAAAACACTCCTAAATCTACTTAAGAATCTATCTGAAATACTTTTAATATAACATTCTATACAATGAAAATAATCACGTCGTAGTTCATCAACTACTTACGAAAATTAAATATCTACAACGCATTCCTTCCTTTCTCCCGACAATACAACATGTAACTGTCCTTCTACTTCAATCCTGCCTCTCAACGGGCTTCAGAAAAATAGGACTTCACTGTACTATGTCTTGTTCGTGGTTTACGATACAATCTGGGATTCTATAATCCATACAATTAAGTAGAGACTAGTTCAAAAACCTCCTACAACTTACCTGTTCATGTAATAAATATACTTAATAAAAATACACATTTTCACTCGTCGAATAATTACCCTAAATGAAAACATTAGGAAAAGAACCATTTAATATACATCAGTTTACTCTCAGCTTCAACAAAGATCCATTAAATCCTATAATTTCTATCAGATTTAACTTCATCCAGGATTCGCTGTACTGTGAATTTCAAGGAGTTTCAACTCTATTGAGACTATTTCAATAACATCCACAATTAATAAACTTCCATAACATTGCTCTCATAACTTCTTACTTCCATGAAATACACACGTCTGTCACTACAGACATTTCTACAAAAATAGATCAATGTCTACACACTGGCTCATTGTCTCACAACAAATACCTCCGTCTACAACGGGAATAATAAATCTCATCCATCGAGTTACTTCGCAGTTCCTTCAATACACTCCCTTTCTCTATACTTTCCAATAATAAACCTATCTTTCAGTTACCACAATCTTAATGACCATATAATAAAAATATTGGTTCTCTCCATGAATCAATTTAATAGGTAATGTGATAAAATTCTTATTTCTTTGCCTCACTCACATTTCTTAAAAATCTTTCAACAAACTGTAACATTCCTTCAATTCCTTCGTTACATTATTTCTTACTTCAAAATACGCTATCGTTCGTATTTGTTAATTCCACATTACAATTCTTTACAGACTCTTTCTTTACTGTCTTTTCAACAAATTCCAAGACTTTTAAAAACATTACTCACAAAATTTCTTCACTAAATCTGTTTCATTATTTCTCATATCGTGACTTTATATATATCTCTACAATAGATCTTTCTGAATCGCATTCTTTGACATTACATCCTATCACATACTTGGAAAACATTTCCATCATTACAATCATTAATAAAACATAGATATCGTGCGATTTAAAACACGTTTGAATTTTACTATAACTATTCTGAACTAAACTATAATATCTCCCTTCAAATTTCGAATATCGCAAAAATCGAAAAATCGAAATGAAAAATCCCTGAAATTCCGAAATCGTCGAAAAATACGACCAAACATCCGCATGATGTTTTTACGAATATAAAAATGAAAACTGCAATAATCTAATAGACAATATAGAAAAATGGCATTCAACAGTAGTTGTCGGATATTCAAGATATATACAATTCTACAAAGTGGGATGTTCAATGTTGGTCCGTGGACTATCTTGTGCTGGGTTTAAGTTGACATGAAGCGGACGTCCTTTGGTTACCCATTAGAAACGGAATGTTTCTAGCGGCATAAGACTGCATGATGTTCAGCATTCTTGTCCAATTCTCCCTCCCTCTCGTGCGGTCAGGTCTCGGGATACGAACTCGGTCATCATCGTGCTGTCGCCTCCTTCCGCCGATGACTCTTCTGGCTGAGATGGGATAGCCCTTTCTCGCTTCGGTGCCGGGTAATTCCCTGGCCGCCCTCGTCCATGAATATCTTCTGGTCTTCTTTCCCCAAAATTCCCTGTAGATCGTCATTTGAGATGGTAAAATGACTGATAATTTTAGAATTTCTATTACGGGAGAGATGATATGTTAATCTCCCCCGAAATGTTGATGATAAGTCATTTCGGATGTTCTTGATGCCATCATAGCGTCGTTCCCATAATTGTTTATGCGTTCATCACGACGCTTGTAGAATCGTCATGAAATTCCTCCCTCAACTTTTGGAATTTTACCATTCTTGAAACTGTAGATTTGTCGTTAAAAAATTATAATTGTTTCTTCTCTGAATGTCGATTTTAATGTTACTTGCACATTACTAAGTGCCTTCGATGAATATTTTCTATTTGTTTTGTTCAACATGTAGACTAGTTTGTTCGAAAGTCCTTCTGCTTCGAAGTCGTGGTTGATAAAAGCCTCGCTTCCTCTTCTCTTACCCCCGCGTCTAATTTACAAAAACCGCGTCCTTTCTCAATCCATGGCTCTGATTGGTTGCTTATAATAACTGATCACACTCTTCTTAAATACTCGGCTGTAATTGTAGTCAATCGTTCTTAATTATCATTCAACACTCTTCATGATGGTTTAATATAATAACTTTGTCCTAGTAATTATATATGTTAATTACTATGTTGGTGTTAATTTTAATAGGCTGCTTCTCATTGATTCCAGTCGCATGTCGAACTCGCGCCAGTTCCCCTCCTCCTCCTACTAGCCACACGCTTGGCGTCTTTGTCTGAGATCTTACTCGGGAGTCTTCGTTGCTGCTCGGGTTCTTTGTCGTCTCGGCGAAGCAATTTCCGAGTCCCCTATCGACTACTAATCTGCTATTGGCTGGCCGAATTAACTCAGTTAATTCCTTCGCTCAACAAACCTGTTTTGTGTCAGCTCACAGCATCGATAAATATTTCATGGGCCAATTTTGAAAACATTCTGTCTTGTCTCTCCAAAAGAGTACAATCCTTACTCAACTTTTCGTTGCATAAGTGTGGAACAAAGCTTTTGAAATGTCTTCTTCAACACTGAATTGGACCATAGTTAACTCACTATTCTACCTTCCTGTAGTAGCGTTTTAAATTCTTGGCATTGTAATTTCCCACAACTTGATTTTCATGAATGTTCACAATTTTGTAACAATTATTACCATATCTTTCGATTACTTTGAAGGGACCATAATATGTCTTAGCAAATCTGTGGTAAATCTGCTTTGACACATCAGCCTTCGTGGGTCTTTTAATAACCACTAATTCATCTGGTCTCAGCGGTGTATCCTAACCTTTTCCTAGCGTGCGTTTTTCTCGTCTCTCCGCTGCTGTGATTAGATTCTGGCGGGTTACCTCGATTCTTCTTTCCCTCGTGGGTAGGTGATCCTTAGGTATATCTCTGAAAACATCATCCCATGGTCGTTCAGGTTTTCTGTTGAAATGTAGTAGGGTTGGAATATCTTCCGTGCTTTCGTGTACTGTAGACTTGAGGCATTCCTCAATGAGGGGTACAATTCTAATCCATTCCCTGTGGTTATCTGAGCAGTATAAACTTGCGTATTTACTTATCTCCTTGATCGATCTCTCCACCGGGTTCGATTCTGGGTTCCTGTAGCTGGAGAAAATATGTTTAATCTCGAGCCTCTCCATCGCGCTCTTGAATTATTCTGACGTAAATTGCGTTCCATGGTCTGTCAAAATACTCTCAGGTTTCCCTGCTCTTGGGATTACATTCCTTTCGATGTGTTTGATCACGCTCTTCGAGTTTGCTTTCTGCATCGGGTTTATAATCACGTACTTCGTAAGTACATCGATTGTTACGAGCAAGTACTGATTACCGCGATATCCTTTAGGTCCTGGGCCAAATATGTCCATCGAATACATTTCACGTTTTTTCGGGTATTATAGACCTCGGTTTCTCCTTAAGTAACGATGAAGCTTGCTTACTCAGCTGGCAGTTATTACATGTCCTAATAACATCGGCTACGGTAACTCTCATATTAGTCCAAATGAACTGTTCTTTCACGGTGGCCAACGTTTTGTCTACACCTCCGTGTCCAATGCTGTGATGAGTTAACGATATAACTCGGTTGAAAAGGTTAGGTGGAATTACAACTCTTATTTGCGTTTTCTCTGGGTCCTTATATCTGCATACAATCTCACCACAAAGTAGGTGTTTTCGTGCTAGCTTTGTCGTTCCTTCATAATCAGGATCTTCTTGGTCCATTCTGCCTTTCAGGAATCGAAACATTCGTCGTGTAGGTGCATGCCTTTTCTGCGTGACTGCAATGTTTTTCAGTCGGTCGATCGTCTCTTGATCTTGCATTTCAATCTGGATTGCATTAACTTGAATACTGTCCACCGGATTGCGAGATAATGCATCCGCTAACAGGTTGTCTTTCCCGGGCTTGTGCACGATTGTTGCATTAAACTGTTGGAGGAACAGTGACCATCTGACAAGTCGATCACTAGACAAGTCAGTCTTCAGCATAAACTGCAATGCCTTGTGGTCTGTAACAATGATTATCTGGTGTCCGATAAGTAACTTTTTCCACTGTTGTAAGGCCGAAATAAAAGCCAAAGCTTCTAATTCCGTTGTGAAATATTTAGCTTCGTGCGCCTTCAATTTCCTGCTACTAAAAGCGACGTAATGTTTCTGACCATTGTTATCCAGCTGATATAAGACAGCACTAATTCCTATTTTAGATGCGTCTGATTCCACATAGAATGTCCTCTCAAAGTCAGGATATTCTAACTTCACATTTTCCTTAAGCATGTTCTTGGCGTCTTGGAAAGCTCTCTCCGTTTCCGCATTCTATTGCCAACGATTATTCTTTTTCAAGAGTTCATACAACGGTGCCATTGTCTCAGAATAGCACGGACAATGCTGGGAAAAATACTGGCAAACTCCAAGAAAACTTCTAACTTTCTTTACTCGTATAGGCTTCGGAAAGTTCATAATCACTTCCACTTTATCCTGGTTCGGGTGGTAACCATCTTTATCTATAGTATGCCCCAAAAAGTTGATTTTCTCTTGGAAAAAGTTGCATTTCTCAAAGTTTACTTTGATGTTCACTTTACGCAGATTCTCAAAAAGTAACTTGAGATGGATTAAGTTTTCGTGAATCGTAGTCGAAGAAACGATAATGTCGTCTATGTAACAGATAGCGTTCTTCTTTACGTCCTCTTTTATTTATTTTATTTATTTATTAATAGGTACTGTTACAGTTAGGCAAAACCTGGTGGTAACAAGATATTTACATGTTGCTTGTAACTCAATTTCTCTCCATAATGTCTCTGGGTTCCCTGAATGCAACATTTAATTTCTTCTTGAAAGCTTTTAAACTGTTAGGAAAAAGGTTCTAAGACTTCTTCAGGTAACTCATTCCATGTTTGAATACTCCTGTTTATAAAAGAATACTTAGCTAACTCATTATCCAGTGCTCTAATCAGTGCTGGTCCACTGTTTATAATACCAAAAGGAAGACGGTTGAAAATCCAGGTAGTCTGGTCAAATACAAATCCAGTGTACATCTTACTTTCTTCGGTGAGCTCGATATGATAGAAGGAAGAAGTCATATCTAAATTTGAAAAGCATTCTTTTCCTTTGAATTGGCTTAAGAGCTCCCTAATTTTCGGCGGGCAGTCATTTTCTTTGAGGATGAGACTGTTAATCAGTCTGGCGTCTAAACATAGCCTTAATTGACCATTTGCCTTTTTTTTTACCACAGAGATGGGGTTAACATATGACGTAGCTTGTTTCCTAATTATTCCGTCCTTTTCCATCTTCCGAATAATATCAGCTACTTCGTCATGACACTTCTCTGGAATTGGGTAAGGTTTTCTCTGATAAGGAGTAGTATCAGTAAGCCTTATGTGGTACATAAATCCCTTGATTAATCCAGGTTTATCATCATATATATCTGCATATTCCTGAATTAAATTTCCAAATATCTCTTCATACTCTTTAAAACCATTCACTTTCAATCCATAATGTCTCGTTTCTGCTTCTACTTCAGCAATGACTTGATTGAGAATAATCTCTCTTGGTTCCTTTTCTTGTTTATGCGTTCATCACGACGCTTGTAGAATCGTCATGAAATTCCTCCCTCAACTTTTGGAATTTTACCATTCTTGAACTGTAGATTTGTCGATAAAAATTATAATTGTTTCTTCGCTGAATGTCGATTTTAATGTTTCTTGCACATTAATAAGTGCCTTCGATGAATATTTTCTATTTGCTTTGTTCAACTTGTAGAGTAGTTTGTTCGAATGTCCTGCTTCGAAGTCGTGGTTGATAAGAGCCTCGCTTCCTCATCTCTTTCCCCCGCGTCTAATTTCCAAAAACCCGTCCTTTCTCAATCCATGGCTCTGATTGGTTGCTTATAATAATTGATCAAACTCTTCTTAAATACTCGGCTGTAATTGTATCAATCGTTCTTAATTATCATTCAACACTCTTCATGATGGTATAATATAATAACTTTGTCCTATTAATTATATATGTTAATTACTCTGTTGGTGTTAATTTTAATAGGCGGCTTCTCATTGGTTCCAGTCGCGTGTCGAACTCGCGCCAGTTCCCCTCCTCCTCCTACTAGCCACACGCTTGGCTTCTCTGTCTGAGTTCTTACTCGGGAGTCTTCGTTGCTGCTCGGGCTCTTTGTCGTCTCTGCGAAGCAAGTTCCGAGTCCCCTATCGACTACTAATATGCTATTGGCCGGCCGAATTAACTCAGTTAATTCCTTCGCTCAACAATCCTGTTTTGTGTCAGCTCACAGCATCGATAAATATTAACATGGGCCAATTTAGAAAAATTTCCATTAGATGTATGATTTTCTGTCTTGTCTCTCCAATCGAGTACAGTACCATACCTTTCATGTGTAACAAAGCCAGTGTGTCTGTCAAATCTGACAAAATCGATATTCCTTCAGTCAAGAACAATTTGTCAAATGTTAATTGTGGACAAGTTCTTTGAAAACTTTCACTGCTGTAATTAAGGATGTTGCTGAAAAACCAATACGTGTTCTGTTCGATGACGGTTCTCAGAGATCCTATGTTAGGAGTAACTTAGCCAAACAGATGGAATACCAGTCTATAGGAAGTGGTAGTGTGGTACATGCACTCTTTGGTGGTTCCCATTCTAAGCCATATGAACACCAGTGTTACAAAGTAAGGTTAGGTAATATTGATGGGAAATATGCATGCAACTTTCATGCTTAGGATCAGGACGTTATTTGTTCAAATGTGCCCACTGCTTGAGAAGGTCCATGGTTGAGCGAACTGGAAGACGAAGGAATGAAGCTTACTAGTGATAATGGGGATCCTATCGATGTGCTGATTGGAGCAGATGTTTGTGGTAAGCTGTTGACTGGTAAGAAGAAGAATCTTAATTGTGGTCTTGTGGCTATCGAAACACACTTGGGATGAACAATCATGGGGAAGAACAAAAATGAAAGCTCAGGGAACATTAACCGTTCAATGATGGTCTTGTCAATGTAGCCCAGGCAAATTAGATCAAAAATAGGCCGTGCTTCCCGAAAAATCGTCCAAAGCTGGAATGTGTTTTAATACCCTTTGGGGGTCCCAAATAAGAGTGCTGTGAGTTTGCGACGGATTCTGACTTCTGCTTAATTTTTAGGAGTCAAAAAACTTGCGAAATTTTCGCACTTTTTCAGTTTTTTGCTTATAACTTCTAAACGACGCATTCTAAAGAAACGTTTCCTCATAACGTTTTTAAAGAACATTAAATTCTGCGTTGAATAGTGTTTAGTTCCTCGAAATCAGCCGAGTCGTTTCGCCGCAATCGATTTCTGAATTTGGGCGATTTTTACCAAATTGCTTAAAAAGTTTATTCTTTGTTTAGTTTTTCGATTAAAACTCCTAAACAACGCATCCTATAGAAATTTTTATTGGAAGCGTTTTAACAAGCATTAAATTCTGCGTCGAATGGATTTTAGTTTGTCAATATCGGCCCAGCTGTTTAGCCGCAATCGATTTTTTGAGTTGGGCCATTTATACCATCTCTCATGTCTCATGTAATTTTCTTTTCCAATCGTGCAGTTTTCGAAGTGGCAAAGGAGAAAATCCGGGTTGGCCCGGTTTCCCCACTTGGCCTTGACAACCCAAGCGCAGCCACTCCAAAATGTTGTTATGTGGTTTCAAAATATAAAAGACATTATTATGAATAATGTTTCATTGAAAGTAACAAAAGATCTATACATAAAATACATTTACATAAGATGTGTACGTAAACGATAACGATATAAATTATGTACAGAAAGATGTATTAGTTGTGTACATGAAACATCATAAGTTGAAAGATGTACAAGGTACTCATGTTGACGATTTCTTTCGCCTTTTAGGAGATAACGGTGGCACTTCACCGATCACGTCATCTAGCTCCTCATCCTCGGAATCTTGAGGATGAGGATTCATTTCTTGCTCTTCTTCGATGATATCAATCACCTAGTCACACTGGGTGGGATCCAGTATAACATCCTTGTCTTCAGAGATGGAATTGAGGCATGTGTGCCCTTGGCAGGCCATGCAGATGGTGATGCATTTTACCCCAGCTTTCCTACAGGAAGGAGTTGCTTTGCACCCTTTTTTACATGTGCACGATATAGAGTTGAGAAGTTCTTGTGGATCCGGTGGATCAGTCGTTGTGGATCTAGTACATTACTCCTCCATACCTGCACCTGTAAATAAGCTCTGAAGAAGTGCTGGCGAGCAGCCGCTTCTGTAGGAGGCAAGGACGCCAGGTTGACATTCTGTTTTGAAAGCGACCTCTGGAAGAGGTCAAACCTTACTTGATTGAAGGGCTTACTGCTGCCACCCGTGTACAGGTTTTTTATGATGTGAACACCTGCATTTTCAACTTGGTCAGGGGTTGAGATCGGGTCAAGAAAAATAGAGGCCTGATGAAAGAGGTTTTGGTCTGTCATGAATTTCTTGATAAATTTTATTTTCCCCTGGCGGAAAAATGAGGATGCGGTGTCGCACCCCGTGAAGGCATGGAGAAACAGGGTATGCTTCCTCATGTCTTCAGGCAGCTGGCAATTGCTCGGACTGTAAACGACAGTTTCCTGGTTCTGTTTTCCGGGTTTGATGAGGAACACGTTGGAGATGGGCTCTTCAAAGACAGCAACATGAAAAGTGAGCATGACCAATAGATCGGTGTCCTCTCCCACTATGAAAACATTTCCTCCTTCCATAGACCTCTCCATGGCTGTGCTCACAATCAGAGAATCTGCTTTTTCAACGGCCTGTTTCACGTGAATGCCCTCGTCCATCAGTTTGCTTGTCAGCATTGATATGAGACGTTTCTTGTTGTGATCATTCAACAAGAAACGATCTTTGGGCATTGTGGCCTTGATATTTTCCTGGAATATAACCGACGAAGATGACATAACACGGGCTCTTCGCGCTCTTTCAGCTGACTTTATACTCTTCTCGGCCACATCCTCTGGCTACCCATCGAAAACTATGGTGATACTGTCAGACTTGTAGTTGGATTTCACGTAATTTATGTACTTCTGAATGATATTGGAAAACTGTTTTCCGCTGTTCCACACAACTCTGTGCAGGAGGAAACCACCATCCACTACGTAGTCTGCATTCACAGTGAGATCTACTTTGACTGGAGTGAATAGCTTGTACAGTTCTGATTTTCTACTCTTCCGCATCATGCCATCATCATCAAACAATGAGAGTGGGTACGGGGTCAATTCGAATTCAAAGTATGATTCAAGCTGAATCTGGGATTTCATGTGAAATGGAATGCGGCGGAAAATCATGTCCGGACTGATGGGGACTGATTCTCCGTTGATCTTTGCTGTAGCCTTCACGGCTCGTAGAGACACCACTCGGTTTTCCTGCTAAGTTTTAAGTTCTTGGAAGTTTTTCCCTTCAATGGTTTTTGTACCAATTTTGCAAATCGGTACATGTTCATCTTATCTTCGAGACGCAGCAGGAGCTCCAGGTCTGGCCAGATTATCATGAGAGCGTACACCAGGCCTCTTCTGAGAATTCCATTCACCAAGCTGGCGCCTGGCTACTGGTGAAATGGGATCGCCTAGCCCTTTCTTCCAGGATTTGTGCCCTTGTGTGTGCTGTCACCTAAAGGTTTATCGTAAATGGAAAAGAGGGATAAGTCAAGCTTTGATCCGTGAACTTTTGAAAGGTGAACATTTCCTGTCAGCTTCATTCGCCAAGCCTTTCTGCCAGGATTTGTGTCTTTGTGTGTCCTGTCACTTATAGGCTTATCGTTGATAGACACTTGAAAAGGGAGATAAATCGAGCTTTGTGTCTGCAAACATTGGAAAAGCGAACATTTACTGTCAGCTTCATTCGCCAAGCTCCTGTTCTGAGAACAATCTTACAAAGGACATTGTGTAACGCCTCGACTCCTAGAAGGTTTCTACGCAGTAGCCTGTATGGGCTGAGATTCAATGATACCAACTCAAACCTCGGGCTCTGGCCCTTGTGTTAGCGGGTTGGGCCACTAGTCGCGTGTGGTATTACTGGAGTCAAGTGGTGGGGGGACTCTGGAATACAGGCGTGCGATCTGTGACAGGGAAGAGTGTGAGGAGAAGGTTGGTGACGGAAGGACTTAAAGGCGATCGCCTCCGGGGGAACTGAAGCCAGCTCCTCCGGAGGGCTGAAATACACCAGGTGGTATGAACTTTTGTGTTAGAAGGGGCAACCGTTCGGTGGAACATCAAACTGTGTCATTTTGCTATGTCGTTAAGACCATGTGACGGTGGACCATACTGACATTTTATTCTAGTATATTAGCATGTAATATTTTGGAAGGGTTTGTATGATTTGGTGGTACCTTTATATGTAATTTCTGCAGTATGGGTTATTATTGCCCTATTTCCGGTTAGCTGGATGGGAACCTCGTGGATTTAACTTTGGTCAGATAGGCTTCAGAAGACAGTCAGTGCTGGACTCTGAAGTTTTTCAGACGCTTTCGTTCACTAAGGAACGCGTTTGTTGCTTTATGCAATTTGTTTGTGAAACGGCACCAGGCCTAAATTTCATGTTGTTATTTTCCTTGTATCCTTGCGGGTGAAACTACCCTCAATTCTGTAATTATATTAATCGTATGATGGGGAAAAGTAATTTTGCCAACTGGGCAATGTCTGACTTTATTTTATTCACAGTATTATCCGTAATTTGCATTACCTTTAAACATAAGCCTAAGTTAAGCGGTTTAGGGTTTTAGATGTAATTTAATCATGATTTAATTGTATCTTTGATTTTCATTATATTTTGTTTTGAGATGTTGTTTTTTATTGACGCCAGTCAGTAGGAAGATTGTTTCTCTTCCCTTCACCATGTGTGGCAAGATTAGAATTATCGCCCTTTCTGGGTACGCCCAGCTTTCCATTCAACAAGCTGGTCTTGACACATGCTTCGTCCCGCCTTATCTTTTCTCCTAATTCAAATCGGGGATGTTCTTGAATACCACGAAAATTTGGAACATTCACTCCTAGGTTTTATTTGCTGTGAACTCAGCTGACCTAGTGAGTAATTAAATTAGCCCTTTCATGTGTTTTCCATTATTTTTTTGGTGTGGTAATGTCATGTGATTATTTGTCTCGATACGCTGATATTATTATTATTATCACATCTTGGGTAATCAGAAGAGAAAGGGGGGGATGAGAGCCTGTTACAGTGGTAGCAGTGCACGTGGTTCGTTCTGTGATCTTGCCATTAGCAAATAATCTTTCCTGCTGACTGATTGCAGTAATTAATTAAAATTAAATTCAGTAACTTAATTATTAATATTAAATTCAGTAACTTAATTATGGGCCCTCCTCCTTATTAATCTTTTCTCCACATAGGTAGGATTGGTTTAAACTCTGTGTAATGATTAATTTGTGTTCTGTTACATGAAATTTATGTACGATGGCTTCCCGCAAAATCATCGTGAAATACTTATCGGATGAAGAGGTAACCTACGAATTGCTGTTACTTAACCTTGAAGTGCCCAGGGACGCAGAACTAGCGCGCCAGAGTCTAGAGTATGCCGTGAATTTTGCAGCAACCCTTCCAAAGCTGTCAACTGCTGAATTCAAACTCGGTGAGTCAAGGTTATGTGATGCAATTAGGGAAATTTGTAATGTAATTAAGTATTGTTTCAGTGAAGTAGAATGTAGCCCTGTTGATCTCACCAAATTGAAAGCTAGAATTGATTACCTATATCTCCGATGTGTGGATTTGTTACAATCTGATGAAGAACGTCCCATCGCCGATTTGAAAGGTCTATTAGAGGCTGAAGTTAATTTAGTGGAATGTGCTCAGACCTTGGACACTGTTAATCGTGTTAGTGGAAGTGGGGATTTATTGAATTCGACTCCTGCATGTAGCTGTAATGTCTCGACAAACCTAGGCGCCAGTCTGGCTGAAAATGCCACTGGCCAAGTTGGTAATCCTGTCGCTGAACCTGCCGCGCTCCGTGGCAATGGAATAGCGCGCCTGCCCGACAGCTGTGAGAGTCGAGAGATTCTTCCTATTGTCGGTAACCGTACTTTTAATCATGAAACTGTGACAACAAATTCTGGGCTTGACCAGGCACCGTTAGGTCCTGATACGGTGATACCAGTTTCGAATACCATTAACCCTAATGCTGTGATGACGTCTGTGCCAAATAATACCGGCAACGTAACCTTCAACCTCCCCGGACGCGAAAATTGTACTTGTAGTTGTAACTGTGTAACTTGTAACTCCTTCTCTGCTGTTGTCGGCTCGCCTCGTGTAAGGAGGTCGGTAATCGAACCCCAGTCTGTCTTAAATATCCCCTCATCTAGTTGTAATCCTGTTAGTGTCGGTGCTCGAGAAGTAAATTCTAGAGATAATTCCGGGTCTGTTTCATCATTTAAAGTGCCGGGTAACTCAGGTCATCAGGGGCCTACAGTGACACATAATTCTCCTTCCGAACCGGTTAGGGATTTAAATTCTGTTTATCGAGACTCTCAGGGGAGTGTTTCAAATTCAGGGCGTAACCTCGTTTCTTCATCTTGTTCCGGAAACCAAAATTATGTGCAAGGAAACCCCTGTGCCGAAATGCCGGGTCGTGACGTGTCCAATGTCGAGCATTCTAATTATTCTGTTTTTTCTAAGGCCAGCTTTGGTTCTGTCAGTCACCCCATTTTGGGTTTTGTTTCAAAGTTATCGGGTAAAAGTATGGACACGGTTGAAGGCGTTGTTGATTTCTTGAGAATATTGGTCGATATTCATGAGTGTGCTATCCAATTCGGTGTCAGCGACCAAGTGGTGTTTCAATTAATATCCCCCCATGTGTCTGATACGTTGGCAACCTATGTGACTAGTGCCATGTGTGAAGGTTGGAGTGTGGAGAATTTTATGTCCGAGGTGTTGCGAGTATTTGTGCCCATCAGGTCGCTCGATACTGTGAAGGGACGTTACCTGTACCGAGCACAGGGTATTAACGAGGCGTTAAATTCATACATTGTGGACATATCCAGGTTCGTAAAAGTCTTTAGAGTAGATATGCCAGAGGCAGAAGTGGTAAGGCTTATTTTGGCCGGTGCTACGCCGGAATTTCGGAATTGCCTATGTGTTGGAACTAATCCAAGTACGATTAGGGAACTACGTGAAGCCGCTATTCAGGCCGAATCCGTGCGTTCGGTTGATATCATAAGGTATGCAACTAGCATGCCCCCTCCTTTCATTAACCCTGTTCCGTTTGTTCGACCTCCCTCGGTTCGACCACCACCTGGGGCCGGTCGTCCTTCCCATAATTCGCCTAGGAATAGTAGTAATCGTCCTGTGACGTGCTTCAACTGTGGGCAGCAGGGCCACATAGCGTGGAACTGTCCGGTAAAAAGAAATTGACTATTCCGGGACAAGCATCCTGAAATCCTCCTTGCCAAGGATCAGCGATGTGCATTGGGAAATGAGGTGACGAGGGATGATGCCAAAGTTATCGGAGCAAATGGTGTCTGTTCTAAAGTTTCTGATGTAGTTCTACCCTCTCCTATGGTTGAAATTGCAATTAATGACGCATGTGTAATAGCCTTGTTAGACTCGGGAAGCGCTGCTTCATTGGTTAGCGAAAATTGGTATTTGTCTATGAAACTCATTTGTAAATTCAGTAACCTGTCAAATGTAGATGTTAAGTTGGATTCTGCCAACGGTGCTCAATTGAACGTTCTTGGTTCTGTGAAGTTTAAGGTTCGGATTCATAAATTTTGTTGGAAATTTTCCTTTTGGATCATTAAGAATTTGTCATGTCCTATTATTCTGGGCGCTAATTTTTTTGCTCATACTGGCTTACTGCTAGATATGCAACACGAATCATTCTGGTTCAGGTTTTGTTCTGAGGTAAAATTTAAATTCTTTTCTACTGCTGTCCCTAGCGCGAGTGCTCATGTTGCCAACCGTGATGCTGAACCCGTCTTGTCCACCGGGGTTGAATCCTTGGATTTAAGTAATTTATCTGACGCTCAAGCTAAAGAGATTCGGGATTTGTGCGGGTATTTTCCCGAGGTGTTCACTGACGAATTAGGAATGACTAAGATCCTGGAGTATAAAATTGAAGTAACGGATACTATACCCGTCAGACATCCTCCCTACCGTTTGAGTCCACCCAAAATGTTGGAATTAAAGAAATTAATCGATCAGATGTTACTAGATGGAGTGATTCGACCCTCCACATCAGCATATTCCTCACCTGTGTTCTTAGTACCCAAGCCAAATGGTGGTTTTCGGCCAGTCGTAGATTATCGTAGGTTAAATAAAAAGATTGTTTAAGAATCCATCCCTCTTCCTGATTTACATAGCTGTTTTTCCTGGTTCAAAAACGCCTCCTATTATAGCCTCATTGACCTGACGCAGGCATATTTCCAAATTCCGTTAGCTGAAGAATCTAAGCATCTGACTGCATTCGCCACCGATTGGAATCTCTATGAATATTGCAGACTACCTTTTGGCATCTCTACAGGGGGCGCTGTGCTTAGTAGGCTTCTTGATCACGTGTTTTCTGGCATCAAATTTGATTATTTGTATCACTACCTGGACGATGTTGTTGTTTATAGCGAGACGTTCGAAGACCACGTGCGCCATCTTCGTGAAGTATTTGAGAGGTAAAAATCTGCTGGTCTAACCGTAAAGTTGTCTAAAGTGTCCCTTGCTAAACCTAAAATTGCCTTTCTTGGTCATGTTGTTTCTGGTGAAGGTGTTTCGGTCGATGACTCCCGAACCCAAGGAATTAGAGATTTTGCACCCCCTAAAAATGTGAAAGGAGTAGCCCGATTCGTGGGAATGGTTGGCTTTCTGCGCAAATTTATACCCAATTTTGCACAGCGGGCGTTGCCACTTAATCATCTGCGAAGGTCTGACGTGAAATTTGAGTGGGGTCCGTCGCAGCAAGCAGCTTTTGACGATTTGAAGGAGGCACTGTGTAGCGCTCCTGTCCTCGCTGTCCCTGATTTCAGTAGGAAGTTTATAATCCAGACTGATGCGTCGCTCGGTGCTGTAGCTGCTGTGTTGTTACAAGAAAGTGAGTTAGGTAGACGACCTATTGGTTTTGCTTCTCGAACTCTGTCCCCTGCTGAAGTAAATTATTCTGTGTATGAGCTTGAGGGGCTCGCAGTGATGTTTGGACTGGAGAAATTCCGAATGTATGTCGAACATGTTCCTTTCGAACTTGAAACCGATAACCAGGCCCTGAGCTGGGTCCTGGCTAGACCTCGAACCACTGGGCGAATCGCCAGGTGGGCAACCCGTATTTCATCATTTCAGTTCACCGTTCGTCATATAAAGGGTTGTGAAAATGTCATAGCCGACTCCCTTAGCCGCACGTATGAAGAAGTTCCTAATAAATGTAAGAATCTCGTTCCCGAGGAAAATCATGAAAATATTTGTGCTGTGTCACTTAAGCGTCTCTATGGAGAAATTCCTGGCAGGTGTGAAACTCCCTCTTTAGAGGAACCTGTTGTTGTTGGGGCTAATTCAGCTCAACACATGTTAGTAAATTCACCGTTATTGTTTGGAGACATAGCTAACCATCAGAAGGAAGATCCCGTCTTGTGTGATTTAATTTCTCGATTAGTTTCTGGAGAAGAGATAAAGCCTTATATTTTAAAGTCTGGTGTATTATGTTGTGTAACTAGGCGTGATAGAAAGCCTAAGGTTGTTTTGCCTACTCAGCTGATAAATGGCATGCTAATGTATTTTCACGAGTCACCCGCTGGAGGCCACCTAGGAATATTCAAAACTCGACAGAAAATAAGGCAGTCTTTTGTTTGGAAGGGTCTCGATAAGGATGTGAGAAAGTTCGTGCTGGGGTGTCATGATTGTAAAGTGAGTAAGCCTACCGTCAGTGGTAAGGTTGGTAAGTTAGCTTCTGAATCTGCGTCTAGGCCCATGGAACGCTTGTATGTGGATTTCGTTGGACCCCTGCCGAGGTCTAAACTGGGTAACCGTTTTGCCTTTGTTTGTGTCGATGGTTTCTCTCGCTTTTCATGGATTTTTCCCACTAGAAATTGTGACTCTGCTACTGTCATAAGATGTTTAAAGTCTGTTTTCTCTTCCTTTGGTCCTAGTCAATACTTGATGTCAGATAATGCCAAGGCCTTTGTTTCTCATCAGTTTAGGAAATTTTGTTTTGATTATGCTATTTCCCATGTCACCACGACACCCTATTACCCCAACCCTAGTTTGGCAGAGAGAGTTAACCGAAATTTGAGAGCTGCACTTATCGCATATCATGGTGACAATCATGCCAAGTGGGATTCGTCATTACATTGGTTACCCTACGCTTTCAATACTGCTGAGCATGAATCCCATGGGAAAACGCCGTTCTCACTTATGTATGCGTTCGTCCCAAATTCCCCTCTAACGAATCTGTGGTCACTTCATGATCTGCTTCCTGACCAACCCTCTCCTGATCGTGTCAGAGAAATCTGGAAGGAGGCCAAAGCTGCTATAAAGATCTCGCATGATAAGCTGGCTGAGAGATATAATTTGGGCCGAAAACAGGGTGGATATTCTGTCGGAGATTTTGTCTATGCAAAAAACTTCTGGGCTAAGGCCCCAGGTCGTCAAGTATCAGGTAAACTGCAGCCAAAATATGAGGGCCCCTATGAGATTTTGTCCTTTCCTTCTGAAGTAACAGTGTTATTAGAGGATCTGTCTAGGAAACGTGTTTTTAGGACTCATATATCGAATTGTAAACCTGCTAGTGAACGAGAAACTCGAGATGTGTAAAGGGTGAAATTATGATGTTCTATTTGCTGTGAATGCGATGATATGAAATTCAGAGCGATGGGAGATGGTCTAGTTGTTCCGCTGAAGTCAAATCTCTTATGTCGTTTTTAGTAATCCTCAAGAAAGGCTGTGATCTGCTTCTGTTAGCTGAGTTTTGTTCATCTTATTCGTGGTTGATATTTTTGAGTAAATTTTTTGGATAATTTAGTGATAATTTTGTTAGGTTGGTAGTGAAATTTCGATTTTATGTGGAAATAGGTGTAATGCTTCAGAGTGATGCTCATTTCGCTGTGTTGTTCAGCTGCTGACGTGAGGGCTTTAGAAATTGTATCAGTGATCTGGAAAATCTTCGAATTGCAATCTCTTGTCGGTTGAAAATGTATCTGGTTAGGTTAGTCAGTAGGTTACTTGTAATCTGCGGTATATACTGTTAGACTGCTGACTTGCTGGTATTGTCACAACGTTCATGTGATTGTAGTTGGAATCATAGTTCATGTATCCCCGTATACTTGGGTGTGAAAAGGAAAAAATTAAGTTCGATTAGCATCAGCTTCGAGCTGGTAGCCAGGCTATAGCGTTAGTCAGTTGTTCTATGCATCGAGATAGTGTTGCACTGGAGATGTCGTGCCTGTTCTGGAGAAATTTGAGGTATCTATTAGTTGGTGAGCTAACTCTCGTTCTGTGTAAGGTGCTTTTCTTTGGGGACTATTAACCACCCCGTGCATTTTGAAAATTTATCATTTTTGTCACCTCAGTGACCTTGTAATTCTGTGTGTGGAACATGATGCAGTATGTGCGAGATGTTGAAGGTGGAGAACATGTGAATTTGGGGACAGTAACCGCCCCATGCATTTTAAAAAATTATCATGCCATCACATCTGTGATCCTGTAATTCTGTATTTTGAGCATGCTGTGGCATGTCGAGGGCCGCTAGGTTAGAGAATCTGAAGTTTTGAGGATATTAATCACCTTGTGCTTGTAGAAATATGTCACATGACTCCTATGGGTGTTCGTTGTAGTGAGGTAGATCTGTGTATGAGACCATGGAAGTGGTTTGTTGTCTGTGTGGGAGTAAACGTTATAAGTAATTTGTGTTTTTTTTTTAAATGGTGGAGCCACGTTCGTTTAGGTATGTCTTGAAAATTGGTTGGTACCAACTTGAATTTGTGTCTAATTCTGCTGAGCTATGTGCTTTGGGTGTAGAATTAGTGTAGCCTCTGCACCGGGCTCGTAGTTGTTGTTGGTTTGATATTGGTTGGGTTCCGTGCCTAGAAGATGGCATCTTGATTTTGAGAAGATGTTTTAATTTTGAACATTTAGTGTAACTGTGGTAAGTTGGTTCTCAGGATAGGTGTGATCACCTTAGTGTCCTGAGTTCGGTTGGTCATCCTACAGGAACTCTTGGCAGTTTGTAGACTGTTAGGATGCGTTGGCGAGTAGCGATGAAGTTATTTGGTGAAACTTGGTTAGGTGCTTGTATGTGAATTGGTTGGATCGTGGTGTCTATTGTTTAGCGTGGTCTCCCCATTTGGTTATTGTTCTCGTGGAAGGTAGTTGCTGTTTTCTGTCGTTCGTCGGATGGCCACCGTGGACGGTTAGGGGCAGCGACTGGTGAAATGAGACAGTGGCTTTCGATATTCATTATGTTTTTATATGTGTCACATACCTGAGACGATCCATATGGTTTGATTATGGTATGTTGTGTTTGTTTTAAAATGTTTTGGTGTTTCCTAAATGTGTTCTGTTTTCCTACGGTACTGCGTGAGGCCATCAAAGTAAATGTAAATTCATTTTTGAGTATGTTTGACTGTTTTGGAAGGGTACCAGTGAGTTCCCCCTTGCTTTATTTCTATTTTGATGGTGTTGCCCATAAAAATTTCAGGGAATTTCGGTGGGAAAATATCTGAAATTTTGTAAATATTATGGTTTCTGGATGTTTTAGTCAAAAATTGATTGATATAAGTTGATTTAGTTATTCTTGCTAAGTATTGTAATGAACTTTCAATTAAGCTTGTTAACGTCAGTCATATCGTATAGTTGGTTGCCCCTTTCGTGTGTTTTTCATACTTCAGTGGACCTTTAATTATGCCCTGGACACTATCTCTTTGCGCAGAACCTTGTTTGAAGCATCAAGTATCCCTTGTGATTTGAAAGACTCTTAAGTGAACTTCGATGGCACACTAATGCTTCGTGTGATGTTTTTTTTAAATCCTTCCTGGGATAACTTCAGCTGTTATGGGCTGGTTGGCTGGCCTGGAACGATTGTTCCCTCTAAGGGAACTGTATTCGGACCATACGCTGCTGTTCTGATGTGTGTTTCAGTGGTCACTATGTGGGACGTGTACTACCAATCTGGGCCCAGTTTGGAGGTACCATCTAGGTCCCATGGCATCATTCTACCCGAGGAGATCTACTTCAAGGTCCGCTGGCGGAGATTGGAGTAGCCTCTTCAGCTGCCAAGAGACCAGCTGGACACCATCACCCTGTTCATCATCTCCCCATCGTCTTCCTTTGGAGGAGGAGGATGTACCAATTTTGCAAATCGGTACATGTTCATCTTATCTTCGAGACGCAGCAGGAGCTCCAGGTCTGGCCAGATTATCATGAAAGCGTACACCAGGCCTCTTCTGAGAATTCCATTCACCAAGCTGGCGCCTGGCTACTGGTGAAATGGGATCGCCTAGCCCTTTCTGCCAGGATTTGTGCCCTTGTGTGTGCTGTCACCTAAAGGTTTATCGTAAATGGAAAAGAGGGATAAGTCAAGCTTTGATCCGTGAACTTTTGAATGGTGAACATTTCCTGTCAGCTTCATTCGCCAAGCCTTTCTGCCAGGATTTGTGTCTTTGTGTGTCCTGTCACTTATAGGCTTATCGTTGATAGACACTTGAAAAGGGAGATAAATCGAGCTTTGTGTCTGCAAACATTGGAAAAGCGAACATTTACTGTCAGCTTCATTCGCCAAGCTCCTGTTCTGAGAACAATCTTACAAAGGACATTGTGTAACGCCTCGACTCCTAGAAGGTTTCTACGCAGTAGCCTGTATGGGCTGAGATTCAATGATACCAACTCAAACCTCGGGCTCTGGCCCTTGTGTTAGCGGGTTGGGCCACTAGTCGCGTGTGGTATTACTGGAGTCAAGTGGTGGGGGGACTCTGGAATACAGGCGTGCGATCTGTGACAGGGAAGAGTGTGAGGAGAAGGTTGGTGACGGAAGGACTTAAAGGCGATCGCCTCCGGGGGAACTGAAGCCAGCTCCTCCGGAGGGCTGAAATACACCAGGTGGTATGAACTTTTGTGTTAGAAGGGGCAACCGTTCGGTGGAACATCAAACTGTGTCATTTTGCTATGTCGTTAAGACCATGTGACGGTGGACCATACTGACATTTTATTCTAGTATATTAGCATGTAATATTTTGGAAGGGTTTGTATGATTTGGTGGTACCTTTATATGTAATTACTGCAGTATGGGTTATTATTGCCCTATTTCCGGTTAGCTGGATGGGAACCTCGTGGATTTAACTTTGGTCAGATAGGCTTCAGAAGACAGTCAGTGCTGGACTCTGAAGTTTCTCAGACGCTTTCGTTCACTAAGGAACGCGTTTGTTGCTTTATGCAATTTGTTTGTGAAACGGCACCAGGCCTAAATTTCATGTTGTTATTTTCCTTGTATCCTTGCGGGTGAAACTACCCTCAATTCTGTAATTATATTAATCGTATGATGGGGAAAAGTAATTTTGCCAACTGGGCAATGTCTGACTTTATTTTATTCACAGTATTATCCGTAATTTGCATTACCTTTAAACATAAGCCTAAGTTAAGCGGTTTAGGGTTTTAGTTGTAATTTAATCATGATTTAATTGTATCTTTGATTTTCATTATATTTTGTTTTGAGATGTTGTTTTTTATTGACGCCAGTCAGTAGGAAGATTGTTTCTCTTCCCTTCACCATGTGTGGCAAGATTAGAATTATCGCCCTTTCTGGGTACGCCCAGCTTTCCATTCAACAAGCTGGTCTTGACACATGCTACGTCCCGCCTTATCTTTTCTCCTAATTCAAATCGGGGATGTTCTTGAATACCACGAAAATTTGGAACATTCACTCCTAGGTTTTATTTGCTGTGAACTCAGCTGACCTAGTGAGTAATTAAATTAGCCCTTTCATGTGTTTTTCATTATTTTTTTGGTGTGGTAATGTCATGTGATTATTTGTCTCGATACGCTGATATTATTATTATTATCACATCTTGGGTAATCAGAAGAGAAAGGGGGGGATGAGAGCCTGTTACAGTTTTCATACTGGCTGTGCCCTTTTCTATGGTTGTTTCACCCCCCTGCCGAACACTGATTGCACTGGTATAAATTGAAGAAAGGAGAAGTTGTCAAGGCCAAGTGGGGGAACCGGGCCAACCCGGATTTGCTCCTTTGCCACTTCGAAAACTCCACGATTGGAAAAGAAAATTACACGAGACATGAGAGATGGTATAAATGGCCCAACTCAAAAAAATCGATTGCGGCTAAACAGCTGGGCCAATTTTGACAAAATAAAAACCATTCGACGCAGAAGTTAATGTTCTTAAAAACGCTTCGAATACAATTTCTATAGGATGCATTGTTTAGGAGTTTATAGCGAAAAACTAAACAAAGAATCAACTTTTTAACCAATTTGGTAAAATTTGCCCAAATTCAGAAATTGATTGCGGCTAAACGACTGGGCGGATTTAGACAAAATAAAAACCATTCAACACAGAATTTAATGTTCTTTTAAACCGTTACGAGGAAATGTTTCTGTAGAATGTGTCGTTTAGAAGTTATAAGCAAAAAAAACTGAAAAAGTGCGAACATTTCGCGTTTTTTTAGTCCCAAAAATTAAGCAGAAGTTAGAATCCATCGCAAACTCACAGGACTCTTATTTGGGACCCCCAAACGGTATTAAAATACATTCCAGCTTTGGACGATTTTTCGGGATGCATATGTCTAATTTGCCTGGGCTAATGTTGTCCACTCAGAAGTCGTTAACTACCTTGTGGGACTTAGATGTATTAGTAATTGAGGAGCAATAATGAGATCCAGCAAGTCTGAGGTGAAACACCTAGCCAAAGACCATTTTGAGAAAACTGTTTGTGTAAATGAAGATGGAAGGTATGAGGTTCAGTTGCCCGGGTTAGAAGATCACCCACCCTTTCCGGGGAATTTCAACCTGGCAAAGCGCAGATTGGACTCGACAGTGAAGAAGATGGCGGGCAGTAATTCTTGTGAGCGTTATGATGCTGTGTTGACTGAATGGTTAAGGGATGATGTTATAGAAGAAATACCAAGAGAAGAGTGGGACAATGAACATTATCTTCCTCATAGGCCTGTTTTTAAAGAAAATAGTTCAACCCCCATTCGGCCAGTCTTCGATGCTTCAACAAGAGAGCAAGGGTGCCCGTCTCTAAACCAATGCATTGACAAAGGCATTAACTTGATCGAGTTAATTCCACCACTTTTGCTTCGCTTCCGACTTCATGAGATAGGAGTGACAGCAGATATAAAAAAAAGGCTTTCTTGCAGATCAGTCTTGCTAGAGAGGACAGAGACTTTCTAAGATATTTGTGATTTGGCAAGTCTGGTAACTTGAGAATATTTCGACACACCCGAGTAGTTTTCGGTGTGACTTGCAGTCCCTTTCTGTTGTGTGCTGTTATAGAACACCATCTAAAGATCTGTTCGATGCCCAGAAAAGATGGAAGTTCTCCCTATTCCTCAACTACTATTACTATACTGCTGAAGTATTTCTATGTGGATAATTGTGTAGCAAGTGTTCGTGATGAAAAGGAGCTAGATTGCTTCATAAAGGAATCCACTGATATATTTACTAAGGGCAAGTTTGATTTAAGTGGGTGGGAGTTTACCAATCCTGAACTTCCATTGAAAGGCATTATGCCTACTGCAGTTTTAGGTCTTCTTTGGGACAAGAAGGAAGATGTCTTGTTTGTGAACACAGATTTTTGGAAAAGTGAAGACATGAACAGGATCACTAGAAGATCAGTATTATCTTTAGCACAGAGGTTATTTGATCCCATTGGCTTCTTTTTTAATGTCCAGTACACTCTTCCCCAAGATTCTCCTCCAAAAGTCTTGGATAACAAACAAACAAAAATGGTGGAGTGACGATTGTACAGAGCAGTCCCAGTCCATCTTCTCCTGAAGATGACAGCAAACCCTAGATCATCCTAAGTCCAAAGCAGATTAATATGACTCCTCTGTAAGTTGAACTACTGGTGAAAGAATTCACTGTGTGAATCCAAAACTAAAAACTTATATCTCTCTGGTATTGTGGAGGAACAGAAAAAGAAAATAGATAGTCTGGAACATGGGAAGCAGGAATTGGAGACGGTTGGGAGCAAAATAAGTCGTGGCACAAAGTTAGATGCTCAAATCCAGGCTGGCAGTAGCTCCAAGAGCAATGCAGCAGTGGAAGGGACCGAGGCAGACCTAACATTCAAGTTGGAGGAAGCAGAGAAGGTCATCCGACGGGTACGGCGAGATAACGACGAACATCGAAGAGAGGTGAGCAAGAAAGGCCCAGAACTGGCGGCGATTGGCCGTTCTGAAGGCCTTATGGTGACGCCAAAATCCGATCTCTTGCTTCGCATAGCACAGCTTGAACATCAGGTTCTTACAAGAACAACATCAAATTATGGTGGCTAGCTTACATCAGGAGGTTGAGCAGCTCAGACAGAGGAACAGAGATCTGCAGTTTCAGCTTGTATTCACAAAAGGTGGAGCACCCGATTGTGATACTGCTTATGCCACTGATTTAGGAAAAGGACTACGGTATCAACAACAATTAATCGAAAGCTTGAGGCAACGGTTCAGAACTGAGTATCTAGGTCAACCCAAACTTACTTCCAAGATTCAGAAACACGACCTGATGACTGGGGAAGTTCTAATAGGCTCAGACAACAGCAAGAAAATTGACTGGCCTATTGCTATTGTACAGGAATTTATCCCAGGGAAGGATGGAGTGGAAATAGTGGCACGGTTAAAGAAATCATCTGGAACTCTGATTCGGCCAGTCCAAAGACTTTGTCCTTTAGAGATCTCATCTGGAGCTTGGAGTAGTGGTAACCAGTCGACCCTACCTGTAGAAGACCAGTCACCGTTGGAACATGTAGCTGAGGATATACCTGTAGTTGGCTATTCCATGGTGAAGACAAGATGTGGAAGAAAAATAAAAGTGCCATCAAGGTTTTCGGAGTGAACTGTAAATAATGTGTGATGAGACAAATGTCTCAAGGTGGGAGTGTGTTGAGGACTGTTATATCTTTCGAGAGGGTGAAGGACTTTGGTCATTACTCTTTGTTTTTCCTTTTATTCCAAGCGGGCTCTGTATATTACTCTGTGGTCTGTTTCGAAGGACATGACTGATCATTTTCTCATTTGATTTATTGCAAATAAAATAAGTACGGTATTATAAAAGAACCTATACGCCGGTTAGGCTTTCGATAGTTACAGTTTCGTAACAACTTAGGCTTCCCACGCGGGGAACGGAGAGCGGGACGTGCACTCTGCTGCATGACGTCACGCACTCACCGTCTCCGTATCGCATAACGCCAGACCCCAGGAGTAAACTCAGACTCAACAGACTCCATTACCCTTTAACTTAGGCTTCCCACGCGGGGAACGGAGAGCGGGACGTGCACTCTGCTGCATGACGTCACGCACTCGCCATCTCCGTAACGCCAGACCCCAGGAGTAAACTCAGACTCGGTGCATATGCACTGATCAACATAATGACCTCATACACGCGGTAACCGTAACGCATAACGGTAGAGCAAAGCATAACGATGAAGACGACAAGATAATTTGCCATTATAAAAATACATTCATTATACATTCTAAAAGTCTGTTTCAGTTTTTTGCGTGTTTCTCGCTTCACGTGTGGATGACTCTAACTTCCTCACATGGCAGCAACTTCCGTCTTCTTGACGTCTTCTCATTGATAGGCTGGTGAATATCATATGGTAGCGACATTAGACTCTTACATACCGGTCAGGTGTCTGTCACGCCTTCCTTCCAGTCTCTTCTGGTCTACGACAACTAAGCCTGATGTCATCAACAACTGGAGTTTCCTAGTGGGCTCATCTTCGCCAGTCATCCTTGTCAGAACTACGAGGTCTGTTAGAAAGGTATCTGACCTTATTCTTTTTTCTTTTGCGAAAACCTGACGGATTTGAATCAAGCTCTTGTCGGTATTTCATTGCAAGGACTGGGATTTGGTTTCCGGGTCGTACCTGCACACCCAGGACTCGTCACCAGTCATTATGGTGTCCACTGTTTGTGGAGTCCAGTATGTCCTGTGAGACTTCAACACGAAGTTGCTTTTGCTCCGCGATCAGCAGCTTCGGCACGGACATTCTACATTGTACTCATCGTCTGCTTCGAGTCTACGTGAGAACCAGCCAGGCCTCTGCTCCACGCTCTCCGGGGGCCACCAGGCCCCATCTCCTCTCTGAGCTATGTAATCTACAAGCAATCTACTGCCACGTGAGGCAGTTTTATCATTTCAAATGATATTGTCGACTTCATCGTTATGGTTTGGTCTACCGATATACGTTACGGTTACGGAGAGGAAATGTACTAAGTTTGCACTTGAGCGTATGACGTCATCATGTTTTCAGTGCATATGCACCGAGTTTGAGTTTACTCCTGGGCTATGACGTTATGCGATACGGAGACGGAGAGCGTATGGCGTCATCATGTTGTTCAGTGCATAGGCCTATGCACCGAGTCTGAGTTTACTCCTGGGCTATGGCGTTATGCGATGCAGAGACGGAGAGCGCGTGACGTCATGCAGCAGAGTGCAACTCCCGCTCTCCGTTCCCAGCGTGGGAAGCCTAAGTTAATGGGTAATGGAGTTTGTTGAATGACTCCTGGAGCTTCGGGCGAAGCGAGAAGCCCTCCTGCCTTTCTAACATGTGTAGCATTTGTAGCATGCGTCATTCGAAATGATATAAAGCCTAATCTTTCAGACTGACTGAAACTTTTTTAAAGTAGGCCTATATTTTATACAAAAGAAAGTTTAAGCTTTCTTTTAAACCTCTTCATTCATCATCAGCTGGAAGAACCACAAAAGTTAAGTACATTTTTGAACTTTAGAACAAACTTCAATATTACCATGAATTTATAAGCAACAAAAGGTAATACTGCAAACGTTGGCATATTTCACTCAGGGTCCTGTCACAGCTTCAGCTTCACTCAAACAACGCTCAACCATAAAAGGTATGAAAATCATTATGGCCATCTTAATCAATCAATGTTTATTAAACAAAATAATGTTCATTGCGTGTATCAACTACATTGTACAGGGTCTTTCATATAAAGTAAGAACGGCGAGCGGCGGTTTTGTCATTCGCTGCTGAAACCGGCTTGGCGGAGCTTGTGACGCGCCACGGCCCCCTGCTGTAGTATTGAAAGCGCGCGCATAGTACAAACTTGACCTTGCAATAAGCGTGCAGGTGTTGTCAGTCGCCAGTCTGAACCACAGCTGCTAACATGTTGAGACAGTTATCATTGCAACATCGTATTTTTGTATGTAAAATTTATTTTAATTACGATTCGGCTCGGCGGGTACGTGATGCATTTGTTCAGCAATTTCCTGATGAAGTGCCACCTTCACTAGCACAGATTCACGTAATTGTAAATAACTTTGACATTACTGGTTCAGTGCTCAATAAAAAACACAAAATAAACAAGAAGTTCCGTGAAGAACTATACAGCCTACTTTTCATGCCAATGATTATTCTACAGAATATGAACCTATCTAGAATAATGACGAAATTAAGTTGGTAATATCGAAATATCTAATTAGTTCAAAATATACCTGGTATAATGTAGCCTAATAGAGCACTACAGTTGGCAGCCCTGGTGACTGAATATATTCTTAGTTCCATATTCATTTTCTTAGCCTTAAGGTACAGAATACAAAATTTGGTTGAAGTCCAATGGACGTTACATGCAGTTAGACATTGGATCTATCAGCACGCGTAAAAGCATGCAGCCAACAATGTCATGCGTGTGCTGGTCAGAAATAATCTGAAATATTATGATATCTTGTTGTGCTAATTTTGGATGAAATATATTTGTTAGTACAGAAGTTACATGTATTTTAAAATTGGACATATCAGCAGGCATAGAATCATGTTGGCAGCACTGCCTTGTATTAATTACTCCAAATTAATCTAGAATGTCAGGTGCTATACGTGTGCAAAGTATAGAGCTGTTGGAAAAAGGAAGCTTGTAGTTTAACGTGACCGTTAATCTCGCGATCATAAGCCACGGGACCTCCGTTTTACGTGGAATCCGAACCACAGGACATGGCATTTTACATCGAAAATCTCACATGCAGTGACCGGGAATCGAACCCGGTCCGCCTTGGTGAGAGGCATACAGCTTGACCGCTGCGCCACCACGCCCCCAGAGCTGTTGGCTTGCATACTTTCTGATATATTGATATTAGGGTAGAAAAAAAATATAGACATCATTTATTAACAGTTGGCAGCCCTGATTGCTCTTAACAATACTAATAGTAATATCTGTTATGGTACACATAGCACATACGAAATTTGGTTGAAATCCAACTGATAGTATAGAAGTTGTGTGTATTTAAAAATTGGTACTATCAGCAGGTTTATAATCATGTTGGTAGAACTGACGTATATAAGTTACTCCAAATTAATCAAAAATGTCAGAATATGCGTGTGCGTAGTTTAAAGGTGTTGGCTTGCATACTTTCTGATATATAAGTATTTGGATGAAAAAAAATAGAGAGAGCAATTATTAACAGTTGGCAGCCCTGGTGGCCTTAAGAATATGCTCAGTCATATCTGTTTATGTACAGATATTACATACAAAATTTGGTTGAAATCCAATTGATAGTGTAGAAGTTATATGCACTTAAACATTGGACCTATCAGAAGGCTTAAAATTATTTTGGCAACACTGTCATGGTTAGCCTCCTGGAAATTAAACTGAAATAGTCTTATCTACATGTGTGCCAATTTTGGAATAGCTCCCATGCATACCTTGCAAGATATCCAACATGGAGCTCAAATTTCTAGTGCGTTTTTTCAGCAGTTGGTAGCACTGACATCATTTTCAAATATGGACGTGAGATATTCCGGTGCACATCTTTACTCATACTAAATTTGGTTTTGATTGCTGCAGCCGTTTAGGAGTTGATAGGGGGGGGACACACACACAGCCAGACAGACAGACAGAAGGACAGACAGACAGACAGACAGACAGACACACATGTTCCCGGATCGATCTCATAAGTCTACTTTTTCCTCATTTTTGCAAAATGTGAAAAGTAGGCTAAAAATCAGAAAAAATACAGTGGCATGACTCACTCGCGTCAGCCAAAATGTGGTTACCAGATACAATGCCTGTATAACCCAGGAAGGACGACACTTCCAGCAACTTTTATAAGGTAATATTTCATAGAAGATTGTACACACGCTTAAAGCAGGGGGCCATGGCTCGCCACAAGCTCGGTCAAGGCCACCACACTAGCGGATAACAAACCCGCCGCTTGGCGTTCTTACTTTATATGAAAGACCCTGTAGTGTTCTTCAGCTGAGAAACAATAACATTCAAACTCATAAACGTAACAATTGCGAGTGTATGATGTAATTATCTCTCTGTTAACTTACAGCTATGTTAGACAAGTAAAATTATGAATTCATTGCTCTATTAACGTAGGCTACGTTTGCACTAGCAAGTTATTGCAGAAATAACTTGCAAAGGAACTTGATAGTGTAAACGTAGTTAATTGTTATTTAATTATTGTGAGCAAATAAATATCTAATTAGAATTACCATTCATCTGACTAATGGTTAATTTGCGTTAAATAACTACCAAAATCTTTGATGATTGATAATCATCTATAGGCCTACATAAAAATTGAAATTTGAAAATTTCCTCCTATATATCATGCAAAACCGTGAATATATGTAAGACAAATGTGCGTTGTCGCAAATAAGTTGTCAGGGAAATTTATCCATAATTTTATTTGACACGTTTTGTGCGCAAATTCAATCCAGTTATACGCTATATATGAATGGGTTATTGAGTGCAAGTAAAAGGTCAAAACACTCTCCTTTGCCTTATGGTTGGAAACATCAATTAACTTTCTTATCGCCGTAACTGCGTTAAGTGTTCACGTTTGAAGGTTTCGAATTTAAACCAGCGTCTTTTGTCGTGAATTTAACCATCAAGACCATTTCTCAACACAGACGTCCATTGTTCTGGACCAACAAGCATTACATCAGGTGACCTTCGCAATAAGACAGCATTCAAAAAATATGTTGCAATCTCTTTCTGCATGTCTGCAAAAGCTATTCAACTTGAGCCAGTCACAAGGTTTCATATCTGCATTGCGTCGCTAAATCTCCCGAAGAGAGGTACTGGTAAGCCAAAATGTTTTTGGCGACAACGCAAGCATATCGTGAACTGTTGGACCTAATCAGGCCACATCATTCGGTCGATTTCAAAAAGAATGCCTCACAACATCATCATCACCATAATTTTCATCAGCTAAATATCCTTCCAGCGAGCCAAGAAGGTAGATGCCTCATCTAATTCTATCGTAAACTTCTTTTCTTTCTATATCTTGTAACTTCGTTGTTTTCGTTGCAAATTTGAACTAACCACCTTCTTCTGGGACGGGGCTGGCTGCATGGCTCAGCGGTAACGTTCTCGCTTGCTGTGTCCAAGGTTGTTGTTTGAGTCGTCAGTCTTTTGAGTGATTTGATGCAGCACTCCACACCTCCCTGTCCTGAGCTAATCGTTTCATCTCTACACAGCTACCACACCCTACATCCGAGACAATCTGATTAACATATTCTAACCTTGGTCTGCCCCTACAGTTCTTGTCCTCGACCCTTCCTTCCATAACTAAGCTTGCTATTCCTGGATGTCTTAGTATGTGTCCTACCAACCTATCTCTTCTCTTCATTAGCAGTCGCCAGAAACATATCTCCTCTCCCACTCGTCTTAATACCTCTTCGTTTGTAACCCTATCTACCCATCTGATCTTCATCATTCTCCTGTAATACCACATTTAAAACGCTTCAATTCTCCTCTTTTCTGCTGCATCAATAGTCCAAGTTTCACTTCCATAGATTGCCTCGCTCCAGAAAAAGGCTTTCAAAAACGACTTCCTAATACCTAAATCTATATTCGATGTCAACAGATTCCTTTTTTGTAGAAATGCTTTCCTTGCCTGAGCCTACCTCCTTTTTATATCCTCTTTGCTTCGACCATAACTTTTTATTTTGTTTCCAAGGTTGCCCGATCGAATCGTGGCGCAGCCAGTTGCATTTGCGGATGCGCAAATGCGAGGGAACCATGCCAGTAGATTTACTGACACATTAAAGATCACCTTCGGGGCAAAATTCGGGCATTCCGGCGTCCCTATAAGCCGCAGTAGTTAAAAGAGACGTAAAACCAATTACATTATTATTATTATCCTTTTCAAGTACTCTCTGGGAATTCGTGTCTCCGGCACATGGCAAAACCATTCTTTCTTCCATTGTTAAGGTCACCTCTATATTATATCCCTCCTAATGCAGTCATTCCTAATTCTGTCCATTCTCGTATTTTGCATAGCAGATCGTAAAAATTTCATTTCACAAGCCTGTAATTTGCCAATGTCTATATCCAGAGCTGCATTTTGTAAAATGGCTAATGTGTTTAAGATCCATTACTTCTCGATGGAAACAAAATTAAGATTTCTACGTTGCTATACATTTTCCATTCTTTTCTATGGAGCTGAAACCTGGACTTTGACCGAGACAATGGGCAAGCGACTTGAGGCATTTGAGATGTGGCTCTACAGAAGAATGTTCAGAGTACCATGGACAGATAAAATTACAAACAATGATATTCTACACAAAATTAAGAAAGAAAACGAAATCCTGAAAACAGTAAAATGCTGAAAGCTACAATACTTAGGTCATGTAATGAGGAATGGATACAGGTATAAACTGCTGCAGAACATTCTTGAAGGAAAGATTCCTGGTAAAAGAGGACGGGTAAGAAGAAGTACATCTTGGCTTGGAAACTTAAGAACATGGACTTCACACACGAGTGAAGAACTATTCAGAACATCCAAAACTGACATAACTATGATGGTCACCAACATCCAGAACGGATAGGCACAAGAAGGAGAAGAAGAAGAAGATCTCCAATAAGGGACAACTCTCTAAGCTGTATGTCATAATTGGCAGAAGGAATGATTTGAAAATCATGGGAGTTGCTTTGTTTCAAACAATGTTCCGCACTTGGTAAAATAAGTAGAACCCTTTGACAAACTATTTTACAGGACAACTCAATTTCGATTGACATTTCATTCCTCCTAACGCTTCACACTTTGGAGGATTGTGGATCGCAGAAGTAAAATCAATGACAAATCATCTTAAACGAGTGATTGTAAACACACTTCTGAAGTATTTTGTTGACTCAAGCATAAGCAAGTCTAAATACAAGACGTCTCATTTGCTTCAATCATGTATGTCCCACACGATCTTCAGATCTCAACCCCTGGATATTTCCTTACCGAATTAGCCTTAACCAGTTTCCCAAAATTGACACTGACCAACGTAACAATCTACTTTCAAGCTGGCAGTTGATTTGGAAGAAATGATCTTAAGGTTATCTGCACGAGTCACAGCACTGGACGAAGTGAGCAGTCATAGTACAACACCTCAGCCATGAATAGTGATACTTCCGGAGCGAGATTTCATCACAGTGAATACTGACAGGTATTGATGGCATCGTGAGAGTCGTCAGTATATGAACACAGCCACTAGTAATTTAAAGTATTGCTTGAGTTCATTCAATCTAGCGAAACACATCGCGGAGGAGTAGGCATATGCCTATTTATTTTTCAGTGATATGTTGGCAACGGAGTTTTAGGAATATACAAATAGATAATGGTTGTCAAAGCTTTGAGTATTCCTTAGAAATGTGTCGATGGTTTGTCCATCTGCGAAATCCAGCCGGAAAGTAAAATATGCCAGCATGTACAGTCCATTATAATCCAAACAAGATACTCATTATATACCGTGAGCTCGGAGCATCGCACTGAGATTCTTCAACTGGGCTCCATCCCAGGCCCCACCATATAACACTCACTATACCACGGAGCATCGCACTGAGATCCTCCAACTGGGCTCGATCCCTGACCCCACCATTTAACACTCACTGTACCACGGAGCATCGCACTGAGATCCTCCAACTGGGCTCGATCCCTGGCCCCACCATATAACACTCACTGTACCACGGAGCATCACACTCAGATCCTTCAACTGGACTCGATCCCTGACCCCACCATATAACACTCACTGTACCACGGAGCATCGCACTGAGATCCTCCAACTGGGCTCGATCCCTGGCCCCACCATATAACACTCACTGTACCACGGAGCATCGCACTGAGATCCTCCAACTGGGCTTGATCCCTGGCCCCACCATATAACACTCACTGTACCACGGAGCATCGCACTGAGATCCTCCAACTGGGCTCGATCTCTGGCCCCACCTTATAACACTCACTGTACCACGGAGCATCGCACTGAGATCCTCCAACTGGGCTCGATCCTAGGCCACACTATATAACACTCACTGTACCACGGAGCATCGATCTGAGATCCTCCAACTGGGATCGATCCCAGGCCCCACCATATAACACTCACTGTATCACGGAGCATCGCACTGGGATCCTCCAACTGGGCTCGATCCCTGGCCCCACCATATAACACTCACTGTACCACGGAGCATCGCACTGAGCTCATACAACTGGGCTCGATCCCAGGCCTCTCCACATAACACTCACTGTACCACGGAGCATCGCACTGAGATCCTCCAAATGGGCTCGATCCCTGGCCCCACCATATAACACTCACTGTAGCTCGGAGCATCGCACTGAGATCCTCCAACTGGGCTCGATCCCTGCCCCCACCATATAACACTCACTGTACCACGGACCATCGCACTGAGATCCTCCAACTGGGCTCGATCCCTGCCCCCACCATATAAGACTCATTGTACCACGGAGCATCGCACTGAGATCCTCCAACTGGGCTCGATCCCTGGTCCCACGATATAACACTCACTGTACCACGGAGCATCGCACTGAGATCCCCCAACTGGGCTCGATCCCTGACCCCACCATATAACACTCAATGTACCACGGAGCACCATCTGGGCTCGATCCCTGACCCCACCATATAACACTCACTGTACCACGGAGCATCGCACTGAGATCCTCCAACTGGGCTCGATCCCTGACTCCACCATATAACTCTCACTGTAGCTCGGAGCATCGCACTGAGATCCTCCAACTTGGCTCGATCCCTGACCCCACCATATAACACTCACTGTAGTTCGGAGCATCGCACTGAGATCCTCCAACTAGGCTCGATCCCTGGCCCCACCATATAACACTCACTGTACCACGGAGCATCGCACTGAGATCCTCCAACTGGGCTCGATCCCTGACCCTACCATATAACACTCACTGTAGCACGGAGCATCGCACTGAGATCCTCTAACTGGGCTCGATCCCTGACCCCACCATATAACACTCACTGTACCACGGAGCATCGCACTGAGATCCTCTAACTGGGCTCGATCCCTGACCCCACCATATAACACTCACTGTAGCACGGAGCATCGCACTGAGATCCTCCAACTGGGCTCGATCCCTGGTCTCACCATATAACACTCACTGTAGCACGGAGCATCGCACTGAGGTCCTCCAGCTCATGAATCCTGCCCTTTGTTCGAGAACTTGCCTCCGCTGTTATTTTTTGTACCAGAGATAATAGTTGATTTAAGTGTGATTTATAAGCACACAGAATCCTTCATCATTTCATTTAAAAAAACAAGTCCACCGTCATATTTATATACATAGATTTTTATTAGTTTCTGAAGTATTTTAATTTAATTTGACACTTTGTTTATAAAAAAAATACACACAGAGAGCAGCGACGCAAGTTTCATCTGTGCATGTAAATAAGTTCGACATAAACGATCCTTTGTATTCACCTCAAAATACTCATTTGCAGGCAAGACTTAAATTATTCTGCGCATTAATTAAATTGAAGTCTCCGACGTTCCTAATCTTATATCCTGTATCTTCCTCATTCATCACCCCAACAGAAGTTCGAGAGATTTAGCGAGGTGGATGGAATTTGTTAACTTAAAACACGGATAAGTTGGTTGGAAATCGAATTTGTACAGGTTTACAAATAGATAGAATGTAAACAGCTGTGTATATCAATTAAGTAGATTGCTGCCAAATCCTGGGATAGAGAATTGCGTATGTTTTATGATCTAATAATAATAAATCTCAACCGATAGACTGCATATCTCTCTTCAGCACATCCATGTGCTGGAATTTGAGGTTAATTGAGTGCGGTAGATCTGTATGTCTACAGGAGCCTCCGTGGTTTAGGCGGCAGCACGCCGGCCGCTGGGTCCGTGGTTCAAATCCCGGTCACTCCGTGTGAGATCTGTGCTGGACAAAACGGAGGCAGATAGGTTTTTCTCCGGGTACTCCGGTTTTCCCCTGTCGCAATATCATTCTAGCAACACTCTCCACTATCATTTCATTTCATCTGTCATTCATTTAATCATTGCCCCAGAGGAGTGCGACAGTATTCGGCAGCCGGCACACTTCATATCCTCGCCGCTAGATGGGGCTTCATTGATCCCATTCCTGACACGGTCGGAGACTGGAAGCAGGCAGTGGATTTTCATAGATCTGTATGTCGACTCTCGGCTGCGTATATTGACTGCAGTCATTCTCAGTGGATTATTTCCTCAGTATTTCCTTCTTGGCGTATGAGGCGACAGTGTAGCAGTGCGCGTAAAATTGCTCATCATGACCGCGAAGATCGGATGTTCGAATTCCGGCGCTTACAGTGGGCATCCTGAGTGTGGATTTACACACTCCTTCTAGGAAAATGCCTGGATTGTACTTTATTAAACGTCCCTAGGCATCTTCCCAATCCTCGACCCTAACCATTCCAATTACACACACTGCTACAGTCAATCTAGAAACACAGGTTGGTTCCTCAGTTAAGGGGCTGCGACAACGCGGTCATTTAGGTTAGCCCCATGTACTTTGGGTGTGTGTAGAATCTGCCTGATAACCGGTGTTTATTGTGATGGCTGTATTAGTGTCTATTATCTGTTTTTAATTCAAGTAAAGAGAGCAGACATTGAATTTACAAATAGTTCCTACTTTTTCCGCCAAACGCCACCGTGAACGACTACTAGTTCTGAACTTGGTTACTAGTTGCCACCGCATTAGGCTCCTGACGACGAACGTTGGAACCTAAGAGCGTTAGTCAAATATAACCTATAATTTAGCTTGACACAAGTGTAATTAGTGGAAGGTTCTTTAACATGCCATAAATCTATGACATGGGACCACCTGCTTTAGGCCTACTTCCACTCCAAAGGAAGGAATACTGAGGGATATTTAACGCTCTTAAAAGATCCGACGACTTTGTTCGGGTTTGAACCCGCGATCTTTGGCATAGAAGCTCAGCATGCTACCAACTACGCCACCGAAGCCGCCAGAAACAGACATATTGAATACTTCCTCCCAAGTACTCGGGGCTGATGATCGAGATGACCCAAGCCCTAAAACAAATTAACAATGACTCTAGTCTCTCTATCCACCAACCAGGGGATATGGTGGAGGTGCAGTGATCAGCTGCTTGCCTCTCACCATTGCGGAGCGGGTTCGATTCCCGGCCAATGTTTGTGAGATTTTCGAAGTGAAATATCACCTTCTGTGGTGCGGATTACACGTAAAGTGGAGGTCCTGTGGCTCATGATCGCGAGATTAAGCGATCATGTAAAACTACAAGCTTGTGTGGTGCGGCGATTAGAAATGATTTGAGCCTTGCCTGTGATGGATCCCGATATCAAATTTTACATTTACGCACCCAATAATTCTGGAATTATAAGTCCTGTTGTTGCTTAGTGTAAACTGACAAAAAAAAAAAAGAATTCATGCTTATTTGTCATGAATCAGTATGAAAGTGTTTAAATTTAAAAACCTCGGGAAAGTTAAAAAGACACACACAAAATTTCAATCTTGTGAGGTATTTACTTATTTAGTGCATGCCACATTAAAACATTAAATTTTCACATACATGAAATTTGATAAAAATTCCAGCTATTAAAGTACAACTATCTACATAATAGTGCATTATGCAACGAGCCTATAATGGCAATAATTAAGGCACGAGTATGTTTATAAAACGAGCGTATGCGAGTTTTATAATTTCCATACGAGTGTCTTAATTACCATTATAGGCGAGTTGCATACGACTGTTTATGTTCGACGATAATTATTATAACTATTTTATGTTCGAACATAAATATTCATAAATATCTGTCGAGATTTCGCCAGTTTTATGTACTGAACAGAGCGCATGGGACGCAGAGAATACCTTGTATTTGATCATGGCCTTCTCGAATACCCCACTATGACACCAGGTCACGGAGTGAAATTTAAATTAGAAGGCCTTGGAACTCAATGCAGGTGCGATGATATCCTTATCTACTTGGTCAAACAACTGTTTCGTGAGCTGTGATTGGTGGGAGAAACTGTTTCATAATGAAAATTAGTGTTATAATGACCATCATATGATACAGTTTTCTGACATATAATAGTCAGGGTCGAACATAATAGTACATTATGCAACGAGCCTATAATGGCAAAAATTAAGACACGAGTATGTTTATAAAATGAGCGTATGCGAGTTTTGTAATTTCCATACGACTGCATACGACTGTTTATGTTCGACGATAATTATTATAACTATTTTATGTTCGAGCATAAATATTCATAAATATCTGTTGAGATTTCGCCAGTTTTATGTACTGAACAGAGCGCATGAGACGCAGAGAATGCCTTGTATTTGGCCATGGCCTCCTCGATTGCCCTACTATGACACTAGGCCAGGCAGTGAAATTTAAATTAGAAGGCCGTGGAACTCAGCGCATCTAATTATCTAATTGGTCAAACAACTGTTTCTTGAGCTCTGATTGGTTGGAGAAACTGTTTCATAATGAAAAATAATGTTATAATAAGCCTCATTATAGTGCAGTGTTCTGACATATAATAGTCAGGGTTGAACATAAACCTATATATAATACAAATATTCAAGTTCTTTATGTGGCATACAGCGTCTGCACAATATGCATGGTTTGGGCACTCGATCACTAAGTGAACTGTTTCCCAGCACCACTGTCACATTTAGGAGAAGGAACTTTTCCTCACTTATGAAGCGTATCTGCATATCTTCCATGGCCAGTGCGGATACGATTGAGGGCTGTCCAGACAACACGAGATTGATCAAATCCTGGTGGTTTTCGCAGGATACAGGGCATGTTACGACATCAATCAGGGCAGTGTTGTTGCCAATTTTGGCTCCAGGAGAGGCGAATGTCGAACTTCTCTTCTGACAGAATTCTGGCTGTGGAAATAGCAGGGTGTCTTGATCTGAGCCGTTTTCGCTCCACGTAGGCTGCATCGTTTAACACAGGCAGCTGGGGATTATCCATTATCTTCTGATATTTTCGTACGATAGCACTCTTCCTTCTAGCATCAGGCGGTGGGATATGACTCAGTATGGGCAGCCAGTAAGTGAGAGTAGATTGTAAGTTACATATATAGTAGACTAGTTGCTACCACAGATAGGATAGATGGTTGGTTCCTCAGTTTAGGGGCTGCGACAACGCGGTTATGTAGCCCCGTGTATTTTGGGTGTGCGTAGAATCTCTCTGATAACCGGTGTCAATTGTGATGGCTGTATTAGTGTGTGTTATCTGTTTTTAATTCAAGTATGGACTGCAAACATTCGATTTTCAAGTAGTTCCAACTTTTGCTACCAAACGCCACCCTCAACGGCCAACTAGTTCTGAAATTTGTTACTAGATGCCACCGCAGTCGGCTCCTGACGACCAACGTTAGAATCTTAGAATGATAGTCAAATCAAACCTATAATTTAGCTTCGCACAGGTGTAATTAGTGGAATGTTCTTTATCATGCCATAAATCTATGACATGGGCCCGCCGGCTTTACTTTCCCTCCGAAGGAAGGCATATTTAGGAATTTTTAACGCTCTTAAGATAGGATAGAATTAAATAAAAAAAGAATATTACCATTCCAAGATACGAGTGCTGGTGGTCGAAAAAGAAACTAATCTTTGTTTAAGTGTGGTTGTCAGGTATAACTCAACTCTTGTGGCTTAGGTCATCTTTCTCCTCTCATCTCTCTGTCACACTGCGAAACAATTTTAGAATCGCACCATCCTTCATTTGCCTATTATTATTATTTTGTCTGTGTAACATAACGCGCGCAATGCTGCAGACTGCACTCTGTCGTCAATGTGCCCCCTCCTCGTCCCGCAAGGCTCTAGCTGCTACGATCAAGAAACGCTGGCGGCACTCGTATCTAGAAAGGCTAATACAACCTCCGCTTTAAACTCACAAGAAGAAAGTCACAACACGTATATTTTCAATACAAGAAGTTGCACAAGATTCGATCATAGAGTGTAAAAAAATAGACTTATTGGAGGACTTCCTTCGAAGAAACTAACTAAATAATGGATTGACTAGAGTGATCCCGTGCGGCCATAGAAGAAGAAGATGATGATAATAATAATAATAATAAGAAGAAGAATAGTTATTGTGCCAGTGATGGCCGGGTGGCGTCTTTGTCAGCCGCAGAAAGATACCCGCTAGTATTAGAGCACGGTGTCTAATATTTCAACACTAAGTGACTGGGCCCGGATTTTGAAGACCTAAAATGTTAAATCAATTACGTATAAAATGACCCTAAAACTTTGAAAAATCACCTTTAAATCTCCTGTCACTTTTACTTCACATATTTTGTAGAAAAGAAGTTCACCATCGCTTGAAAAAATATCGCCACCAAATTCGGAAATTATTTCATTCAAATGAGAAGCCACTATGCTAGTCTATAAAAACCAGTGTGGACACTATCCTAGTGAACATAAACCAGTGTAGACACTATCCTTAGTCTACTTAAACTAGTGTATACGCTAACAAAGAAAACAGTTCTCGTAATTATGTTTATTTTAATGCTTGCCCGGTCGATTCCATCCACTCAGTGTAATGGAAATCTCTTGTGATGTAGCACAATTTACTTTTAATAACCAAAAGAACGCCAACGCGTTTAAAATGTCCTCTGGCGTGTTAAATTTGTGAAGCTTTGCTTGAAGCACTTTCAATGGTAGAGGAAGATTAAAGGGGAGAAATATCACTAGGAATTGAGGAACAGACCCTTAACTGACCTCGTCTATGTTTTTATCCGACTTTAGCGAGGACTTGTCCATCTCGAAGAAGTTCAGCCCTCAATCCCTCCTAATGGATCCCCTTTCATGAGACTCTTTAAATTAGTGAGTCCATCAAAAAGTTCTCAAAAGCATCGCATGATGTCCTTAACTACAAGTCTCTCAAGTCATACATAACCGTATCGCGCTTTGAAGTCATATCGCAACTTCATGAGTTCTGTTTCACAGGAAGGTAAAGGGAGGGAATTATCGTGAAAGATCTGGTCTCCTTTCATTTCTAAAAGATCTTTAAAGACTCTCTGCATTGAATAAAATTGGGTAAATAGTAATTTAAGTAGATGTTTAGATTGTACATATTTCAGACTTGTATATCGCAGTGCTTTTAAGACCTACTTGTGCAATCTAACTAATGGGGAGTTCTGTGTTTCCACTGCACTCAAACCCTCGCCAAGCAAAGCTTATCACCTTGAATATCAAAAGAGATTCTTTTCATAAAAACATATTCTGTTAGATTAGTGGTAGGAGCAATGGTGGGAACACTGGCGCTTCTGTAAGTCTTCGAACACAATTGCACAGTTTAATATACATCGTGTCTAGCCTACAGCACTTGCAACTCCAATCGTTTCACCTTCAAACCCGCGAAGTAAGAGTTTATTGGGATTAAACCAGAGATAATGAAAGTCGATGGGTGGGTGGGGGGCAGTTTTAAGCCACTTTACTCTGGTGGCGTGACTCTAATTTGGTTTCTTTAATGTTTGGTTTTAAGCCACAACTCTGGTGGGTCGACTGAATTTGGTTTCTTTAATGTTTGGTTTTAAGCCACGACTCTGGTGGTATGACTGGATTTCGTTTCTTTAATGTTTATTTTTTTAAAGCCTCAACTCTGGTGGTATGACTGATTGTTTTCATTAACGTTTGGTTTTAAGCCACTACTCTGGTGGTACGACTGATTGTTTTCATTAACGTTTGGTTTTAAGCCACAACTCTGGTAGTACGATTGATTGTTTTCATTAACGTTTGGTTATTAGGAACAGCACACATTCCAGGTTCCGTATTGTCCATGTTTACATGAAGTATAACATAATTTTCTCGCCAAATCAATACTTTACTTACATAAAAATTCTACAGGTACATGTTTCGGAAACCTATTTTGTTTCCTTCCTCAGTCCACTTTTTGGTGTAAAACATCATACAACATCGCAATCCTCACCAAATAAGTGTGAACTGTGTTTTTTGTTATTTGATGAGGATTGCGATGTTGTATAATGTTTTACACCAAAAAGTGGGCTGAGGAAGGAAACAAAATAGGTTTCCGAAACATGTACCTGTAGAATTTTTATGTAAGTTAAGTATTGATTTGGCGAGAAAATTATGTTGTACTTCATGTTAACGTTTGGTTTTAAGCTACAACTCTGGTGGTACGATTGATTGTTTTCATTAACGTTTGGTTTTAAACCACAACTCTGGGGGTACGATTGATTGTTTTCATTAACGTTTGGTTTTAAACCACAACTCTGGTGGTACTGCCCCCGTAAATTGAATTATATTGAGACCACGATGGCTGTATTGGCAAATATGAATAAAGTTATGGCTGTCATAGTTGTGACGTGTATATTCATGACGTAGGCACGGATGACGTAGAATTCATGCAAGTAGGCTGGTGGAGCTGAGATTCTTGGTGACGTCATGATTTTGTTCGAGAAAGATCTGAGATTTACGACGCAGTCGCAGGAAACAAGGTATCGTGCTAGGGAAGAAGTTACGCTATTGGAGGAGAGACTCGAACCAATGAACGATAGTTTGGAAGGAAGACGGAGATTGCTGAAACTACGATATTTAATTACTTTTGGCATGCAGATTTGTGGAAAACTATTTTCAGTTATGGCATTGATTTGGAATTTTGAAGAAATTAATTTTGAGTTTTTGAAATTTGAAAATCCGTCAAGTATAGCCAAAGTTGAAACTTCTAGCAATGACGGAGCAACGAACTATGGAAGGGATGGATACGCCCCTTAAGAAGTTGATAAAAGGTCGTGCACAGGATAGAGGAGCTCTCATATCTCTCATATCTCTCATACCGCTGATACCGCATATATATTTCTGATGTCAGATAGTCATTGTCGAGTGAATAAGTGAAGCAAGTCATCTTTAGCGTGTGGTTAAAGCCCGGCGCATCGAACGAACACGGAGCAGTTCCATTTTACGCTGTTCGAAACTAGGTGAAGTTGTAACGCTCATATTAACGTTTCTACGAGATAAGATATAAAGAGTTAACGTCTGCGTTTATTATAATTCAATTGGGCAGTACAACATTGAGGTGTGTAGAAGATTTAAACAATTTCACAGTTATACTTTGAAAGATATTGACATTTTAAGGCTGCAGACAAAAGTGATTTTCTCGCCACCTGAGAGGCACTTTTAAATTTCCACAGTATACACTACGGCTGACACGTGTTACAACCGTGATATTGGAGAATACGTTTGGTAATACAACGATACATTCTACTATGGAACATTATAATCTTGCAGTGCTTTCAATGATTATAACAGAAGTTGAGATGGAAGGCTAAGGCTTTAATGCAATTGGGACATATATCGATGGAGTGAAGTAACAGCATGGAACTTCGTTAATCGTCATTCTACAAAAGCGAGCATGTAGTGAACATCCAACTACACTCATGCATCGTGAATCCATCGCTGAATTATATCAAATGACAGTGGAAATATCATCATACTCCACGATTATGAATATTTCTGCGGAAATAACTGCAATAAACTTCATGGCGAATTACGACTGGAATTTCAGGGAACTTTCAAGAGAGGCCAGGGTGGACCCGGCTCATAAAGAAGAGTTTTGCCAGAAGGATGTCTTTCGTATACATGGAGCAGTGCAATTTCCGGAGAAGGAAGCAGTTCGATTCTCCGAGGACGCTGATTCCAGGTTCGAGGTCGGAGCACATCTTCACGCTGGTGAAATGGAACCAACAGCAGTTTTCTTTGAAAACTTTCCTCTAGAACTTCAATCAACAGATAAGGTAGTCGTGAACGTTTCTTGTATTATTTGAGTCATGTAGCGATATCTGAGCAACCATTTTCCCATATTTTCTGTCCCATTTATTTTTGCCCCATTTTCTTGATTAACATTTCTGTACTCAGTACACTTCGATGATTTATGCCTTTTTCTACGATTTGTTGAGACATTGTTATGTAATTGGCATAGTTAAATAATTTTGGATCAGTTGAGACTGATAATTTAGATTCTTTCAATAATTTGCATATTTTTGTAGTCACGATTTGACTGTAAAGTTAACGATTTCTATGGCAGATTTGAATTCAGACAGCGTGTCAATTTTATTAAAGTAATTCTATTCAGTAAATTACTTTGACCAATTTTCTGTCATCCTCAAGAAAGAAGAATGATTAAATGATTTTAGAGCGTTAAAATCTAATACGTTATCGACGATCTTTGAAATACTAGTCGTCTTATGAACATGATTGCAACATAGACATTTATCATTGCATTATAGACAATTTTATGAAATATGAACTTTGATTACGATTTATTGAATACACTATAGTAATGAACATTTGATAGGAGTTTTTCTCAATTATAGATTGGAACAATAATGTTTGCATTCCACAATCTAATTGTATTCTATTCGACTATTTATGCAGTTTAGATGAACTTTGATTGAAGATAGTATTTTTATACTGCGTTACTTTGAAGATATTAATCTCAATTTTGATAGACCAGGGAGGAGTGTCTAATCGTATTTGCTATTAAATTTATTTGTGATTGGCAAATTTTTACTTCATATCGATTCATGAATGAAACCCACGAAGGTTAAATAATAACAGACATTAATACAATTGATGAATATAAGAATTTTTGAAGAGGAACAATGGATGTATAATCGTTAGTTCAGTGGATCTGTAAAAGTCGCTGATGAGTAATGCCCTTGAATAATGAAGGAGGTTCCCACAGTAATAAATGAAGTTGTTGAATTTATGAGTGGAGGTTTTTGTATGTAATTTGGAAGATTTTGATGCCATATATATGAAGATATATGATGAATTCTGGGCCTATTGTTGAGCAATTTTGTGCGTTTTGAGCGAAGTATTTTTTCCGCTGAATGTATTGTCCTGGTTCTTTGAAAGTTATTCATGTGAAGATACTGTTAAAGTTAACAAGGGTGTTAAATAATTTGAGATGAAGATTTTGAATGGAGGTTACCGTCACAAATATTAATAATAATTATTAAACCTTATTAAACCTGAATTTGACATTTAAATAAAACTAACCTTCATTGGTCGATTATATCAACACAATTTGAGTAATTATCAACCGGATAAACGTGTGGTTTAATGTATTTCTTGTATAAATAATATAAACAATATTAATATTGTAAATAATTTTGTAAATATCTTTGATAACAATTTGTAATGAAAGGGATTAATAGAGGCGTGTATAAAATTTTCAATTGTCGTTTGACATTGTTATAAACAATTTATTATTGTTATAAATAATTAATGTACTTTTGTTATTAACATTTGGAGTTTTGTTTTTATACTCTAAACAACGCTAATTAAGCAAGTGGATTGAACAATTAAACATGATTTGGGAGTATTGGAGTAATCCACTGGTGTTTGAATGGAGCATTTAAAAGATTTGCGTGATAATATTTCAGTTGAGATGTGGACATTTAACGTGTTTTGAAAGGGAGAGCTTAGCTCTGATGTAACTCGCTTATGCTAGGGTTGAACGGAGGGGTGAGTCCACTTGGACGATGCAGGTGCATTGCAGCTGGCCCGGACAACTGTATGTTAGAGGCCAAGGACGTCTCCATAATAGCCTTGTGGCTATAAATAAAATTTGAAGTGTATAAACACGCAAAACAATTGCTATATTGTAACGATTCGATCCCATACCTGTTATATTTAAAGGGTTATTCATTTATCATGTTATTATTATTATTAATTAGTACATCCATGAGATGATTTTTATATCAGATAATTGTAAGCGGTTTTTATTATTATAGTCAGAAATATTTTTATTAACAATTATTTGTAAAGAGACGAAGTAATATATATATTGCAACAAGATTGCCAATATGGATCAACCCAATGCGTCACAAACTGAACGACGTAGTAATAATTTCACCACAGCAAACTGCGTCATTTTCGAGATGCAAAGAAACCCAATATGAGTAACCATCACGTGCGCACAATCTAGTTCCTTCGAGAAGCAATGGAACATTATATTTCACGTATGGTGCAATCAATACGTCACTACTGGAGCCAAGGTACGCGTCAATGAATGGACAAGCCCCAGGTAGAAGGGGTGATTTGACTATGAAGTGGGGGCTGCTTACTACCACGTGACAAGGAAGATATAACCGCACACTCGCATCTACAGAGTCATTAGTGAACGACCACTCATTAGTGGCAGAGCAGCGACAGAGGTCCACCGACTGCTTTGTGAAATATCATTCATAGATTTTGCATACATCATGTCTCGACATAATAACTACAATGTTGACAATATATATATAAGCTGACCATGGCTTATAGTTGAATACTACAATTAATCTAGAGATGGCAACACAATGGAACGTAGTATGCTGTATCAAATAACATACTACAACATTTTTTTAGAAATATGAAACGCAACATCGAGATCATCTTCCACATTTTTTTATGATGATACTTCAAAAGGGTGAGCAAACAATTAAATATCCGACGTCTCTGTAATATGTAACTTCAAGATAGATTCAATTCATTAATGTTTATTTCCTTTTAAAATTAATTGCCGCATTGAGTAATTTTAAATTTAATTGTGTGACTATCACTATTCTGTTTTATTAATATTTTGTTCTTGAGTCAATAAATTCATTTTCTTTAACGCAATGCCTATTTCTTTCATTGTAGTTAGTACTTTAAGGCAATCATGCTCCTTGATTAAATACTGGATTGGTTAGATGACTTTGTCTCACTACGGCCCGGGTAAGTGGTCTCGACTCTACTGCTGATAGCCGAGGTTAAATCAATAAATTTCGATTCACTGTCTTAAATAGGGATCTGGCGCTCAACAACTTATTATATTACACTATCACAGGTAAGGTCACACCACAGTGTATTTATTTATTCTTATCATGTTTGTTAAATAGAACCTTTACAATTGTCATCACCACGTTTAACGACTTATTAAAAATGTTACAATATGTGTCTCGTCCCAAATCCCGTTTCCATTCCAAGTGCACTATTATAATTACGTTATTTTGAGCTTGAGAAAGCTGAAACATTGTATGTAGAGTATACCAGTCCTACAGGAGGACATGGTTATGTGGTCGATGGCTTCTGATTGCCACGTGGATTTTGTTGTTTTATTTTTGTTAATTCATTCTTTTTGTGAAATAAATTATTGTGCAGTTTAAAGTTTCTCGTCTTCGTTATGGTTCATTTTAAATATCATGGTGGAGGTTATTGTGTGGGCATACTTTAAGTGATCCAGTTGACAACCCAGTCCCCGAGATAAATTTAAAAGGTAAGTAAAGGTAAGTATGAACCCCCGTATATTTTGGTGTGTTCCACAATAATTTCTTGTTAACTATTGTGCTCTAATCTCGATAGTATCTGTCAGTGCCATTTTCATTGATGTAGCTGTGCCGGTGCGATTGATTATTGGCAATCCGATTGAGGGGGCGGATATCTGACAGCCTACTATCCTGATAACGGGGACAGTAGGATTGATTGTTTTCATTAACGTTTGGTTTTAAGCCACAACTCTGGTGGTACGACTGATTGTTTTCATTAACGTTTGGTTTTAAGCCACAACTCTGGTGGTACGACTGAATTAGGTTTCTTTAATGTTTGGTTTTAAGCCACAACTCTGGTGGTACGTCTGATTGTTTTCATTAACGTTTTGTTTTAAGCCACAACTCTGGTGGTACGACTGATTGTTTTCATTAACGTTTGGTTTTAAGCCACAACTCTGGTGGTACGATTGATTGTTTTCATTAACGTTTGGTTTTAAACCACAACTCTGGTGGTACTGCCCCCGTAATTGAATTATGTAGAGACCACGGTGGCTATATTTGAAATTATAATGAAAGTTATGGCTGTCATAGTTATGACGTGGGTAGTCATGACGTAAGCACGGATGACGTAAATGTTATGCCGGCAGGCTACTTGAGCTGAGATTCTCAGTGACGTCAGCATTTAGTCGAGAATGTTCCAAGATTTATGACGCAGTCGCAGGAAACGAGGAATTCGGCTGAGGAAGAAACTATGCTATTGGAGGAGAGGCATGAACCAATGAACGATAGTTTAAAGGAAGACGGAGATTGCTGAAACTATGGTATTTTTATTACTTTTGGAATGCAGAATTGTGGAAATCCTTTTGCAGTAAAAGCATTGATTTGGAATTTTGGTGAAATTTATTTTCAGTTTTTGAATTTTGAAAATCCGTCATGTATTAACGAAGTTGGAACTTTGAGCGATGACGCAGTACCACGCTTTGGAAGGGATGGTAACGCCCCTCGAGAAGTTAATAAAAGGGCTTGCGCAGAAGAGAGGAGTCCTCTTTCGTTCTCTGATCATTCTGAGATTTCATTCTCAGAGCATCGAAGTATATTTGTGAAAGTTCTTTTCTTATACATTCATTATAGTGAGACGTCGAAGTGAACAGCAGTGAAAAGAATCGTCTTTATAACGCGTGGCGAGGCCACTATATTAACGAGATCTAAGTCAAACTAGGTGAAGTTGAAACGGACCTTAGAAAGCTTCTACAAGTTTAGCTTCGAACAGTTAGCGGTCTCCGATAAGCTAATTGCATTGTGCAGTGCTACATGCAGTTATAGAGAAAAGCTGAACAATTTCGACCGATTAGTTCGAAAGATATTAGCAGTTTTATACGACTGAGAAAAGTGATTATCTCGCCACAAGAGAAGCACTTTTGTATAAGCCAGAATCAACGCAACGGCTGACGCTGCGAGTGGAATAGAAAGACTTCAGATTGCTTGGTTACAGAACGATACAGTATAATGGAGCAATTGAATACGGCAGTTTGTTCTTCTAACACTACAACCGAAGAACAGATGGAAGGCTAAGGCGCTTATTGCAATTGGGACATACTTCAACGGAGTAAGATAGCGACAAGGAACTTCGCTAATTGCTATTCCACACAAGCGAACATGCGGTGAATACCATCTACAACCGTGTTTCGTAATTAAAGGCTGAATACCATCGAACAGCCATAGAAACAATTTCATACTCTGAATATGAATAATTTCTTCGGAAATTTCTACAAAACTTCATGACGATTGTCTACTGGAACTTCAGGGAATTTTTCAAGAGAGGTCAGGGATATCCCGACTCAAAAAGAAGATTATTGCCGGAAGGATGTCTATTCGTCTTCGAGGAGCAGAGCGATTCACGGAGAAGGAAGCAGTTCGATTCTCCGAAGGTGCTATTTCCTATTTCGAGGATGGAGCTCAACTTTAACGTGGTGAAATGGATCCATCAGCAGTCTTCTTTGGGGAATTTTCCTCTGGAACGTCAATCGGCAGATAAGGTAGTCGTGAACGTTTATTGTATTTGAGTATATTAATGATGTTTGAGCAACCATTTTTCCCATATTTTTATCCTCATGTATTTTTGCCCTATTTTCTTGTTGAGATTCTTATTCTCAGTACACCTTGATGAGTTTTGCATTTTTCGACGATTTATTAAGACATTGTTATGTCATGGGCATAGTTAACGATTTTGAATCAGTTGAGACTGATATTTAGAATATTCAGTAATTAATATTTTTGTAGTCACGATTTGACTGTAAGTTAATGATTTTTAATGGCAGATTTAAATTCAGACAGCGTGTCACTTTATTAAAGTAATTCTACCCCAGTTTAATTACTTTGACCAATTTTCTGTCATCATCAAGAAGGAAGAACATTTAAATGATTTTAGAGCGTTAAAATCTCTTACGTTGTCGACGATCTTGGAAATACTAGTCGTTATTTGAATTGATTGCAACACAGACATTTATCGTCAGTTATGAATGAACATTGCATTATAGACACTTTTGTGAAAGAGTAACTTTAATAATGAATTATTGAATGCATTAAAGTCAAGTACTTTTGTTAGGAGTTTTTCTCAATTAGAGAATTATATAACGATGTTTGCATTCCCCAGTCTAATTGGATTCTATTCGACTACTTTGCATTTAGTCGCACTTTATTTGAAGATAGTATTTTCATACTACAATTTCTTTTAAGATGCTAATCTTAAATTTTGATAGACCAGACAGGCGTATATGAGCGTATTCACTATTAAATTTGTTTGTGATTGGCAAGTTTTGACTTCATTACGGTTCATGAATGAAATCCACGAAGGTTAAATAGAAAAACAGTTTTGAAACAATTAATGATTATAAAATTTTTTAAGTGGAACTATTAATGTATAATCGCTAGTGCAGCGCGTGTTGAAAGTCGCTGAGATATAATGCCCTTGAATATGAAGGAAGTTCCCACAGGAATAAATGTTAAAGAATTATTTGTGGAAGTTTTGTAAGTTATGTGGAAGTTTAATACCATATAGATTAATATATGATGATTTTGGGCATATTTTTAATGCGGTTTGTGCATTAACTTGTTAGCGAAGGATTTTCCGCTGGAGTAAGATTGTAATAGTTCGTTGAAAATTAATCAAGTGATTTACTGTTAGAATTAACACGAGTTTTGAAAGAATTTGAGATAAGATTTTGAATGAAGGTTGCCGTCACAAATCATTATTAAAACCTTTATTAAACCAGATTGTGACATTAACATGTATAACTAACCTTCATTGGTCGATTATATAAATCACGATTATGAAAATTACAAACCGAATGAACATGTGGTCAATGTATTTCTGAAATTAATAATTTAAACAATTTAAATGTTAATATTGTACATAATCGCTGTAAATATTTTTGAAAATAATGTGAAACGAGAGTGATGTTAAAGACGTGCTTATAATATTTTTATTGTCTTTGACAAACATTATAAACAATTTCTAATTGTTATAAATAATTTATGTGATTTTGTTATAAACATTTAAGAGCTAATTAAACAATTGGATGAGAAGTTAACAAGTTTAAGGAATTAACATAATGATTCAATAGGATGTGAGCAAAGTACTTGAAAGATTTGCGTAAATATAATGTGAGTTGTCTTGTAGACAGATAACAGTTTGAGAGAGCAAGCTGTATGTTACGTAACAGCATGTGAGAAGGGAGTGCATTTGACCAGGATGCAACAGGTTGGAAGGTGGCTCGCAGCTGGGCCAACATCTGGTTAACAGAGTGAGGTCGTACACACTCCGGCCTTGCGACTATAAATACCATTCTCATGTTTATTAAAAGGAAACCAAATGCTCTATATATGTCACACCCTGACGTCCTTTTCCAATCCATAGTGTTATGAATATTACGTTATTTGGAGCTCTTGGGAGCTAAAATGTTTTATATCATGTTGTATGATAAATTTTGCAAGTCCTACTGAGGACGTAGTCAGATTGACTTGGGCCTCTGATAGCCACGTTGATTTTGTTGTGTTAGTAAAATCATACCCTTTATTAGAAATAAAGCTTTTGTACAGTTCAAAGTTCTCGTCTTCGTCCTGGCTCATTTTTAAATGTCATGGTGGAGGTTATTGTGTGAACAGACTTTTAGTGATCCTGTTGTCAACTCAAACCCCGAGATAATTAAGAGGTAAGTAACGGTAAGTATGAACCCCCGTCTATTTTGGTGTGTTCCACAATGATTTCCTGTGAACTTCTGTGCTCTTATCTCGATAGTATCTGTCAGTGCCATTTTCATTGATGTAACTGTGCCGGTGCGATGGATAATTGGCAATCCGATTGAGGGGGCGGATATCTGACAGCCTACTATCCAGGTAAACGGGGACAGAAAGATTGGCGACCCAAGAGCGTGGGGCTCGAGTCAACAGAAAGAGTGGCAAACCTAAAACGTGAGGTTCGATTAGACTCAAATAAAGAGGTTGATTCTTTGTTAGATGTCTAGGCCAATTGTAGTATTTAAGAGTGTGATTATATAGGAATTAAATGTTGTATTGTATTAGGAAAATTACACTCAGAAAAGATCAGATCTTATACAACTTGAGAAAGGTTAAATGGGCAGGAAACTTAGAAAAATCGCCTATGATCTGGAATCTTATTTTATTTGACCGGCTTATGACATTTCAGTCATATTAAAGATAAAATTAAATTATTTGGATTGTAAATGTAAATTATTTGTGTTAGGATATTTTAAAATGAGCCAGAGAAATTTGAACATGTGCTTGAGTTTGTTACAACATGAAGTATCTTAGAAGGTTAATTATAAGGTAGTTATAAGTTAGATTTAAGACAGAAAATTGATCAAAATTATATATGGTGAAAAGTGTTGCTCAAATGTTGTTATTTTGCTCTTTTGATGTATGTCCCTACAGCAATCCATTTTTGAATAATATTGTAATGGCAGATGAAAGTTTGAAGAAAATGTTAGAGGAGATGTCTGCTAACATGAAGCAGATGATGGAGGATAATGCTAGTAATTTGAATGCAAAGATGGAGGAGAATGTTAGTAATTTGTCTGCTAATTTGAATGCAAGAATGGAGGAGAATGCTAGTAATTTGAATGCAAGGATGGAGGAGAATGTTAGTAATATGTCTGCTAATTTTAATAGTAGTATGAAGGAGAATAATAGTCGAATGGAGGAGAATATGAAGGTTCTTCATACTAGTGCTGCTAATTTGGAGGATAATATGGCGCGTTTACAGATTAATACCCAAGGAATTGAGAGTACTGTAAGTGACATCCGCACAGATGTATCTAATGTTCATAAAAATGTTGATGATGTTAAATTTGATGTGTCTAAGGTACAGAAAGACCTTACAATGTTAAATCTAGATGTAGCTAATGTCCGAGGGGATATTTCTTGTGCTAGAGCCGAAGTAGTTGTTGTCAAAAACGATGTAGCGACTGTCCAAGACAAGGTCGAGGAAGTCCAGAAAGAAATTCAAAAAGCTAGAACTGATGTATCTAATGTTCAGTTAGACATTAATAATATTCATGCGGATATAACTGAGGTGCAAAGTGACATAACTAAGATTCAGGTAGAGGTCAACACAGTTTTCGTAGATATTACTAAAGTCCAAACTGATGTAAATAAAGTCAGGGAAGAAATCGAAAACTCAAAAACTCTTTGTACGCGTAATATAACTGCATTAGCGACTAGGTTAGTCGATGAATCAGTTAGAACAACAACGTCTTTAGCAGAGTTGAAGTATGATGTAGAGGTCATGAGAACACAGGTATTAGACCACAATAGAGTATTAAAAGAGGATATCGAAGTAGACATAGCCGAAATGTTAACAGCAAACGTAGCGGTATGGAAAGACGAGTGGAATAAGTCAAGTGGGGAACATGTAACCCAAATTCAGGAAAGGATTGAAAGAAAACTTGCCAGTACGCAGATAGAAATTAACAATGAAGTAGTACAGATTAGGAAAGATTTAAGCGTCAGGATAAATTCGCTATCCGAAAAACAAGTTGACGATAGAACACAACTAGATCAGGATATGCAAACTTTAAAATCTACATTAGAGGATCAAATTCATAAAGTTGTCTCGGATGTAAATGAAACGACGAGTAAACTGAAAAATTTGAAGTTAGGAGAGGCTAGTTTAATGGAGAACTACAAAGAAGAGATTATCAAGAAAGTCTTAACAGAAATCACCGACAAGGATACAGAAGGCTTAGCCTGTGAATTGAATAGGAATTATGCTAGAAGACATAACCTAGAGCCAGAAGAAAGAGACGTGACTCCTGAAGAACGTATATCCAGATTCAGAGAGGAGGATGACGAGAGGAATATGGAACCTGAGTGGAATTATCGAGATAGTGGGAAAAACTATCCGGATTCATATCCGAGGAACGTGACGGTCATCAGGAATTTCGAGGACAAACCACAAAAATTCAGTAACACTGATAGTTTGACACCTATAGAGTATGTAAGGAATCTCAAAGATTATTTCATCGAAGCTCACATTCCCAGAGAGAGAGAGATGAAGATAGTAGAGAGATATCTGATTGGAGGACCCCTTGAATGGTTTCGCGCATTTAGATACACATTCAGTAACTTTGACGAGTTTGCAGAGGCATTAATCAAGCGATTTTGGTCTATAGAAGCGCAGAATTCGTTAAGAGCGGAGGTATATTCAAGAAAATACTCAGGTACTCTTCCAACGAGGTACGCGGATTTCTTTACGAGTCAGTTGTCCCGCTTAAGATTTTTGCAACCCCCATTGTCCACGGAGCAACTAATAGATGCGATTTCTCGTATGCTGCCAGTTGAGGTGAGGAGACTTATAATTTCGTCCAACATCAGGGATTTATCCAGCATGGATGAATTACTGAGAAGGTTTGACTACACATGTCCAATGCCTAACGTAGTCCAGAAAGGTCAAAGGCAGGAGTTTAAAGAAATCAATACGGTATATATGGACCAAGTCCAACAAACTGACAAGCCAGAGCAGGAGAAAACTGACAATGTAGGTCCTCACAGGAATAATCAGTTTAGAAATTACAGATCACAAGGTTACCGACCGTATCAACAGAGAAGAGGTTGGAACTACAACCGAGGAAACTACAATGGAAGAGGCAGATATTACAACAATAATGGGTATAACCGTAACTATAATAGGAATAACCAAAACCAAAATAGAAACCAGAATACTCAAAGTCAGGTTATGACACCCGATCAATATCAGCAAAGAGAAAAGGAAAGCCAGCAATACTTAAAAGAATTAAGGGATAAAGAAGCTGAGAATCAAAAGAAAAGGCAGGATGTTGTAATCGATCCTGGGCCTTCTACGAGCCAACAGAATTTTGAGGTCGGTAACACAAAAAAAAAACGCCGATTTCTCAACATCAGTAAGAACCTGTAAATACATTGCCACACCACACCTGATTACGATTAATGAGATATACGAAGTTACCGATGAAGATTTACTAGAAGAGAGGGGTATTGTTAAAGAGGAAAGACCATGTGCCTTACCTATTATTGCTGTACGGATAGATGGACAGCAGTACAAAGCCCTGATGGATACTGGTGCTATTATTTCCATCATTTCAGAGGAATGTTATCAAAGTCTGCTAAGAGGAGAGAACATGACAGTTCTACCTGTTTCTACCGTCAAAGTGAGAGGGATATTCCAAGATAAGGCAGTGAAATGCAAGATTCAAGTGTTATTGAACTTTGAGATCAATGGAAGGAATTATGAACAGATCTTCATTGTGGTGAGCAAGATCAATTTTGATATGGTGCTTGGAATCGATTTTATATCGAAGGTCGGAGCTATTATTGACATGAAGAACAGAAGTATTAGCTTTAATGATGGGTACATAATCACAGAAGAGATAGAAGAACAGGACGTGAAAAACAGTCTGGAAATAGACCTTAGGGAAGAAATTTTGAATACAATAATTAATGAAGTGGAAAACTTAGAAGAAATACCCAGTAGAAAAACTGAAGGATTTGAAGAAATTCAGGGGGAATTTGAGGATCTGATAAAGGAATTCCAAGATATTTTCGATGAAAAGCCTGGATTGATTAAGGATTATAAGTACAAGATAAGGCTGACAGATGAAACCCCTTACCAGAAGAGAATATACCCCATTCCTGAGAAATACTATCAAGAAGTACGAGGGTTAATCAGAAAAATGGAGGTAGACGGGATTATTAGAAAACAGGCGTCGTCTTATATAAACCCCATCACAGTAGTGAAGAAAAGTAATGGTCAGATACGTCTTTGTCTCGATGCCAGGACCATCAACTTGAAGATTCTTCCAGAAAACGACAGACCACCCAAGATTAGAGATCTGCTTCGGAAATTCAAAGGAAGAGCATGTTTCAGCGTTCTTGACTTGACGTCTTCATTTTATCAAGTTCAACTAGAAGAGGATAGTATGCAGTACACTGGATTCCTATTTGACCAGACGTCATGGGTCTTTGCCAGAATGCCTTTTGGAATGGTTAACAGTGGACCAGCACTTATTCGAGCACTTGATAGTAAGCTCACTGACGAAGTGAAAGAAAATGTAATCTGCTACATTGACGATTTAATCGTATCTTCACCCAGCGCTGCAGAACATTTAGTGCACTTGAGAAAGTTGTTCGAGAATTTAAGGGAGGCCAACATCAAGGTGAACTTTGGAAAATGTCAATTCTTGAAGAAGGAGATAAATTATTTGGGGCATACTATTGATAAAGATGGATATCATCCAAACATGAAAAAAGTAGATGCGATCACGAGATTTCCAAAGCCAACTAAGGTGAAACAAGTCAGAGAATTTGTAGGTGCATGCCAATTTATTAGCAGCCACTGTCCAAGATACTCGGAAATTATGGCTCCTCTGTATGACTTACTCAAGAAGAACAACAGATGGAAATGGAGTACCGCTGCAGACGAAGCTTTTGAAAAAGCAAAAGAGATGCTCAGAAATAATGTGAAACTGGAGTACCCAGACTTTGAGAAGGTGTTCTATATTGAGTCTGATGCATCGAGAATAGGCATTAGTGCAGTCTTATACCAGAAAGACGAGGCAGGCAACAAGCACTACATTGCGTTCACTAGTCGGAAGTTGAAAAAGCACGAGGAAAACTACTTCACGACAGAGCTTGAAGCGTTAGCTTTTGTGACAGCTTTACAAGCCTGGAAGAAAATCCTGCTGGGACATAAGGTCATCATTATTACTGACCATAAAGCACTACAGTTTATGTTGCAAACTGACATGTCAAGTGATAGATTGACACGTTGGGCTTTGTTCACCCAACAGTTTAACGCTACTATCGTCCACCAGCCTGGGAAAGATAACTTACTGGCTGATGCTCTATCACGTAACCCTATTAAAAATGTGCAGATACACCATGTACAATTGGAGCAAGAAGATGAAGAAACCGTTAGGAGGTTAGCCCGAATCGGTGTGTCACAGAAGAGACACGCTCCAATAAGGAAAATGTACAGGTTCCTCAAGGGTTACATGGACAATACGGATGTTGACTATGAAGCTACACGGAGAAATTCACGACACTTTGTCTTGAGTGGAGACATCGTATGCAAGTATGCTGACCCTGCGCATACAAAACTCCGAATAGTCGTGCCACCTAAACTTATTGTCAATTTAGTGTGGGTAGCTCATCACGCAACTGGACATGCCGGTTTAGATAAAACTCTTAATACACTTAAAGAGAGATTTATCTGGACTAACATGCGTTCCAGCATTGCCAAGGTCATTAGATCCTGTGACAAGTGTCAAAGAGCAAAGTATGCTTCTGCTTTACTAAAGGGAAAACCGAAGGCGATGATTCCTTCTAAGCCAAACGAACTCATGGCGACGGATATATTTGGCCCCTGTCCGAAGGGATAACAGGGTAACCAGTACTTGTTGGTGACCGTGGATGTTTTCTCAAAATTTGTTACAATGAGTCCCATGCAGAAAGCTAACACGAGGAACGTAGTAAGCAGACTGGAAAATGCTGTATTTCCTAAAGCTGGTATACCGGAATATCTACTCAGATCATGGAACGCAGTTTACGTCCGTGGAATTTGCAGCGGACATGGAAAGGCTTGGCATTAAGCACTTATTTTCAAGCGTGCGTTACCCTGAATCGAATTCCTCAGAAAGATATATGGCTGAATTTTCGAAATTCTGTCGAATTTTCTGTCCAAATGATCATTCTGGTTGGGTGAGATTTGTACCCCTTATTGAGGAATGTCTGAACTCTACAGTGCAGGAGAGCACAGGAGAAGTGCCAATGCGACTTCATCTAGGAAGAAACCCAGAAAGGCCGTGGGATAATCTTTTCAACCACATATCGAGAGATCCCGACATAGGAAGACAGCAGAGGATTGACAAGGCAAAGGAACAACTCCAGAAAGCAGCAGAAAAACGATTGAAAAGAGTAGCTGGAAAACGTTTTGGTACACCCTTTCAAGTTGGAAATCTTGTATTATTACGCAGACCTGTCAAGGCTGATATGTCCAAGAAAATCTACCCCAAATTTGGATTAGTGTTCCTGGGGCCGTTTAGGATTACAAACGCTTATGGAAACAACTGTTATGAACTCTACGATGATGAGAATAATGTCGTTTACGGCAAGTTCAATGCTGGAAATTTAAAAAGATACTATCCTAGAGTAAGCCAGTAATAATTCAATTTCGTGTTCAAGAGAGTTGAGATACTTGTAACATTGAGTTTAAAAACAATTTGCAACTGTTTTTAAAACGTGGTGGGAGGAGAATGCCCCCGTAATTGAATTATGTAGAGACCACGGTGGCTATATTTGAAATTATAATGAAAGTTATGGCTGTCATAGTTATGACGTGGGTAGTCATGACGTAAGCACGGATGACGTAAATGTTATGCCGGCAGGCTACTTGAGCTGAGATTCTCAGCGACGTCAGCATTTAGTCGAGAATGTTCCAAGATTTATGACGCAGTCGCAGGAAACGAGGAATTCGGCTGAGGAAGAAACTATGCTATTGGAGGAGAGGCATGAACCAATGAACGATAGTTTAAAGGAAGACGGAGATTGCTGAAACTATGGTATTTTTATTACTTTTGGAATGCAGAATTGTGGAAATCCTTTTGCAGTAAAAGCATTGATTTGGAATTTTGGTGAAATTTATTTTCAGTTTTTGAATTTTGAAAATCCGTCATGTATTAACGAAGTTGGAACTTTGAGCGATGACGCAGTACCACGCTTTGGAAGGGATGGTAACGCCCCTCGAGAAGTTAATAAAAGGGCTTGCGCAGAAGAGAGGAGTCCTCTTTCGTTCTCTGATCATTCTGAGATTTCATTCTCAGAGCATCGAAGTATATTTGTGAAAGTTCTTTTCTTATACATTCATTATAGTGAGACGTCGAAGTGAACAGCAGTGAAAAGAATCGTCTTTATAACGCGTGGCGAGGCCACTATATTAACGAGATCTAAGTCAAACTAGGTGAAGTTGAAACGGACCTTAGAAAGCTTCTACAAGTTTAGCTTCGAACAGTTAGCGGTCTCCGATAAGCTAATTGCATTGTGCAGTGCTACATGCAGTTATAGAGAAAAGCTGAACAATTTCGACCGATTAGTTCGAAAGATATTAGCAGTTTTATACGACTGAGAAAAGTGATTATCTCGCCACAAGAGAAGCACTTTTGTATAAGCCAGAATCAACGCAACGGCTGACGCTGCGAGTGGAATAGAAAGACTTCAGATTGCTTGGTTACAGAACGATACAGTATAATGGAGCAATTGAATACGGCAGTTTGTTCTTCTAACACTACAACCGAAGAACAGATGGAAGGCTAAGGCGCTTATTGCAATTGGGACATACTTCAACGGAGTAAGATAGCGACATGGAACTTCGCTAATTGCTATTCCACACAAGCGAACATGCGGTGAATACCATCTACACCCATGTTTCGTAATTAAAGGCTGAATACCATCGAACAGCCATAGAAACAATTTCATACTCTGAATATGAATAATTTCTTCGGAAATTTCTACAAAACTTCATGACGATTGTCTACTGGAACTTCAGGGAATTTTTCAAGAGAGGTCAGGGATATCCCGACTCAAAAAGAAGATTATTGCCGGAAGGATGTCTATTCGTCTTCGAGGAGCAGAGCGATTCACGGAGAAGGAAGCAGTTCGATTCTCCGAAGGTGCTATTTCCTATTTCGAGGATGGAACTCAACTTTAACGTGGTGAAATGGATCCATCAGCAGTCTTCTTTGGGGAATTTTCCTCTGGAACGTCAATCGGCAGATAAGGTAGTCGTGAACGTTTATTGTATTTGAGTATATTAATGATGTTTGAGCAACCATTTTTCCCATATTTTTATCCTCATGTATTTTTGCCCTATTTTCTTGTTGAGATTCTTATTCTCAGTACACCTTGATGAGTTTTGCATTTTTCGACGATTTATTAAGACATTGTTATGTCATGGGCATAGTTAACGATTTTGAATCAGTTGAGACTGATATTTAGAATATTCAGTAATTAATATTTTTGTAGTCACGATTTGACTGTAAGTTAATGATTTTTAATGGCAGATTTAAATTCAGACAGCGTGTCACTTTATTAAAGTAATTCTACCCCAGTTTAATTACTTTGACCAATTTTCTGTCATCATCAAGAAGGAAGAACATTTAAATGATTTTAGAGCGTTAAAATCTCTTACGTTGTCGACGATCTTGGAAATACTAGTCGTTATTTGAATTGATTGCAACACAGACATTTATCGTCAGTTATGAATGAACATTGCATTATAGACACTTTTGTGAAAGAGTAACTTTAATAATGAATTATTGAATGCATTAAAGTCAAGTACTTTTGTTAGGAGTTTTTCTCAATTAGAGAATTATATAACGATGTTTGCATTCCCCAGTCTAATTGGATTCTATTCGACTACTTTGCATTTAGTCGCACTTTATTTGAAGATAGTATTTTCATACTACAATTTCTTTTAAGATGTTAATCTTAAATTTTGATAGACCAGACAGGCGTATATGAGCGTATTCACTATTAAATTTGTTTGTGATTGGCAAGTTTTGACTTCATTACGGTTCATGAATGAAATCCACGAAGGTTAAATAGAAAAACAGTTTTGAAACAATTAATGATTATAATTTTTTTTAAGTGGAACTAGGAATGTATAATCGCTAGTGCAGCGCGTGTTGAAAGTCGCTGAGATATAATGCCCTTGAATATGAAGGAAGTTCCCACAGGAATAAATGTTAAAGAATTATTTGTGGAAGTTTTGTAAGTTATGTGGAAGTTTAATACCATATAGATTAATATATGATGATTTTGGGCATATTTTTAATGCGGTTTGTGCATTAACTTGTTAGCGAAGGATTTTCCGCTGGAGTAAGATTGTAATAGTTCGTTGAAAATTAATCAAGTGATTTACTGTTAGAATTAACACGAGTTTTGAAAGAATTTGAGATAAGATTTTGAATGAAGGTTGCCGTCACAAATCATTATTAAAACCTTTATTAAACCAGATTGTGACATTAACATGTATAACTAACCTTCATTGGTCGATTATATAAATCACGATTATGAAAATTACAAACCGAATGAACATGTGGTCAATGTATTTCTGAAATTAATAATTTAAACAATTTAAATGTTAATATTGTACATAATCGCTGTAAATATTTTTGAAAATAATGTGAAACGAGAGTGATGTTAAAGACGTGCTTATAATATTTTTATTGTCTTTGACAAACATTATAAACAATTTCTAATTGTTATAAATAATTTATGTGATTTTGTTATAAACATTTAAGAGCTAATTAAACAATTGGATGAGAAGTTAACAAGTTTAAGGAATTAACATAATGATTCAATAGGATGTGAGCAAAGTACTTGAAAGATTTGCGTAAATATAATGTGAGTTGTCTTGTAGACAGATAACAGTTTGAGAGAGCAAGCTGTATGTTACGTAACAGCATGTGAGAAGGGAGTGCATTTGACCAGGATGCAACAGGTTGGAAGGTGGCTCGCAGCTGGGCCAACATCTGGTTAACAGAGTGAGGTCGTACACACTCCGGCCTTGCGACTATAAATACCATTCTCATGTTTATTAAAAGGAAACCAAATGCTCTATATATGTCACACCCTGACGTCCTTTTCCAATCCATAGTGTTATGAATATTACGTTATTTGGAGCTCTTGGGAGCTAAAATGTTTTATATCATGTTGTATGATAAATTTTGCAAGTCCTACTGAGGACGTAGTCAGATTGACTTGGGCCTCTGATAGCCACGTTGATTTTGTTGTGTTAGTAAAATCATACCCTTTATTAGAAATAAAGCTTTTGTACAGTTCAAAGTTCTCGTCTTCGTCCTGGCTCATTTTTAAATGTCATGGTGGAGGTTATTGTGTGAACAGACTTTTAGTGATCCTGTTGTCAACTCAAACCCCGAGATAATTAAGAGGTAAGTAACGGTAAGTATGAACCCCCGTCTATTTTGGTGTGTTCCACAATGATTTCCTGTGAACTTCTGTGCTCTTATCTCGATAGTATCTGTCAGTGCCATTTTCATTGATGTAACTGTGCCGGTGCGATGGATAATTGGCAATCCGATTGAGGGGGCGGATATCTGACAGCCTACTATCCAGGTAAACGGGGACAGTACGATTGATTGTTTTCATTAACGTTTGGTTTTAAGCCACAACTCTGGTGGTACGACTGATTGTTTTCATTAACGTTTGGTTTTAAGCCACAACTCTGGTGGTACGACTGAATTTGGTTTCTTTAATGTTTGGTTTTAAGCCACAACTCTGGTGGTACGTCTGATTGTTTTCATTAACGTTTTGTTTTAAGCCACAACTCTGGTGGTATGACTGATTGTTTTCTTTAACGTTTGGTTTTAAGCCACAACTCTGGTGGTACGACTGATTGTTTTCATTAACGTTTGGTTTTAAGCCACAACTCTGGTGGTACGACTGAATTTGGTTTCTTTAATGTTTGGTTTTAAGCCACAACTCTGGTGGTACGACTGTTTGTTTTCATTAACGTTTGGTTTTAAGCCACAACTCTGGTGGTACGACTGAATTTGGTTTCATTAATGTTTGGTTTTAAGCCACAACTCTGGTGGTACGATTGATTGTTTGCATTAACGTTTTGTTTTAAGCCACAACTCTGGTGGTATGACTGATTGTTTTCTTTAATGTTTGGTTTTAAGCCACAACTCTGGTGGTACGATTGATTGTTTGCATTAACGTTTGGCTCTGCGCTACATTTTTCCGAGTCACTACGTACATTTGTGTGTTAATGTTAGTCGAGTAAAGCATAATGAAGATAAACTGAGGCAACAACATGATCTTTCGCCTCAATTTATCCAGACTTCGGGCTAGCAATCAGGTTTTATATTCAATCGATTGGTTTGGCTAATAACCGTGTGCTTGGTGAGAATATAAATATCTCTCGCACTTGTCTTAAGGCTGTGATTGTCGACTTTCATTATTAGAGCCACATTCGTTTTATTTGTCCATCAACATTTTGATGGACAAACGCTTTTCTAAATTTGAAATCATCTTTGGTACGATTGTTCCTTCTAGTTAAGTGCTCTATGACAAAGTGCAAGTGAAGGTTCACACAGAATTAACTCGCCTTAACATGGAGAAAGGAACGAGAGGAGTGTTGAGAACTTTTGGAGTTAAACGGCACGATCCCTTAACGGTACAATAATTTGGTTGTTTTTATGTTAAGGGCCGGAATCCACAGCAACTACTCTTGGATTTTAGGGGCATAAAGCTGTAATGACAACTTGAGATTTCTTTTTGGAATAATAAAGTATAGTCCTGTCGTTCCGTCACTTGCCACAGAATGTCACTTTTAATAGAAATTTAAGAGAACTTACCCTAGGCTGATCTATTAAAAAGACGTAAGAATATGTTGGAAAACTGATAAAAATGAAAACAGGCTTCGGAAGGTGAAATGTTTATCAATGGAGGAATGCGTTGGGAACTATATCGACTTGAATATTTCTACAGGGTCTTTATATTTGCTTGGCAAGGACATTCTCGCTCACGCGCACCGCCAGTGACGGCTCAGTTGCCGGCTGCCGGGCGCGCGTATGTTCGGCAGAATACGGTGCTGAAAATCAGTATCGTGCGTTTTTACTCACAATACTTACAGTTGATGCTGAAAATGTTCCCCATCCGCTGCGAAACATAATGAGCATCTACTTATGAAGTTTCCGGTTATTCCGGTTAATTTAGCTTCACCAAGGAAATAACGACCTTAACGTCTGTTTTTATTGTTTACTGAACCTGTACGTTTGAATCTCAAATTAGCCAGTTATTTTATTGCCCGATTTATAGGAATGGGTCTCCTTGGAAATTTCACTCGAAACTTTTTGCTTGTTCCAGCGCACTTTATGTACTGCACGTATTGTGCAGATATACACGTTCAAGTAACGAATATTTCACATAAGGCATACGGCACTATACACAATCACAATAAAACAAGAGATTCAAACGTACTGGTTCAGTAAACGATAGAAATAGACGTAAAAGTCGTTATTTCCTTAGTGAAGCTAAATTAACCGGAATAACCGGAAACTTCATAAGTAGATGCCCATTATGTTTGGCAGTGGATGGCAAACATTTTCAGCGTCTACTGTAAGCATGGTGAGTTGAAATGCATGATACTGATTTTAAGCACCGTATTCTGCCGTACATACGCGCACGCGGCAGTCGGCAACTGAGGCACCACTGGCGGAGCGCGTGAGCGAGAATGTCGTAGCCAAGGAAATATAAAGACCTTGTATAATGACGTCTAATGTTACGGCATTCGTCATGGTTTTAATTTTTTCCGTATTGATATCAATCGTACATTTCTTTGTCCACTTTTCACTACAAATCATCACTATGCCACTATCGGTACATTTTACGGCACATTGTGCCTTCTTCAACCTTTCATCACAATACCATACATTTATTACAGCAATTTACGTCACTTTTAATCTACTTTAGGCCTATATTCACATAATATTGTTTTGTCAACATAGATTTAAATTTGTTTTAAATGTCGCTAAAAATTAAGACAGTGTCTTGTCAATCTTGAAAATGAAATCTTCTAATCAAGTTGATGTTATTTCAGCATTTTCCCATATAACAGTCACAAGACATAGGCTACTATTTCTTTGACACTGAGTAAACGTATGCCATCAATTGTGTTTGTGTGTTATAACATCTATTGATGTCTTTCGCTTTTTCATTTAGATGTTACCCTATTCAATCTTGAGTCATGTAGGGCAACCCTTATCAACACCTGTTTCCGGTCTAATGTTACATCATTCAAGTTATATTATCCGTGTCCTGTTATTATTCTTCAATTTATTTCAGGTATAAGTTCGGGAACAAACCGATTTCGTAACATATTTTGAATCATCGTTCGTTCACATTTGAACATTCAAGAATACCTTACGATTAATTAGAACACTTGAAACAGACTTGCACAGACAATAATATAGCCCACATCATGCGACATTTTGCTTATGGGCTAGAAACTGAGCGTGTTGTTAATTTTTTAAGGGCTTTTCAGCATCGTGGTCAGTTAGCCCCGTGTACTTGGGTGTGTGTGGAATTTGTCTGATAATAATAATAATAATAATAATAATATCGTATGGCCTTGGTGCCGGGTGCAAGCTTTGTTATCTGACGCCCAAAGGGCATCTTGCTTGTCAAATTTTGTTGTTCCTTGGAATGCTATGAAAGCCAAGGAGGTTAGATATCTAAGCTCCTTGACACTATAGCGTTTCTAGTAGAGAAAGGAGGAACTTTTTTGTGTTGGCGGAAAGTCCCGAGATTAATTTTGCCATTCACTGCGTATTGAATTCAAACGGGTTCTTTAACATGCCAATATCGTATGACATGGGTGCCGTGATTTTTGTCGCCTTTCGCAAATTACTTACCACGGCCAGGAGCGAACCTGCATGCTTGGGGTTGGTAGTCCGACACGATAACCAATCACTCACCGTGACAAGCTATTTGTCTGATGACCTGTGGCACTATGATGTCTGTACTAGTGTATGTATTTGAGGTAGAATTGGCGTAGGAAGAGGCCATCCCGGGTTTTTCCTGGAGTAAAAGTGGGAAACCATGAAAACCACTTCCAGGATGTCTGAGGCAGGAATCGAAACCGGTTCTTCTCAGTTTTGCCTCACGAGGCCGAGTGTACCCCTTTCTAGCCCTCAGACCAGAATTAAATTCCCAATTAAGTCGGGAATAAAACCGGGACCTCTGCGGTGACAGCCAAGAATGCCAACAACTACGCAACACTGCTGCGTTTAGTCACGTATTCCTTTTCGTATGGTACCGTACGCGTGTATGGGACACCCCACAGAGTCCGACATTGCTACCACTTACTTGTGCCGGACTCTTCTCCGTCGACCTCCCTTGGTCAACTCTTGTTCTTTTCTTTGCGGGGTGAGACCTCTTGCTTACTTTCCATGGTATCTCCTGCCTCCTGCTCAAGGCCCTAAAGGAGGCGGGGTGTGTGTAGTCGCAAAACTCATAGGGCACACCCTTCACGGCTGGTGAGTTTGGGTGGTGGCAACCCCGAAGGAATCCTAATAATGATAATGTTATTGGTTACACGTCCCTGTTAACTCGTAAGGGTTTTAGAGACGCCAGGGTGTCGGAATTTTGCCCCGAAGTTGATCTTTAACTTGCCAGTAAATCTACTTACACGGCTCCCTCGCATTTGCGCACCTTCAAATGCCGACTGACTGCGCCGGGATTCAATCCCGCTATCTTGAGCTCAGCGAAAGATTCGTGATCTGGGTCCAGTTTTTCCCCTTTTTCCATGAACTTTGGAACGGACTCTCCCCTCTATCCATTTCCAGTCCATCTGTTATTGCTCGGGATTATTACAGATTGCGATCGTTTGCGTATAAAATTCCTCTAAAAAATGGCGGCTTTCTTGACGTCATCAACGACGTCACGAAATAGTCCTCTGGCAAGCTTACTGGAAAAGTCTGGGTAATAGGGGTTTTTGGGTGGTAAAACACAAAAACAGAAATCAGCATTTACAAAAAACCTTCGAAACGCATTGTGTATCGCCATTTGTAATTGACCTACGTAGCTCAATTACAGATTGCGATACATACGAAAAATTTTCCAATTTTAGGTTATATTTTTAAAATTTTGTGTCGTAATCCGTAATTGGCCTACATCGCTCAATTACAGATGACGATACAAATCGTATTTTTTTAAATTTCATATTTTTAAAAGTTTGTATCGAAATCTGTAATTAACCAATGTAGCTCAATTACAGATGGCGATACATGTCCCAATTTAAGGTTATATTTGTAAAATTTTGTATCGCAATCTGTAATTGGCTTATATAGCTCAATTACAGATGACGATACACATCGTAATATTCTAATTTCACATTGATAAAAGTTTGTATCGCCATCTGTAATTGATCCTATCGCTCTTCTTCCTTCCAAGTCTCATATTCATCGAGCAATACTCTTCCCTAATAAAATGCATGGACATTATGAATATGGTATAAAATATTATCCGTGTTGACTGACATTAATCTCAAATTAAAACAGCCGCCTTGTCAAATACTTGGTTGGTTCCTTAGTTTAGGGGCTCCGACAACGCTGTCATGTAGCCCCGTGTACTTTGGGTGTGTGTAGAATCTGTCTGATAACCGGTGTTAATTGTGATGGCAGTATTAGTGTGTGTTATCTGTTTTCAATTCAACTAAGGACTGCAGACTTTGAATTTTCTCAAATAGTTCCTACATTTGTCGCCACGGTTAACGACTACTAGTTCAGAAGTAAGTTACCAGATGTCACCACAGTCGGCTCCTGGCGACGAACGTTGGAACCTAAGAGCGTTCGTCAAATGTTTAACCTATAATTTAGCCTCACACCGGTGTAATTAATGGAAGGTTCTTTAACATGCCATAAATCTATGAAATGGGACCGCCGGTTTTACTTCCCCTCTGAAGGAACGCATACTGAGGGATTTTTAACGCTCTTAAAAATCCGACGACTTCGGCCGGGTTTGAACCCGTGATCTTGGGCATAGAAGCTCAGCATGCTACAAACTACGCCACCGAAGCCGCCTTGTCAATCACTAGAAAGTAGTTTCATAATTAAATTATCACGTACTTGTTTCGTTATATCAATGATAACCGGCCGCGGTGGCCGAGAGCACTATCACGCTACCTCGTGCCTCGCTGGCATTGGGAGAGCATGGGTTCGAATCCCACCTCGGCAGTCCTGAAAATGGTTTTCGTTATTTCCCATTTTCACCGCCAGGCGAATGCTGGGACGGTTCCTTTCAACAGGTCCGCGGCCGATTTCCTTCCTGAAAAGAAAAGCCGGCAGTGACTGACGCAGATCGCCGGTGCGCGTACATGGTTCAGCCGGTGCACAGTGGGTCAAAATCAAAATCTAGGGGGACAAAATTATTTTTACGTTTTAATCATGATTTTAGAGTGAAAGCAACGTATATAATTTGTTTACTTCATAACAACATCAGTTAAGACCTTTTTAAGCTACGTCTACACATGCAAGAAATTGTTTATGACTAGGAGTTGGATAGAGCATTCAGTTATCTCTTCAGAACAATTTTCTACCCCTAATTTATTTTTAACAAAGTCACAAAGTTCCACTTTTGACATAATCGTCGAACCCTGTGCTTGAAACAGTTGTAAACGTGTGAGAACTGGTTGCGCGGCATCTTCTAAAACGTAAAATAACCAAGTAAGTTGCAAAAAGATGCGAAATACCTTATAACAGGCGTAAACTACAAGACTTAATCTACATTTTAACATTAAGTAGAAAGTGACGCATAGTGACGCGACATACTAAAAATCTAAGTGAAAATATAATTTTAAAAATAATAGTTAAATATTATATAAAGCAAATATAGCTAAAATTACGTAACAATTACGCCCATTAATAACTGAAACACGTTACAAAGATCATACCTTCAGCTGTATATTCCATCTTAAAGCATCACACTAACCACAAAGACAACCAAACCACAGCCACTTACATTCACCCTCCAATTCAGACTGCTCGAACAGTGGTAACAGATTTACACTAAGATGCGTTTATATCCCAGAATAGGGAACGGCAATTATATGAGAATGCTGTAGAAGTAATAAATTTTGATTTTTTAATTATGAAAATAAATAATTTTGTCCTCCTAGATTTCGATTCTGACCCACTGTGCGGTGGTGGCGCAATCCGCTGACTCACATAGTTAGTTCACACTTGTATTGTCATTCATATGGACGTGTATCTGCAAATCTTAGACGTTAGTGTTGCACGTTTAATGAGTATTGTGAATAGTGTGATTGTTGGCCATGCCAATACACCAATTCACATTGCGCGAACGTGTGTATATCCATAATTCGTATATGAAAATCAGAAAGTCTTGTTCTGAAACAAGACCAAAATTTCGAATCAAGTTTCAAGGAAGACTTGTGCCTAATGCCAGTACAATTAGGAGACTCGCTAAACGATTCAAGAAAACAGGCTCCGTAAATAATAAATAAGTTAACAGACAACGTTGTGTTCTTAGAGAACAAAAATTAGATGAGATTGTTGTCCAACTGTGATGAACTCAGAATGCAACTCTGACGACTGGTTTGTAGATAATGGAGCAACGAGCCATGTTTCTAATAACAAAAAACATTTTTAGGACATTTGAACGATTTTCTACGAACACTCAGTGACCACAGCGATCGGTGTGAAGGTTGCGGCCATTGGAAAATGTGACATCGACATCGAAGCAGTGGTTAACGGCGAGCGGCACAAGCTCACGTTGGCTGATGTATGGTGCGTTCCTGGGATCCAGAGAAATCTATTCTCAGTCCTTGCAGCCCAAGACAGAAACAAGGACAGCAGGTTCGTCTCGTCAATAGAGGTCTGCAATTTCGTCGTCAACGGTGAAGTGAGATTAATTGGAGTTCGTGAACGGTTCGGTGGACTCTACAAGCTGAGAGTGAGAAGCGTGAACAACACTGCATTCAAGGAAGTCAACGCAACAGAAAATGACAACCTTCTCCAACTTTACCATGAACGATTCGGACATCAGAACAAGCGACACGTGAGATCCCTCCTGAACAAAGAGCTGGGAATCCGCGTTGAGGTGGACAGCGAGCTGTATGAAGGCTGCGTCTATGGCAAGGCTCACCGTCTGCCTTTCGGAACGAGGTCTGGAACTACGAAACCGGGAGAGCGGATTCACACAGATGTCTGCGGCCAATTCGACGAGTCGATGTCAGGATACACGTATTTCGTCCTCTTCAATGATAATTTCACGAAGTTCAGGACTATTTATTTCATAAGAGAAAAGTCTGAAGTTCCAGAGAAATTAGCCCAATTCGTTGCAGAAGCTAAGACTCTCGGACACAACATCAGGGAGCTGCTGAGTGATAATGGCAAAGAATTCGAGAACCAGTATGTCAGAAAAATCTTTCAGAAAGAAGGAATTGAACAACGACTCGTCACGCCATACACTCCGGAACAAAATGGATCCAGCGAAAGAGAGAACCGCACCGTGGTCGAATCTGCTCGAGCAATGATGTATGCTCATGGAAAACTTCCACAAAATCTTTGGGCTGAGATGATCCAGACAGCAGCCACGTCCTTAATAGGACTGGACCTTCCCACGCTTAGGGAACATCTCCCTACAAGCTATGGTACGGCAGGAAACCAGGTATGAAGCATCTTCGGGTGGTCGGGTCTACCTGCTATTCGCATGTTCCCAAGCAGCAAAGGAAGAAGATGGATCCCAAGGCCACTAAAGGAATTCTCATCGGATACGACAACGATGACGGTTACAAGATCTTTTGTGAAGAGGAAGGTAAACTAATTCGATTGAGAGATGTCATCTTCGATGAGAAAGTATTGCAGCACAAGAACGATGTCAATCTTCCGGGATGCTTAGACTCCTGTGTTCAACCAGAACAAGATTCGATCCCTGAAGAATATCAAGCTGACGACGAAACGCAGAGCGAAGAGGAGGAAGATGAATTCTGGGACCTGAATAATGAAGACGAAGCTAAAAGTCAACCAGAACAAAAAGGTACTCCGATCTCAGATGAAACCATCGTTCGACGACTTCGTGAGCGTTCGTCTCTCAATCCTCCATCAAAGTATCAAGACTTCGTGATGTATCTCTCAAGCCCTCAACAAGAACCTGAATCCTACAGTGAAGCCATGAGATCAGATCAACAGGACCAGTGGAAGGAAGCCATGGGTCGTGAGATGAAAGCTCTTGAAGAGAACAAAAGTTGGGAACTGGTTGAACTGCCACCAGGAAAAAGATCTATTTCAAACAAATGGGTCTACCGAGTTAAAACGAGCGCCGATGGATCGGTCGATAAATTCAAAGCCAGATTGGTCATCAAAGGCTATTCACAGCGGAAAGGAGTAGATTACAACCAAACCTTCAGTCCAGTGGCCAGGACATCAACCATCAGAACATTGCTCTATGTTGCTGCAAAAGAGAAAATGAAACTAGCACTGATCGACGTTTCAACGGCATTTCTCTATGGTGACCTCCAGGAAACTATATATATGCAACAACCTGAAGGATATGGTGATGGATCTGCCAGCGGATGCCGCCTGAAGAAAAGCTTGTATGGACTGAAGCAAGCTCCTAGATGCTGGAATGAGAAGTTCAGCAACTACATCGTCAGCCTGGGATTTCGGCGAAGTGAAGCGGATCCTGGTCTCTTCGTGAGGCAAAAAGGACGAAAGAAGATATTCTTCGTTCTCTATGTTGACGATGGAATGATTGCAGCTGAAGATGAGCAGGAACTCCATAAATTTATCGACGATCTGAAACGGGAGTTTAAAATCACCTCTAAGCCAGCATCGTACTACCTAGGATTGGAAATCAACCAAGGAAAAGATGGGTCAATACGTGTGTGCCAAGCTCATTACACGGAAACCATACTGGAGAGATTCAACATGAGTAGTTGCAAGGCTGTGACTACTCCAATCACCAAGGACGACGATTCAGAAGAGAGCCCTCGGAACTTTAAGTTTCCATACAGACAAGCTGTTGGAGCACTCATGTTTCTCATGTGCGGGACACGACCAGACATCGCGTATGCTGTCAGCGTGGCCTCCAGGAACCTTGACAAACCAACCGAACGAGACGTGCTCAGAGTGAAGAGGATCCTGCGGTACTTGAGAGGTACAACAGATCTAGGACTGTTCTACAAAGCCAACCTGGGAGAGGAGGCTTTTGATTGTTTCAGTGATGCAGATCACGGTGGTGACTTCTGTACGGGTCGCTCAACCTCAGGGGTCCTGTGCCTGTACTATGGATCGCCTATCTCGTGGATGAGCCAGAGACAACCCTATGTTGCCATATCCACAACCGAAGCTGAAATCGTGGATGCCAGTGAAGCCGCAAGAGAGATCATCTGGATCAAGAAGCTTCTGACTGAACTAGGCCAGTTGAAGTCGACGCCCATACTGCAAGTCGACAACGAAGCAGCCATCCGGCTAGCACAAAATCCTGAGTTTCATCGGAGAAGGAATCACATTCGTATCAGACACTTTTTTGTTCGCGAATTGGTCACAGCAGGAGAAATAGACATCTCAAGAGTTGACACACAATATCAGCTCGCGGATATTTTGACCAAACCTTTGTTTTCAATTCGTTTTCGAAAATTATGTAACGACATGGGGGTCTGCAAAGTTATTAAATAAGGGAGAGTTTTGATGTATTTCACATCTTTATTGTTATTTAATAACTCATTGATATTTAACTACACTAGCGCCATATGTGAGAACACCCACTCACAAAAGCTGGAGTAACTCTTCTTATCTTTTTATCTTCTTTGTTCCGTCCCATGTACAATAATACTATTCAGTCGCTGTTTTAATAAAACCAAAAATCGCTTTCAAAGTTTGTTCATTTATGTCTGTTCATTTATTTCAAATAAACCAACAAGTATGTTACCTTTCATATCTCTAGAAGTACCGATAACTGGTCATCATTTAATGTGTCCGTAGACTCTTTAGTTCCTATATAAAATTGCATGAAAAATCGAGTAACATCTCAAGAAATACTACGAGGCTAAGTAGTGTACCCATGTGAGTAATCTCCATGGAAAACATGCTTCCGCCTCCAGCTAGCTTCAGACCTCGGCGTGTACCGTTCTCCCACTGAGCAGTTGCATATTCTTGATTTGAGGCTAAAAGGTATCAACTCTACAATGATAAGGCACAACTCTACTCTAAAGACTTTAATTCAGTAAAATTCATGGCTTCAAACAAAATAATAAGAACACAATCCCAATAAACAATACACAAACAAACAAAGTTACTCCCACAATCCACTAATTATTCACATAGTTTAACAAATTAAATCCATATCACTATTCAATCCTTTACCATTGTGTGGATTTTAAACTTCACTCAAGTGCGCTGATGCACATGTAACGTTTCACAAAAACTGTACTGTTACACTCATGTCACCTAATATGACTTCTTTAAATTCACAAAATTACTTGTTTCTTACAACACATCTTAATTTACATCATGTGTACTGTCTGTGTTATATCTCTCTCTCCCACCAAATGCTTTCATGCATTAGCCAACTTATGGGTTGCACTACAATCTACTTGCAACACCACAATTACGTAAGTCTACCCCTCCGCTCCCCTCTTTTTTATAGTTCCACTGCATGCCATTGTGATTTCAGTAAATAATTTCTGTTATCGCTGTGTCGGACAGTATTATTATTACGCTTCCCTTGCGGGCGTAGCCTGTGGCGTCAAGTGCCCAACTTCATTAACTATGTGTCACTGTCAGTATAAAATGCAACTTCCGACCATTCGTAAGATTGCTAAAATTTTATATCATCAGGGTAATCTATGATTAGCAATGTGTTTTTAAACCACACACATTCATTACACACTATAACAATTCTTCCTTTCAATACAAGCAAGGTCTTAAATCTGTCCTCTCAAAACGCTAGCCTGCACGGTTCGTTTAGCGACCCAGCCTCTTGGAGCTGCCTGTATACAATAGAAGAGAGTAGGGGTGTTCACAGCCGTAAACCATCCCTTGTCTCCCTGATTCCTGGACTTCATCTCCCCAAGCAGTATTACGATTTCGAATACAATATTGTGGTCACAATGATCCACGTGATCCCATATGATCAAAACTGAATATTATGCAATGGTTCTGGGTGAGCTTGAATATTTAATCCTAGCCTTAGGACATTAATAACGGCCTCAACAGGTCCGCATCACACTATGAAGGCACGAGATTCATAAAACACAGGTCTAGTGGGTTGCCGGTATCTTAATAATGCTGCGGTCAGTCAACAACTGCCGTCATAAGATTCGCTTCACAAGAGCTGAATCATTCAATAACAAGTTCTCGGGCAATCAGGTATAGTGTAGAGGTTTCCAATGTTCTCCCCTCACCTACCACAGGATTCGAACCCGGAACATTTCATATCCATCATCGGAGATAGGGTACACACTAAATACGCTCCGGCATAAATTAATATCTCTGTACGCCCCCGGCTGTACAAGATTCCATACGTCGATTAGATCACCTGGCTCCTACCTGTCTATGATCTCGTCCTATTTTATTAAGAGAACTCTACTCGTTACTCTACAGCTTATTCACAAGCCACAAATTCAATTCACTGTCAAGCTCCTTCATTTCCTTGCATAATTATATTCCCATTAATCCAATATATTTAATATTAACTCTTTTCTTTTCCCTTAATGTAGTCTACTGCTTGGCTAGATAAATAATCCAATTAGCGTAAATATTTCTTGCTTACAACCTTTTCTCCTGATGTATTCAATTATACCGTTTATCATTATTACAATTATTATTATTATTACTGACATAAATTATTTCTCCGACACAACGTAACCGTTTCACATGATCGAACACCCGTGTTCGTTACGTTAAGTTTTACATAACTGAATTGCCATTTTATTAACAGTATTAATAGTGGTAACGATTAATCCACTCTCTGATGTATAACATCTTAACTTTACTGAAATCAAACAATAAACACATGAGGGTATACCTCCTAATATTGATTCTTACTGGCATATTTTATACTTCCGAAATCACATTACATGCAGCGGCTATACTTCTATAATAACATGATTTGTGGGGTACTTACGTCGGCTTATCCAGGTGGCTCCAACCACCATATTCCAGTGTCACCTGCCATTGGCCTACTTAGTGACACATTGCCATACTGCTAATACACATCTTATATGACATCTGATTCATAAACACACGACACTTTGCCATTTTTATAATGAAGCTAATGCTTCCAAAATACATTACACTTTATAACACTGGTTATATTATTAATTTAAGAGATATTTTACATAAAATCACTGCACAAACACACGTTACACTTTATATTCCTGACTGGTTGAAATTCCCTGGCAAAATATCAGAACTGCAGGTGCGGATGGCCCTTTCTTCGGTCCTACCCCCTCCTGATTGAACATCTCGATCATCTGCTCACGGATTCACCAACAGTCTATCGATCACCCCTTGATAACCTTCCTGAATTTGCAGTGATATGCTTACATATCGTCATGAACGCTACTTATTGGTATACTCAAGATATGTATAACCAATCACTATTTTTCACTGCGCTCAACATTGTACATTGTATTTACATAAATTATTACTTTCAACAGTTCTGCCTAGTATATCACACGGCACTTAATAAACAGTATATAACAGTCTTACTGCTCGGCTTCTCAAACTGAAGTTCGAGCCTTCTCTCTTAACTTTGGTAATATGCATTTCGCATAATCAAGTTTGTTGATTACTGTACTCATTCTTATTTCATGACCATGCATGAATATATTATCACTGGTGCATTACACTGCACAGCTAACATGCTGATTACCAGTAAAATGTTTAAGTCTTTGTTTGCGCGCCTGGGCGCTCCGTAACTTTCAAACACAATAACTCCCACCAACTGCAAGTTCCAACTTCAACTGTAACTGTCTCTCTGACTGGGTCCACCCTCTTATATCCGTTTCACACGAAAAAGTAGGGCAAGAATTCCCGCGCTATATCAGCTCCTCTCCTAGGATGATTCTGGTCTTGGAATAATATCCATATTGTTCCTTTATCTTCGCTGGTCACGAAAATGCATGTGTGTTCGAGGATCGATCGGCCAATTAATTAATATTAATTGCCTTATCCATGGCGAGGGGACGCGGCGTTGCTAAAAAATCCCCTTTTCACAAGTCAGGTCAATCCGCGAACACCACTTGTCCTGTATCATTACGCACTGCATTAAATATGCCCTGATTTCGCCGTTTAATGGCTCTAAAATTAGCCTCCTGGCTAAAGATTCACCTGTGTGCAACTCTCATGTCATTGCATTGCTCCAATCACGAGTAATCAATGATTTTCCTAGGGATCTTCCCATCCCACTCTCATTTTCATTCTCAACCGGGGAAGAACCTGGTCATTATTCAACCCCCCGACCTCTTACAGACGACTTAACTAGGTCAGCGAGATTGACAGGGCTCCATGGGTCTCCTCCCACAATTCTGGGGCTATTAGTAAAACGTCAAACTCTCTACTTCTGTGTTTCAAGTCCAGCATAGCCTACTCCATGTAGTCCAATAATGCTGTATTCTGCTCATTTTCCTGCATTATTTCACTAAATAATGTCAGTATCAACTGATATCACACCAGTGATTAAATATATAATTTCCTCTAGGGGTTCTTACAGCGAAACACCCTCAACAGATCTCGGGTTCGTTCCCTGGTGGAACCTTTATTCAGAGCTCAACTTATCTCCGAGATCCACGTTCGATACCAGTCAGCATGACCCCCTCGGGTTCAGTAGAAATCGAAGAAGTATTCTTACCACCAGAGGCACGCGCACCTCAGATCGACTACCATTGGTCTACAGAGGGCCTTCTAAATCTCTGTGCTGATTGAAATTATTTAGAGAATTTATTAGCAAGTGTTTTCAACATGAGAGTTAATGTTTTCTAGTAGATATTATATTTGATATTCTGTTATATCTGAAGAACAAGAACAGTTAGATGTACTGAGTTTGTAGTAAAGTTGTTGGCGTCTGAGAGGTGGATGATTGTTATATTTAGCAGTAGCTTCGGTATTAAAATGTGTTGTATCGTTTCATTTGAATATATTGGAACTGGATCAAGGAGTAACATTCAAAGCTCGGAATGTTATTAGTAATAATAACAATATAATATTAATAATAGTCTATCGTATGGCCTCGGGTGCTTGTGCAAGCTTTGTTAATTGACGCCAAGAGGGCAGCATGCATGTCGAATTTTATCGCTCCTTGGAGAGCTATGAAAGTCAAGGAGGTTAGATATCTAAGCTCCTTGTCACTATAGCGCTTTCTAGTAGAGAATGGAGGAACTTTTGTTGGCGGAAAATCCCGAGATTAATTTTGCCATTATGAACACGGCCTACTGAATTCAAATGGGTTCTTTAACATGTCAACAACGTATGACATGCGTCTCGTGATTTTTTCGCCTTTCAAAAATCACTTACCATGGCCAGGAGTGAACCTGCAAGCTTGTGGTTGGTAGTGCGACACGATAACCACTCACCCACCATGGCAACTTTCAGAAAGATAAATGCGATAATATCTCCTTAATTATTGTTTTCTTCTAATCTGAGGGATTTGCCCACCACTTTTACAAACAATAGGAAAGGAATTACTGGACAGGCTATTACTGTATTGTATTATTACTGAAGTTAACAAGCCGTTGGTGGAACTGGAAGATGACTTCGCAGACCTTCTACAATGGTGGAAAATTAATTCAGACCAACTTCCACATCTCGCATGCATAGTGAAAAAATTCCTTTGTATTCCAGCTACTTTAGTTCCGTGTGAGAAAGTGTTCAGCGACGCTGGAAATATTGTTACTAAGAGAAGGGTAGCCCTTAGTTCTGAGCAATGTCAAATTACTGACATGTCTGAAGTCCTGGAGCAAAGAAGTGTGACTGTAAGTAATTTTGGACATTATTAATAACTAAAATGCTTTTTGAATTTATTTTATTTACTTGCACGCCACCAATACAATACAAATTTTAAAATTGTATCTTCCTCATAGCAAATGGAATTGTAAACATTTTAAAAGTGGCTTCGGTGGCGTAGTTGGTAGCATGCTGAGCTTCTATGCTCAAAATCGCGGGTTCAAACCCGGCCGAAGTCGTTGGATTTTTAAGAACGTTAAAAATCCCTCAGTATGCCTTTCTTCGGAGGGGAAGTAAAGCCGGCGGTCCCATGTCATAGATTTATGGCATGTTAAAGAACCTTCCACTAATTACACCAGTGTGAAGCTAAATTATATATAGGTTAAACATTTGACTATCGTTCTTACGTTCCCACTTTCGTCGTCAAGAACCGACTGCCGTGGCATCTGGTAACTAAGTTCTGAACAAGTTGGTCGTTGACGGTGGCGTTTGGCGACAAAAGTAGGAACTACTTGGAAAAATTGATTGTCTGCCGTCCTTACTTGAAATAAAACAGATACACACTAATACAGTCATCACAATTAACACTGGTTATCAGACAGATTCTACACACACCCAAAGTACACGAGGCTACATGACCGCGTTGTCGCAGCCCCTAAACTGAGGAACCAACCAACCAAACATTTTAAAATAATGATTCAAAGGTTTCTTTTTCTCGAACTGATACTGTGTGAAACCGATTAAAATTCGATTAATCGACCGAATGACCGATTAAATGCATTCGGTTAACCTATCAAAAGTTTTAATCGATTGACAGCTCTACCCTAATAATAATAATAATAATAATACATGGATAACTCCGCCAGTGCCGGTACCAAGCCCGGGGCCTCATCTCGTAAGTGATGATGAAGGAGGAGTGGGAGGAGTAACACCTCGTTTAAAAAACCTGGGTCCATCTGGCTCCGGATGGTAGCACCCTGTAAGGGTCCCTGCCTAGGGTTACTAGGTGAAAATTGGTCAACGGTCCTGACGGCGGAGGAGGAATCTCGGATTCCCAACGGTGGATGGAGTGGAAGAGCCTGGTGGTTTCATCACCAACACAGAATTCCAAATCCAAAGGGGTTTGTTCCCAGATTGGGCGGCTAATGGTCAGCGTCTGTTCACCAAGAGGTGCGGCTGTACACATGCTCCAGGAACTAACAATCCCTGGTTCTACACCACTAGCAGAAGCTAGATAATTGATTACAAGCAAACATGACTCGTACATGAAAAGACAAAATTACCCCAGGTGTACAATCCACCCTCTCTAAAGTGGCAACCACGCATTCGGATTATGGGGAGCTTGGACATATACGAGAGAGCAAGTCGGAGTGCCCTGATAAACTTCCACGGAAACATCATACTTACATTGGCACTTTCAACATTCGGACACTGATTCAAACGGGAAAACTACACAATCTCACAACAGAACTCGTGAATCAGAAAATCCAAATTCTCGACCTACAAGAAACGCGCTTCACAGATTCAGAAACAATAGATTACAAGAATTACAGAATCTTCAAAAGTGGAACAAACAAGAAATTTAACAAGGGAGCACCATTATTGGGCATGGCCTTCGTCGTAGACAAAAAAGTTTTGGATTCAGTCAAAGAGGTGAAACCCATTAACAATAGACTTATGACCTTATGAATCAAACACACAAACAAAAGCTACACCTTTATTAATGTTCATACACCGACGAAAGCTGACAATAAAAAATAACCTGAGGAAAAAAACGGAAAAATTCTGGGAAGAACTTGAAACAGTTATGCCCAACATACCAAACGATGATGTAAAAATTCTACTCGGAAATTTTAATGCACAAATTGACAGGGAACGCAAATACAAGAAGACAGTAGGAGATTATCCAGCACACAAGTTCACCAATAAAAATGGCACGCGTCTCATTGAGTTGTACCAACAAAACAACTTGAAACTTATGTCCACCTCACTCCGGAAAAATAAAATAAAAACAGAAAACATGGCGCGATCACCCATCCATCATTTAGGAGAATTTCAGATTGACCATGTGGCAATATCGTACAAATACCAAAAAGAAATTCACAATGTGCAAGTGCGCAGAGGTGCTAACATCGATTCGGATCATTATTTAGTAAGAGTCAAAATCAAATTCACACCCAAAAGAAAATTCTATAGGAATACACCGGTGATCCCAAAATTTGATCTAAACAAAATCGAGGATTCCAAAATAACAGCAGAATGGGAAAGACAACCTGCGGAAAACTGGGAGAAATTTCAAACCAAAATCATCAAAACAGCGAAAGACCTGATCCCTCTTCACAAAAATCCAAAACACCCTTGGTGGAATCAAGCAAGCGAGAATGCGCTAGAAGAGAGAAAAAAGGCAATTCAAAACTACAATTGCAACAATTCTGAAGAAACACAGAAGAACTTTTTCGATGTTCGCAAACAAACATGTAAGATTTTGAGACAGAATAAAAGGACCAACTGAAGTCAATTGAAGACAACTTCCGAAATTACAACACACACGATTTCTACAAGACCTTCGCGAACCAAATCAAAGGTTATTCCTCACAGAACCTTTGCTTTCGGAAACAAGATGGTAAATTAGTCTTGACAAATGAAGAAAATTGCCAAGAACTAGCTAAATATTTTTCACAGCGTTTAAATTGTCCAGAACCCAAAGAGAGATTCCCGAAAATACAACCGGAAATCGCACCAGAAAACACTTCACCACCAACAGAAGAACAAATTTATTCACACATCAAGAAACTTAAAAACAATAAAGCATCAGGGGAGAACGGAATTGTAGCTGAACTTCTGAAAAATTTAGGCCCAAATTCACTCAAGGAAATTACACAAACAATCCTCAACATTCGGCAAATCAAAATAATTCCATATGATTGGAAGACTGCTCTTATCCATCCACTACATAAAAAAGGCAACAAATCAGATGTAAACAACTATAGAGGGATCTCTCTCGTAACGGTCACGAACAAAATTCTGTCAGATTGTCTCTTGGAAAGGACGCAAAAACAATTGGAACCAAAATTAGCTGAATATCAAGCAGAATTCAGACCAAACTGGTCATGCCCAGAACAAATTTTTAATCTCAAAACCATACTCAAAATGCGAGCCCTCAGACAAAACCCCATAGTATGTACATTTGTAGACTTCAAAAAAAGATAGGACATCACTATTCCAAATTCTAGAAGAAAGGGGACTAGATCCTACAACCCGAGAACTTATAGAACAAACACTAACTGACACAAAGTCTAAGGTGAAATTTATGGGGATAATCTCAGAACCATTCTAAATTCACACAGGTGTGCGACAGGATGATGCACTCTCTCCTATTCTGTTCAACGTCGTCCTAGGCAAGGTTATGGAAGAATGCGAGAAGGAACTCAAGAAATGTGAGTTTTGGAAGCCAATCCAACTGTGCTTTCCCAAAAACAACCTCTACAGTACATACCATACCTCGCATTTGCGGATGATCTGGCGATACTAACCGAGGATGAGGAGACTGCTGTCAAACAGCTCGAGATACTTAAAGAAAGTGCAGAAAAGGTGGGACTACAGATCTTGTTTGAGAAAACGAATTTTTTCTGTTCAAAGACAGATATCACTAGCCTGAAAACAAAATATGGTAAAATCGAAAGGGTACCGCACTTTAAATACCTCGAAGAATGTATCGAATTTATCGAGCCTTGAAAAAATCTCGCAACAAAATCGGCTCCAAAAAGTCAAATAACCATTAGGGTTAGCCCAAAACATCTACAAAAAAAAATCTTTGTCAAAATACACACAAATTCGGCACTACAACACAGTCATAAAACCAACAGTCCTTTACGCAAGCGGAATTCTGACACTTAACAGTAAACATGAACTTGAAGACATCAAAAAGGAAGAAGAGAAGATCATTAGGAACATTTTAGGAGCAAGATATACGCAAGATGGTTACAGACTACAATCAATATAAACAATAGAAAATTATTCAAACATCGAAATTGACATTAAGAAAAGACGAATGAAATTCTTTGTACATCTCACTAGACTACCAGAAAATCGATTGACGAAAAGGATAATAGATTATTTGACCACGCTCAATAACTCAACACCTTGGTTAGAGGAACTTCGAAAGGACCTCAAAAACGTAAGCGTAAGTTCACCTGACATTTTAGAAGGGATAACTTCAGGCACAAAGTTAAAAAATGGGAAGTTATATCAGAGGAACCACAACAAAATCAGTACAGACCAAAGTTGTCGGAACAACGCAAATAAGCCTTCTCGGAAAGAATGGAAGTCTATTGGAACAACAAAAGGAACCAAAAGAAAAGCTGATTAAGTCATTTTCTTAACGTCTTCTATGTATTGGGAGAATTCGCTTCAAATAAATAAATATAATACATGGATAAACAAACTTTAGTAACTCGCTTGATCTTCAAATCTTCAATCATCAAATCTTCAAATCTTCAAATCTTCAAATCTTCAAAACTTCTGTAGCTCAAGTGTCTAAATTCAAATATATAGGATAAATTATCCAACCCTCAGGCCTGAATTGTGACACAAAGAAAGAGAATCTCTAATTTGCAAAGAGCCTACAAAATCCACATGGAACACGTTGGCCTATAATACGACAGTGGTCTTCCGTAAAGCCAAATTACGACATTACAACACGGTAATCAAACCCAAGGGCACTGTACGCCTCTGAAACACTGATCAATTTGGGTAGGATCACTAATTTAAAAAAATACAAAAAAAGAAAGAACATTTTTGAGGAAAATTTTGACTGAGTTTTGACAATCATTAATTTGTACTGAGGGAATTCGGATGAAAAGGGAATCCCAGGAGCTTTATCATAATTCGGAGAAAATCTCGGACACATCCAGGAAAAGAAGTTTAAAATGATATGGGAATATTCTGGTTGGTTGGTTGGTTCTTAAATTTAGGGCTGCGACTTCGCGGTCATGTAGCCCTGTGTACTTTGGGTGTGAGTAGAATCTGTCTGATAACCGGTGTTAATTGTGATGACTGTAATAGTGTGTGTTATCTGTTCCTTAATTCAAGTAAGGACTGCAGACTTTTGAATTTTTCAAATAGTTCCTACTTTTGCCGCCAAACACCACCGTCAACGACTACTAGTTCGTAACTTAGCTACCAGACACCACCGCAGTTGGCTCTTGGCAACGAACATAGCAACCTAAGAGCGTTGTTTACATTCTTAACCTATACAATTTAGCTACACACATGTGTAATTAGTGGAAGGTTCTTTAACATGCCATAAATCTATGACATGGGACCGCCGGCTTTACTTCCCCTCCGAAGGAATGCATAATGAGGGATTTTTAACGCTCTTAAAAATCTGACGACTTCGGCCGGATTTGAACCCGCATGCTCAGCATGCTACCGACTACGCCACCGAAGCCGCCGGGAATATTTTCAGAATGAGTAATCACAGGCTGACTGAAAGAATTCTAAATCCTACTTTCTCAAAGAAAGCTAAGAACAAATGACGGCTTGAATTTAAAAAAAGACCTTCAGGAAACAGTGATATGGTACTGACAGACCTAAATTCAGAGAACTAGTTGACAATCATCAATTTTGAGACCACCCAAAAACCTGGACGGAGGAGCGCAGAAAGAGCCATAGCGAGGATACGAAGAGATTTTGGAAGGACAAGACAGCGAGATCAGCGCTCCTTAGACGGGCATAGCGATGTAAAATAATAATAAGAACAATAATAATAAGATAAGATAACATAAATTTGCAGAGAAACCTAAAAGGAAAAGTACAGACTGGACAGAAGCACGCAGAAAGAAACACAGTGAACGAATTAAGAGATATTGGGAAGAAAAGAAGAAGGAACATTGTGCAAAATAAGTTCAAGCGCGCTCCGTAGTTGGGCATAACGATTTTAAAAATTTAAATAATAAGATGCGTATTGAAAAGCAAGAACGCAAAATCCTTAGAAAAATATTCGGCCCTACACAAAAAATGGAATTTGGATCAAGAGACGAACTGTAGACCTCTATAGCCTCACAGACAGTTTCACTAATACTGTACGCAGGAGAAGGTTGACATTTTTTGGACACATATTTAGAATGGGCAATAATAGACCAACAAAAAGATTATAGAATACTAGCTGTACCCGGCATGCGTTGCAATGCCAATCAAAGAAAGTGTTGGCATTGTAACTTTGTATGTTGAAGTGCTTTTGGATTCCCAATATTGTTTTTCTTTTTCCGTTAACCACCTCTAAACTATATCAAAATTGATTTACTATCTCCAAAAAAATCATGGGAGCGTGCTCACCAACTCACCAAATTTTCATCGCAATGAAATGAATGGTACATGAACGCATACGGTACTTGGTTGAAATGATTCGAGCGCCGTCACCCATTTGTTGAATATACTCGTACGCTACCTATTGTAAAATGGATTTACTAAGTGGAAAACTTTCCCTGACGTGTGCACAACAACTCATGAAAGTTTCATAGCAATCGGATGAATGGCATATGAACGCATACGGGTTTTTGCTTAAACGATTCGCGCGATGACACTCATTTGTTGAATCTACTTGTGCGCCACCCGTTGAAAAACGGATTTACTAATTCATACACCTTCGCAGGACTGTGCTCAACTCCCCAAAGTTTTATGATAATCGGATGAATGTTATATGAACGCATACGGGACTTGGTTGAAACGATTCACGCGCTGTCGCCCATTAATTGAATCTAATCGTGCGCTACCAATTGTAAAATGGATTTACTAAATCAGAAATCTTTGCGGGAGTGGAAACAACATTTCTCCAAATTTCATTGCAATCGCATGAATGGTATATGAACGCATACGGAATATTTTTTAAACGATACGCATGCCGTTACTCATTTGTTGAATCTACTTGTGCGATACCTATTGTAAAGTGGATGTACTAAGCCAGAAACCTTCCCTGAAGTGTACACAACATCTCGCCCAAGTTTCATCGCTTTCGGACAAATGGTATATGAACGCATACGGGACTTTGTTGAAACGCTTCACGCGCCTTCGCTCATATGTTGAATCTACTTGAGCGCTACTATTGTAAAATGGATAAACTAAGCCTGAAACTTTCCCTGGAGCGTACACAACAACTCACCCAAATTTTGTCACTATCAGACGAATGGTATATGAACGTATACGGGACTATGTTGATACACTTCGCGCGTCGTCGCTTGTTTGTTTAATCTACTTGTGCGATACCTATTGTAAAGTGAATTTACTAACCCAGAAACCTTTCCTGAAGTGTACCCAACATCTCACACAAGTTTCATCGCTATCAGACGAATAGTATATGAACGCAAACGGGACTTTGTTGGAACGATTCGCGCATCGTCGCTCATTTGTTGAATCTACTCGTGCGCTACCTATCATGACATGGATTTACTAAGCCAGACAGCTTGCCTGTAGTGTACACAACCTCTCATTCAAGTTTCATCGCTATCGGACGAATGGTATGTGAACGCATACAGGACTTTGTTGAAACGCTTCGGCCGTCGTCGCTCATTTGTTGAATCTACTCGTGCGCTACCTATTGTAAAAAGGATTTACTAAGTTAGAAAGTTTTCCCGGAGTGTGCACAACAACTCACCAACTTTTGATCGCAATCGGATGAATGGTATATGAACGCATACGGGACTTTGTTTAAGCGATTCGCGTGCCGTCACTCATTTGTTGAATCTACTCGTGCGCTACAACTTTCATATTTATTCACCTTTTAAACCTTCTCTGGACTTCCACAAATAATTCAAGACCAAAATTAGCCAAATCGGTCCAGCCGTTCTCGAGTTTTAGCGAGACTAACGAACAGCAATTCATTTTTATATACATAGATAGATAATTAATACAAAAATATCGAGGATAAATTGGCTGAAGGAAACAAGGGGGGATCAGAATGAGATAAACAACGGGGAGAATATAATGAACAAGTATTTCCGTGAAGAACTATACAGCCTATTTTCTATCAACATACAAAATTTCAGTTTGATTGCTGTAAAAGATTTGTAGATATTGAGAACCATCAAAATATTTCGGATGCTCACCATTTTGGATTGTTATTATTATTATGTATAGCCCATAGAGTTATGTACCATTAAAGGAAAATTTTTGCGTAGCTTCATTATTCAATCTTTCACTTCGATCGCATGATTACGACACAAGAAATAAAAACTTATTTTAAAATTTCGCACAGCCGCCATCTAGAGGTTATGTAAACAATTGAACTAAATAACATGCTATTGCATTACAATATGTATAATCATTTACTGTACCACATTTCACTGCGCTCTGATGGTTAAATCAAGAGAAATAGTACATTATGCAACGAGCCTATAATGGCTATAATTAAGACACGAGTATTTTTTATAAAACGAGCGTATGCGAGTTTTATAATTTCGATACGAGTGTCTTAATTACCATTATAGGCGAGTTGCATACGACTGTTTATGTTCGACTATAATTATTATAACTATTTTATGTTCGAAGATAAATATTCATAAATATCTGTTGAGATTTCGCCAGTTTTATGTACTGAACAGAGCGCATGAGACGCAGGGAATGCCTTGTATTTACCATGGCCACCTCGATTACTCTACTATGACACAAGGCAAGGCAGTGTGATTTACATTAGAAGGCCGTGGTACTCAGCGCATCTAATTATCTAATTGGTCAAACGACTGTTTCTTGAGCTCTGATTGGTGGGAGAAACTGTATCATAATGAAAAATAATGTTATAATGAGTCTCATTATGATACAGTTTTCAGATACATAATAGTCAGGGTCGAACATAAAGTCTATTAAAATGTGTTAACTTCGCTTGGCCGCCATGATCGTTTTGTTTTTGAAAGTTAAATCGATAAACTTGTATCAGTGCCCTTTATCACCGTACGAAACAATTGAACTAAATTATACGCCAGTGCATTACAATGTGTATAAACATTTGCTGTAACAAGTTTCATTACGTTTGGATGGTTAAATCACGAGAAAAGTCTATTTAAAAGTCTCAACATCGCTTGGCCGCCATGTTGGTTTTATATTTACCAGGGGCTTGAACTCTCATAGGTAAACTTCTACTAGTGCCCTTTATCACCGTACAAAATTTCTGGGTGATATCGGTAATAGTTTCGGAGATACTGAATGCTGGTGAAATATTTCGCACAGCCGCCATGTTGGATTGGTGTGACAGAATAAAATTTGAAGGACACGGTCGGGGTCGGCCAGAATGGTGCTATGATCTTACAGAGTTTCATTGAAATCATTCCAGCCGTTTAGATTTTATTAGGGGGGGGGGGGGGGCACACACACAATTCACACACACGCACACACAAACAGACACACGGACAAAAGGTGATCTCATAAGCCTATTTTTTCATAAAATGAAAATAGGCTAAAAGCTGAGAAATCTTCTGAGCCTCTGTATATAAGTACACAATTAGGGTGAGATCTGGCGGCTTCGGTGGCATGGTTGGTAGCACGTCGGATTTTTTAAGAGTGTTAAAAATCCCTCAGTATGCCTTCTTTCGGAGGGGAAGTAAAGCTGGCGGTCCCATGTCATTGATTTATGGCATGAAAAAGAACCTTCCACTAACTACACTTGTGTGAAGCCAAAATTTGTAGGTTAGGTGTGACTAATGCTCTTAAGTTCCAACGTTCACCACTGGGCGCTGGTTGCGATGCCATCTAGTAGTAGGCAAGTTCACAGCTAGGTGTCGTGGATGGTAGCATTTGGTGGCGAAAGTAGGAACTACTTGAAGTTATCGTCTGCAGTCCTTCTTGAATTAAAAACAGATAACACACACTAATACAGCCATCACAATTAACACCGGTTATCAGACAGATTCTACACACACCCAAAGTACACGGGACTACATGACCGCGTTGTCACAGCCCCTAAACTAAGGAACCAACCAAGCAACCAACCAGTCAACCAGGGTGAAATCTATCAGCAGGACTGGTAATGAAAATGAAAATCCACAGCCTGCTTCCAGTCTCCGACCGGGTCAGGAATGGAATGAATGAAGCCCCCATCTAGCGGCGAGGATATGAACTGTGCCGGCTGCCGAGGCCTGACGCACTCCTCTGGGGCAATGATTAAATGAATGACAGATGAAATGAAATGATAGTGGAGAGTGTTGCTGGAATGAAATTTCGACAGGGAAAACCGGAGTACCCGAAGAATAACCTGTCTGCCTCCGTTTTGTCCAGCACAAATCTCACATGGAGTGACCGTGATTTGAACCACGGACCCAGCGGTGAGAGGCTGGCGTGCTGCCGCCTAAGCCACGGAGGCTTAGGACTGGTAATAATAATAATAATAATATTGTATGGCCTCGGGTGCCGGGTGCAGGACTGGTACAAGATGGATAGAAGAACGCAAGAACCGACACAGTGAGTTCATGAAGGGATTTTGGGAGGGGGAGTAGAAGAAGAAGAAGAAGAAGAAGAAGAAGAAGAAGAAGAAAAAGAAGCGTATGGTCCCCAGCTACAATGGTACAAATATTTTAAGTTGAAGCCGATTTCGATGTTCTGTTTACTCTACCATCTAGCAGAGTGCAGTGAATTTTCCCCGTCCTCAGCCGGGAATAGAACGATCCTCCGAGTAAGCTAAGACTATATTCTTGATATTGGATATTTTATGTAAATCATATTTTGTGTTATCTAAGGAGCGCTGTGTTGACAAGATTATGAGCTAAGTAACTGCTAACTGGATGCCTCGCTTCCTCCCCCTCGCCACCAGAGTGCGTTGGGGAGCGGGGCTGTCGTGGAGCATTACCAGCGCGCTCTTTAATTTAAGTGAATACCTAATTAAATGGCCTTTATTCGCGTTCGTCTCGGCGCGAATTTAAATGGCCACTACAAGGCAACACGTTTTCTCAATTAGCCTCTGTATAACTCACTTCAAAAACATTACCTGCAAGAAACGCGAGAACAAGTACAATCATTTGAAATACAAATAGCCTTACACCAGCGTCGACAAAATATATCTCACTTCTTCTCCATAGGAATCCATTTAAACCCGGGCCATGTTAATGAGTCATACCGCAAGTCTAGAGCCCGGATTTGTAAGCACAATCAAATTGCGAAATAAGCGAGCATATAAGCACGAATAATGTAACAAATAAGCATATTAAAATATAAAATTAAATCATAAATATATCGTTTCATAGAATTCTTACTTTACGTAAGCTTGTTACAGTACACGAGGAAGGTCACCTTAAGATTTTCTTGTGTGAAGCTCCGTCGTTTGTCAATGAAGAATGTTTTATACAGTGAAAATTATCTCTCAACATCGCATGACGTTACAGGAACATGTGAAAAGCAACACAGTTCTTCTTGAGTGAATTCCTCTTCGATATACGTTTCTGTACCAGAAAGCTTTTTAGAAATCTTACACAGTGTTTCGTAACCAGGGTTTTTCGTTAATACCTTACTGAGTTTTAGCAATACCGTGAGCCTCTGAAGACAACGTTACTGAAATTTCTTCTATCAAAGAAAGTGAATGTTTCCAGGTATTATTTCCAACTGTGGTAATTTGGAGAAACGGTTAAGGATGTACACTATCTTATATTGGATGCCAATATTAGCATTAGCAAAACACTAGCAGGTACCCGCGGCTTCGCTCGCGATGAAGACAATGCATTATTGCTGAAAATTGGTCTATTCTATCACATCAATCGCGGCTACAGGTGGGTCCATTTTAATTCTGAAAATTCTAATACATACAGTGTAGGCCTACTGATATGAGCAGCAAAGTGGGACTTTCATAGAGTTGAGAAAGTCCACATGTTACCTTATGTGAACACATTTGAAAATTACGTTTTTGGTTTTGCCATCTTCTGCTGAGACATAACGATTTTGTTGTCCGGATACTCGTGAGCAGGCCACATACAGTTGTTCATGGAAAAAAATGGTTTTGTCTAAATGTACACCTGCTGCTGTTAAGTGTGTGTCATTGCACTTTGTTAATAGAAATTGCGAATATTGATTGAAAAGGGAACTGCATTCTTGCACACTGGAATGGCAAATCTATCGGAATATGGGGAATTAAAAGTATTTTTCCTTAAGCTTTTCAGGGTGTAATTTTGCCACAATTATTGATGGTTTGAACGTCAGCATGCCGCTATTAATAGACGTATAGTAAAATATCTCTCACCTTGGCCGCTGATGTACATTATGCAGTCTCTTCCAGTGTTACATCCCAGGGATTGAAATTCTCCAACAACCCTTTTGCCTCACATGCCTCTCTGGGTAATTAAAATTCCTGATTGTAGTTGTTTGAGTCTTCAGTCTTTTGACTGGTTTGATACAGACCTCCATGCCTCCCTCTCCTGATCTAATCGTTTCATCTCTACATAGCTACCTCACCCTACATCCGAGGCAATCTGTTTAACCTTGGTCTACCCCTACAGTTCTTGGCCTCGACCCTCCCATCCATAACTAAGCTTGCTATTCCTGGGTGTCTTAATATGTGTCCTACCAACCTATCTCTTCTCTGCGTAAGCAGTCGCCAGAAACATCGCTCCTCTCCCACTCGTCTTAATACCCCATCGTGTTAAAACTGGCTGTGGAGGTAAATACCAATTTGGAAGGACTTCATGAAATTTTCGAACTCTAATCAGCAACTTTACAAACACTTTCTTTACGCTAGAGACAAGAAGATCCACGTCTTTATATTGGCTCCTTACTGTTTCAGCGACACGATGTAAACTGCGAGCAAGACACATCACGTGAACTAACTTAGGATAAAGGATTTTAATCCAGTTCCTGCTTTGACAATATATGGAGCAGCATCACTCAGAAAAAACAATACATTGTCATACCGTGCGCCTTCTGGCCACAAGATAGCTAACGAGTCATTGAAATATTTTGCAATAGTAGAATGATTTACTCGGTCAAGTAGTTGTATATTAAGAAGATATGATCTACTGCCTGCTTTCATAGCATCAACTACAGCACTAGATACACATTGTCCTGCTGCATCTGTGGTTTCATCAATAGAAATACATTTTTTTTTCGTGCTTTATTTCATCCCGAACATGACAAATAACGCCTTGAAAACACTGTTGCAAATAGATTTTTTGCAATGTAGATTCGTCCGGCACCTTTCTATTTGTGTATTTTTCTAAAAATTTCCGAAGCTGCTCATTGTTTCCGAACTCACTAATGCTAAACACAAGTCTTTGAAAAATGTATCACTTGTACTCGATTGTTTGCCTACAATACCTGTAATTAGACGCTGATTTGACTTAGATTTTTCTTAACCCTCTCCTGATGTCGCGTTGTGTTGATATGCTGTGCAATGTCATATTTTTTAGCCTATTTTCAATTTTGAAAAAATAGGCTTATGAGATCACCTTTTGTCCGTGTGTGTGTGCGTGTGTGTGTGTCCCCCTAATAAAATCTAAACGGCTGGTGCGATTTCAATGAAACTCGGTAAGTTCATAGCACTATTCCCTGCGACCCCGACCGTGCCCTTCAAATTTTGTTACGACTCGCCAATCCAACATGGCAGCTGTGCGAAATATTTCACCAGCATTCAATATCTCCGAAACTATTACCGATATTACCCTGACATTTTGTATGGTGATAAAGGGAACACCTATAAGTTCACTTATGTGACCTTTGAAAATCTGGTAACAACAAAACGAACATGGCGGCCAAGGGAAGTTGCGACTTTTAAATAGACGTTTCTCGCGATTTAACCAACCAAACGCAATGAAACTTGGTACAGTATATGTTTATACACATTGTAATGCACCGACATCTAACTTCATTCAATTGTTTACATAACCACAAGATGGCGGATGTGCGAAATATTTCACCGGCATTCCATATCTGTGAAACTATTAGCGGTATCTCCCTGAAATCTTTTACGGAGATAAAGGGCACTACGGAAGTCCATCTATAAGACTTTCAGAAACCGGTTAACTACAAAACGAACATGGCAGCCAAGCGAAGTTGAAAATTTTAAATAGACCTTTCTCGCGATTTAATGTTCCAAACGCACTGAAATCTGGTACAGGAAATATTTATACACATTGTAATGCACTGGTATCTAATTTAGTTCAATTGTTTACATAACCTCAAGATGGCGGATGTGCGAATTTTAAAATTAAGTTTTTATTTCTTGTGATGTAGTCATGCGATCGAATTGAAAGTTTGAATATTGAACCTATGCAATAATTTTCCTTTAATGGTACATGACTCTATGGCCTATACATTTAACAATTCAACATGGCGACCATCCAAAATATTTAGTCGGCTCTGAATATCTACGAATCTATTATAGCAATCAAACTGAATTTCTTAATGTTCATAGGGGCTATAAACTTAAGTTCGCCTATAGGACTTTAAATAACTTGGTGTTCACAAATCCAACATGGAGGTGACGCGAAATATAAAAATTCGCATGGACGTTTCTCGCAATTTAACCATCCGTGTGTAGTGAAACTTGGAACAGTAAATCCTTATACGAATGGTAATCCACTGGCATCTAATTTATTTCAATTGTTTCCATAACCTCAAGATGGCAGCTGTGCGAAATTTTAAAATCTCCTTGTTACTTCTTGTGTCCTGATTATGCGATTGTAGTTTGAATACTACACGTACACAATAATCTGCATGTAACAGTACATAACTCTAGGACCTACATATATAAAATCCAACATGGCGACCATCCGAAATTTTTAGTCGGTTCTCAATATCTACGAATCTATTACAGCAATCAAACTGAAATTGTGTATGTTGCTAGAGGCAATTAACATAAGTAGGATATATGAAAATAGGCTGTATAGTTCTTCACGGAACTAATTGTTTCTTTGTAAAACCACTTTTTTTCGCACACCAAAAAGAACCAAGACCCTACCGTCTTCACTAAATATATCACTTCCAAATTCGGTTACGTATTTGCGCAGCAAAGCCGATCGAGATGTATTTGTGGGTGGCATTTCTGAACTTAGGCTACTACATGACCGATCGCGATCATATAGGCCTAAACCTTATCATACGAACACGTATTGCACGAATGAAAGAAGAATACCGATTGCATCATCAACCTGAGCCCTAACAGCTTGGAAAGCGGGGATTCACCAACCATGTGACAACATGCCGATACCGTATTGAACAGCTTAATCGTAGTAGAAGATATTCGGTGGGGCAACCCAAGTTTCACATCTACGGAGTGTTATTTCACAACATCCTGGGGCTTCTCCCTTTTACACTTATACCGCATTGCTTATTAGTCGATATAAAATGGGGGACGAAGTGTTTGAATGATAAAATGACGGCTAGGAGTGAAAATTTACTTTTAAATTTACATGTTTTGAATTGTTGTTTGAGTCTTCAGTCTTTGGACTGGTTTGATGCTGCTCTCCATGTATCCCTGTCCTGAGCTAATCGTTTCATCTCTACATAGCTACCACACCCTACATCCAAGGCAATCTGTTTAACATATTCTAACCTTGGTCTACCCCTACAGTTCTTGTCCTCGACCCTTCCTTCCATAACTAAGCTTGCTATTCCTGGGTGTCTTAGTATGTGTCCTACTAACCTATCTCTTCTCTTCATTAGCAGTCGCCAGAAACATCTCTCCTCTACCACTCGTCTTAATACCTCTTTGTTTGTAACCCTATCTACCCATCTGATCTTCATCATTCTCCTGCAACGCCACATTTCAAATGCTTCAATTCTCATCTTTTCTGCTGCACCAATAGTCCAAGTTTTACTTCCATAGAGCGCCACGCTCCAGATAAAGGCTTTCAAAAATGACTTCCTAATACCTAAATCTATATTCGATGTCAACAGATTCCTTTTTTGTAGAAATGCTTTCTTTGCCTGAGCCAACCTACTTATTATATCCTCTTTGCTTCGTCCATCACTGGTTATTATGCTTCCTAAGTAACAGAAGTCTCCTACTTCCTTCAGCTTTTCACGTGCCAATTTGATCTCCATAGAGGTTTCTGATTTATTTCGGCTGCATTCCAGTATTTTTGTTTTACATTTCTTAATTTTCATCATGAATTCTTTCCGTAAGACGGAGTCCATACCATTCAAAAACTCATTCAAATACTCAGGCTTGTCGGCCGAGATGACGATGTCATCAGCAAATCTCAGAGTTGAAATTATTTCTCCTTGAATCTTCACTCCCATTTTGGATAAAATAAGCTATTTTAATTAAAAATCATAAAATAAGTAAGCAAACCCGATTTTCAGGGAAAAAACATTTATAAGCATTTATAAGCATTTCGCTTAGAAATCCGGGATCTAGTCATAACATTTGGACAAATAATGTGACAATGTGCAACTTTGGGACATGATGATACACAATTCGGAGATTCCGTACATAGGCCTACATAAGAAAAATTCCGGCGAGGTTAGATCGGATGATCGGGGGGGGGGGGATTTTTTTTAAGATTATTCATCAAACTTGTCAATGGGCAGTGGTACTGATTCTCCCAGAGCCACTGAGATCATTAAATCAAATTTCCCGTTTCTACGAGCATTCACAGGGAAATTATGACCAATTAAAGTGGTTCATTTTTATATGTATTTCGAACGTAGCCAATGATATCGAAAGAATGAATGTAGAGGGAGTTTGGAACAGCTGAACTTTGTTGCCAAATTCTTAAATCACATAATTTGAATATTCTGAGCTACACTTTATACATTCAGTCTGTACAATACATAAAATAGTATCAATTGATCTTGAATCAACGCCGAGTACATTCAAATACTTACATACGTAAATTACAACCCAGAAGGCATGCCGTTATCACCGGTCATCATTTCAGTAGCTCGCCACGGTGGGTGAGTGGTTATGGTGCCGGACTACCAACCCCAAGCTTGCAGGTTTGCTCCTGGCCGTGATAAGTGATTTTTGAAAGGCGACAAAAATTACGACATGCATGGCATACGTTCTTGGTATGTTAAGGAACCCATTTGAATTCAGCAGGCCGTGTTCATAATGGAAAAATTAATCTCGGAAATTTCCGCCAACACCAAATTCCTCCATTCTCCACTAGAAAGCGCTATAGTGTCAAGGAGCTTCGATATCTAACCTCCTTGACTTTCATGGCGTTCCAAGGAACGACAAAATTCGACATGCAATCTGCCCTCTGGGCGTCAAATAACAAAGCTTGCACCCAGCAACAGAGGCCATACGATATTATTATTATTCTTTTTCTTCGTTTTGCCCACTTAGGGAGCGCGCTTGAACTTGTAGACTCGGGTTGATGGAGCTTTCCTCTTCTTCTCCTCATGAACTCACTATGCCCCTTCTTACGTTCCTCCGTTTTTTTTTCAGTGTTTTTTTTAGCTTTTTCGGTGAAAGAGTGATTTTTAACTAGAGTTCCAAAAGTCGATAATAATAATAATAATTATTATTATTATTAATATTATTATTATTATTCATTTCAGTAAATACGACAAACAGGGCAAACATTCTACAGCTAATAAGAAACGTTTGGTAGAATTCCGGATTTATTTCGGCTGTTTTCTGTAATTTTCCCTCTAGAAACCTTGTGGAGGCCGGGGTAGGTTGTGAATGTCCATCAAGTCTGTTATGAACTATGTTGTTCCTGCTAGTTGGTAAGCAAGTCGGGTTGAAGCAAACCTTGAGATGCAGAGAGTTGTTTTTACATATCTGGCCTTAGCTCTGTCTAGTGTTTTCAGGTTTCTGTAGCTTATGTATGGCCATATCACCCCAATGGCATATGACGCCCCTGGGGCAACTTTTAACTGAAATAGAAATATTGAGGTTCTGAGTGAGAGGGCTGTGAGATTACGGGTCTCCATTGTGGCCTTTTTCGCTGCAACGGTTTGTATTCGATATGCCTCGTAAATGTAACCCCTGTTACTTGAAGTGATACTCCTAGATATTTGAAAGAGTAGACTCTTACCCGAGGTTGATGTCCACAGATGAAGAAGTCTGTTAATGACAACTTTCCTCCTTTCCGAAATTTCATAATCTTAGTTTCATTACTTCCGACTTGGCATGTAAGTGCTTCGCTAGTGCTACATAGCGGTCAAATGTGAAATCACTCTAACTAGCCCACGGCCAACTGGAAGCAAGCTGCGCATCCAGTCGGCCATGACTAACCAATCACAAACAGCCAAGAGCCGGCGGGCCCTTGTCATAGATTTATGGCATGTAAAAGAACCTTCCAGTAACTACATTTGTGTGAAGCTAAATTTGTAGGTTGGATTCTATTAACGCTCTATTAGTTTCAAAGTTGGTATCACCTCATGAGATGGTATTTGTGTTGAACGTTGGCCACTCTGCAATAGAAGTTTTATCTTTAAGGTTGGCAGCTCGGCAATTGAATATATTTCTTTAAGGCCGGCAGCTGTGCAGTTGAAGTTTTTTTTTTTCCAAATTGATATCTCTACAAAGGGAAGGTATTTGAGTTTAGGGTTGGCATCTTTGCAATTAGAAGGTATTTGTGTTGAAGATTAGCCGATATTTATTTAAGGTTGGCAGCTCAGCAATGGAAGATATTTCTTCAAGATTGGTAGCTCTGCAGTGGAAGGTATTTCTTCAAGGTTGGCAGCGCTGCAGTGGAAGTTTTTTTTGAAGGTTGGCAGCTCTGGAATGGAAGGTATTTCTTCAAGGTTTGTAGCTCTGAAATGGAAGGTATTCCTTCAAGGTTGGCAGCTCAGCTATGGAAGGTATTTTTCAAGGTTGGCAGCTCTGCAGTGGAAGGTATTTCTTCAAGGTTGGCAGCTCTGCAGTGGAAGGTATTTCTTCAAGGTTGGCAGCTCTGCAGTGGAAGGTATTTCTTCAAGGTTGGCAGCGCTGCAGTGGAAGGTATTTATTGAAGGGTGGCAGCTCTGCAATGGAAGGCATTTCTTCAAAGTTGGCAGCTCTGAAATGGAAGGTATTTCTTCAAGGTTGGCAGCTCTGCAGTGGAAGGTGGCAGAGAGAGTGTTTGCACACACAAAGGGCGCGCTAATGCAATGCCTGTCGGTGTCACATATGTCCTCCGGACAGGACTTGAATACGGTTAAACTGAACCTTTTATCTCCATCACTCTGCCTCTTCGCTCCCCACCAAATCCTATTTGCGCTCCCCCTGTTTATCACGATTTGCTAAATAATGTTACGGTGACCGATGATATCTTTGGCTTGCGCCCCATCTGTTCTGCCATAATTAATATGATTACGGGAAGCCGCATCTCGGGACGTGCCGTAAGCTAATAACATCTTATAGCTGCACAGATGATATGTAGAAACATTAGACCTTAGGGGAATCACATGTATTAATGATGTGATGAACCCTCGTGGTTCGCCGTTTACGTCATTGCATTTGAATTACTGATTTCCGTCTTGACACGTTTGAAAACAGTTGGGAGTCAATAACCCATATTCCCTCCTGTCCGTGCTTATGTTAAAAGTATGCTCACTCACAGACTATATCGAATGGAATATTACTTCGGGTTGGGAACACTGGTTGTATAATTCTTTATTCGTGTCAGAAGTAGCCTACCTGCAGTATAATTTATGATACAGAGCGTTGGTTGGTTGGTTCTTAAGTTTAGGGGCTGCGACAACGCGGTCATGTAGCCCCGTATACTTTGGGTGTGTGTAGAATCTGTCTGATAACCGGTGTTAATTGTGATGACTGTATTAGTGTGTGTTATCTGTTTTTTAATTCAAGTAAGGACTGCAGACTTTTGAATTTTTCAAATAGTTCCCACTTTTGCCGCCAAACGCCACCGTCATCGACTACTAGTTCAGAACTTGGCTACCAGACGCCATTGCAGTCGGCTCTTGGTAACGAACGTAGGAACCTAAGAGCGTTGTTTACATTCTTAACCTATACAATTTAGCTTCACACAGGTGTAATTAGTGGAAGGTTCTTTTACATGCCTTAAATCTATGACATGGGACCGCCGGCTTTACTTCCCTTCCGAAGGAAGGCATACTGAGGGATTTTAACGACTTCGGCCGGATTTGATACAGAGCCAGAGACATAATATAGACATAGGCTAAAACTAGGATAGCATGAGATATGAGGGTCTACATAAAACTAAGAGGCAAAGTCTAATAATTAAATGTTCGGTAGTAGGATAGATTGAGATACATTACAATACAAAATTCGCCTAGACACAAAATGGTGGCATCCATGACGTCTTGGACACCATTAAAGGTTTAAACCAGGGGTGCACAACCGTTTTATAAGTGGGGGCCAAGTTTATTTTTACACAATAAGTGGCGGGCTGCAAGTTACCTTTCAACACAGGCACTTGCCAAACCCTACCACTAAAGCTAATTTTACTATTATCTGAATAACCTATTTTACCAGCGACAAAAATGTGTTTCATTACCATTTTTGTGTCCTCTAAATGTTTTTTTTTGTGGTAAATTGCGTTATTAAGTTATCTAATTGCTGATTTACAATCAACTTACTCATAATTCGCAAAACTTTAGGGGTATATAAAATAAAATAATACTATCACAGGGTTGTAAAATTTTTATATAAAAAAAAGAATTATTAACATCAAAGTATACAAAAAATGAAAATCAATATATCGTCAAACTGAGCATCGAATCAAGTAGTAGCCTAATGCTCCTAATGTGATGCTTGGCATTGTTTATTTTTCAATAGTCTGTCAATAACAGGTTATTTTTTTATTTATGTATTTTTTGCGCCCAGGAAAAAAATTACAATATAAAGGGAACAATACAAACAAACTTACAGACTATAATAACAAATGAAATGAAATCAAATGGAATGCAAAGACCAGAATTTGGCAGTCTTAAAGGCCCTGTCATTTGCTCTCCAAAGGGTGGTGCAAGTCTCAGGTAGGTTTCTGCATACCAGAAGATGTTGTGGGTCCTGCAGTTCCCCACATTCACAAAGTCCGTCTTCTATTAAAATGTTTCACATTCGTTTGTCCGCCATGTTCGTTTTGTACTTTACAGGTTCTTGGAAGTCTCATATCTTAACTTCTAGTAGTACCCTTTATCACCTTACAAAATTTCAGGGTGATATCAGTAATAGTTTCGGAGATATACTGTAGAATTCCGGTGAAATATTTCGCACAGCCGCCATGTTGAGGTTATGTACACAATTGAACTAAATTAGATGCCAGTGCAATACAATGTGTAAAACGATTTGCTGTACCAAGTTTCCTTGCATTTGGATGGTTAAATCGAGAGAAAAGTGTAGTCCCATGTCTTGAGAGTATCTCTGTATCGAGTCTGTTGATTGCCTTCCAGACGACATACGGCTGAAAACACCCCGCATCTGGTTCTTTCTCGACATTGTTCCAATGAGCTTCGGGTACTGAATCCCGCCATAACTGTAATCGGCGAGTTCCAGGTGATGATGGGATCGCTGCAGTTGACTGTAGGTAGCTCTTTCTTGACCTGCACCTTGTGGGGTGTATATGTCCAAATAATGGGTGTCTAGGATCAGTTTCCTGCTTCTTCTTCTCTACGTCTGCAGCTCAGTAAATTTACTGGCACGTTAAAGATCCCCTTCGGGGCAAAATTCCGGCACCCCGGCGTCTCTAAAAGCCACAGTAGTTAAAAGGGACGTAAAACCAATAACATTATTATTATTTACTTATGCAGCTGTTCTTATGCGAATATTTGGTGGTGCTATACCCATGATTTGGTACATATTGTTAACAGGAGTTGATCGCAGGCAACCTGTCACGATACGTCCAGTCTCATTCAGGCTACATCAATTTGTCTTGTATGTGCAGAAATTCGTCACACTGGTGCTGCATACTCTGCTGCGGAAAACTTAGTGTCAGGGCAGATGCACGGAGCACATTTGGCTGTGAACCCCAAGTGGTACCAGTAAGTTTGCGAATGATGTTATTCCGGGCAGATACTTTAAGTTTCATATCTTCTCAATGGGTTTGAATGTGAGAGACCGATCAAGCTTTACTCCCAGATATTTTGGAGTGTCACAGTGAGGTGTAGTTGTACTCCATTCCAGTTAATATTTAACTTCTTTCTGAACTTATAGTAGTGTCCTTTATCACGGTATAACATTTCAGGGTGATGTCAGTAATAGCTTCGGAGATACAGAAAGCCGGTGAAATATTTCATACAGCCGCCATCTTGAGGTTATGTAAACAATTGAACTAACTTAGATGCCAGGGCATTTTAATGTACTCATGCACAGGGTTGGATCTGGCATTGGCTGGTAACAATGCTGTCAATGTAGCCAAATACTGGTCACAACTCGTGTAAATATTGTATATACAGAGAGTTTGTTTTATATGCGACGGGGAGCCTCGCTCGCCCGCTCGCCCGCATTGCGAGCCTGTCTTCCGCCAGGCACTTTACCGTTATGCGGCACTCTCACGGCACTAAGTCATTGAGTATAGGAATTTGTACTTCAATTTGCACTTGAATGTGATCCTTGACCAATTTTCTGACGAACTGACTTACGGAGAGCGATTGCCAACTTATTTTCAACAAGATTTTGTCATTGTTCACACTGCCGAAGCATCCATGACAAAATTGCATCGCATTTTCGGTACTAGGATTATAAGTCGAAAAGTGTGTCCCCCGCGAAGCCCAGACTTATCACCATGTGACTTTTATCTGTGGGGGACGCTTAAAAATAGAGTGTATGCGAGAAACTCTCACGCTATAAATGAGCTTAAAGTCTATATTACACCTGAAATACACTCAATCGGTGCTGAGGAACTTCAGAAAGTAAATGACAATTTCATAAAGAGGTGTCAACGATGTGTAGCAGTGATTGACGAATATTTTCGGCACCATCTGTGAACTACGTAAGTACAAATTCCTACACTCAATGACTCAGTGCCGCGAGAGCGCCGCATAACGGCAAAGTGCCTGGCGGGAGACAGGCTTGCAACGCGGGCGAGCGGGCAAGCGAAGGTCTCCGTCGCATATAAAACAAACTATCTGTATTATCGTGTACGGTAATAGCTGACTTCTCCTGTTTCATTTCTCTTGCTCTTGTGTTATGTTATATGCAAGTGCTTCATTATGTGTTTTTTTATATTCAATGTCTTGTTTGTATATTTTGGTACCTCTGACACGAATAAAAAAAAACAATGTATATAACAATTCGCTGTACCAAGTTTCATTGCGTTTGGATGGTTAAGTCGTGAGAAAAGTCTATTTAAAAGTTTCAACTTCGCTTGGTCGTCATGTTGGTTTTGTAGTTAACAGGTTTTTGAAGGTCTCATAAGTGAACTTATATACTAGTAGTACCTTTTATTACCGTACAAAATTCCAGGGTGATATCAGTAATTGTTTCGGAGATATAGAATGCCGGTGAAATATTTCGCACAGCTGCCATATTGGATTAGTGAGAAGTAATAAAATTTGAAGGGCACAGTCGAGGTGGTCTGAAATAGTACTAAGACCTTACCGAGTTTCATTGAATTCACTCCAGCCGTTTAGAAGTTATTAGGGGAGACACACACGGAGGCACACACATACACACTCGGACAAAAGGTGATCTGATGAGGTTTTTTTTCATAAATGAAAATCGGCTGAAAATGAAAGATCTTGTCAACCTGTTTCCGTCCATTCGTCTAGGGTGATCGTTAAGTCAAACCCATATTTTGTGGATTGTATCTGTAATTTTGTTATTATTTTCTTGTTGAATATTTTTTGGTGCAAGCTATTCTTGAATTTGGATCCCATTATTTGCGCTTTATTTTCTCCAGATCTTTGAGAAGCCTTATATCAGCATTTAGGGATAAGGTAATTAGCTGTATATAATAATAATTAATAATTAATAGCGCAAATTGAAACAGCTGTGGTGGTGGTGCGCAATTTTAAAATTAAGTTTTATTTCTTGTATATTAATCGTGTGATCGAAGTGAACGTTTGAATAATGAATCCAACGCAAAAATCATCATCTAATAGTACATAACTCTATAGCCGACATATATAAACATCCAACATGGCGACCATTCGAAAAATTTAGACGGTACTCAATACCTATTAATCTATGATAGCAATCAAACTGAAATTTTGTAAGTTGATAGAGGGAATTAACTTAAGTAGGATATATGTAAATAGGCTGTATAGTTTGTAATGAACCAGAAGATAGTCTTACTTAGTATGGCACAGTTACATGTTACAATGACTGTACAGTGTGATTACTCGTAGTTAAAGGAAGTGTTTAACGTGTCGTCTTGTACGCAATGGAGTTGGTTTGATAAAATGTACGACCCAATAAGACAGATCACCTAGTAGTGAAGCGGCTTCCGTGGCGTAGTTGGTAGCATACTGAGCATCCATGTCCAAGGTTGCGGGTTCAAACCTGGCCGAAGTCGTCGGATTTTTAAGAGCATTTAAATCCCTCTGTATGCCTTACTTCGGAGGGGAAGTAAAGCCGGCGGTCCCATGTCATAGATTTATGGCATGTAAAAGAACCTTTCACTAATTACACTTGTGTGAAGCTAAATGTTAGATTTGACAAACGCTCTTAGGTTACAACGTTCGTCACCAGGGGCCGACTGCAGTGGCATCTAGTAACCAAATACAGAACTAGTTGTTGTTGACGGTGTCGTTTGGTAGCAAAGGAAGGAACTACTTGAAAATTAAGTGTCTGCAGTCCTCACTTGAATTAAAAACAGATATCACACACTAATACAGCAATCACAATTAACACCGGTTATCCGACAGATTCTAAACACACCTAAAGTACATGGGGCTACATGACCGCGTTGTCGCAGCCCCTAAACTGAGGAACCAACCAATCACCTAGTAGTGATCAGTGGTGGCTGTGTTACCATAAATTTTAAGTTGTCTCGGAAACGGCCCGTTTGTGGACCTATAATTACTGTTACATTTCTGCTTCTAGTATCATGTACTTACAACTATTGCACTTTGCGCTCTTAATTTTGATATACCCTGTGCATATAAATAATTCACAATCTCAGGAGAATCCAGGCAGATGGTACCAAAAACCTGATGATGAGTCTAACTTGGTACACCAAGAGAAAACCTCACAACAACCCGGCAAAACCTGGAAGATTTGGACGTGAAAGGCCAATATTGCATCTGTCCAGAACATTTATAAGAAGTTAATGGATTTCAGTAGAAGCTCGATATATCACGGATGTTGGGGGACATGATTCACTACCGCGTTTTAGTGTAACCGCAGTATATCGAAAAGTCACCTTACAAGTGAAAAAGAACGATCTCGTGGTGATCACCAGCTTTGCTTAATTTAGTTTTATTTCTTTGTAGTCCGATTTCATTTTCAAACGCGTCCACGAAATTTCGAAGTTAATCTTCCTCTTTGATCCACTCCCCTAATTGCTCCTTCAGGGCCACCAAACTCACGCGATCAACTTGCTTTGGTTTGCCGTTTTTTACACGATCTAAATCTAAATTAAAAACCAATGGGAATTTAATGAATGTATTACTCCTCCCTCAATAAAAATAATTTAACCCTTTATAGGGCAGAATATTGAAGATATTTCATTTGTATTTTTCTGAATTTAATTTTAAATACTTTAGCCAAATACGAGGGCTGTTTTTTAAGTAACGGCCGTTCTTTTTTTTAAATTAACCGAACATTTTATTTTGAAACCACATTTATTTTTAGGTTATACATATCTTCCTCTTTTTTTCTCTTTGTTTATTTAGGCACTTGTTATACCCTAAAACGAACTTATGAAATCCCACAGCATAAAAGTTTGCCGCCTGCTCTGACAACCAAGAATTCACGGCTGTTTTCACTTCTTCACCGCCGGCGAAGGGCTTCCCACCATGTGACGAAGGGCTATACGGTGGGTGATCCAAAACCTCCCACCCAAAAGAGTCAATCAGTACCCGAGTCCGGGCAGCAGTGTGAGGTCTTGCCATGATCTTGCGCTGTGACGGTAAAGTGCGAAAATGGGTACGCGAGTTCAAAAGTGGCCGTGAAAATGTCCATTGCATTATCACCATACACCTCACAAGGCTGACATGTTTCTTGCACTCAAATAACGTATCACAGATCGTACCTCACACGCGGCGGGCGAATCAATAATCTTGAACATTGTAAAGATGCACAGTTCAGCGTACAGGTTAGCTACACAGCCGCAACTGACGCCTGCTTGTTCGCAAAGGATGCCGGGAGGTAGCGCGCACGCTTGTTGCAGCGTGCGTACTAACTACGGGCTTAAAAAAAACGACCTTTACTTAAAAAACAGCCTTTGTATTAATTATTCTTAGTTTTAATTTTTGTTTTCATTAACATTTTAATGTTCATATTTATGTTTATAATTTTAATTCTCAAAGTATTATTTTTATGATTTAAAATTAAGATTATAAAATAACTAAAATTTTAATTTTTATGAGCTGATTTATTTTTAAATTTTTATAACCATATTTATTTTAATTCTGATTTTTAGTATCATATTTAAAAAGAAATTTAATTGTTTTTATTTTAAATTAATATTTATTTCAATCACCTTAGGTCAAGGCAGAAAACGAAGAAGATTTGAATTATACATTTGCAGAAATAGAATCCATATAACATGAAGATAAACGAAATGAAAATCAAAGTTCTTCTCTGTAGCCGGCAGTATGAACCTCCTCGTTGTACTTTAAATGGAGAACAGTTGACAAATGTACAGGAGTTCACTTACCTTGGTAGCAAAATAACAGCAGATGGAAGAAGTAGAAGTGAAATAGTCAGCCGCATCAACCAAGCCAAAATAGCATTCAACAAGAAAGGAAAGCTCCTTACATGCAAACACATTAATATGAGCCTCAGGAAACGTCTTGCGAAGATATATGTGTGGAGCGTACTGTTGTATGGTATTGAAACCAGGACTCTTAGCTTGGCTGATAAGAATCGAATAGTAGTGTTTAAAATATGGTGCTACAGGAAAATACTAAAAATTCCTTGGGTGGACAAAATCAGTAATGAAGAAACGCTGAAAAGGATTGGAGAGAAGCAATGTTTATGGAATATGCTTACTCACCGGAGAGACAATTGGATTGGACATATCTTGAGGCATGAAAGTCTTCTGCACACAATTCTGGAGGCCAACAAGGGTTTACTAAGGCGACACTGAAAAAATGGCTTCAAACCCCACACTGGAGGGCAATGTGGAAGGAAAGAACTGTAGTAGATGTAGACCACGGCTAGGATACATAAAACAAATCATTCACGACAAGGGTTGTGATAATTACTTGGACTTGAAGAGACTAGCCACAGACCGGATTTCATGGAAAGCTGCTACAAACCAATCTTCGGATTGAACACCACAGAAGAGGAAGAAGAATAAGGTCAAGGAGGTAAAGAGATAATATTTGGTTTCAGAAATATTAACACTTCCGCAAGAAAATATCGTCGAATAATTCATCATCATCTTGCACAGTTCCCAGCCACTGGCCGGGTCTGTTTGGAACACAAGCCTCTCCAACGTCTTCTGTCTTCCCACCATCTCTCAGCCTCCACCGTTGACCAGTCTTCTCCTCTCTTCTTCACGCTTTCTTCCACCCCCTTCAGCCACATGTCTCTCGGTCTTCCTCTCGGTTTCTTTCCTTTACAATTCGTCTCGTGTATCCTCCTGGGTATCCTCTTCTTCTCCATTCATTTTACATGGCCATACCATCTAAGTCTAGATTTCTCTATATCATCCTATAATGGTTCCTCCTTCATTAATTCTCTGGTCCTCTCATATCTTATTCTGTCCATCTTTGTAGCTCCAATACTGCTTCTCAAGAATCTCATCTCACTGACCTGTATTTTTCCCTTCTCCATTCCTTTCATAACCCAGGTCTCCGAGGCATACGTCAGGATAGGGACATAGTACGTCCGATAAATTACCTGCTGTTCTGAGGGACATCCTTGCTCCGTATCTTGCTTCTCACACTCCTCCGGAATGCTTCTACTTGTCTCCCCCGCTCTTTTATATCTCTAACGTTTCTTCCATTATCTTGTATCAGGCTTCCCAGACTTGAAACTGTCCACTTTCTTCAGCTGTTATCCACCAATTGTTATTCCCGTTGTGGTTCTTTCCTTCTTCCTTGTTGTGATCACCATCTCATTCTTATTTATGCTAAATTTCATCCCATATCCTTGTATTATTCCTCCCACACGTCCAACTGCTCCTGTACCTCCTCCTCCTTGTTTCCTCAAATCATCAAATCATCTGCAAACACCATTGCTTTCATCTTTCCTTCCCCAGTTACTTGTGCCACTCGGCTCATTATGTCGTTCATCACCACAAAGAAAAGTAACGGAGACAGTGCAGTTCCTTGTTTCAAGCCGTTTCTCTGTTCCAACCAGTCCGATTTCTCTTCTCCCACTTTCACACAGCTCACGCTTCCCTTGTACAGCTCATTTATCCTCCGTATAGTCCATTTTCTACTCCTTCTGTCTTCCAGGGACTTCCATACTTTCATACATTTCATTAATTTATTTTTATTGACAAGTGTGTAATAGCCTATATTTATTAAATATCCATTGGTGTTCATTTAGGTTAAATGCCAATAAGGAAAGCTATTGCTGTAGATATGATGATTTCATGTCATTACGATCCATAATTTTCAGTTTAGAATTTCGAAATTTGCTCTATCTAAATTTGCATATGAGTTAGCGCACGAAACTTTCCTCGTGGAAGACTTACGCACTAAACTCTTACTTCCCGCTACCCGACAAGAATCACAAGTAAAGCAAAATAGACAAAATATACCGACAGAATTTTACACAACTGACGCGATGCTCAACCGGAATTGGACTGAACCAAACGTCACGAATCGCAGCGCAATGACGAGACTGGCGATACATGGATATCACCTTCAACTTTGCAACAGAACAGACTTTCACGACTATTTACCAGAATGCGTATGCAAATTGTGTAACAAATCATGCTCACGATACCATTTTGGTGAATGTTCCAAAAGAACGAAATCACTGTTTGAGTACAGCTGAGATCGAGACTGATTTACAATGTTTTAATAGTAATCGTGCGATTGTTATCTACAGAAATTAAGTTGTATTTTAAGGCCATTGGCTGCATTTAACTATTAATATAATTTTCAGTTTATCTCCTACTGGGTCTAGGGCCTGTGACATTCTTTGGACTGTGATGAGGAACTATGACGTCAAAACTTTTACTTTTAAACTCAACTACTAAAAGTAAAAAATACTGTATTTAAAAGTAACATACAGTAGGCTATTTTATTTTAACAAGAGACAAATTTTCCCTCCAAATCAGCGATGTTTCGGGCATCTACTGTAATTAATTTATGACATATTTTAAGTCATACTTAAGTTTCCCTTTCTCCACGTGTCGTCATTTCCTTCGCCCTTCGCTTCCCCCAACAAGTTGTGAAAACGGGCTGCGATGTTTCCAAGACTGACAGTAGCGTTCCTTTTATTTTGCGTCTTCCCCTGAGTTTACGAGAGTTAACCTATTTAAAGTCGAGAATTTAATGAATTAATGTTGTCGTACTTAAAAAGATAATAGCTTAAGTAAGGGGCTCGTCTTCTCGCTAACTAAGTAATGTTCGTGGCGGGCGGTGTAATTAGTGCCCGTGCTGCTATCTTGACGTCGCCGCGCGTACTACAGCACCTGGAGGGACTGGGATGAGCTCCAAACAAGCAATGGACTTAACTCGCAAGTGCTTAGCGAGACGGCTTCTAGAGCAGTGTTTCTTCCAGGTATGTCGTTGTCCTACTCCGGAAATTTCAGGAATATTTCAAAATATCACCGGAGATGCATACCTGGAAAACCTTTGCAGAACTGTCTCCTACATCAGGGGTGGGCAATCCATTTTGAGCTTGGGCTGTAATTGATTTTAAAATATTTGAAGGGCCATCTAACTAAATTTATAGAAATAACTATTTCGAATGTAAACTATATAGTCATACAGTCTTCAAATTTTTAAGACCTACAATGTTAATTTAATGTCATTTTTGAATAAAATGACATAAAAATGACCGTGATCGCTTGATTCCTTATTGACGATGTGATTATAATTAGGGCTAGGATTTTTAGGTAAATAAATATTTTTATGTAAACACATATTTTAAGCATATTTTCTATAAATACATAAATTCCTGCTTTTCACTTATTAGGCACATAAAAAGACATAATATTTACATATTTTAAAATCAGTATGCCTAGATCTTTCAGTTTATTGCATTTTAGTTCTGTGTTACTTCAACGGGGAAGAAACTGTAAGCTATCTAATCTTCATGCAGAGCGTATGTCAGCCTGCAACGGTGTTATTCTTAAGTTGTCGCCCTGTGGCCACTCACTGTGGAAGCCAGGGATTTCCTTGTCCATAGCCATATTGCACCACGTGATAGACCTCCCCCTCCCCCGGTTACCTGGAACCAGTGTCACTCACATGCAGTTCATTTCTGGCACTGTGACGTGTAAGGTAGTTCTACGATGCCTAAAATAAAAACAACTGCAAGTTATCGTCTGCAGCAGAATTTAAAGATAATTTTACCTCTGATGGGGGCGTTCTGTTCTGCCAACCATGTGGGAAAGCAATCTTGGCTGAACAGCGATCTCAAGTTACACAACACCTCAAGAGCAAGAAACATATTGCCGCAGTTTCGCGCCCTCAGAATAAGTGTGTCGCGATAATCGTCGGTCATTTGTGCTGGACAACTCGAAGATGTATCTCGTGTATTGAAATGCTTCAGCAGTCAGTGAGACATAGCATACATTGCATTCATGAGTACTGCATATTGTTTATGATCACATTAATAAACTAAATTATAATTAAATATTTTTACTTTTTTGTCACATAATTCTGGTATTTTATTACATAAAAAATAAATATTTTCCCGATTTTTAGCACCTAAAAATCCGAGCCCTAATTATAATAACATTTATGTATGACGATGTCGAAATGTGAATATTATACGTCAGAAAACTGTATCATAATGATGGTCATTATAGCACTGTTTTCCATTATGATACAGTTTCTCCAGCCAATCAGAGCTCATTCATTGACCAATTAGGCAAGGACACCTCCGCGCATGCGCTCAGAATCCATCATGTCGGACCTGAACACAGCATCCGTCTATATAAATTACCAACATGGAAAGTGCTCCGTCCATATGTTCGCGTAAATAAACTGGCGAATATGAGACAAGAAATAGCACTGTACCTTAATATCCCCAACTCCTATTTCTACACAGCGTATTGCTTTCAAACGACTTCGGTGACAATATTTGTGAATGCTATAGAGCTGGATGGCAGGCTGTAAACAATAGGTGTTCTGTGTTGGCAAGCAAATTGAATGGTCTCTGCTTTCGGAGTGCCTTGACCCACGCATGCGCTCTGTTCAGTCAGCAAAGCCAGCGCGCCCTGTTCACTAACTGAAGTAACTGAATCCCACAGATATTTATGAATATTTATGTTAAAACATATAATAAAGTTATAATTATCGTCGAACATAAACAGTCATATGCAACTCGCCTATAATGGTAATAAAGACACTCGTATGAAAATTATAAAACTCGTGTCTTAATTATTGATATTATAGGCCCAATCATTGTAATAGAGACACTGGATATCAGCTAAGTGACACTTGGCTACCAGTTATTAAGGATCTAGGGAGATAGTTCCTCTCAGTCTCTCTGTTCTTCACATATTTAAAATTGTACATTTTCCCTCAAGGGCTCAGAGCCTGGATTTGATCTCTTTTGTTCGTCACTGGAGGAGTTTCCAACTGTTTTTTTTCGCCGTTGACTGTATGACGTTAGGTATCGTTCAGATACACTTCCCTTTTGTTTATGTTTCCTTATATCCATCTAACCCTCCCACTCCCCCCCCCCCCCCGTTTTCTTTTGGACATCCTCATTCTTCGAGGAGTTTCTATATTTTCACCCCGCCCCCTTTACCTTCTCGTTACTTACTACTCTGTCCGCCGTTCCACCATGGTCCATACAGTAATTTCTGGCAGTTACTCTCTGGTGACGAACAGAGGAATTTATCTATATTTTTAGCCTACTTTCGATTTTTGCAAAAAATGAAAGTAGACTTATGAGATCACTACAGGGCCAAAAATTGTGTGTCTGTCTCTGTGTGTGTGTGTGTATGTGTGTGTGTGTGTGTGAGTGTGTGTGTGTGTGTGTACTCTGAATGTCTGTCCCCCTCTATCAATTCGAACACGGTGAAACCGAATTGAACGAAATTTGGTACAGAGGTAGAACAAGCAAAGGGCACCTCAGAGTCATGTTTTATATCGCCGCCATCTTTACCAAAACTGAATGGCGGCCACTCAAACGTTCAAAACGTAAAATCAAATAGCGACTAACCAAATTATCCGATCTCTACCAAATTTGGTAATAACATACCTTCATATAGGACGCGTCTAGTGACCAAACTATAAGGTCATCCGCCGTACCATTTCAGGATGGCGGCCGTGCGAATTATGCAAACTTTATAATCCATATCATGGGACCCACCAGTTCCGATTATCGAGCCGAGAATCGATTTAACTGTTCTAAAGGAAGAGGCACGTTCGAAATTAAAAGTTTATTTTGTAATACTATTGTGCAGAAGTGATTTTAAAAAGCTGAGCCGTCATGGCAGCGGATATCTTGTGCCTGACTTATATTTCACTAACTTGAGTATTGCATGCAATATAGCGTACTGATACAAAATAAATAAACTTTGTATGAAATGCTTTATAAATAAATAATATACTCATGAAATCGTTTAGTCTAAATCATTATTTGCTAACAAGTTATATGTAAGCCATTTTATATAGAACGATGTTCGTTGGCACAAATGGCTCCGTGGTAAGCGTTGGCCTATCACTCATATGCCTATGGTTCAAACCCCATCATAGTTTTTTTTTGCTTGAAATTTTATATATTTATTGTTTTGTAATGATTCAGACGTTTTAAAATTAAGCGTTATATTTTGCATATTACGGTGGAAAACATATATTTAATTAAAACATAATTCACCAGCAGATTTTCTCGAGACATCTAGCAGCCAAAAAGGTAACTGCACGCCGGCCTACTTATTAACTTCAAGATTTTATTGAAAAGTTTCTTCTTATGGCCACTAGAATGCACTCGCCCTGTTAGGGGGTTATATTGTTCGATACTTCTCCACTAGATGTCACAACTGGTCTACGTGGGACTCCATTGGTTAGTACCGAATACCATTGGCATTCTATGCGCATCGAACTTGAAGAATGGCAAGATGATACTACGATAAATTTTTACTTTTTATTTTGAAGGGTTTGTAACAGCCTATTGTGCGTTATTTGAAAATGTTATTTGAAGTAAAGAACAAAACGATTTCACATAGTAACTGAATTCTAGCCGTTGGTGCTAGTTCAGGTTATTAATTAATACTTTTATTTCAGACAAATAGCAATCGAAAATATCCACAAAGTTTGTATGCACACGTCTCTGTAGGGTCATGGAAAGATTTGTTAATTCAATTAGGGTTGTGAAAGCCATGCACAACCAGACGTGTAAAGACATGCCTCAACTCAAAGTTGGATGTTGCCCACGGCAGCTCGATTATGTAATAATAACAATAATAATAATATTATTTGTTTTACGTCTCTTTTAACTACTGCTGCTTTTAGATACGCCGGGGTGCCGGAATTTTGGCCCGAAGGGGATCTTTAACGTGCCAGTAAATCTACTGACACGGCTCCCTCGCATTTGTGCACCCTTAAATGCCAGCTGAACTGCGCCAGGATACGAACCTGCAACCTAGGGCCCAGCAAGCGAGAACGTTACCGCTGAGCCACGCAGCCAGTCCGGTCGATTATGTCTCCAAATCCATAACATTCTTGAGATACTTCTTATCTATCTTTCTTCAATGATGGTAGTAGTTTTTTTTTCTAGGTTGTGGCGTTTGGTAGAGGTAAATAGTTTCTAAGGTCTTCAACCAAGAAATGATTCTTTTATAAGTTACTCTTTGATAATAACAACGAGTTATAACTATACTCATACATTTAGGAGAAAGTAGGCTATATGTTCTTTACTGAACATCTTGTTTTTGTAATCTCATTGATATACTTTCTTTGGCCACATTGTTTATTTCCATTGAAAAAGGAGGCAAGGTTTCTCCGAAACGTATGGTTCAAATCAAAATACACACGGCATTAGCCCAAAAACATGAATTATTTATATAACCAATACATTTCTTGCCAATTACCTCGTAAGATTTATTCCAACGTTTTCATTCCATTATTTCTCCACTACTTCGCAAACACAAACCAAAATATCAGTTGTAACCTTGCTATTTCCACTGATATACAGGGTGATTACAAATGATTCATCGGGTTTCGGATGAATGTATTTCACAAAGTGCTGTATACAAAATAGTGAATGATACATTGTATGAAAAAGCACATTTTACATGTTTCTTACACATGATTACAAATGTTCTATGTGCTCTCCTTGTGTTACACGACACCCTGTAGTCAAGCTCAGCCCATACACGTTCGAGTGTGTCCCTGTCAATGTAGGCTACACCAGCGCAGCAGTGATGCGATCCTGGAGTTCAGCCAATGTTGTCGGCAAAGGTGGTACGTACACATTGTCTTTCACGTATACCCAAAGAATAAAATCACAAACTGTAAGATCAGGAGACCTTGGGGCCACCTGAAGAGTGCCAAATCATCCTGAGAACATCCAATCCACCTGTTTGGAAGTTCCTCGTTCAGATCGCGACGTTCTTCTCCATGCCAATGAGGTTGTCTTGTTGGAATATGAAGTGTGGGTTATCAGCTAACAGTCTTGTAACATGTGTAGGTATGTCATATCCATCACAGTTTTACCAGGGAAAAAGTAGGGCTCGAAAACGTTGCTATGTGACACAGCACAGAAGTTCTTTGGAGATTCTCTTTCAATCTCCACTGTAACATTGAGATTTACCATGCCCCTTATGTTGGGGTACTGACTTCGGAACGCACGCTGCACGGTAGTGACAGATTCTGTCTTTTCATATTGCAACACACAAAATGCTTTCTGTTGATTAGACGCCATTTTTCAAACTGTTATCACCTTGCCACCTGGTGAGTCACAATGAAACTAGCAGTGCCATAAACAAAACTTTAAAGCATGCTCTTTCGATTGGTTATTGGTACAGATGGGTGGGCCTTATATATTTGAAGCTATAAGATGTCAAAACCCGATGAATCATTTGTAATCACCCTGTAGTTTCTCATCTACATCTCTTCTAATCCACGCTGTTTTTAACAAGACTTATATTTTTCATGTTTTTCTTACTTAACACATTTTGTAACAGATCTGCTTTTCTTTTTTAAAATTTTAATGTGTGAGCTTATGGACGAAGAATATTTTTAGAATTTTTGATAACATCCTCTGTTATGGCAAATTGATATTAAGCATATGTTCTTGCACGTTTTCACGTCCTAAACTACGCTGAGGAAGGTCACAATGTGTCTGATACCGGTACGATATTAAAGTGCAATATACACATTGACTTATGGTTATATACATTTTATTATAGTCATTTTTGAACTTTCCTTTTATTCAACAATCTCTCAATATTAGTTGTAATTTTTGATGTGCACAATACCAGTCCCCCCAGGGGCTCACATCTAGTGGGACGTGGGTTAGCGACCACGGGACCCCAGCTGAATCTGGCATTGCTTCCACTTACTTGTGCCGGGCTCCTCTCCGTCTTCTTTCCTGTCGACCTCTCTTGGTCAACTCTTGTTCTTTTCCGACCCCGACGGTATTAGGGTATCCGAGGCCTAGGGAGTCTTTCACTTTCCCGCCTTAGTTGGCCCTTGTCTCATCTTTCCTGATACCCTCATTTTTTCGAGGGGTCAGCCTTCTTTTTCTTTTCATTATATTTCCTTTTCTCCTTAAGAAAGTTTTTGCTCCTCATGTATCTAAATTAATTTCAGGGATTTTTTGCATCTACACTCCAATTTGTAGGTATTTTCAATCTACGTTGCATTTTGTAAGTTTTTCGATCTAAGTTGCATTTTGCGAGTGTTTTCAACCTCAATTGTATTTTGTAAGAATTGACAATCTAAATTGCTTCTTAGTAAGTCTTTGAACAATGTCGGGAGTCAGGAGATCCTACGAAGCTTTGCGAGTATTTTGAATTTCAATTGCAATTTGTAAGTATTTTCAACTTAAACCCCTTTTTGCAAGTATTTTCAATCTAAATTGCATTTTGTAGGGTGAACATTTTGCAAGTATTTTGTTTCTCAATTGCATTTTGTGGGTATCTTGAATCTAAATTGCATTTTGTAAGTATTGTCCATCCAAATGAGTAGTTTGAAATGGTCCGAGGTGAGATGATCCGAGTTGAGGTAGCCCGCGCTGTGGTGGCCCGCGCTGTGGTGCCCGTGCTAAGGTGGCCCGCACTGAGGTAGTCCGCGCTGTGGTGGCCCGCGCTGAGGTAGCCCGTGCTAAGGTGGCCCGCACTGAGGTAGCCCGCGCTGTGGTGGCCCGCGCTGAGGTAGCCCGCGCTGTGGTGGCCCGTGCTAAGGTGGCCCGCAATGGGTGACCCGCGCTGTGGTGGCATTTTCAATTTCAATTGCAATTTGTAAGCATTTTGAATTTAAATTGCACTTTGTGAGTAGTTAGGATCTGAAAAGTGATTTTTTTCAATCTAAATTACATTGTGTATTTTCAATTTCAATTACATTTTGTACGTATTTCCAATCTCATTTGCATTTTGTAAGTATTTTGAATATCAGTTGCATTTTGTAAGTATTTCGACTCTGCATTGCATTTTGTACGTATTTTGAACCTAACCTACATTTTAGGTGTATCTTTCATGTTTTCATTTAGAGAGTATTTTCGTTGTAAATCCCCCTTTGTAAGTATTACCGCCCTCCACTGTGTGTTATTCAATCTGTGTTAAGAGGGGCAGATGACCTCGTAGTTCCGCCCCTTAAAACAACAATAACGAACTAACTAACTAACTAACACAATACCAGTATATCGGCAGCAATGTGCATCTGTTATAGTTGAACGTAATTTATTCTTAATAACATTCATGACTGAAATAGTTTGATCACAAATGCATGTGGAGTCAAATCTGCACGCGAGCCTTAGAGCAAGATTGTGAATTTCGGGGAACAGGTTTAAAGGGACATATTTCCAAAATTCGGTCAAATTAAGAGAAGTGGGAGATCCACAATGTTCTTAAATTGATCACAAAGTCATGAATGGTTTTGGATTTCTATTACAGTCATCCAACGTTATACGCGTTCTCACTTTACGCGTTTTCGCTATAACGCGATGTAAAGAAATGTACATAATTATATAAAAGAAAAAATATGTACAAGTTGGTTTGCGGATTCACAACCACCCTGTGGGACGATTTCGTGATCGAGAGTGCAGCGCTGCAAGACGGCCCGCGGCGTGTATTCAGTCTCGAGGAGAGTGTTGACTGGCTGTGTTGCGTTGTTTCAGTGTTGACTGGCGACATGTGGTCATTATTAAAGAGTGACTTGAGTCAACTAGCTGTACTTTATTGTTTCTAAAAATGTTATGGAGAAAAGAAAGTGTGATCAAAATGCTTCCAATAACAAAAAGCAAAGGAAATCAATAACACTTGAAAACAAGAAGTTCCGTGAAGAACTATACAGCCTACTTTTCATGCCAATGATTATTCTACAGTACATGAACCTATCTAGAATAATGACAAAATTAAGTTGGTAATATCGAAATATCTAATTAGTTCAAAATATATCTGCTATAATGTAGCCTAATAGAGCACTACAGTTGGCAGCCCTGGTGACTGAATATATTCTTAGTTCCATCTCTTAAGGTACAGAATACAAAATTTGGTTGAAGTCCAATGGACGTTACATGCAGTTAGACACTGGATCTATCAGCACGCGTAAAAGCATGTTGCCAACAATACCATGCGTGTGCTGGTCAGAAATAATCTGAAACATTATGATATCTTCTTGTGCCAATTTCGGATGAAATCCATTTGTTAGTATGGAAGTTACATGTATTTTAAAATTGGACCTATCAGGATTCTTGGAATCATGTTGGTAGCACTGACATACATTAGTTGCTCCAAATTAATCTAAAATGTCAGGTACTATACGTGCGCAAAGTTTAGAGCTGTTGGCTTGCATACTTTCTGATATATTGATATTAGGGTAAAAAATATAGACAGCATTTATTAACAGTTGGCAGCCCTGATTGCTCTTAACAATACTTATAGTCATATCTGTTATGGTACACATAGCACATACGAAATTTGGTTGAAATCCAACTGATAGTATAGAAGTTACATGTATTTAAAAATTGGTACTATCAGCAGGCTTATAATCATGTTGGTAGAACTGACGTATATAAGTTACTCTAAATTAATCTAAAATGTCAGAATATACGTGTGCATAGTTTAAAGCTGTTGGCTTGCATACTTTCAGATATATTGGTATTTGGATAAAGAAAAAATACAGAGAGCAATTATTAACAGTTGGCAGCCCTGGTGGCTCTTAAGAATACACTCAGTCATATCTGTTTATGTACAGATATTACATACAAAATTTGGTTGAAATCCAATTGATAGTGTAGAAGTTATATGCATTTAAACATTGGACCTATCAGAAGGCTTAAAATTATTTTGGCAACACTGTCATGGTTGATCTCCTGGAAATTAAACTAAAATAGTATTATCTGCATGTGTGCCAATTTTGGAATAGCTCCCATGCATACCTTGCAAGATATCCAACATGGAGCTCAAATTTCTAGTGCGTTTTTTCAGCAGTTGGTAGCACTGACATCATTTTCAAATATGGACGTGAGCTATTCCGGTGCACATCTTTACTCATACTAAATTTTGTTTTGATTGCTGCAGCCGTTTAGGAGTTGATAGGGGGGGGGGGGGCACACACACACACAGCCAGACAGACAGACAGACAGACACACATTTTCCCGGATCGATCTCATAAGTCTACTTTTTCCTCATTTTTGCAAAATGTGAAAAGTAGGCTAAAAATAACTGAAAGTTATAAAGCGATATGAACGCAATGAATCCATTGTGGACATTGTCATAGCTACAGGAATCTCGGAATAAGCTTTGAGAAACATAAGAAGTCAATCAGAAAAAAATAAGGTAAGCGGCAAAAGTGCGACCAGAACATTTATGTCAATATGATGAAAGTCTCCGAAGATCGCCTCACTTTGTTGTTAGGAGGAAATGCGTTTCGAGACCATAAAATCAAAGCCCTGTTGCTTTACATTCCGAGAACCCACGAGCACTCATTTGCATTTCTTTAACACTCATACGCTTTTTATTCTTCCCTTGAAATAGTCCGTATCTCCTGTCTAGCCCATATTATAATACATTCACTTAAGGCGTTTTCGTATTACGCGATGATTACTCGGAACAAATTCATCAAGTAAATCGAGGGATACCTGTATTTCCATTTGCAAGGATGGGGTGTATTTTAGAATCTGAGAGTCTGAAATACAAAATGGATTTATAAATAAATCGATGTTACTGTTTTAAGATTCGAAAGAGGAAATTCAAGTTGAGAATCTCTCGCTCAAAGCTGTTACTGCTGCTTGAATTTTAAATGATCCGCGATAAAGTTACTGAATTTACTTAACATAATTATGCTGAATGCTTGGAAAATGATAGTGATAAATAGGTTCGAATAGGATCTTGAGCTATCGGTAGGCCAATAATAATAATAATAATAATAATAATAATAATAATAATAATAATAATAATAATAATAATAATAATAATAATAATAATAATATCGTATGGCCTCGGGTTCCGGGTGAAAACTTTGTAATTTGACACCCAGAGGGTAGCTTGCATGTCGAATTTCGTTGTTCTTTGAATCGCTATGAAAGTCAAGGAGGTTAGATATCTAAGCTCCTCTAACACTATAGCGCTTTCTAGTAGAGAAATTAGGAACTTCGTGTTGGCGGAAACTCCCGAGATTAATTTTGCCATTATGAACACGGCCTACTGAATTCAAATGGGTTCTTTGACATGCCAACATCGTATGACATGCGAGTCGTATTTTTGCCGCCTTTCAAAAATCACTTACAACGGCCAGGAGCGAACCTACAATCTTGGGGTTAGTAGACCGACACGCTATCCACTCACCCACCGTGGTAAGCTGGTAGGTCAATCTTTGTCTTACTTGGCCCGTAGGCCTAGGGTTGGTCACCCCTGGATATTATTTCACTAAGAAGTACAAAAGGTTCGGAGCACATATTATGGAAACTAGATAACTGAATGACATAAATGAACATTCATTAGAAATCTCAGGGCACAGGGCGTTCCACAAAACTATTAATTCAACATTACATGATTCCAAGTTTCAATAAAACTCACATAGGCAATGACAGTTAACAAATGTCCACTGTCATCCGCCAGGTGGTTTCCAGTGATGGGATGTCTGGCAACCCCCTTATTCCAGCGAACTACTCATACACAAGCCTAAAAATGTATAGGCCTAATATTCAAGGCAACACAGCTGTTACAGGCAGATTTCATACGGAAATTTCAAAGACGAATGCTCGGCGACAATACGTACCATATCTGATATGAACTTACGTTACATAAGTCTCATTAACCTGTGGCCTTCTAGGGGATAGCAAGCATGCTTCCCATTATTTTGATGAAGTTACCAACGTAAGGTGGTTTCAACCATACGCTGGGTAAACCGTTAAAGATAAGGTGGGACACACACACAGAGGATAGGCAGACATCTACACATTTTATCTCATAAGTCTACTTCATCATTTACCCAAAAGCAACGGTACCGTGAATGTCTTTTCAGGTCAGTAGCATGAAGACATGCGAACAGCAAATGTCTTATGGAAAGATGTGGTGTAGGACTGTTGAAATGAATGCTGCGGAGCAGCACGTGTCTTTTAGTAATCATTTATTTTAGGGCCTATGCCATACGAAGTGGGATCGGTGAACATGCTGCCTGCCTTAGAATCTAGATAATCGCTCCAAATAGCTAATAAGATGGCTATGTAATCGCTCTATTAGTGTTATCTCAGTGGACTATGAAATGAACGCAACAAACCATGCGTTTAACAGTAAGCCCATAACCATAGCGACTGCACATTATCATTAACTAATTGCATTGCGGTAGATTTGTTATGAACTGGAGAATATGTGCTCTTCTACATGGTTTTCTCTGCGCACGTCGACATGATCAGCATCATAATGGATTTGATCTTTCGTAAAACTACCGTCTCGGCGATCCTGCCCCTGGTTATAGGATGCGGTCTTCACGCAGGTGATTCTTCAGTGCTCTTCATCAATTACTCTCATTTGGAAGAGGGAGGATCATTCTGCCTCATACTTGCACTCCTGGACCTCCTCAACGCAGTCGTCATGCCTATGGACACCCTTCTGTAGATAAGCTCTCGATATTGTGCAAGTAGTCGTAGTTCATTAAAATACAGAAGTGAAAGAAAAAACTATAGTTACCCTGAGAGACTATCAATGCCGTCCAACCACTTTCCAAAAACAATGCCTGTTCTTGCGGCCAATGGTCTAAAGTGAACTTTAAACCTGTCGAATGGCCGTTCCCGACATGTTTTCGTGTCATTTGGAATGTCAGTGAGGAGGTTACGTACCCGTAACTGGACCACCATTGGCTGTGAGACTGCTGTATCATTCAACACCCTCCCATTCATGTGTGTCTAATGGGGAGTTTGTGCGTGTATGTGTGTGGTTTGAAGTTCTCTTTTGACCATTGGCCGCAAGAACAGGCATTGTGTTTGGAAAGAGGTTGGACGGCATCGATAGTCTCTCAGGGTAACCATCGTTCATAACAAATCTACCACAATGGAATTAGTTAAATGATAATGTACAATGGTTATGGGCTTATAGTGTGTGTATTACTGTAAAAGAATACCCTAGTGTACAATAGCTCGTGCTATAGTGAATGGGTTCTCACATGATTCTGATAGCAGTTAAACATCAACTCTGAGACATGTAAATGAGAACAAGAAGACGGAGGGTGAGAAATTGCATGAAGAGGGAATACTAACGTTGAGGTGATAGCACTGTGTCAGACCAGAAGACACACAAGAGTGAAGAATAAATACAATCAACTGAATTATTTAGAAAATAACGAAGCAATGGACGTGATTATAACTTCTATGTTTAAAGGAAGCTTGGACGGCTCGTCAACACCGACAAACAGAATAACCAAACGTTACGAGCAGTATACAGCGGAATGTACGCAGTTTCAGAAGAAAACGAACCCGAATTTAAATGTGGACAACCTCAAATGCCACAGTAACCGTGGACTAGGCCTACTGGGGAGACCACGTAAAAAAAAACGCGCCATGTACTCTACCTCATGGTGGTGTGGAAATGAGTATTCCTGTGGGGTGGAGACCGAAATTAGTATCAGTTTCAACACGCAGCCTACGTCTCGACCGTATGACGGCCCTGAGAAACGCTCAACTTTATAGTAGAGTTTAATACCCAGTGATGCAACACACGTTTTTCAGTGGCACTTGATGAGTTGTCTGGTGCGAGTGTGAAGTGCGAGAGGGCAGCCTGTAACACGGCATAAACCTAGAAAAATTGCTGAGTTTTAATTCACTGCCAGCTTGAGGGATCTGGTGGTACTTGAGGTGTTGTCTTATGGTAGGTAATGAGGTGTCTGGGTAACACTCAGCAATGTTTCGAGGTTTGTGCCGTCTCTTGTGTAGGGCTTCGCCTAGGACACCAAGCTGGCTTGGCGGGGACACCAAGAGCCCGCTGATGAGCCAGCTTGGTGTCCTAGACGAAACCCCACACAAGACACGGCATAATCCTAGAAAAATTACTTGACGTTAGAAACAGAGAGGAATATGGCTTCGAGTAGTGGAGAAAGCCGAAGTATTACGATTGGTTACGAAGTACATTATGTCTTCGAGTCACCACATGGTAGCGGAAAAAGCCGTAGCTTTACGATCGGTTACGAAGTGAGAAGCTTATAATCATCTTCTTTGTTTCAAAGGTTTGTATCTCGGGCGCGATTTGCCTATGTGTGATAAAGTGAATACTGTGGTACAGGCAGTAATATTTTCGGTCCCACAGAAGCCAGTAAATTCCCACTATGCTTCATAAATCTGTTGTTTCTTAGGGGCGTGGTGGCGCAACGGTCACGCTATTTGTCTCTCACCGCGGTGGACCAGGTTCGATTCCCGGTCAGTACAAGGGTGATTTTTTTTAAATATATATTTGCAGCCAATGGTCATAGCGGGGTATTTTCAAAGTGAAATGCCATGTCCTGTGGTTCTGATTCCACGTAAAATTGAGGTCCCGTTGCTCATAATCATGAGATTAACGGTCAAGTAAAACTGCAAACTTCCTTCCAATAGTTTCTCGATTAGCTCGTGTATTTTGTGTACCATACATTGGCAACAACCTGTGTGCGTCTCGATAACAGTTGAAGACACCTTATGCGCCTCTATCAGTAACAGTTGAGCAATGACAATTGCCGTCTTTGAATGAACAAGAAATAACGACTCAAGTCACATATTTATGTAGTTTAGCAGACATTTCCTGTACAGTAGTGATCCTTCTTCTTCTTCTCCTTCTTCTTTATATGCCGTCTCCGCGTCGAAAATTGGCGATCATCATTGCAAACCCTTGCCTCGAGGTTGCCGTTCGAAACAGAGATGCTGAGTCTAGTTCAAACCATTCCCGCAAATTCTTGAGCCAGGAGATCCTCCTCCTCCCTTATCCGTGCCGTCCTTCAATCTTGCCTTCCATGATTAGCTGCTGGAGTCGGTACTTGTTATTTCGAATCACGTGGCCAAAATATTGTAGCTTCTGTCTCTTGATGTTGCCCATCCGTTCCAGCACCTCTGTGTTTCTCACCTTGTCGGTCCACGATATACGAAGCATGCGATAATGGACAGTAATTACAATACCATATACCGGTACCAAAATCAGCTCACACAACCCATGATTATATCGTTGATAAATTAAGTGTGTTGTTTGACAGTGGGATACTGGAAATCAAGTATGCGACTGAGTCTTGCTACCATAAGATGTTCGAATATGCGGAAGGACTTATTTAAATAGTTTGGTGAAATCCTACGAGGTGAAAATTTATAACTATACCCGATATCAAATATCGGTCGAAGCGAAAGCCATTCGACTCTCCGCTGCTGTTCACAGACTCGAAGCCATGTTCCTCTCTGTCTGTAACGTCAAGTGAAAAATTGCTGAGTTTTAATTCCCTGGCCATGAAAGCCAATTTGCCATCTGTCTGGGTAAAATTTAAAAGTACGAAAACAATGTTAATCTTATATTAATAGAAAGGATTTTTTAGTGTCTCCTCCGTAGCGTAGCGGTCAGCATAGGTTAGCTGCCGCCCCGGAGGTCCTGGGTTCGATTCCCGGCTCTGCCACGAAATTTGAAAAGTGGTATGAGGACTGGAACGGGGTCTACTCAGCCACGGGTGGTCCAAATGAGTAGAGGGGGTTCGATTCCCACCTCAGCCATCCTCGAAGTGGTTTTCCGTGGTTTCCCACTTCGTCTTCGGGCAAATGCCGGGATGGTACCTACTGTAAGGCCACGGCCGCCTCCTTCCCTCTTCCTAGCCTATCCATCCCAATCTTCCATCCCTTCCTGTCCCTCATGAGGCCCCTGTTCGCTTTGCAGGTGAGGCCGCCTGGGCGAAGTGCTGATCACACCTCCCCAGTTGTATCCATCCCGACCAAATGTTCCAAGCTCCAGGACACTGCCCCTAGAGGCGGTAGTGGTGAGTTCCCTCGCTGAGTCCGTGGGCACCACCAACCTAGAGGGTAAATTGAATAAAAAAATTAAAAAAAATTATTTCCGTTTGGGCCGGCTGTGGTCCACGTGGTTCTGATCTCTGGTAGCTTTGTTTTAGCCCAGTATTCCTTCATTCTGGCACTGTGAATGTCCTTCCGCTCCTGAGTCCATTACACACCTACACCTAGACGCACTGCTTTTGCTGTTAGTGACTGGAGAGAGTCTGATGTTCTGATCAGAGGGCATATATAGCCTATGTACTATTTCAGTAGTATAGATCCCTCTAGCTGCGCTCACAAGCGACCGATCGTGACAAATAAGCATTCAAATGAAAGAGAATAGACATTAGCACTGACGAATTGCACTCTAACTTATATATATATATATATATATATTGTACCCATGTGAGTAATCTCGATGGAAAATATGCTTCCGCCTCCAGCTAGCGTCAGGACTCGAGCGTGTACCGTGCCCCCATTGAGCAGTTGCATATTTTGGATTTGAGGCTATAAGGTATCAACTCTACAATGATAAGGCACAACTCTACTCTAAAACTTTAATTCAGTAATAAAATCATGGCTTCAAACAAACAAAACAATCCCCACAACCTTAAAAACAAAAGCAAACAAAATTTACTTCCACAATCCACTGATATTAACATAATATTATCATAATAAAATCATATCATAACACAAACCTTTACCCTTATATCAACTTCACAACAATGATACTCTAGTGCGCTGATGCACATACAACTTCAGAAACAAACTGTACATTAAATCTACTGTCATCCAATGTGACTTCTTTAATTCACAAAATTACTTATTCCTTAAACCTCGTCTTAATTTGACAATTATGTGTACCGTGTGTGTTTTGATCTTTCTCTTCCCACCAAATGCTTTACATGCATTAGCCTATTCTGGTGTTGCACAGCAATCTACGTGCAACTCCATAATTATGTAAGCTACCCCTACACTTCCTCTATTTATATAGTTCCACTGCATGCCGTTTGTGATTTCATCTTAAAAACGTTAGTTATTGCTGTGTCGGATGGTACAATTAAACTACCTTGCGCGCGTAGCCTGTGGCGTCGAGTAACCAACTTCTGAAAAAGTTGTCAGTGACAGTACAAATGCAACGTCTAACCATTCGTTAGATAGCTAAAATCATGAACCATCAGGGTGATCAATAATTATCAATGTGTTCTTAAACCACATGGCTTCATTACTCAATATAACAATATTTCATTTCATGTCATTAACAGGATCTAAAATCTGCCCTTCTTAAACCTACTTTCCTTCACGGTTCGCTTGACGGCCCAACCCTCTTCAGAGCGGCCTGTACACAATAGACGTGGAGAGAGGTTCCAACATTACCTCGACCCTCGTTTCCTGTCTCAAGGCTTTCTTCCCAAGCAGTATAAGATTTTACAAGACAAATACTCTGGTCCCTGTGACACACATATCCCAATGGATTTAAACTGAATATTATGCAAACAGGTACTGGATGAGCTTTAACATTTATTCCTACCCTGAGGATAATAATAACTGGCACCAAATATGCCCATTTCAACATGAAGTTACGAGGTTCATAAAACATTGGTCTAGTAGGTAACCGGTATCTTAATTAAATGCAGCGGTCAGCCCATGCTGCCGTCATGAGATTCGCTTCAACGAGCCGAATCACTCAACAATAAGTTCTCGGGGAATCAGATAGAGTGCAGAGGTGTCCATCGTTTGCCTCTCACCTATCACGGGATTCGAACCCGGAACATTCCATATCCATCATCAGAGTTAGGGTCCAAACACTAATTACACTCTGGCACAAAGCATATCTCCCAGTATGCCCACGGCATACGAGATTTCATAAGTCGAATAGACCACCTGGTTCCTTACCTAATGTTATGACCTTCGTCCTATAATTATTAAGAGAAATCTATCAATTACTCTATAAGCTTTTCCATAAGCTGCAAATTCAATTCACTAGAAAGCTCTTCCATTCCCTGGCATAATTACATTCCCATTAATACAATATATTCTGATATAAAACTCTTTTCTTAATCCCGTAATGTAATCTTACTGTATAATCTTACTGCTTAGATCGATAAGTCTTCCCATGGCGTAAATATTTCTTGCTTACAACATTTATACCTGATGCGTTCATTCATACCTTTATTTTCTTCATTATTATATTATTATTATTCTCACTGACATAAATAACCAAAATCCGACACAACTAATCATCTTAAAAACCGAACAACCGTGTTCGTTTCGTTTACATAACTGATTTGCCATTTTTAATTTATAGTGGTAACGATTAATCCACTCACTGATGCAAAATAACATCTCAACTCTATTAAAATCAACACAATAATGATTAAACCTGGAGGGTCTATCTCCTACTACTGTTTCTTACTGGCATCTTTATAACTCTGAAATCACATTACATGCAGTGGCCTATACTTCTACTTAAACATAATTTGTGGGGTACTCACATATATAAGCTCATCATGGTGGCTCCAACCACTCATATCCTTCCGGGTCGCCTGCCATATGCAGATTTAGTGCGACATTTGCATCTTGAATACACACATTTTATGATACATTTCTTCCGTTAACCACAGGACACTTGCATTTCTATAAAGAAGCTATTGCTTCCAAAACACATGACACTTTATAACACTTATTAAACCATTAATTTAAAAGATATTTCACATATGATTTATACATAACACACGTCACTCTTTACACTTTTCATTGGTTGAAATTCCCTAGCAAAGATATCAAAATTGCAGGTGTCGACGGCATCTTCCGTGCTCCTACCAACTCCTGATTGAAAGTCTGGTTCATCTGCCCCCGGAATTCACCTACAGTTTATCCATACTCCTACGGTAAGCTTCCTGCTTTGCATAAATATGCTGACTTCCGTCCTGAGCGTTACTATTTGGTATTCTTAAGACATTACCAAATGCTTCGTAAAGTTTCTCCCAGCGCATTCCAGCGTAATAAGACATGTATGATCAGTCAATATATTCTACACTGCGCTTAACATTGTACATAACTTTACACAGATTATTATTTACAATAGTTCTGCAACTTATCTCACACGGTGCTTCCTAAGTGAACACAAACCATTGTTCGTACTGCTGACTACACCTGCAGCACGACTATTATTAATAAAAGCCTTCTAAAAGTTTTACTGCACGGCTTCCCAAGTCGAAGTCCGGGCCTCCTTCCTTGCCTTCAGTAATACACATTTCACACAATACAGTTCGTTGATTACCGTACTTCTTATTAATTTCTGACTATACATTATTATCTTCTCACTTGGTGCATTACGATGTGCGGTGAATATAATGGTTCACTCAAATGTACAAGCCTTTGTTTGAGCGTCCTTCCATGAGCCGGACCGCCATACATTCCGCCTCACCAACTGCTTGACAACTGTATTCTGACTGTCTGACAAAAACTGTGTAGCGACGACTGTCCTCTGCCAAGGGTCGACTCCCTTTATATTGGTTTCACACAAAAAGTAGAGCTAAAATTTCCCGCGTTATCTCGACTCCTCTCCCAGCATGATTCTGGTCTCGAAACCATGCTCATCGGGTTCCTTTTTCTTCACTGATCCCAGAACTATCTGCGTGCTGAAGGATCGCTCGGCCAATTAATTAATATTAATTCCTTTCTCCATAGCGTGGGGACGCTGTTTCACTGGGAATCCCTGGCGACCTCGTTAAACCCAGCCGCGAACAACCATAGTCTTATGTCCTTCCGCACTCCATTAAATATGCGTCTATTTCGCAGATTAAAGGCTCTAAAATTAGCCTCCTGGCTAAAGATTCACCTGTGTGCAACTCTCATGTCATTGCGTTACTCCAATCACGAGTAATCAATGATTTTCCTTGGGATCTCTCCCCACTCTTCTTCGTCCTATTCTCAGTCGGGGAAAAACTGTGTCATTATTCAAGCCCCCAACCTCTTCCAGACGACTTAACTAGGTCAGCAAGATTGACGTGGCTCCAAGGGTCACCTCCCACAATTCTGGGCCTATTAGTAAAACGTCAAACTCTGCACTTTCTGTGCTCCAAGTCCAGCATAGCCTACTTCAAGTAGTCTAATAATGCTGTATTCTGCTCAATTTCCCTGCATTATTTTAACAAATAATGTCATTATCAACTGAAATCACACCAGTGATTAAATATACACTTTTTTCTAGGGGTTTTTACAATGAAACTCCCTCAACAGACCTCGGGTTAGTTCCCTGGTGGAACCTTTATTATGAGACCACAGTCTCTGAGATCCACGTTCGATATCAGTCAGCATGACCCCCTCGGGTTCATATTCCTCTTGCAAAACTTATAGAAGTCAATTACAAGTGACTGTAAGTAATCAGCTGACTGTCTACCTCTGTCTGTATTTACATCTGGTGTCCTTCACCTCGTCTGGCTGCGAGTAGGTTAGTCCAGCTCCCCCTTCCACACTGCGCTCTGCTCTAAGCTGTTCATTCTCTTGACGGAGGGCTTCATTTATGGCCTCGACTTCCCTCGCCGCTTCGACCATTTCTTTGTAAAGTTCTCGCAGGCACTGGCATTCTTGCTGTTTGTCTCTTCCACTGGGCAAGCTGTCTGCTTCTCGTTCCGTCTCGCCGCGTGAACTTTCAGGTCTGACTGCCTGGCTGACTTCGCTATCCACGTTCAGTTGGGTGTGCGCTGTTAATACTTCTTCTTGTTCGTCGAATTCTTCTGGCGGATGGTAAATTTTTAAATTGGCTGCATTCATAACGACCTCGTTTCCAGTTTCTAAATGCTTTAAATTTTTCTTCTCTTTTAGCCCAATTTTTGCTTCTTCTAGCTTTTCCGAAATATATTCTTCCAGTTCGGGTTCCAGATCTTTTTCCCAATCTGTGGCTAGTGTTCTCAGTTCTTCTTCTAACTGCTCCATAGCTAACACTTCTTCCTCAGCCACGTCTCTGTATGTATGCCATACTTGTTCACTTGACCCTGGTTCGATCTCATTGAGTGCGACCTCCAAGCCTTCGGCTTCCTCATTCACATGGAACATAACCCTGTCCTGTGCTAGGTCTATTATCACTCTGTATTCCCTTATAAATTCTGCCCCAATAAGTAGGTTATAAGGCAGTTTGTTTACTAATAGAAAACTCTGTGAGAAAATAGAGCCTCCTATCTGTAAATCTAGGAATACCTGATATTTACATATCATCGTTCTGTCTGGAATTACCCCTTTTATTTTGACACTAGAAATCGGTATTTTCAAAATATTCTCTCTCTGGGCTATTTCATTATATAAAGCTTGTGTCATAAGGCACACTGTTGAACCCGTGTCTAACAGACTTCTTATTTTCAATCCTGCCACTCTTACTATTATAATAGGCAATTCTCTCTTGACCATGACCTGTGATCCTCCTGTATCCTCGATTAGCTCTTCTGGTTTGGCTATCCAATTGATGATGTTAACAGACTTCCATCCATCAGTCTCGAACTCTTCTAATTTTGGCGTTTTTTTTTCTTCAGCGCCCGTCCCCTTGGAGTTTCTTCTCTCCTGTTCGCTGCGCTGTAGCTCCAAACTCTTAGCTCCATCTCCATATCTGTCTGGCGACGTCCTGTTCTGCATAACTTCTTGCCAGCGGACTTGTTGTTTCTGGGGCTCATCTCCCCTTTCCTCGAGGTATCGCAATGAAGCGTGATATCGTTCCTCTACCTCGTCATCGAAGTTACTTCTTCTTTCATGGGGTCTCCAATTTCTATTGTTGCCTTTTTGGCCATTGTTACCTCCATTGTTTTGGTACGGTCTACCCCTGGTATTCTGCTTATTCCACGAATTTCGGCCTCTTCCTCCTCTACTAGCATTCCCTTTGTACTTCGGCTGCCATCTTCTGGGTTCCTGTTCCCATTGTCGTCCGTAGGAATCTAATGTTTCAGTGCTCGTAGCTTTGTTGATCCTTGGAGCTTGATGTTGGTCAGTCTGCGTGTTGGTCACGTGTACCAGTTCCACGGTTCGACTCTGACGCATCGTATTGGCTGTAGTGAGGTCCAGTTGTCTAAGAACTGTCTCCATTTCTATCGCAGTTTTCGCATTAGCCGAGATTAGCAGTCTTTGGATCTCGTATGGAAGCTGCTTGGCGATAGCAATACATAATTCCATCTCGCTCGGTTTTTGATCCAGTTCTTTGAACCGACACATCTGCGATATAAAAAATTCTGCATACTTCGTTTGGTTGTTGGTGCTGTATCATTTTGAATACAAATCCAACCTCAAATTTTGCTGTGTGGCTGGATCCCAGTACCGTTTCAAAAATGCCTCTCGAAACTCCTCAACAGTATCGAAAGTATACTGGAAACTGCGAAACCATAATGCACATTCTCCCTCTGTTAGTTTCTCAATGGCTCGTAGCCTGCGCTCTGGCGGTATCCGCGCATCATTCAGATATTCAGACACTTCCTTCAACCAATATTTTGGTGTCATATTACAGTGGCTACCTGAGAATTTCCTTGGTTTTTCTTCGCTTGCCCAGATTACGTTTATCACCTGGGTGTGCATAGCATTTTCATGTGGCGTTGATGCTGCAACTGGTGCACCTGGCGTCATATAAGGACATTCGCCTGGGCCTGTAGCATTCCTGATTATAGGTTGGGTTTCTAAGTCTGCCCACCTTGTTTTCCTCATATCTTCCATGCTGCCTTCACTTGACTTAGGATCTTTCAGAAGGGTTTCCTCCTGTGCGATTATCCTAGTCTCCATTTGATTGTGGCGCATCTCCGCTCTTTCCAGTCGAGTAATTACCTCCTTCTCGATTCTGGCAAGTCTATCTCGATTTTCCTCGGCCACTTGAAATATTTTCTTCTTGTCTTCTTTCAGGCTTTGTTTGATATGGGAGATTTCATCCTCTACATCTTCCTTAATTTGAGCAAGGGTCTTGTCGCTTGCCTCTGTCTTCTGGCCTTCTCTTACTTCGAGTTCTTCTCTCAGCCCTTTAATTTCCTCTTGAATGTGTCCATTGACTTTTGACAATTCATTCCGGACCTTGATGATCTCACCTCTATTCTCCTCTTGCCTTTTGTTAACTACAACAATGTCACTTTGAACTTGGTCCAGTTCTTGATGAACTTTGCCCATCTGACCTTTCATGTTGCTTACCAGCTCTTTACTTTCATTAGCGATAGCCTTAATCTCGCTTATTTCCTGACATTGATCTAATATGTTCTGATCCTGTTTCTTGAGATCACCGTTAATTGCTCTAGCATAGCTTTTCAATTTCTGGTCCCATTTAGAGTCGTTCTCTTCGAACCTCTGATCTACCGTTCTCGTAAATTCTGAAAACTGTTTCGCTTGGCGTTCGAGATTCGCCTCATTTTGGATTAGAATATCCTTAATGTCATTAGACAGCGCATCTAACCTACTGTTGGTTTCATCCTGAGCATGCTTACACGCTTGTAAATTACTTTCGAGCTTGGCTTCTATAGCCTCGAAACGTTTATCTGTTTTAACCTGCATTTCTGATACAATGCTTACAACAGTTTCTGTTACTTCGGTCTTAATTACCTCTTGCATTTGACCTAACTTATTATTTAATTCAACCTTATTTGCCTCCAATCGGTTGTTTATTTCAACCTGATTAGCATTAATTGCCAGCTGATTGGCATCTAACCGATTACTCAATTCAACCTGGTTGTCATTCATTGCAACCTGATTTGCATTAATTGCCAGCTGATTGGCATCTAAACGAGTGTTTATTTCATTCTGGAAAGCCTTGGCTTCCAGCTTATTTTGCTCGTTAACAGCATCAAAATGCAGTCTTAACCCGGCAATAACCTGCAAAATCTCCTCTGTGCCAGCCATTCTTACAATAATACACTTTGATATGCAGGCAGGCTTCCTGGAAATATGTGTGGATACGTTTTGAAGAGAAACATCAAATACTGTACACATATTGTAAAATCGTACAAAACCTGTCAATATTATGATAAATTGTGGATCTGGTATGTAGCGCTCGTACCCTTGGGTAATCCTCTTCTCAATAGAGAGATTCTGCGTTGAATCAAATCCCTACTGAACTCAAAAATCACTCAAACACAGTTTGAGGCAAAAAAAAAACACAATTTCTATGGTTTTCCCCATGAAATACCATAAAAATCTATGGGTTTTCCCTAAATCCCATAAGCTCCACGAACCTGGGCGCCATGATAAATAGGATAAGTTATCAAAATTTATATTGTTCGCATCGGAGCTTAGCTAGGGTTAGGCGCGGTCACTCCCTACTTCATGTTAATTGTTACTTTAATTGAGTTGTGTGCATTAGATCTAGACCGACTTTAGTTGTACCTATAGCTCAAATCACTGTACATGACATCAATTTCCATGTACCCATGTGAGTAATCTCGATGGAAAATATGCTTCCGCCTCCAGCTAGCGTCAGGACTCGAGCGTGTACCGTTCCCCCATTGAGCAGTTGCATATTTTGGATTTGAGGCTATAAGGTATCAACTCTACAATGATAAGACACAACTCTACTCTAAAACTTTAATTCAGTAATAAAATCATGGCTTCAAACAAACAAAACAATCCCCACAACCTTAAAAACAAAAGCAAACAAAATTTACTTCCACAATCCACTGATATTAACATAATATTATCATAATAAAATCATATCATAACACAAACCTTTACCCTTATATCAACTTCACAACAATGATACTCTAGTGCGCTGATGCACATACAACTTCAGAAACAAACTGTATATTAATTCTACTGTCATCCAATGTGACTTCTTTAATTCACAAAATTACTTATTCCTTAAACCTCGTCTTAATTTGACAATTATGTGTACCGTGTGTGTTTTGATCTTTCTCTTCCCACCAAATGCTTTACATGCATTAGCCTATTCTGGTGTTGCACAGCAATCTACGTGCAACTCCATAATTATGTAAGCTACCCCTACACTTCCTCTATTTATATAGTTCCACTGCATGCCGTTTGTGATTTCATCTTAAAAACGTTAGTTATTGCTGTGTCGGATGGTACAATTAAACTACCTTGCGCGCGTAGCCTGTGGCGTCGAGTAACCAACTTCTGAAAAAGTTGTCAGTGACAGTACAAATGCAACGTCTAACCATTCGTTAGATAGCTAAAATCATGAACCATCAGGGTGATCTATAATTATCAATGTGTTCTTAAACCACATGGCTTCATTACTCAATATAACAATATTTCATTTCATGTCATTAACAGGGTCAAAAATCTGCCCTTCTTAAACCTTCTTTCCTTCACGGTTCGCTTGACGGCCCAACCCTCTTCAGAGCGGCCTGTACACAATAGACGTGGAGTGAGGTTCCAACATTACGTCGACCCTCGTTTCCTGTCTCAAGGCTTTCTTCCCAAGCAGTATAAGATTTTACAAGACAAATACTGTGGTCCCAGTGACACACATATCCCAATGGATTTAAATTGAATATTATGCAAACAGGTACTGGATGAGCTTTAACATTTATTCCTACCCTGAGGATAATAATAACTGGCACCAAATATGCCCATTTCAACATGAAGGTACGAGGTTCATAAAACATTGGTCTAGTAGGTAACCGGTATCTTAATTAAATGCAGCGGTCAGCCCATGCTGCCGTCATGAGATTCGCTTCAACGAGCCGAATCACTCAACAATAAGTTCTCGGGGAATCAGATAGAGTGCAGAGGTGTCCATCGTTTGCCTCTCACCTATCACGGGATTCGAACCCGGAACATTCCATATCCATCATCAGAGTTAGGGTCCAAACACTAATTACACTCTGGCACAAAGCATATCTCCCAGTATGCCCACGGCATACGAGATTTCATACGTCGAATAGACCACCTGGTTCCTTACCTAATGTTATGACCTTCGTCCTATAATTATTAAGAGAAATCTATCAATTACTCTATAAGCTTTTCCATAAGCTGCAAATTCAATTCACTAGAAAGCTCTTCCATTCCCTGGCATAATTACATTCCCATTAATACAATATATTCTGATATAAAACTCTTTTCTTAATCCCGTAATGTAATCTTACTGTATAATCTTACTGCTTAGATCGATAAGTCTTCCCATAGCGTAAATATTTCTTGCTTACAACATTTATACCTGATGCGTTCATTCATACCTTTATTTTATTCATTATTATATTATTATTATTCTCACTGATATAAATAACCAAAATCCGACACAACTTATCATCTTAAAAACCGAACAACCGTGTTCGTTTCGTTTACATAACTGAATTGCCATTTTTAATTTATAGTGGTAACGATTAATCCACTCACTGATGCAAAATAACATCTCAACTCTATTAAAATCAACACAATAATGATTAAACCTGGAGGGTCTATCTCCTACTACTGTTTCTTACTGGCATCTTTATAACTCTGAAATCACATTACATGCAGTGGCCTATACTTCTACTTAAACATAATTTGTGGGGTACTCACATATATAAGCTCATCATGGTGGCTCCAACCACTCATATCCTTCCGGGTCGCCTGCCATATGCAGATTTAGTGCGACATTTGCATCTTGAATACACACATTTTATGATACATTTCTTCCGTTAACCACACGACACTTTGCATTTCTATAAAGAAGCTATTGCTTCCAAAACACATGACACTTTATAACACTTATTAAACCATTAATTTAAAAGATATTTCACATATGATTTATACATAACACACGTCACTCTTTACACTTTTCATTGGTTGAAATTCCCTAGCAAAGATATCAAAATTGCAGGTGTCGACGGCAACTTCCGTGCTCCTACCAACTCCTGATTGAAAGTCTGGTTCATCTGCCCCCGGAATTCACCAACAGTTTATCCATACTCCTACGGTAAGCTTCCTGCTTTGCATAAATATGCTGACTTCCGTCCTGAGCGTTACTATTTGGTATTCTTAAGACATTACCAAATGCTTCGTAAAGTTTCTCCCAGCGCATTCCAGCGTAATAAGACATGTATGATCAGTCAATATATTCTACACTGCGCTTAACATTGTACATAACTTTACACAGATTATTATTTACAATAGTTCTGCAACTTATCTCACACGGTGCTTCCTAAGTGAACACAAACCATTGTTCGTACTGCTGACTACACCTGCAGCACGACTATTATTAATAAAAGCCTTCTAAAAGTTTTACTGCACGGCTTCCCAAGTCGAAGTCCGGGCCTCCTTCCTTGCCTTCAGTAATACACATTTCACACAATAAAGTTCGTTGATTACCGTACTTCTTATTAATTTCTGACTATACATTATTATCTTCTCACTTGGTGCATTACGATGTGCGGTGAATATAATGGTTCACTCAAATGTACAAGTCTTTGTTTGAGCGTCCTTCCATGAGCTGGACCGCCATACATTCCGCCTCACCAACTGCTTGACAACTGTATTCTGACTGTCTGACAAAAACTGTGTAGCGACGACTGTCCTCTGCCAAGGGTCGACTCCCTTTATATTGGTTTCACACAAAAAGTAGAGCTAAAATTTCCCGCGTTATCTCGACTCCTCTCCCAGCATGATTCTGGTCTCGAAACCATGCTCATCGGGTTCCTTTTTCTTCACTGATCCCAGAACTATCTGCGTGCTGAAGGATCGCTCGGCCAATTAATTAATATTAATTCCTTTCTCCATAGCGTGGGGACGCTGTTTCACTGGGAATCCCTGGCGACCTCGTCAAACCCAGCCGCGAACAACCATAGTCTTATGTCCTTCCGCACTCCATTAAATATGCGTCTATTTCGCAGATTAAAGGCTCTAAAATTAGCCTCCTGGCTAAAGATTCACCTGTGTGCAACTCTCATGTCATTGCGTTACTCCAATCACGAGTAATCAATGATTTTCCTTGGGATCTCTCCCCACTCTTCTTCGTCCTATTCTCAGTCGGGGAAAAACTGTGTCATTATTCAAGCCCCCAACCTCTTCCAGACGACTTAACTAGGTCAGCAAGATTGACGTGGCTCCAAGGGTCACCTCCCACAATTCTGGGCCTATTAGTAAAACGTCAAACTCTGCACTTTCTGTGCTCCAAGTCCAGCATAGCCTACTCCAAGTAGTCTAATAATGCTGTATTCTGCTCAATTTCCCTGCATTATTTTAACAAATAATGTCATTATCAACTGAAATCACACCAGTGATTAAATATACACTTTTCTCTAGGGGTTTTTACAATGAAACTCCCTCAACAGACCTCGGGTTCGTTCCCTGGTGGAACCTTTATTATGAGACCACAGTCTCTGAGATCCACGTTCGATATCAGTCAGCATGACCCTCTCGGGTTCAATATATATATATAATTTCTTTAAAAGATGACTGAAAAAATGTACGATTTCCCGATACTGTTGCTGTAGGAAAATACGCTCCATAATTTATGCCCACTTCACATTTTGGCCGCCGTGATGCCTGTTTCATGTCATTTTAACATTCTGAGGTATTTCCTTTATCATTTTGCATGGATTTCAGAAACAGTAAATCAAATGAATGAGTAGGCCTACTCAAATCGTATAATTTCATAAATGTCGAATAACCTGTGAGTGTTATGATGATCCAATTTTCAGTGATTGTCTTCTTATGTTAGGGAACGTAGATCTTGGAATTCTAACTGAAATGTAAATAGTGTTCTATAATTATTTGGTTGAAAGGAGCCTGCGTGGCTTAGGCGGCAGCACGCCGGCCTCTCACCGCTGGGTACGTGGTTCAAATCCCGGTCACTCCATGTGAGATCTGTGCTGGACAAAACGGAGGCAGACAGGTTTTTCTCCGGGTACTCCGGTTTTCCCTGTCAAAATTTCATTCCAGCAACACTCTCCACTATCATTTCATTTCCTCTGTCATTCATTTAATCATTGCCCCAGAGGAGTGCGTCAGGCCTTGGCAGCCGGCACAGTCCATATCCTCGCCGCTAGATGTTTCCTAGGGTTTAAGAATAACAAGAGTTAAAAACACTGTTTTTCCTAGGGTTGAAGAATAACAAGAGTTAAAGAACACTGTTTTTCCTAGGGCTGAAGAATAATTAGAGTGCTTCATTCATTCCATTCCTGACCCTGTCGGAGACTGGAAGCAGGCTGTGGATTTCCAATTCAATCATTAGGTTGAAAGAAAAACATAACCTTTATCCTTAAGTCCCTCATTATAAACCTATTGGGGAAAGTGTGGTTTATGAACATGCGGGATTTCTCGCATAGGTCCGCTAGTCTTAGGCCTATATATTAAAATAGTTTTGAAGAAATTTCACCCTTTACTAAAACTGATTTTTTTTGTGAAGTATTTGCGCTACGACGTTTGTTGTCTTAAAATGTAACATCCGTCACGTATTATCGACGTGAGCAAGAATGGACCCTCAGTTTGGTATATTTTCCGCGGTATAGAATAAATTGACGTGTTATAACAATATAGGCTATCTTGTAACATGAGAATTTGAAGGGGTAGGCGGGATCTAGAGTTCCGCATATTTTCAAGGATTGCAGATGAACTTACGTGTTATATTTAACTAAACACGAAACCGTGAAGATTAGTGCAGATTGTTGATGAGATCATTGCAGTAGCCTGGATTCAAACACCAGACCTTTGTGCAGTATCAGACGTGTATTCCACTAATTTCACAACGTGTGTGAACGTTGTACATCTGAAAATAATGGACTTAGTAGAAGGGATGAAGACTAATACGGACGTAGGACTATGGGAAATAGCTTTATCTCATTCTTGAAAGCAATGATTTATAATCAATTTCCCATTAGCTGCTAAAAAAGATGGCGTTGTTGATTAGCTATTCGTCACGATGAAAAACATGTTGAGATTCCGGTAATGTCTTTTAGGGAAGGGACGGTGTATTTCCTTAATCCGGTTAATGCCTAAAAAGGATTGTATTTTTTGTTCGTCTGGGTAGAAAAGTGACAATTTATTAGATGTGAAAATATGGTTTGCTAAATAATTCATAGCGAATTAAATGCACAGGATAAAGGAGGTGAATTTTTGGAGAGAAAGTGAAAAATAGAGTAAAATGAAAACATGAAAGAGGCGTAAATACAGATGAAGGATAAAAGGAAATGGATGAATGGTCAGAGGAGACGAATTGATTTAATTCAGTAAATAGAGGGGAAATGGATTTATAACGCCTGGCGAGTGTAAATTGTGGATGGAGTTGATTGCCGTGGCGCTTGCTTCGTTACGGCCAACTCCTATATTTCATTTAGCCCTCACGGCAACGAGGTTAGTGCGGCGTAATGGGGGCCACAGCTCACGTAATTCATCAAGACAGGGAGCTCCACCTGCCGCCTGATTAGCGACGTGTAAGGAAATTACGAGCCACTCCGTCCACGCTCGGTTTGCCTACAGTGTTACATTCTTACACTCATTATCTTCATGGTTACTACAGGCGTTGTGCTACATAAGATTCGCTTCCAGCTGCTTGAGATCACAGTCTTTTATAATGTTTTGTAATGCATACAAAATTACGATCCTTACAGTAGTCGCATATGATGTGAAACATCTGACATAGAAGAAACATCAAGTGAAATTGTTGATAAACCGGTATTATTATTGGCACAAATATTAATCTATTGTTAAAGGGAGTGTTTTACAGATTTTTTATTTTATAATACGGAACTCATTTTATTAGATGATTTGTAGCTTCCACCAGCACTAGCCTAAATAAAGAATACGATATGGATCAACTAGATTAATAGACCTAATTGCACCTGTGTGAAGCTAAAATGGATAGGTTATTGTAAACAACGCTCTTAGGTTTCTAAGTTCGTTGCCAAGAGCCGACTGCGGTGGCGTCTAGCAGCTGAGTTGTGAACTTAGCCTAGTAGTCGTTGACGGTGGCGTTTGGCGGCAAAAGTAGGAACTATTTGAAAAATTCTAAGTTGCTGTACTTAAATTAAAATAACAGATAACACACACTAATACAGTCATCACAATTAACACCGGTTATCAGACAGATTCTACACACACCCAAAGTACACGGGGCTACATGACCGCGTTGTCGCAGCCCCTAAACTTAAGAACCAACCAACCAACCAACCAACCAGATTAATAGACGCGACACCGCTCATGACCTTAAATTCCTTATAAACAGGTCCTCTTGATTCACAGACCAACACGTTATTTCATATGGATTCTGTTAAAATGAGTCATATTGATATGATAAGTATCGTTTAAAATGATAATCTGGTAGCAAAATATCAACACCGCCCAGGATTCGAACCAAAGATCTCTAGATTCACCGTCATACGAACTAACCCCACGGCTATTTTGACTACGCAAATATTGTGCACAAGATGGTGACTTATTTCCACGTTCCGATAATACTGCATTACGGAATTAAGTTTCATTTATATTTTGCTTGTTTCGATAATGTTCCTGCGTGAAATTGAGTTTAAAATGCCTTATGAATAGGCCCTCTTGTGAGTAAAGAGAATGTATTGAATAATAGTTCATGAAGGCTTGCTCAATTCTCGTATAACCACAACGATTATATTATATTGATGAATGCATTACCGTTATGTGGGTTAATATTTGAATAGCCATTGTGCAGAAACATAATACCGGCAATGACGACTACTTACAATGTTTGATATTAAGGCATTTTACCATTTAAATACTGATACGACGACTTCGAGCATGTACCATGTCATTTGTTTCAATCACTTGACACCAGAGTTCGCATGAGCGTTTTCCATTCAGTATGTCATATACATTCCACATGGCCGAGAGTACGTCATGGTATCAATTTCCGACACCGCGCACTGATTGTTTCTCTTACCAGTGCCAGCTGGATCGATCGATCGAGTTGGCAGTGCGTCTTATACCTCCGTTCGATCCACCACTGCCAGCTGGGGCACACTTCCGTTCGATCGATCGAGCGGGCAGTGCATACTTCCGTTGTCCACCACTGCCAGCTAGTACACTTCCGTTCTATCGATCGAGCGGGCAGTGCATACTTCCGTTCGATCCACCACTGCCAGCTCGATCGTTCCGATCCACTTCCGTCCCCAATTTTCAAAATCTCTCCCACAAAACTATGTGGCATAATTGCACCCGTCCTCATTTAAAGTAATTAGTATTATTATTATTACCAGTCTAAGTAGTGAAATGACTCTTCAGTGCCAGTTACTGCTACTATGAAGCAAGGCTGATAGTCATATCGCTCGAGGCAAACATATGTACTTAGGACAGGAAGCTTGGCTAATAATGTGCCGCTTCATAAACAGAAACTTTCCAAAGAGGGAGTCATCTCCGGTCCATGTTTAACTAACCTAATGACCAGAGAGATAATTGTCACTGGTTAACATTAATAAGTAATTTCCAAGTAATCGAGGTCAGACTTACTGTAATCAATAAGAGTGGTATATAAGATACTAGAATATTATACTCATTGTCTTTTGTGAACTAACATCGCTACTACACGCAACTGTACCATCTTTGAAGGCTTAACTTGAAATATCTACTTGTGGAAATAAAACCTATCATCTTTACTCTTCGACTTATAATTCTTTCAACGTCTCTTGGTGGTAGGCTCTTGCCAAGGCAGAGCCCTTACTCAACTACTCTTTCGAAAACTCATAACATCCAAAATTAAATCAAGTGTCACGGCTGGCTACGCGACATAAGATTTTGGTGGCAGCGGGTGGATTTACTTCAAGAGATTTCTTCTGGCTAAAAGAAACTATTCTTAATAGCCAAAACATCTATTTCTTTCAAACTTCAAAATTCTTTCAGCGATCTACATCGAGGTGCCTGGTCGCTAGTACTTCACTGGTCTCTCCACCAGGGACTGGGAACGTCTTTTTCTTCCTCTAACCGAAGGCCGACGCAGCCCGTCCGTCTTCTGGCGTCTAGAAGGTGTCAACTTCCGAGCGATCATCAGTTGGGGTTCTCGAGGGAACGTGCGCAACCCAGCAAGCCTGCAGCTATCCTTCTTCGCGGTGGTGTTCGACTACGGGGGCAGCTCCGAGGAGTGATCTTCTCCCTTATCTTCTTCCCAAGTAAGTCTTCTGCATTGTTGTATCTGGCATTGTATTTAAATTTGTAGTAGCAACAAATATGTCTCTAAACGAAGCGAGAGCACTTGGAGATCCTGAAATAGAGGAACCAGCTCAATACAGAGTTGTTAAAGTAGACACGGCAGTTAAATTATTAAAGTCAACGTTCAGTGGTAATCCTAACGATTTGCAAGAATTCGTAGATAATGTAGAAAATGCTTTTAGTATTTTAAATCCAATTGACTATCCAACATTTTTGAAATTTGTACTAGCACACATAACGGGTGATGCAAAAACAGTTTTATCCTTTCGCACTATACCTGAAGAATTTCAGACATGGGAAACGATCAAAGACAAATTAGAGATTAATTATGCAGTTCAAAGAACTCTTGATTTTTATGCGAATAAATTGTTCACGAGCAAACAGTATAATAATGAAAGTGTAACTCAGTGGGGTAACAGAGTAGAAAAAGCGACAACTGAACTAAATAAAGCTTTGGATAGACAAATGTTAAATTGGACTTTAGAAATGCAAGAGGGAGGTAACAGAACCATTTCTCTTCTAAGTAAAAGTTGTTTTATACAGGGATTATATGACGAATCAATTAAAACACTGACTAAAGTTAAAGGTGAAGAGAAGCCTTTTAAACAATTAATTGAAATAGCAGTTGAGGAGGAGAGTGCTAGGAGACCTAGAGAAAGAACATATAACAGTCCACACCAAAACAGAAGTAGTTCCTATGGGGCAGGTAGAGCAAGCCGCCCACAGCAAAATGTACGAAGTGGAGGTGGCATTAGTACCTCTTTTGCACAGGTGAAAAGAGAACCAGGGGTTAATGCAACTACAGCGGTTATTTGCTTCCGTTGTCAGAAACCTGGACATGTGATAAGGGAATGCAGGGGCAAACCTTTTTGTAGTACGTGTAAAAAGAGTGGACATGTAACCAAAGATTGTAGGAACAATCAGGGAAACCGGCAGTAGGGCTGCCTGAGCGACCTAGGTTCAGTCCAACTCAAGAGGCAAATATTAATGGTTGCAATATGATAAAGCTAGCTAGCGAACAAAGTGAAATGAATAATGAGAATAATGTTAGTAAGAAGTTAGAGAACAGCGAGAGAGCTGTAGATGAAGCTAGCGAGCAAAGTGAAGTGAATGTTGAGAATAATGAGATTTATGAAGTGAATATTGAGAATAATGAGAGTAATGATAGTAAGAAGTTAGAAAACAGCGGGAGAGCTGTAGATGAAAATCCGTACCTAGTATATATATTAAATGATCACTTACCAGGAGGGTATGGTGAAGCGCTGATTGACACTGGATCACAAATATCCTTGGTTCGAGAGAGCAGTCTAAGAAACATTAAAGTAAGACACGTAGATGTATCTTTTAGAAGTGTAACTAATGAAATATTTCCAGTAAGAGGACTGGTACATCTTTCAGTAAATAACGTTAAGAACGCACAAGAATTACCATTCTATGTGATTGATAAATTGCCTTATAATGTTGACATGCTGCTTGGACAAGACTGGCTAGAGGACCATGAATGCGAAATTAGAATTCCTTGGAGGAAGAAATTCTTAAAATTACCGCCATTTAGTGAGACCGTAGTTCAATTCCCGACAGAGGAACAAGGAACACGACATTGTGCGAAACAAACATTAGGAGATAAAGTAATATGTGCAGAGAGCATAGTTCAATGCGAAAACGGTAAATATTGTTGTTTGATAATTAATTGTAATGAAGATGAAACTCTTATAGAACAAACACCCGAGTTAACTACTATAAGCTTAAAAGAGAATAAAACAGTAATCAATGTAGAAAATCGAAAAGAATTACTACTCAGTAAAATGCGCCTGTCACACATTAAGGAAGGTGCAGACGAAATAAAAGATATTTGTCTAGAATACAATGACATTTTTCGTTTACCAGGAGATAGATTAACAGAAACAAAATCCGTAAAGCATGTGATTCCAACACCTTCAGTAATTCCAGGTAGGGAAATAACACTTAAAAATTATAGAATCCCGGAACAACATCAAAATGAAGTAAATCAACAAGTAGATGAAATGTTAAAACAAGAAATAATTAAACGTAGTAAATCCCCGTGGAACTTTCCAATTTTGGTAGTCCCAAAGAAACTAGACGCGTCAGGAATTAAGAAATGGAGAATCTGTATAGATTTTAGAAAACTAAACGATCTCACAGTAGGAGACAGTTATCCACTACCAAATATTCAGGATATACTTGACAAATTAGGAAAGTCAAGATATTTTTCTGCTCTAGATTGTGCGAGTGGATATTGGCAAATTCCAATAGCACAAGAAGATCAATGTAAGACAGCTTTTAGCACTCAGAAAGGACATTTCGAATTCAAAAGAATGGCATTTGGTTTGAAATCAGCACCAGCTACTTTTCAAAGATTGATGAATACAATACTGAGCGAATTAGTAGGATTACGCTGTTTGGTATATCTCGATGATATAATTATCTTGGCAGAAACACTTAATGAACACCATACGAGGCTTAGACAAGTTTTGCAAAAACTTAGAGAACATGATATTCAATTAGAACCAGATAAATGTGAATTCTTAAAGACAGAGTTACAATATCTTGGTCACATTGTAACTTCTGATGGAGTCTCTCCAGACCCTATGAAAATTGAAGCTATTATAGCATTTCCGACTCCTAAGACACCAAAGGATATCAAATCATTCATTGGACTTGTAGGATATTATAGGAAATTTATACCACAATTTAGTAAAATTTCAAAACCACTAAACGATTTGCTAAAGAAAAATGAAATTTGGAAATGGGAGATTGAACAGAGAGAGAGCTTTAATAAATTAAAGGAACAGATCACAACCCCTCCAGTTTTAAAATTTCCAGATTTTACACAGCCGTTTGTGTTAACTACAGACGCTAGTAATTATGCGATTGGAAGCATATTAAGTCAAGGCGAGATAGGTAGTGATAGACCAATAGCATTTGCAAGTAGAACCTTAAATAAAGCTGAAATTAACTATGCAACGATAGAAAAAGAACTTTTGGCCATTATGTGGGCATGCAAACATTTTCGTCCATATTTGCTTGGAAGAACGTTCACTATAGTCACAGATCATAAACCTTTGACATGGGTATTTAATGTAAAAGACCCGAGTTCACGTTTAATGAGATGGAGACTTTTGTTAGAAGAATATCAATATAAAATTGTATATAAAGCAGGAGTAATGAATGTTAATGCAGACACATTGAGTAGGTACCCAGTGGTAAATAATATTCAAGACACTAGACAGGAAATCTCGGAGGACAGAAAATTAAAATTGCTAAAGGAGATGCATGAATGTCCAATAGGAGGTCATCAAGGCGTACAGAAAACGTATGAGCGCTTGAAATTATATGTCTCTTGGAAGAATATGTTTCGAGACATAGAAGCTTATATTAAAAGATGCCCAGTTTGTCAGTTGAATAAGCAAACGCTTCCTAAAGTGAAAGCAGAATTGCAAGTAACAGACACACAAGATCAGTCATGGGACAAGATTTATTTAGATATAGTAGGTCCTTTCTCTATGACAGAAAGAGAGAATAAATACCTTTTAACATGTCAAGATAATTTGAGTAAGTACATTATTGCTATTCCAATTGAGAATATGACAGCAGAAACAGTAGCCCGAAATTTCATATACGAGGTAGTATTGAAATACGGAATTCCAGGTCAAATCTTGACAGACCAAGGAACACAATTCATGAGTGAAATGTTTGTGCAATGTTGTAAACTATTAAAGATTAAGAAACTTAATACTAGTGTTTATCACCCGGAAACAAATGGTAGTTTGGAAAGATCACACAAAGTACTAGTAGAGTACTTGCGTTGTTTTGGAAACAAATTACAGAATGATTGGGATCAATGGATTCCATTTGCTTGTTTTGCGTACAACACATCACCACACAGTGTTACAAAATTCACACCCTATGAATTATTATTTGGTAGAAAAGCCAACATACCAGGACAATTGCAAAAGATTCCTCAACCCTTGTATAATCACGAGAATTTAATTCATAATATAAAGCAAAAGTTCCAGACTAATGGCAGCAGGCAAAGGAAAGATTACAAATAGCTAAAGTTAAACAGTGTGATAAAGTAAATGAAAATAGGAAAGAAAACTATTACAAACTTGGAGATTTAGTGTTGGTAACTAAAGAGCAGAGACGAAAGTTAGATCCTCTATGGGTAGGACCATATGAAGTAAAAGAGATAAAGGGAACAAATGTTACCCTAATTAAAGTAGGTACGGTAGGAAAAAAGCAAATTAAGACATATATTAATAGAACGAAACCATATGTTACAGACTTGATCTAAACATGATGGTGTGCGGGAACGTGCTTAAGCTTCTGATAATGACTTGGTGGTGGACGGCAGGACTGATAATGACTTGGTGGTGGACGGCAGGACTGATAATTACTTGGTGGTGTACAGCAGGAACTCTCAAGATGGGAGCCTACGCTATGAAAATAAGTCAACGTACAGGACTAGATCCAGAAAGCATGGATCTCAGTAAGGGATCATACATAACTGAAATTAAAAGTCAAACAGGAGTGTATTTTGATAATATAGGCAGTATATATTTTTATCCGACGGAATGGAGTTTTGTAAATTATGTAGATTTAAAACCTGTAAGAAATTTATGGAAAAGAACTAAAGATCAAATAACATCACTTAATGAGATATGTACTAGACTGAGCAATGAGACTTGGTTTGCTTATACTGATTGCAAACCCAGTACTCCTTATTTCCAATCTAAAAGACGTGTAATTGACAAACTTAAAGATATTCTAATAGATTTGATGGGAAAAGATTCTAACTCGAGAAAGAAACGAGATTTATTCGGTTTCGGTGGCAAAATATTAAAATTCTTATTTGGAACAGCCACAGAAGATGAAGTTATTGCAAATTACGAACACATAGAAACAATGGAAAAGGATCATTTAGAATTTTTGAGAATTGCATCAGAGCAATTACTAGTATTAAAATCGACTATTGTTACAATGAACACAACCTTAAGAGACGTGTCATTTAATGAAAGGAAGTTAAAAGAAGCTTTGAAAATTTTAAACAGTGTTTTAGATCCCTTATTTGGGGGTGGATCTAAAAGGGAGAGTGGTTGTACTAATTTAGAAGGTGGTGCCTAAAAGGGTAGCTTCCCTTGTCAGGGTAAGCTGATCAGTGTAGAGTGTTGTGGTGTGCTAGGAACTAGGGGGCGTTCCTATGGATAACGTAATAGTGTTTGGAGGGATGGGACCCACTGCAAAGGGTCGTTGTGCTGGTCGCTCAGCTCAGCTGACTGCTTGTTATGTAACTGACTCTGTTCGTATCAGCCGAGTGGCACGCGCTGCTTGCTGGCAGCCGAGCCGGCTCGAGAGACACAAAGGTACCTGAGTTAGCGCTAATGGCTTACCGTCTGTCACGTCTTTACGTGACGGGAATAAGGAAGGGCGTTGGGATGTAAAGAGGCGTATAACAGTAATGCTAGTGTAGAGTGTGGACCAAGTGTTTTATTGGTCTGTGATTCTGATTGTGAGTCCCTTGTAGGGAATGAAATTATGTTTATAATGTGATACAAGTTGTGGGTTGCAGGTTACATAAGTAGGAACTCTGAACACGATTGACTGACTCACCTCGGTTGACACCAGCGTAGCCTCCGGCTGTCTCGATGAAGCACTGACAATGAAGAGATCCTTTGACCTCATTAGGACGCCTTCTTATACCTTTTGACGTCCTGCTGTCAGCATTGTGTTGGCATGCTGCCCCAGTTAGTACTATGTCGCTGAGTGTAATGATTACGTAAGGCTTGAGCTGCTTTATGGAGTAGCAAGCTGTCCTTACAGTATTAATGGATGTTGCCCCGGCTTTCCAAGGGTTGCCATTTTAGGGGCTTTAGCCAGATGCCGGGGGGATGGTCTCCAAGGGGTGCATACCCCTGGGATGCTGTACAAGAGTCTTCCTTCATTTGTTCGCGTCCTCGCGAACGGGAACGGAACTGGAGGTTGGGGCGTTGACGTAGTGGTCCTTGAAATCCCCTCGTATCTCCTGGTGGCGTCGTATCGAAGTGTGGGTGTGAGGTGAGCCCGTGTTCAGAGGGGAGGGTTATGGGATTTACATATATATGTAAACATTGACATTGTGAAAAAACAAACAAAAAAAATTGACATTTGCGAAAGATTTGATTAACATTGGGAAAAAATTGACATTTTGAGAAAAATTGAACATTAAAATAAATTCGACATGTAAAAAAAATTGCCCTTGCATTTGCTGGCATATTGCTAGTTTAAAAAAAACATGGTTTCTGATGGTGATGTGTTACATATTTGTGCAGGGAGGAAAAACCCAGGGCCGAACGGATGATCGCGTCGTCCGCCCCATCTTAGGGAAAAAATGCTCCCTGCAATAAGAAAGGTAGAAGAAAATAGAAAAATGGGTGTTCCAGGGTATAATTTAAGGGAAATATTCAAAAGACGTTTATTGGGTTGGGAAAAAACGGAACACCCTGACAAATGGGGAAGTTAGAAGAAGGAAAGATGAAAGAAAACAAATCATACACATCATGTACATTGGCATTTTGATGAACAAACAAAAATATATATAGTGTATAATTGTATAAAGTTTATCCTGAAAAATTATAAATTACAATGACCTTATGTCTAGTGAAAAAATTGTATAAAGTTTATCCTGAAAAAATATAATTGACAATGACCTTATGTCTAGTGGAATAATTGTATAAAGTTTATCCTTAAAAATTAGTAATTACAGTGGTCTTATGTCTACTTAATCGCGCTAATCCCTTATAATTATAGTTTTTGTGAGGTACCTCGCGTGCACGCTACCCGTCTGTACGTACGCTTGCCGTCTCACGGCTGATCCTGTACGGCCACTTCTTGGTACGGTATAGTGGTCGTACCGCTTGCATGTATGCTTAATACCTTACCTGTGAAGCATCCTCTGTGGGTGAATGCTTTCACACTTGACAATGAGAGTCACTGCCACAAATCGGTTGCGCCCTCATTGTCGTAATCTGCGTCGCATTTTGACGCTTTATGTGTTTATATTTTAGTTGATCTGCCAGTAAGCCTGGTACCCCACAGGCACCAGTCCTGCTGTGCAGATTTTTTTTTAGAGTGTGTAGCTGAAAAAGAAAAATGTGGTGAGTGTTTGCGAGTGTGTCGGGATTAGTGCAAGGTGAAAAATAAAAAAAATAGTACACATCATGGCATGCTGTAAATAATATGCCACTGCTATGTGGTAGTGAAATTCCTGTCACCAGTTTTCTGTATCTGGTGACGATGCCTGTGAAAAAAAAATGGCGAGGTTTAGAAAAAAACATATTAGTACTGGTTGAAGCTCTTCTTTCACTGAAAAAAAATAGCATGATTAATGTTACTTAGCTGCAAGGCCGGGCTTACCCTATACGGTGCCGTAATGCCGTAAATAATATGTAGTTGGTCTTACCCCGGTAGCGGAATTGTGGTTACCGGGTGCCGATATATTCCACTTTGATTATCCCTATTGTACTATCTTATATCTTATCCTATATTCTAGTGTATTGTCGGACTTAACCTGATACCGGGTTTGGCGGTCATCAGGAGCCGACCGGCGTTACTTAATACTATCTATCTTAATTATGGTCTAATAAAAAAAAACCTATTACTAAGCCGAGAGGGTTGCCTTAATCTATTGCCGAAATGTGCTGCGCCATACCTGGCAACAGCGGTGAATAAATTTGCTTAATCCTAGGTTGCGTGTCAAATGCAACCGCCTTACAACTAAATTTGGCCTAGGACGATCGCCTGGGGCAATTAAATCCCCAGATCACCACCCGCACGAGCCCCAGAAACACCGGTTGTCTCTAGGGTCGCTAGATTCCGTCCCCTTAACTCTAGGTGTCGACGTCTATTACTAGGACTAATCTATGCGCAGGCGCTTACGGTGCCACTAAGCTAACCGTTTCGCCCGCTGTAACTTCCGTGTTCATGACCGTTTGCCGTTCCTATTTAACGTAGTTGAGCCGCCCACTTGGCTCCTGTGAGGGGCGCGCAATGCCCCTCTCGTAATGCCCTCTGGTTGCCCGTTGCGTCGCCATTTATGTGGGCATTGGACAGTGTGGTCCAATGGCATAAAATTGTCTTCGCCTTAATCGGCCGTCGCAATCTGCTTTTCGCAGTGATATTTGCCTCTATGGGCCGCCGTAGTATGCATTTTCGCATTGATATATAAATTTGCCTCTATGGGCCGCCGTAGTATGCTTTTTCGCATTGATATATGAATTTGCCTCTATGGGCCGCCGTAGTATGTATTTCGCAGTTATCTGCCACTCCAACGCATAGGAGTTTTGCTTCCCGCTATGGAAGCCGTGCCTACTTAAATTTAAACTTAACTAGAAGTCTAGTCATAATGGGGTCGTCTCTAGGGATAATTCCCGAGGCCGGCGGTGAGTGAGCTATTTCTCCCGCCATTCTCAGAAAGTCTCCCTGCAGGTCTTGGCTTCGATGACCGTGGCACATAGTGGGTGTAACCTTCTCCGACAAGGGGGATAAGCGACATGCACCCCTAGATCTCGATGTTTGCCCGTGTCCGGTCCCGAATGCTTTGACCTTACGTGGTTCGTCTGTTTGGTCTAGTCGTCAGTTATTTGGTGAGCCAACTGGGGTAAGGGTCCACATCGCCTTCCCCAGCTCTGCTCCAATGTGGTCCCTCCTGACCTTCGGCTTACACCGTTGTCAACAATCAGTTCGTATCAGATTCCTTTGTAAGAGAAAAAAAAAATGTGTCGTAACCTGTGTAAATAGTGTAATCTCTGTGTTAAAATGTAAAATATTTCCAGTGTAGCGGGGTTGTAGATCTTCTAAGTACATAGGCTACTTCTGGTCTACCATCGCTATGTCAGCTTTCCAGCAATAATGCTTTCTTTACTTTAATGGAGGTGTTAGTAGGGTCTGTAATGTCAGGTACCCTGTTATTAGGATTTGGGGGTGGTTATTTGTTGAGTGGGCTTAAAGCATGGTAGGAAGGGTTTGCGCACCTTTGGGTTCCACGTTAGTGGTGGCCTAAAACCGGTGATGCCACTGGGATGCTTCTATAGTGAGTGGAGTGGGGAGGTAATTCCCGGGATTGCAAAAATACGAAAAGTCATGCAGGTTTGATATTAAAATCCCTGGTAATTGGATGGGATACTCATGCATGTGTCTGGATATGAAGTTTCTGCCTTCATGTACGGATAGGTGTAGGATGGGGCATAATACCATATGTTCCTTTCATGCGGGAGTGCTTAAGTACTAAAGCATGGTTAGTATATATCCATGGCCTCCTCTCTCATTTGGAGAGGCGCATTATGCTTCTTTAATGTTTGCTGACACACCCCTAATACTCAGGTGATAGCATCGTGACGCAAGGCGTAGCATGCCCGCTTTTTAGACGCATGAAGTCCATCAACCCCTGTGTGTATTTTGTAATGTAGTGTAGCTGTTTTTGGTCGTGTAGATGTGTCTGCGTTGTTTATGTCAGGCGTGAGAAGGTTATGGGAAGGGAGTAAGGTGGTACGCTGGTAGCCTGTTCTCCTGTCATCCTCCCTTGGTCCATGTTGGCTTTCTATCCGCGCCTTGGGATAGTAGAGCTGCATGACCTAATCTGGTCGGCCATTTGCAGTGTAGATGTGGCCAGTGGTCGTAGTACGATAGGCCATGTCCTAGTCGCCTGGAATGATTTATTTCGGGAATAGAATGGCGAAAAGAAGTTATTAAGGGGAGGTCCTGTTTCCTCAAAGTCCCTATGTTCGCTCCTAATTGGTGAGTGCGAGTGCGTGTGTGTGTGCCTATGTACCGCTACACCACGCGGCCGGTTGGTCTGTTATAAGGCTAAGTCCTACTGTGTATGTTGTGTATGGGCGGGAAGCGCCCGTGGCCTTGCAACGTCTTTGCGAACGTGCCCTTATAGGCCCAAGATAAGTTCCGCTGTGTCACGTCTTGTCCATTGCCAAATGATTTTGCAGTGTGGGAAAAAAAAATGTATGGCGTTATAATTGTTATGTGTGTGTAATTTCACGGTCACGGGCTATACGCAATAGTGTCTCGTCACCGCAGTATTGCAGTGTGAATAGTCTGCAGTCAGCAATTGGTATGTGCAATTCTGCAAGTATGCAAGTGTGGTCATTGTTTTGGATTCCTAGCCTAATGTAGCAATTCGCCCTAGTTAGGTAATGACGTCGTGTGGCCATTGTTCTCTAAGACCTGTGTCTTGCGAAATTTTCCTACCTGTGTTCGTGAAACGTATTCCTCTATGCCTGGTGTAATGCGAAATTTTATTTCTGGTTTTTGGTGGGAGGAAATGTAGTATTCCCTGTTTATGCACTTGTATGGGCCAATTTCAGTATGGTTGGACGCCTGCATAGCTGTTCTCCTTTGCGTCTAAATTTTCATTGGAACTCAGACCCGTGACCTTATGTCATTCTCTGTGTTTTATGTTTGCGTTGTGTTCCAGGGCTTGGGGCTTTCCCAGTGTGGTTTTTGCTTGTGTTCCGCGTACCAAAAATACCATTGGATAGTTAGTTTTTGGTACGCGTGTGGTGTGTGGTCATGGGTTCGAATCCGGTTGTCTGTAAAGACTTGGTGTGATCATTTCCGTGCCGCATATGATATGGCATGTTCCCGTGGATGTGCAATGCGCATATGAAAGCATGCATACCTGTGTAGAGTTTGTATGTTTTTGATTTCCCCTTGTAGTGTAATTTTGGAAGATATAGGGTCTCTAAATCGGGCGTGAATGATGCCGTGCGCTCTGCTCTGAGAGCTGTTGTCTGTAAGCGTACAGATTATCACTGAGGCCTGCGTTCTTGCTGAGTATGGCGGTATCGGATTGCAATGTCCTGCGCGCACGCTCGTTACTTGTCTTGATAACGCTGTATGTCCGGCACATGTGTTTTAAATCGCTTACTTTCTGTGACTGTGATGAATGCTTTTCGCATTGTGACAGAAAAGAGGGGAATTTGTGGTTTAACGTGACCGTATCTGGAGATCATGAGCCACGGGATTTCCGTTTTACTTGGAATCCAAACCACAGGCCATGGCATTTCACTTCGGAAATCCCATATGCGTTGTACGCGAGTGTGTCTGGTCCGCTAGTCGCGTGTTTGGTGACCAGATGCCAGAGGCGATTGTATTGTTTTTCGTTTATGACCCGCTGTTAGTGGGACTGTCCCAATTAGTCTTAGCTTTCCCATTATTCTATCCTAGAACTGGATATTTACCCAACCTTATATTCCTGGTATTCAGAAGGTTGCGGGTTTGGAGACCGCCTTTTACCCAGAGTAATTGTTTCCGGCACCATGAAGGTTGTGTCTCCGGGACAGTTCTGGTGAGTGTTAGGATCGTATCCCGGTTCGGTCAGTGGGCTATTTCTTGGCTTTCTTCCCACGTCTGCCAACGGGACCGTTTCCTTTTCTTTTGGCAGTGTTTCCGCCTTTACGTGTACCTATGTATTAAATATGTATATTTGTTTAACTTGGCCACCTTTCTTTCATCGGGCCTAATGCCTGCGTCATAATAGAGAAAAAAAAATGAGCTATGCCCCGCTCTGGATTAAGAGAGCACTTTGAAAGAAAATAATAGCAGGTGGCGATAGTCTCTAAAAATTATGTCGTGAACACTATAAAAAATGTTAAAACAAGATGTTCAGTAAAGAACATATAGCCTACTTTCTCCCAAATGCATGGGTATTGTTATAACTCTTTGTCCTTTTCAAGGAGTATGATTGAATGTTGGTTGTAGTAGCTTGTTGAAATACAACGTGCTATAGGGATATTAAACATGAATATGAGGTGCCCTTTGCTAGTGCTACCTCTGTACCAAATTTCGTTCAATTCGGTTTCACCGTGTTTGAATTGATAGGGGGAATCGATTTGCACACATACTTGGCCACCATCTGCAAACTATTGGGCTGATGTTATTGCAGTTTGGTCAGAATATGTTTCCCACATAAAGATATAGTGTTGCAAAATTTGGTAGAGACTAGATTATTAGGTTGGTCGTAATTACATTTTAGCTTTTAACATTTGGGTGGCCGCGATTACGTTTCCGTCAAGATAGCGGTGATTTAAAACATGACTCTGAGGTGCCCTTTGCTAGTGCTACCTCTGTACCAAATTTCGTTCATTCGGTTCCACCGTGTTCGAATTAATAGGGGAAATCAATTTTGACATAAAGATGGCCGCCATCCGCAAACTATTAGGCTAATGACCTATTAGATTGGTCAAAGGATGCTCCCTCCATAAAGGTATGTTGTTGCAAAGTTTGGTAGAGATCGGATGATTAGGTTAATCGTAATTTGATTTAAGCTTTGAACATTCGTGTGGCCGCCATTACGTTTCAGTCAAGATGGCGGCGATATAATACATGACACTGAGGTTCCCTTTGCTAGTGCTACCTCTGTACCAAATTTCGTTCCATTCGGTTTCACCGTGTTTGAATTAATAGGGGGAATCGATTCTGACACAAAGATGGCCACCATCCGCAAACTGTTAGGGGAATGACCTATTAGATTGGTCAAAGGATGCTCCCTCCATAAAGATATGTAGTTGCAAAATTTGGTAGAGATCGGATGGTTATGTTAGTCGTAATTTGATATAAGCTTTAAACATATGTGTGGCCGCCATTACGTTTCTGTCAATATGGCGGCGATATTAATCATGACACTGAGATGCCCTTTGCTAGTGCTATCTCTGTACCAAATTTCGTTCCATTCGGTTTCACCGTGTTTGAATTAATAGGGGGAATCGATTCTGACACAAAGATGGCCACCATCCGCAAACTATCAGGCGAATGACCTATTAGATTGGTCAAAGGATGCTCCCTCCATAAAGGTATGTAGTTGCAAAATTTGGTAGAGATCGGATGATTAGGTTAATCGTAATTTGATTTAAGCTTTGAACATTCGTGTGGCCGCCATTACGTTTCAGTCAAGATGGCGGCGATATAATACATGACACTGAGGTGCGCTTTGCTAGTGCTACCTCTGTACCAAATTTCGTTCCATTCGGTTCCACTGTGTTCGAATTAATAGGGGGAATCAATTTTGACATAAAGATGGCCGCCATCCGCAAACGTTTAGGCTAATGACCTATTCATTTGGTCAAAGGATGCTTCCTCTATAAGGGTATGTTGTTGCAAAATTTGGTAGAGATCGGATGATTAGGTTAATCGTAATTTGATTTAAGCTTTGAACATTTGTGTGACCGCCATTACGTTTCCGTCAAGATGGCGTCGATATAAAATATGACACTGAGGTGCCTTTTGTTAGTACTACCTCTGTACCAAATTTCGTTCCATTCGGTTGCACCGTGTTCGAATTAATAGGGGGAATCGATTTTCACACAAAGATGGCCGCCATCCGCAAACTATTACGCTGATGACCTATTAGTTTGGTCAAAGGATGCTCCCCCCATAAAGGTATGTTGTTGCAAAATTTGGTAGAGATCGGATGATTAGGTTAGTCGTAATGTGATTTAAGCTTTGAACATTTGTGTGGTCGCCATTACGTTTCCGTCAAGATGGCGGCGATATAAAACATGACACTGAGTTGCCTTATGTTAGTACTACCTCTGTACCAAATTTCGTTCCATTCGGTTGCACCGTGTTTGAATTAATAGGGGGAATCGATTTTCACACAAAGATGGCCGCCATCCGCAAACTATTAGGCTGATGACCTATTGGTTTGGTCAAAGGATGCTCCCCCCATAAAGGTATGTTGTTGCAAAATTTGGTAGAGATCGGATGATTAGGTTAGTCGTAATTTGATTTAAGCTTTGAAGATTTGTGTGGCCGCCATTACGTTTCCGTCAAGATGGCGGCGATATAAAACATGACACTGAGGTGTCCTTTGCTAGTGCTACCTTTGTACCAAATTTCGTTCAATTCGCATTCACCGTGTTCGAATTGATAGGGGGGGACAGACATTCAGAGTACACACACTCACACACACACAGACACACACACACACACACACACACACAGACTCACACACACACATACACACACACACACAGACTCACACACACACATACACACACACAGACAGACACACTTTTTTCGCCCTGTGTTGATCTCATAAGTCTACTTTCATTTTTTGCAAAAATCGAAAGTAGGCTAAAAAAAATGTGCTTGTGACCTGAGTGCAGTATTTACAATTTTGGTAACGTGAGTACTACCGTAAACTGGTTACGTCTCAGGGGAATCTACCGACACTGTCTAGTACACATTAGGAAGGCCATTGCAAGACGTAATTGACACACTTGTATCCACGTCAGGAGCAAAGCCAGTGCCTTATGGGAGTCAAACCTGCCCTTCAAAGTAATTGTAACTCACCACAATGACAGTGTCTCGTCCCGGTGTGCAATTGGGCTTTTCAGTTGGCTAAAGCACACCTCACCAAATTTTTGAAGTTAGTTTGAGAGTCTTAATTCCTGCCACACTTACGGCTTTCGCCCGCAACAGGAGGATCTATCAAACTGTGGAACCCTAACATAGAACGTTTAGTCATTTTCTACTTAGAAAGACTCACTTAAGCTTTATGCTGTGATTTTATGCTTAAGCTGTGTTCAAAATATCTCTCTTTCAGCCTGAAGCCTGCTTGGCTTCCACCTGGCTTAGCATATTAGAGATTTTACGCTATGGCGTTAATCACTTCGCCCAATAACCATTGATGGCCTGAGAGAAAAATGCCATGGTTCCGAAAAAAAAACAGGAAGGATTTAGAATTGTTCCTTCTAATTTGGCTATGTTGCACTGTATATACATAAAATAAGAAAGAAAAATATGCGATTTTATGTTTATTATTTACTTGTTGGACCATTTTCTCATCGCCCCCGTGTGAAAGAACTTATGTGGCCTATAATGTTGGTGTTAGCGATGTTAGTTTATTTCTGTGGCCCTGGTGGAAGTCGTTATCCTCTTTCGAGCTTCAGAGCTCAGAAAGGTGAAGGGTTTTGCCCTGTTATTAGATTATAGGCCTTTGGAATCCACTGGGGTGTTCCTTTGCTACCTTCCGGCGGAATTTCTAGCAAAGTAAGCTTTGGCCTACTTCCACCGTAGTGCGTGTCTATAGGTTTAAATGTACCTGTATTCGAGGGCCTAATTGCGCTTGGCGCTGCCCTAGTAGATTTTACGGGAGTGTGGATATATTTGACTGCGTGGTTTTGTGGGGTAGGTGGGAACACCTTTCCTAATCCCCGTGTACTGTGTGGTAATGCCCGGTCAAAATGTTCGTGCGTATATCGTGCATCCTGAGGGCCTAATACCGGTGTTCGCCTTTGTTCTGGCAAATTTGCCCTTTGAACTGGCGGTAAAGGTCGCTTAATGGCTTATGTCTGGCCTAGCAATGTGGTGGCGTGTAGTCTGACCGCTTTTCGGCCTGTGGCCACGGCCGACTCCTGCCAATGTGTTAGCCTATCTGTGTACGTGTATGTAGGCTTTATGTACTGTAGGGCGGGCTCTATGTCGTCAGCCCATGACGTGGTTACGTCCCTTTGTTTCCCTGTCATATCATGTGTATTTAATGGCCCTGGCTTCAACTCCCTCTCGTCCCTCTGTTCCGAGGGGATTGTTCTAGGCTCTGCCCCTCGTTTTGGCAAAATTGCCTTCCGATCCGGAGCTGAAGGACGTGTGTTTGTGTTAGGTTTATTTTGTAGTAAGTTGGAGCCTAGCCTGGCCGTCTTCTTGACTGTGGCCACGGCGAACTCCTTCCATTCTGTGGCAGTACGTGGCGAGAGGGACATCCTCGCAAATTGTCGAGTCAGCGTATCCACGCTTATGTCCTCTCTCGGGTGGGCTGGTGGCCCTACCATGAACTCAAAAATGGCCTTGTTGGCCTGGAGCTCACGGTATTCATCCCAAATTTGGGTGTACTGCCTATTGAGGCATATGGCCTGTTCAGCGACTTTTGTGTCCTGAGTCCCTATCCGTCTGTGTTCCGTGATGAGTGTTTCCCATTGTTGGAACATAAACTCGTGTCGACAGTGTAGTTGCCAGTGTGCTTTTATGATTTGTGTGCGGAGGGTGGGGATTTTCGCCCGAATCTTGCGATTCTTAGCACTGCGGAGTGGCCGGACAAGGGCTCTTATGATCCGCATGTACTGGGCGTGCAGGAGCTGCTGAAACCTTCTGAGGTAGTCCTGCCTAGTTTCAAAAACTCTGTGCCAGGCAATTAATTCCTGGTACTCCCCAATGCTCCTTAGCACAGCTAGGCGGTATAGGGGGGCCATGTTGAATGGAGTGTATGTAAAAAATAAAAAAAATCTGTGCGTGTTTGACAGTGTATTCTTATATTTCTCTGATTCTGTATGGGGCTAGGGGGTTGGTTTATTAAGAATTTCCCCTGTGTAGCTAGTTTGGAGCACACAAAAAAAAATGGTGCTTTTTGTCTGGGGGAAAAATTTTCTCACTATTTTGCTTGGCTTTTTGCGGTACGGAAGGGGTCGTTTTACCTACGAGGGCTCGTTGGTTGAGTCCCTTTTCTCTATGCGTAGGACCGCGCCTCCACCAGTGTTTTAGATCCCTTATTTGGGGGTGGATCTAAAAGGGAGAGTGGTTGTACTAATTTAGAAGGTGGTGCCTAAAAGGGTAGCTTCCCTTGTCAGGGTAAGCTGATCAGTGTAGAGTGTTGTGGTGTGCTAGGAACTAGGGGGCGTTCCTATGGATAACGTAATAGTGTTTGGAGGGATGGGACCCACTGCAAAGGGTCGTTGTGCTGGTCGCTCAGCTCAGCTGACTGCTTGTTATGTAACTGACTCTGTTCGTATCAGCCGAGTGGCACGCGCTGCTTGCTGGCAGCCGAGCCGGCTCGAGAGACACAAAGGTACCTGAGTTAGCGCTAATGGCTTACCGTCTGTCACGTCTTTACGTGACGGGAATAAGGAAGGGCGTTGGGATGTAAAGAGGCGTATAACAGTAATGCTAGTGTAGAGTGTGGACCAAGTGTTTTATTGGTCTGTGATTCTGATTGTGAGTCCCTTGTAGGGAATGAAATTATGTTTATAATGTGATACAAGTTGTGGGTTGCAGGTTACATAAGTAGGAACTCTGAACACGATTGACTGACTCACCTCGGTTGACACCAGCGTAGCCTCCGGCTGTCTCGATGAAGCACTGACAATGAAGAGATCCTTTGACCTCATTAGGACGCCTTCTTATACCTTTTGACGTCCTGCTGTCAGCATTGTGTTGGCATGCTGCCCCAGTTAGTACTATGTCGCTGAGTGTAATGATTACGTAAGGCTTGAGCTGCTTTATGGAGTAGCAAGCTGTCCTTACAGTATTAATGGATGTTGCCCCGGCTTTCCAAGGGTTGCCATTTTAGGGGCTTTAGCCAGATGCCGGGGGGATGGTCTCCAAGGGGTGCATACCCCTGGGATGCTGTACAACAGTAACATGACAACACAGAATAGAGAATTAAAAAAGGAACTTGATACTAGTCTCGTATTAAACGAATTAATTAAACAAATTGAACGCGGAACAGAGGAATGTCAACACACATTTGACTTATTAATAGATGTATACTTACATGCTCAGGATGGTGTTCTCCAACCACAGATAATTACAATTCAAAAGATAAGAGAAGTTCTGAATCAACAAGCGATGCCAGAGTCGACAATGTTCCCTCCCTTCACTTCTTCCGAACTCCTATCATTAATTCAACCAACTATTTACACCCAAGGGCAATATCTAGTGTATGCAGTAAAAATACCTTTGGTATTAGAAACAAAATTTGTGTTACATAAGGTAATACCTTTCCCTGTATTAATGAAATCAAACTCAACTACTAAAGTGTTAAATGTTAAAAAAGAATATATCTTTGTGGATATGTTGAATGAAAAATATGGACATATTACTCAATATGAACTTGATAAATGTCTTCAGCCTAACAATTTAAACTATGTGTGTGCAGAAATTACGCCAATAGTCACATATATCCCTAATACGGATTGTGTATCTACATTACTGCACCCTAATACCTTGCAAATTCCAGATACTTGTGTATTTAATTACTTACCTTTAAAGGAAATTATATGGTTACCTCTTTATAGAAGTAACTCATGGCTATATGTAGCACCTAAAATGGAATTATTCACAACTGTCTGTCAAAACGGTGGAAAACATTCAGATAGATTACATGGAAGAGGCATACTTACCTTAAGAAAGGATTGCAAAGGATTAGGTAGTAAAACTACTTTATTTCCATTTTCACATCATGAAATGAATTTAACCAAGGATGACATATTCCCATTCATTGACGTAAACATTGATTGTTGTCTATCCCTTCCAGACCAAGAAATAATAAAGGATGTCCCATTAGACCTACCTTTATCCAATATAATGTCATCAGTAGATGATTTAAGAACAGCAAGCTTTAAAATAGATCAGGTAAATAAATTTATTGATGAACAAAAACTTAGAGAGGAACAGAGATCCTATCCATGGAAAAGAATTGGTACTGCATGGTATACATATGTATTATCACTTCTCTTATTTATAGGTATATGGTTATGTGGATGCTGCTGTTGTTCAAGCTGTAGAAAATGTAGTTTTTGGTTAATTAATCAATGTTCCCCTAAGAAATGGTGGAACGATTCTCATCAATTTTGCACTAAAATCACTGTTCATAATGTAAACAAATTTAATATTTCAAAAGATGATATTTCGAAAGTCCCAGAGAGGCAAAGTTTAATGGCTATACCAAAACTAACTGATGTAATTGTAAATCGACCAACACGATCTGACTCAATACGTTCTTTGCCTTCAGCTCCAGAGTTATCAGAGTTGCAAGAAACTAATGTAGATGAACCTACGGATCAACCTTTAAGGAGATCCAACAGACTTAAAAAGAGAGAATTTTGGTCGATATACAAAAATTAAGATATTCATAATCTGTAATTTTTGTCTTAAAGAGGGGAGGTGTGGCATAATTGCACCCGTCCTCGTTTAAAGTAATTAGTATTATTATTATTACCAGTCTAAGTAGTGAAATGACTCTTCAGTGCCAGTTACTGCTACTATGAAGCAAGGCTGATAGTCATATCGCTCGAGGCAAACATATGTACTTAGGACAGGAAGCTTGGCTAATAATGTGCCGCTTCATAAACAGAAACTTTCCAAAGAGGGAGTCATCTCCGGTCCATGTTTAACTAACCTAATGACCAGAGAGATAATTGTCACTGGTTAACATTAATAAGTAATTTCCAAGTAATCGAGGTCAGGGAGTGCCCTGTAGACTTACTGTAATCAATAAGAGTGGTATATAAGATACTAGAATATTATACTCATTGTCTCTTGTGAACTAACATCGCTACTACACGCAACTGTACCATCTTTGAAGGCTTAACTTGAAATATCTACTTGTGGAAATAAAACCTATCATCTTTACTCTTCGACTTATAATTCTTTCAACGTCTCTTGGTGGTAGGCTCTTGCCAAGGCAGAGCCCTTACTCAACTACTCTTTCGAAAACTCATAACATCCAAAATTAAATCAAGTGTCACGGCTGGCTACGCGACAACTATCCAGCAACCGAGCGGAAAGATGTTACACATCAATAATAATAATAATAATAATAATAATAATAATAATAATAATAATAAATAATTAAATAATAATAAATAGTTCGGTCCCAATACAACTTGTATTCCTTGTTTTCAAGGACACACTCTGGCAGATATTGGTGGTACGGAACTTTTCTTCTTTCCTTTTACAAGCTGAAACTTATCAGCCAACTCCTGATGCAAGATTTTAGCAACTGCGTCATGCCTTCCTTTGTGCTCCGTTGCCAGGAAATATCTACATGCAGATGCAATACGCTGTATTGTTTCTGACTGTTGACAGCCGTAGCGGCACTTATAATAACATCTGGTACAGCGGGATCTTTTACAATGAACTTGAGGTAGTTCCTTGTAGGGATGACTTGGTCTTGAATTGCAAGCATAAAACCTTCAGTTTCTGGAAAGATCTGTCCTGAAGTGAGCCAGTAGTTTGACGCAGTAGTATCAACATTATTTATTATTAAGAGATTAACGGTCACGTTAAACTACAAGCTTTTTTTTACACTTAGAAACATAATCATCTATAAGAATGCCATTAAAATCAGCCATAGAACTTTTCAGAGTTAAAGTGCTACCATCAATCACATATGGGCTAGAGGTCATAACTAGTTAATTACCTAGCAACCAGACAATTAATTATATATGAATTGCAGCCAATGGCCATAGCAGGGAGTTTTAATTAAACGTCCGTGGGCTCCAAGCAAGTTCAATTACAAGTACTTCCAAATCTGGCTATCAGATATCACTAACACCTAGCGGCGAACGTTGGAAATTGATAGAGCGTTTCTAACCAGTCGAATATAACCTACAAATTTGGCTACACACTACCAATTGTAGTGGTAGGTTCTTTTGCATGCCATAAATCTATGAAGGAAGGCATACTGAAGGATCTCAACGCTCCCAAAAATCCAACGACCTCGGCCGGGCCCGAATCAGCGATGCTGGGCATAGCAGACACCAAAGCCGCTAGTTTACAGAAATAGTCATTAAAATGATGCATTTCCATGGACAATAGACTGAGTGGTCATCAGGGCCCGAATGTTGATGCCGTAAAAAAGTTTAAAAAATGCACTTAAATTTTTCAAAAATGACCGTAATAAATGTCCTAAAAATTTGAAAAATGCATTATAAAATGGAGAAAATGATCTTGTAATAATAAACTAACCAATATTTCAAAAATGACATCTTGATCAAACTGAAAAGTCGATCAAAATAGATTTCTAGCACTTAACTTATGTTCACTTTAGTAACCAGACAATTAAAAGAACTTGAAAGCCTGAAATCAAGGTATCTGAAGAGGGTATTGGGGGTCTCAAAATTCGTCCTCTCACGACATGTGTATGCATTTGCCTGAGAAACATGTTTGGTAGAAGACCTTAGACTCCAAATGCACTTACCATCCACACAGGCATATATAGACCGGCAAAGAGAACTTCGAAGGAGGAGAGACTCCATCTCAGAAAGTTTCTACACAGGGGCGGATCTAGGGGAGGGCGAGGAGGGCGATAGCCCAGGGCCCCGCGATTCGGGGGGCCCCGAAATTCGGGGGGCCCCGCGATTCTGGGGGCCCCGCGCCATGGATTTTTTTAAATTTAATTAATTAATTATACTTTTCAAACTAATTTATATTTTTTATTATTATTACGGTATTATAATTTTTGAGCAGCTATGACCTCCCCTGACCGTTTAGCAAGTTTAGATTTTAGTGAAATAATAGAAGATTTCAGCCGAAAAAGAAGTCGTAAAGTAATATTTTAATATTTCATAGTTTATATAATCTTCTTCAAGGGCACTTCAAGGTTTCTTTCACATTCTTAAAAAAATGTACTGTAGTGTATTCAAAATATTGAAACTATTCTTTATTTTATTATTATTACAAAACTACTTTCCATTTGATTTGATATTTTTAGCCTATTTTCAATTTTGAAAAAAATAGGCTTATGAGATCACCTTTGGTCCGTGAGTGTGTGTGTGTGTGTGTGTGCGTGTCCATAATAACTTCTAAACGACTGGAGTGATTTCAATGAAACTTGGTAAGTTAAAAGCACTATTCCGGGCGACCTCGACCGTACCCTTCAAATTTTGTTACATCTCACCAATCCAACATGGCGGCTGTGCGAAATATTTCACCAGCATTCAATATCTCCGAAACTATTCCTGATATCACCCTGGATTGTTTTACGGTGATAAAGGGAACTACTAGAAGTTCACCTATGTGACTTTTGAAAAACTGGTAACTACAAAACCAACATGGAGGCCACGCGAATTCGCGACTTTTAAATAGACGTTTCTAGCGATTTAACCAACCAAACGCAATAAAACTTCGTACAGTATATGTTTATACACATTTTAATGCACCGACATCTAATTTGGTTCAATTGTTTACATAACCACAAGATGGCGGATGTGCGAAATATTTCACCGGCATTCTATATCTCTGAAACTATTAGCGCTATCACCCTGAAATTTTGTACGGAGATAAAGGGCACTTCTGGAAGTTCACCTATAATACTTTGAAAAACCGGTTAACTTCAAAACGAACATGGCGGCCAAGCGAATTAGAAAATTTTAAATATACCTTTTTCGCGATTTAATGTTCCAAACGCAATGAAATCTGGTACAGGAAATGTTTATACACATTGTAATACACTGGTATCTAATTTAGTTCAATTGTTTACATAACCTCAAGATGGCGGCTTTGCGAATTTTAAAATCAAGTTTTTATTTCTTGTGTCGTAATCATGCGATCGATGTGAACCTACGCAATAATTTTCCTTTAATGGTACATGATTCTATGGCCTATACATTTAACAATCCAACATGGCGACCATCGGAAATATTTAGACGGCTCTGAATATCTACGAATTTATTATAGCAATAAAACTGCATTTTTTATGTTCATAGGGGCTTATGAACATAATGTCACCTATAGGACTTTCAATAACCTGATCACAAATCCAACATGGCGGCGACGCGAATTATAAATATTCACATGGACGTTACTCGCAATTTAACCATCCGAGTGCAGTGAAACTTGGTACAGTAAATCCTTATACGAATGTTAATACACAGGCATCTAATTTATTTCAATTTTATCCATAACCACAAGATGCCAGCTGTGCGAAATTTTAAAATCTCTTTGTTTCTTCTTGTGTCCTAATCATGCTATTGAAGTTTGAATGCTACACGTACACAATAATCTTCATGTAACAGTACATAACTCTAGGACCTACATATATAAAATCCAACATGGCGACCATCCGAAATATTTAGTCGATTCTCAATATCTACGAATCTATTACAGCAATTAAACTGAAATTTTGTATGTTGATAGAGGCAATTAACATAAGTAGGATATAAGAAAATAGGCTGTATAGTTCTTCACGGAACTAATTGTTTAAATTTCCTATTGTTGTGGGCCCCACCTTATCATATCGCCCAGGGCCCCGCAAGGCCTGGATCCGCCACTGTTTCTACATCACACATGCAATGATAAATAACATTAAGTAACATTATCTAAAAAAAAACTGTCTCAAACCAATGGAGTTCTCCTAGGAGACCCAATGCGCCCAACACTTTTCAACGTCATGACAGCTGATATTACAAAAATCACCGAAACCACCAGACCTACTCTGATTATGTATGCAGATGATATGGCAATAGGATCAGCAGATATAAGAGAGTTGCAAGAAGTACTACAGAATCTAGAAGTATGGGCAAAAGTAAATGGATTACAAATGAATCTTATGAAAACGAAACAGATGTCCTTTAGGAAAGGCGGGAGGTTAACAACATAAGACAATTTGACACTACAAGATAAGCCATTAGAAATCGTCCCAAAATTCAAATACCTTGGAGTATCACTTCAAACAACCTTAACCACATTCAGAATCCACGTGCAAGAAAAATCAGCCGCTGCAATAAGAGCAATATATAACATAAAATATCTTCTACTTCTTCTTTATGTGCCATCTCCTCTCAGGAGGTTGGCAACCATCATAGACTCTTGCTTTAGATAATGCAGCACGAAACAGCTCAATAGTGGAACAATTGAACCAAGTTTTCAGATTATCAATCCAAGAAATGCGTCTTCTTCCTGGTCTTCTTTTGCCTTGTAGCTTCCCTTGAATGACCAGCTGCAGCAGATGATATTTCTCTCCTCTCATCACGTGACCCAGATACTGCAGTTTTCTAATTTTGACAGTATTTAATATTTCCTTTCTCTTTCCCATCCGCCTCATCACCTCATCGTTGGTGACCTTTTCTTTCCAACTCAGCCTCAGTATCCTTCTGTACGCCCATAGCTCAAATGCCTCCAATCTGTCCATTTCTCTTTTCTTTATGGTCCAGGTGTCAACTCCATAGAACAAGGTAGAGAAGATATAACATCTCAGATGTAAATTAAGGTCTCTGCTACAGAACACTCTCCTCATTTTATTGAATGCATTTCTGGCTTGACCGATCCTGGACTTTATCTCCTCAGTACAGTCAATGTAGCAGTTCACATTTGTTCCTAAATACTTGTACTGTGTCACTTGCTGTACTGTCTCCCCATTGATTATCAAGCTCTCTTGATGTTGTGTTCGTGATACTACCATAAAACGTGTCTTACTGATATTAAGTGTTAATCCCCTTTGTTCACTTGCCTCCACGACTTTGTTAGCCAGTCGCTGTAAATCTTGTAGACCTTCTGCGAATAACAACGTGTCATATGCAAATCTTAAGTTGTTTATTATTTTCCCATTAACTATAATTCCTGCTGTTTCTTCCTCTAAAGCTGTTTGTAATATTTCTTCTGAGTATTGATTAAACAGCATAGGAGACAAGACACAACCTTGTCTAACACCACGTTTTATTTCCACCTCTTCAGATAGCTCCCTACCTTCCTTTATGACTGCAGTCTGTTTGTAATAAATATTGCTGATGATTCTAATGTCCTTCACATCCAAGTTCTTCTTCTGGAGCATTTGGATGAGGCAATCATGACGAACTTTGTCGAAATAATTATTATAATCCAAAAAAGCAGACATCATAGATTGGTTCACATCTAAACATCTCTGTGCCAGCACATTCAAGGTAAACAAGGCTTCTCTTGTTCCTAGTGCATTTCTGAAACCAAATTGTGTTTCACTGATATCCTGTTCCAATTTTTTGAAGATTCTTCGATGGATAATTTTTAGGAATATTTTTAGAGTATGACTCATGAGACTGATTGTTCTATGATCGCTGCATTGACGAGCATTTGCCGTTTTCGGCAATGTAACAAATATAGACTGTAGCCATTCATGAGGAATGCCTCCTGTGTTATAGATTGAATTAAACAAGTCTACTAAGACATCTAAATGTTCTTCATTAACGAGTTTCAGTATGTCAGCTGTTATGAGATCAGGACCAGGGGCTTTATTATTTTTGACAACTTTATAGCATGTATTACTTCTTCTTTTGTTAGATCTGGTCCATTTTCGACATCTATATCTTAACTAGCATAAGGTTCTTTCCTATCATCTTCAAACAGTTCTTCTATATATTCCTTCCATTTCTCAAGTTTTTCTTTATTACCAATAATGATGTCACCATTTTTGTCAAGCAATATACTCCCTTTCCGTATCTTATTGATACCAGTTAGTTCTTTGACTTTCTTATGGATAGTGAAATTGTCGTATTTTGAAATTAAGTCTTCAATCTCTGTGCATCTTTCTGTGTACCATTACCATATCTCCTTTGCTAACCGTATCTTCCTTCTTATTTCTGCATGTGTACTCCTGTAAAGATCTTCATCTCGGTTTTTACAGAGCCTCCTCTTTTCCATCATTTGTATTATTTCATCAGTCATCCAAGTCTTTTTATGCACTGTTTTACCATCTTTCAGCATCTCTTGACTTGTATGATGGAGTAGTCCCTTGAAGGATTTCCATTTGTCATTAACATCACTGAAGAATTTTTTCTCTTATTTATTTATTTATTTATTTATTTATTTATTTATTAATAGGTACTGCTACAGTTAGGCAAAAACCTGGTGGTAACAAGATATTTACATGCTGCTTATAACTCAATTTCTCTCCATAATGTCTCTGGGTTCCCTGAATGCAACATTTAATTTCTTCCTGAAAGATTTTAAACTGTTAAGAAAAGGTTCTAAGACTTCTTCAGATAACTCATTCCATGTTTGAATACCCCTGTTTATAAAAGAATACTTAGCTAGGTTTGTTTTTTGAATGATGGGCCTAATTTTGTATTCGTGATCTCTCCTACCCATATAATCTGGATCATGCATTCTGTTTCGCAACTCATTCCAGGCCAGCTCCCCTGTGTATGCTTCGTACAACTCCTGGAGTATTCTTTTATGTCTTCTGCTGTGTAGGGATTCCCAACCCAATGACTTTAACATGTCAGAGACACTATCAGTTTGGGAGAATTTGCCAAGTACGAATCTTGCAGCTTTCCTTTGCACCATCTCCAATTTGTTCGTTAGAGTTGATTGGTAGGGCTCCCACACACTCGTGGCGTATTCCAAAATTGATCTCACTAGACATTTGTAAGCCAATTCTTTGGCCTGAATACTGCTTCCCTTCATGTTTCTCATAACAAAGTATAATGACTTTTGTACCTTATTAGCAACGCTCTCAACGTGCTCACCCCAGTGTAACCTTTTATTTATGGCAATCCCGAGTTAGCTGCATGACTCCACTCGAGGAATAATTTTGTTTCCTATTTTATAATCAGCTATTGTCCCATTTCTGCTGTTAGTAAAAGACAGGCATTTACTTTTTTCTGCACTTATCCTCATGTTATTTCGGATAACCCAACATTCTATACGTTCCAAATCTTGTTGGAGGAGCGCAGTGTCAACTTGATTTTCGATTTTTCTATATATTACACAGTCGTCAGCGAACAGTCTACGTCCGATTTAACATATTCTGCCAGGTCGTTTATATATAGAAGAAACAACAATGGCCCAACTACACTTTCTTGTGGAATTCCAGAGGTGGCTTTTGTCTCTTTCGAAAATACTCCCCCAACTTTGACTGTTTGGGTTCTGTTTTGGAGAAAGTCCCGGATCCAGAATACCATTCTTTCATCAAGACCCAAATTTGCAAGCTTATGTAACAGGAGGTCATGTGGAACTATATCAAAAGCCTTAGCTAAGTCAATGATTACACTGTCCACCTGGCCTCCTGTGACCATGACTTCTGCTATATCTTGACAAAAACCCACCACCTGTGATTCACACGAATATCCTTTCCTGAGTCCGTGTTGTCTATCATACAGCCAGCTTTACAGAGCTCTTCATTGATTCGTTCTTTAATTTGTTCTCTCACTATAGGATCTTGAAGTTGTGAGATGCATAGCATATCCTTATTTTGTTTTGATAATATTTTCTTCAGCTTTATTTCGAATCTAGCCACAAGTGGATTGTGGTCTGATGCCACATCTGCTCCCGGATAAGTTTTCACTGCCTTGATGGCATTCCTATAGCGTTTATTGATTAGGATGTAATCAATTTGATTCCGGATAATGTTGTTAACGTTATCTCCAGTTGCTTTCCAGGTGTACAATTTTCTTTCTGGTAGCTTATAGAAAGTGTTTGTAACAACTAACTCATTGTCCTCACAATACTGTGCCAGGATTTCTCCCCGTTCATTTCGTGATCCCAGACCAAAATCTCCTATTAATTCACCTTCACGTCCTTTGCCAATTTTTGCGTTGAAATCGCCCATGATGATTGTGATGTCTCTAGATTTTGTGGTACTCAATACTTGCTCAATTTCTTTATAGAACTGCTGCAACTCTGCTTCACTCTTGTCAGCAGTTGGAGCATAAACTTGTATAATGCTTGCCTCGGTGGGTGAGTGGTTATAGTGTCGGACTACCAATCCCAAGATTGCAGGTTCGCCCCTGGCCATGGTAAGTGATTTTTGAAGGCGAAAAAAATCACGACACTCATGTCATACGTTGTTGGCATGTTAAAGAACCCATTTGAATTCAGTAGGCCGTGTTCAATGGCAAAATTAATCTCGGGATTTTCCGCCAACACAAAGTTCCTCCATTCTCTACTTGAAAGCGCTGCAGTGTCAAGGAGTTTAGATATCTATGCTCCTTGACTTTCATAGCGTTCAAAGGAACGACGAAATTCGACATGCAAGCTACCCTCTGGGTGTCAATTAACAAAGCTTGCACCAGGCACCCGAGGCCATACGATATTATTATTAGTATTAACTTGTATAATGTTAACTTTTGCTCTTTTTGTTTGTAGTTGTAGAGCGATTACCCTGTCGGAGATTGGCAAAATACTTGTCATACCCTGGCTCGTGATTTTGTCAACAATAATAGCAACACCATTCCAGTGATAATTATCATCATTACCAGAGTAATATACATTCATTTTGATGCTATGCATTTCACCTGAGCTAGGCCATCTTGTTTCACTTAGTCCCAATATGTTTATCTTGAGTCGCTGCATTTCTTGGATCACGTTCTGCAACTTTCCTGACTGATATAATGATTTCACATTCCACGTACCTATATTAATATTTCTCATAGCTCTTTTCGTCGTATTCCCTCCCGGAGATCCGAATGAGGGAATTGAAACTACGGAACATTTTACTGTGAAACAAGCCATGATCTTCCACTACTCTCAACAAACACTGCAATGACACTCGATCGAACTGTAATAATGCCCATAGCAACCTATGGTATTACTGTGATTTGAGATACTCTTCAAGTTGGAGATTTAGGCCTATCAATTTTAGAAAAGATCAAGGCCCGTTACATGAAGATGGTACTAAGTATAAGCATAACAGCACCATTAAGGTTAACATACATTCTGAAAGAAAGCTACTTTATAGAGGATATTCGACTGCAAATGTCTCTTCCAAATACAAGAGCATATGATAAAACGCTCCAAATATTACAAAACAAAAGAAATGACATTTGGGATGACTTTTTCATTACGGATGCGTTGATGAAAGAGGAATGGAAAGAAGCCAACTATCAACTACGAGGCAGCTTCGTTCGCGTAGTCGGTAGCATGCTGAGCTTCTATGCCCAAGATCGAGGGTTCAAATCCGGCCGAAGTCGTCGGATTTTTAAGAGCGTTAAAAATCCCTCAGTATGCCTTCCTTCGGAGGGGAAGTAAAGCCGGTGGTTCCATGTCATAGATTTATGGCATGTTAAAGAACCTTCCACTAATTACACCTGTGTGAAGCTAAATTGTATAGGTTAAGAATGTAAACAACGCTCTTAGGTTCCTACGTTCGTTGCTAAGGGCCGACTGCGGTGGCGTCTGGTAGCTAAGTTCTAAACTAGTAGTCGTTGACGGTGGCGTTTGGCGGCAAAAGTAAGAACTATTTGAAAAATTCAAAAGTCTGCAGTCCTTACTTGAATTTAAAAAACAACAGATACCTACACACACTAATACAGTAATCACAATTAACACCAGTTATCAGACAAATTCTACACACACCCAAAGTACACGGGGCTACAAGACCGCGTTGTCGCAGCCCCGAAACTTAAGAACCAACCAATCAACTACGTCACACCATCACCCGCTTTGCAGTACATGGCTTTCACCATAAGATGTGTACCACCAAGAGATTTCATCATCCTAGCGAGGAATGTGTCTGTCAATTCTGCAATGATCTATGTAGTCGATATCATGCAAGTGAATGCAGGGTTAGACAAACACCACTCTCTAAACTGTGTACTGAATGACTTAGGCTTTTGTACTCATCTTCATCTTCATTTCCCCTTTTCCAGCTAACACTAGGTGGGGGCAAATATGGTTCCTCTCCACTTAGTTCTGTCGTTCCACCATTTCTCTTCCGACACGGTGTTCCAATCCAGGTTCCGTTTACTAATGCTATTCTTCACCGAATCAATCCAACACCTTCTTGGTCTTCCTCGTCATCTCTTCCCTCCTATCCCTCGTTCCAGTGCTCGTCTTGGTAGCCTTTCTTCATTCATCCGTTTGACATGTCCAAACCATCTCAATCTGTTTTGCTCCAGTTTGTATTTAGTTTCTGTACTCCCAGTTCTTTCCGTATAACTTCATTTCTCACTCTGTCTCTCCTCGTTTTCTGGACCATACTCCTCAGGAATCTCATCTCAGCTGCCTGTACTCTGCTCTCATCCCTCTTAGTCATTGTCCAAGTTTCTGCTGCATATGTCATTATAGGGACATAATATGCTTTGTACATAACTTATATAGCCTTAATTGGTATATCCTTGTTCCATACTAGTCCCCGTACCTGTTGGTAGAAAGCACTCCCGAGTTGTATTCTTCTGCTAATTTCCAAATCTAGTCTTCCATCTTCAGTCAGTTCACTTCCCAAGTATTTGAAGTGTTTCACCACTTCCAATTCCTTATCTCCTACTTTGACTACTCCTTTCCCTTCTTTCATACCTCTACTCACCTCCACAGTTTTACTCTTCTCAACATTTATCTTCAATCCCCATTGCTCAATCTTTTCATTTATTACGTCTAACTGTTCTTGTACCTCCATCTCATCCTCGCCCCAGATCACAACATCGTCTGCAAACAACATTACCTTCATCTTTAACCTACTATAATCTTTCATTGCTGCCTTCATGATGTCATCCATCACAATTAAGAACAATAATGGTGACAACACACTTACTTGCTTTAGTCCAGTGTCAATTTTAAACCATTCCGATGTCCCGAATCTAGTCTTCACACTACTGTAGCAATCCATGCACATTTATTTTATCATGTCTCTCAGTTCCTTGCCTATCCCCCTATATGTTAAGCTTTCCCTAACGTTTGTTCTAGGGATGCTATCATAGGCCTTTTCTAGATCAATAAAAGTAATTACCATATCCTTTCCATATTTCCAATTCTTTTCAATGTTCTTTCTCAGAATGAAAATGGGTTCTACTGTTGACCTGCCCCCTCTAAATCCAAACTGCTCCTCCTCTATTTGGTTTTCTACCTTTACTCTAATTCTTTTTTCTAGGATTCTTTCCATTACTTTGGAAACATGCGAGATGATGGTGATTCCTCGGTAGTTACCACACACCTTCCTGTCTCCCTTCTTGAATATTGGCAATATTATTCCCTTTTTCCAGTCTTCAGGAACTTTCTTCTCTCTCCATACAATCCTGAGAAGTCTGTATGTCCACTGCAGTCCCACTGGTCCTGCCGCCTTGATCATCTCTATTGCCACTTCGTCGATTCCCACAGCTTTCCCCATCTTCATCTTCCTAACTGCCCATTCCACTTCTGCCATAGTAATGTCTGGTTCTTCTTCTATTATTTCCTCCACCGTTTTGGCTGTTTGCGTAACTTCTCCGCATGTCTGGCGTCTCACATTCAACAGCTCGCTGAAATATTCTTTCCATCTGTCCGTTATCTCTTCTGGTTTTGTCAATATTTCACCTACTTTGTTTTTCACGAACCCTGTGTTCACCTTTTCATTTCTTCTACTTTTTATAATTTCAAACAGCACTTTCTTTCCACAATTTAAATCCTCCCTTATTTCCTGAGCGAATTCTTACCAGCTTTTCTTCCTTTCCTCTGCAATTAACCTACTTTCTTGCAATCTCTGCTTCTATACATTTTACTCTACTTTCTTCAGTCTTTTTTGTTTTCCATTCCTTCCAAGTTTTCTTCTTCTCCCTTACATTTTCTTTCACTCCATCATTCCACCATTTTGTCGCCTTTTCCCATACCTTTCCTGATGTTTTACCACATGTTTTCTCTGCACTGTTCACAAATGCACTCTTGAACTTTTCCCATTCTTGTTCCACATGGGTAATATCCGTCCTTGGTATCTGTTCTAGCAATTCTTTCTTAAACTCTTCTGCAACCTCCTTTTCCTTTAGTCACCAGACCTTAATCTTTCTTTCCCTTTTTTATGACTATTTGCTGCAATAAATATGCCTTCAATGATAAATAGAGAATGGATGCGACCAGAGTACGAGCTGAGGTACCTAGTGACCAGATTTGCGATCTATGGCTTCCACCATCGCATCTGCAGTAGGAAGTCCTTCCATCAGCCCAGCCAGAAGTGTGTACGTCTATTGTGCAAAAATCAGTGCGGCTCATACCACGCCAATGGAGTGTGATAGGAGACTGGCATCACTGACTCAGTTTTGTTTAGACTAGAACTGAATAATATGTAACGATCCAAGTGTAGTGCTGTGTAGTGGGAAAAGATCCTCTGAACACAAGTCGCTGGTGTTATATGATTGAATCTAATTTACATTGTTATGTAGTTCTACTCTATGGCCATTGGCCGCAATACATACTTCATAGTATTGCAATAGGTTTTACGTCCCTTTTAACTAATGTGGCTTTGGTTGAATTTCAGTTTAGGTTTAGTTTAGTTTCCTTTAGTTTAGTTAAGATTAATTTAGTTTTGTTTCGTTTAGTTTATGATTAGTTTAATTTAATTTAATTTAGTTTAGTTTAATTAAGTTTAGTTGAATTTAGTTTAATTTCATTTAGTTTAATACGTTTTGCTTAGTTTAATTTAGTCTAGTTAAGTTTAATACAAGTTTAATTTAGTTTAATTTAGGTTTCAGTGTAATTTAGTCTAGTCTAGTTTCTGTTAGTTTTGTTTAGTTTAGTTTAATTTAGAATAGTTCAATTTATGTTTAGATTAGTTTCCGCTACCGTAGTTTAATTTAGTTTAGTTTCGATGAGTTGAGTTTAGTTTAACTTAGTTCCGTTTATTAGCCGATCTTCATTTTATGAAAAAAAAATAGGTTTATGAGTTCACCTTTTGTCCGTGTGTGTGTGTGTGGGGGGGGGGGGTGTTCCCCCCTAATAACTTCTAAACGGCTGGAGCGTTTTCAATTAAACTCAATATGGTCATAGTACAAATTTGGCTGACTCTGACCACGCCCTTCAAATTTTATTACGTCTCACCAATCCAACATGGCGGTTGTGTGAAATATTTCACCGGCATTCTATATAACCGGAACTATTAATGATATCTCCCTGACATTTTGTACGGTGATAAAGGTCACTACTAGAAGTTCACCTATGAGACGTTCATAAACCTGCTAACTGAGAAACCAACCTGGTGGCCAAGCGAATTTGAGACATTTAAATAGACTTTTCTCGCGATTTAACCATCCAAACGCAATGAAACTTGGTACAGCAAATTGTTATACACATTGTAATGCACTGGCATTTAATTTAGTTCAATTGTTAACATAACCTCAAGATGGCGGCGGTGCGAACATTTTAAAATTAAGTTTTTATTTCTTGTTTCGTAATCATGCGATGGACGTGAAAGTTTGAATAATGAACCTACGCAATAATTTCCCTTTAATGGTACATAACTATATGGCCTGTACATATAACATTCCAACAAGGCGACCAATCGAAATATTTAGAAGGTTCTCAATATCTACGAATCTTCTACAGTAATCAAACTGATTTTTTAAATGTTCATAGAGGCTATGAACATAAGTTCACCTATAGGACTTTCAATAACCCGGTGAGCACAAATCCAACAAAGCGGCGACGCGAACTATAAATATTTAAATGGCCGTTTCTCGGGATTTAACCATCCGAGTGCAGTGAAACATGGTACGGTAAATGCTTCCACAAATGTTAATCCAGTGGCATCGAATTAATTCAAATGTTTTCATAACCACAAGATGGCAGCTGTGCGAAATTTTAAAATCTCGTTATTACTTCTTGTGTCCAAACCATGCGATTGAAGTTTGTATACTACACGTACACAGTAATCTTCATGTGATAGTGCATAACAGGGGCAGATGACCTCGTAGTTACGCCCCTTAAAACAACGATAACTAACTAACTAACGTACATAACTCTAAGATCTACATATATAAAAGTCCAACATGGCGACCATCCGAAATATAAGACGGTTCTCAATATCTACGAATATATATCAATCTGAAATTTTGTACGTTGGTAGATGCAATTAACATAAGCACGATATATGAAAATAGGCTTTAGTTCTTCACGGAACTACTTGTTCTTTAATTTAGTTTAGTTTAATTTACGTTTAATTTAGTCTAGTTAAATTTAATATAAGTTTACTTTAGTTCAACTTAGTTTAATTTAATTTAAGTTTAATTTAATTTAATATAATCTGTTTAGTTATATTTTGTTTAGTTTAATTTAGGCTTAGTTTAGTTTAATAGATTAGTTTAATATAAATTTAGTTTAGTTTAATTTAATTTAGTTTATTTTAATTTAGTTTAATTTAATTTAGTTTAATTTAGTTTAGTTTAATTTAGTTTAGTTTAATTTTTTTGGTAGTCTTTCTTTTCCTTTCTTTTATTTTTTTGGTTCTACTATACAGAACATAACATATTTGTATTCTTGCCTTTCATTGCTAAAGTCCGGGTTCGTTTCCGGCTCTGTGACGCTGGTCTGAGGGCTGGAACGAGGATCCACAGCCTCAGGAGGCGAAACTAAGACATTACGATTCCTACCACAACAACCCTAAGTGGTTTCGCATAGATTCGCACTTCTAATCCAGGCGAATGCCGGGATGGTACCTTATTAAGTTTATGGCCACCTCCTACGCAATTTTTGCTATGGTTGTTCGTGCAGTATAAGGTCTCGCAATGTTCTGCTGCAAGAGAACTCTATTTCGGTTAACTAATGCTGGGTATCTCCGTCTCAACATTTCATGAACTCGTTCCAGTTGAGAATAAAGATCCGCATTGACTGCATGCCCGTTTTGTCAAAATTCCACCCGACACACAACATCACTTTGGGGCCGAACTGATCTTTTTTAACGATGACTTTGGGAGGTTGACGGGACTGAGCCACTGTTTCGAGGCATCAGAGTTGCGTTAATAGACCCATTTCTCATTACATGCGAGTTTTCTTCTGATAAATCTATCATCCATGGGGTTACCGAGAGGCTGACGACAGATATCCACTATACGTTAAGCCTGTTCAGGAGTGAATTCATGAGGTACAAATCTACAGCTTCTGTTTGATTTTCAAAGTTTCTTAATCAGGCAATATATGTTATCTTATGATGCACCAAGTTCTTCTGACAGCCTAGGAGTACTTCTTTGCGGATGTTCTTCCAAACCTCGGTGTGTATTCTTAATGTCCCATAGTTTAGGTCTTCCAGAACGCGGTAAATGTTGAAACGTAACCATCGTTGTGCCACGCACTCACTAACAACACCTTCTCATTCCACTTCAAATCTTCTTGGAGCCGCGGCAGCAGCTTTCTAATCTTGTATCCAGTAGTGCTTTAGAAGAACCCTAACCTCCAACTTTGGTTTAGTTTAGGGGCTGCGACAACGTGGTCATGTGGCCCCGTGTACTTTGGGTGTGTGTAGAATCTGTCTGATAACTGGTGTTAATTGTTATGACTGTATTAGTGTGTGTTATCTGTTTTAATAAAATGCGAAGACATTCGCCATAAAAATCCGTATTGATAGAAGTTAATCAACTATTCAAATAATATGCCAAATCAATACTCAATTTATATATAATTCTATATAAATAGGTCATGTTTCGGCCTTCAATGAGGCCATCTTCAGCTAAACAAGAATCAATTAAGAATTAAGCTAAACTATTATAAAAAATACTTAAATCTAATAAGAAAAGTAATATTAATGTTAAAATTGAATAAAATGAATCACTATTAAAATAGATATCCGTACCAATCAAATTAAATAAAATGAAAATAAAATACTTGTCATTTTCTTCAAAATGTAGTTAAGAACGAGAAAATATTATTGGCGAATTTAAACAAATATTAAGCTATAAAATAATTCTTATCAAAGTAATACACTTAAAATAGTTTAGAAATAAAGTTCTGTAACCAATAATTAATATAGATCATTGACATTGAATAAGCACATAGTTAAAATGCTTGAATGATTAAGTAAATCTTCTATCTTCAACATGAATTAAAATTCTGAATAGTTGCCAAATACTAAGTGAGCCGACATGAACGTAGTTTAGAGCTTGAAATATTAAGTAAATGGATCAGTGCTTGAGACGAATAAGGAGATCTTCACTCAAGATGGAGTTAAAATTTTGAATACGTGCCAATAAGTAATCGTGTAGACATAAAGTGCCCTTGATGTAAGAGAACGAAGAATTGGTGTGACAATGTTAGATAAAAGCTTCTTGTGCGCAAGTGTCTGTGAAGAAATAGTGGGTAAATGAAGCACATGTTTAGATGATCGAAGAAATGTTAACTGCATTTATATATTATTATGTATTCTTATCTTATGACAGAGACGATAATAATGACATACTTTGCCTCATTGATCAAAACGGGAAACATACTAGAGGTTACATATGTTATTTACATACCACGATAAAGCTATAGAATAGTGTAATTATAAAATATACAATTACTTGTATATTTGTTTAGCTAATCAAATGGTAGCGTTCACATAAATTAAATAATGTGTCATTTTGTAAAGGATTAGTTTCTTTAAAATGTGACTCGCTTCGAAACCATAAATTTGGGGCTCCCAAAGTCAAGTTTAGTGGTTAGTTAGTTAGTTAGTTAGTTAGTTAGTTTTTGAGGTTTTAAGGGGCGGAACAGCGAAGTCATCATAATGCAGAACTCGTCATCTCCTACCAATGGCCGCTCAGGAGAGGAGAGGAAAGGAATCCACCGTCCACACTCCCCAGCTTTCTATTACAACTGTTCAGAATGGCACAAAAATTCGTCAATATGACATCCAAGGATACCGGGATCTGATACAACCAGTACCACAAGTAAGATCTCAACAGCAAACACTGTTTCAAGTTCCAACATCTGGAAGTGTTCAGGGAAAGGCAGCTGCTTCTAAATTCTAATTTCTTTTGCCTGGAATATTGGGTACTCAGTTCTCCTTTCTTTAAATGCAAGTTTAACTACATACTAAAAAAATTGATGAAAAGTAAGAGTCAAGTCAATCATTCAGTACGTTCAACCAGACCGATTTGCTACAATCGGTATTTAAATTAAAGGTATATATGCCCATATATGTCATCAGGCATTTAAAACCACCTACCTGTCACCTTACTTGAGTTATATTAATATACCATTTCTTCCTGATATTTTCCACTTTTTGTTTCATTCGATCACCCATACCTCAGGCTGTAAATTGCACACCGTGTATTTATGTCATTAAACACTCCATAAAACACTCTTTTGGGCTGTTGGCTACTGAAATGGATTGCGTATGAGGAACGTTTTGGGGTATGGTTGGTTGGTTCCTCCGTTTAGGGGCTGCGACAACGCGGTCATGTAGCCTCGTGTACTTTGGGTGTGTGTAGAATCCGTCTGATAACCGGTGTTAATTGTGATGGCTGTATTAGTGTGAGTTATTTGTAATTCAGGTAAGGACTGCAGACGATCAATTTCAAGTAGTTCCTACTTTTGCTACCAAATTATACCGTCGACACCTAGCACTGAACTTGGCTACTAGATGCCTTCGCAACTGGCACCTGGTGACGAACGTTGGAATTAATAGAGCGTTAATCAAATCTAACCTACAAATTTAACTTCACAATTGTAGTTAGTGGAAGGCTCATTTACATGCCGTAAATCTATGACATGGTCCCGCCAGCTTTACTTCCCCTCGGAAGGAATGCATAGTCTACTGAGGGATTTTCAACGCTTTTAAAAACTCCGGCGACTTCGGCCGGGTTTGAGCCCGTGATCTAGGGCATAGAAGCGCAGCATGCTACCAACTTCGCAACAGAAGTCGACCGTTCTGAGGTAACATTGAACTCATCTCAAACTAAGTACGCAGCTGCCACCACGTAATGCTAGCGCTCCGCCACAAACCTTAGCAGGCGACGGCGTAACGAAAAGGGTGAGTAATGTCACCGTTGCAGGAACGAACTGAGTCCCGACTTCGTAGGAAAAAGTAAAAAGGAAGGCGTGAATGGTGCTATGTTAAAGTATTGTTTTTTTTTTTACAGGTAAGACGAGTGTGAAAGAAAGATACTGGGGTGTTGTTAATGGTAGGAAAACCAAACGTGCTCAGTGTTTATGAGAAAAACGACAATGTGAAACGAGCGAAAGTAGCAATCGATAACTAATATCATCTGGAAGGAAGAGTTATGAAATTTGTATTACCTAACTTCAGATTGTCTTCTGTATCTCTACGAGTATCAGTTCATTACGTGTGGATATCCGATATTATATTAGTGGGGAACTCTAAACCAGAGTAGTAACTTAGTTGATATCTCCGAATCCCAAGATGGACTGATGCTGCCGAGCTGTCTAGTATTTTTCGTAATTTCGTTTGTAGCTCTATTTTTTGTTCTTCAGTTGTGCATTCTTTATTCTCTCTCTTTCCTCATTGATGGATTTGATATGTCAAGAAGGACGTAATTGGGCATACGAGTGTGCCCTCATATTTTTAAATAAATAGGGGAAGTAAAACCGGCGGTCCCATGTCATTTATGGCATGTAAAAGATCCTTCCACTAACTAAACTTGTATGAAGCTAAATTTCTAGGTTAGATTTCGTTGAGACTCTCTATCATGGTTCCAACGTTCACCACTAGGTGTCAGTGACATCTGGTAGTGAAATTTGGAACTACTTGAAATTGAATGGAACTTGTAGTTCACCCCATGGGTGTCCACTTTAAGCAGCTACAGCCTGGCGAGCCAAACATGTCCTCGGACACTCCCGGCACTAAAAGCCATACGCTAAATAAATAATACTTAAATAAATAAATAATTATTATTAAATAAATTCATCTTCCAAGATAATTATATACCGTAACGTGTTTCTTAATCTATGAGTACTTAAATTCTTCTTGCCCAAACAATTGAAAGCTTTGAGCTGTTAGTAGATGGCAGATGGAATGTAGAGAGTTAAAATCTAACATTTTCTCGATCTTGCACTAGTTGTTCAATACACGAACCAATAGGGATTTTGTAGCCCCGCATATGCTACTGAAAATATGAAAATCCACAGCCTGCTTCCAGTCTCCGACCGGGTCAGGAATGAAATGAATGAAGCCCCTATCTAGCGGCGAGGATATGAACTGTGCCGGCTGCCGAGGTCTGACGCACTCCTCTGGGGCAATGATTAAATGAATGACAGATGAAGTGAAATGATAGTGGAGAGTGTTGCTGGAATGAAATTTTGACAGGGAAAACCGGAGTGCCCGGAGAAAAACCTGTCTGCCTCCGTTTTGTCCAGCACAGATCTCACATGGAGTGACCGGGATTTGAACCACGGACCCAGCGGTGAGAGGCCGGCGTGCTGCCGCCTAAGCCACGGAGGCTTCCCCATATGCTACTATGTTATTATTAATAATACTACCGTATGGCCTCGGGTGCCGGCTGCAAGCTTTGTTATTTGACACCCAAAGGGGTAGCTTGTGTATCGAATTTCGTTGTTCCTTGAAGCACTATGAAAGTCAAGGAGGTTAGATATCTAAGCTCTTAGAACACTATAGCGCTTTCTAGTATAGAAATGAGGAACTTTGTGTTGGCGAAAACTCCCGAGATTAATAATAATGTTATTGGTTTTACGTCCCTTTTAACTACACTGGCTTTTAGAGACGCCGGGGTGCCGGGGATCTTTAACGAGCCAGTAAATCTACCGACACGGCTCCCTCGCATTTGCGCACCCTCAAATGCCAGCTGACTGCGCCAGGATACGAACCTGCAACCTCGGGCCCAGCAAGCGAGAACGTTACCCCTGAGCCACGCAGCCAGCCTCCCGAGATTAATTTTGCCATTATGAACACGGCCTACTGAATTCAAATGGGTTCTTTGACATGCCAACATCGTATGACATGGTGTCGTAATTTTTGCCGCCTTTCAAAAATCACTTACCACGGCCAGGACCGAACCTGCAAGCTTGGGGGTTAGTAGACCGACACGTTGACCACTCACCCACCGTGGCAAGCACTATGTTATTAGGTGGCCGTGGCATTAAATTAAGAACCATCCTAGCATTTTTGCAAAGAATAGAAATGAGAAATCACGGAAAACTGTTACGGTAAGTTGGGAATATAATCCACGTCTTCTCAGTTTTTCCTCAGAACGCTGAGTGGAAGGAAGGAAGCTTGTAGTTTAACGTGACCGTTAATCGCGCGATCATGAGTCACGGGACCTCCTTTTTACGTGGAATCCGAACCACAGGACATGGCATTTCACTTCGAAAATCTCACATGCATAGAAAGCTGAGTGCACCCCATTCCAGCGCTCAGACCAGAATTGCAAATTGAGCTCAGATCCTGTGCATTCAGACTCTCAATCCGAGCCCTGCTGACTCCAGCGCAGGCCGTGAAGAATCCTATTCTTGGAATATTCTTAGCCCACTCTTCCTGTAAAATAAGAACATAAGATTGTTCCTCTGGCCACACTCCTTGATACCTCCTTACATCGGAATATCATTAATGTTTGATAATTGATATTAATTTATCGGCATTTCGTCACGATTGTAATTAACCCTGGCTCGCTCCTTGCGTCCCCCTGCACGGACTTCATCACGGTAACAAGCTCTGTGTGTGCTCTGCTTTGCTTCTATTTGGCTCATTAAATGGCTTTTAGCCGAAGCCGGAGAGCCCTGTGCTTTCAGCACACACACTCACTGTCTCTATTAAGAGCGGCCACATTAGCCCGGCCAGAGGGGACGGGGGGAAAGAGAAGAGGGGGATAAAACCCCCTTGGGGAATGGTAGTAGCTCGGCGAAGCAACTGTCATTTTCCGCGTAACCAACCCGATAAAGAGCGCCACCAGAACAGCCCCCTACAAGCCTTCTTTAAAAAAAAAAAAAAATCTCCTCGATGACTCTACTCTATCCCACCTCTCTTATTCTAGCCTCTGTATATTCAAATAATTCTCCTCAAATACTCTTGAGACTAAGGAATTCACATTTATAGATACAAAATATTTACATTCACTGCCTGGTAAATATTGTTCACTGTATTTAAGAGGAGATGTTAACTTGCAACTTCTTTATTGCAATGTAACTTTTGTAATACGCTGCCCAGCCGGAATCTCCCCGCCTTTCAATATCACCGTTGGTGTTCATCAAGGCTCTGCACTATCGCCAATGTTGTTTATCCTCTGCATGGATACGGTCACGGCTGACATACAAACACCACACCCTTGGACCCTTCTTTTCGCTGACGATATTGGGTTTTTTAGTTTTGGCACCTTAGTTATAACCCGGATTAAAACTCACTTAGATGGTTCCAAGTTTCACAGGCCCTCGATGTAGGCCCCACCGTTGCGTACAACGTGTTCCTAGCGATGCGGAAGTCGTTGGATCCCGTTGGCACTGCCCAATCTATTGATGGTACGAAAGAGCGCTATGCAGCCTGCTTAACGTCTTCAGTGATATGGAAGCGCTCCCCGCGCATTGTCATCTTCATCTTCGGGATGAGATCATAGTCGCAGGGACTGATGTCGGGAGAATATGGGGGCTGATAGAGGACCTCCCAGCCCCAGCGATCCAACAATGCCGACACAACGCCTGCTGTGTGTGCCCTAGCATTGTCATGCAGAACGATGGGCGGTGTAACCATGTGGTGGTGCCGTTTCCATCTCAGAGCTCCTCGGAGATGGTCTTGCAGAAACGAACAATAGTACGCCGCATTAACGGTTTGCCCTCGGGGAACAGTATGGTGAATGATCACACCATCCCAATCATAGGCAAGAATCAACATTACCTTCACATTGGTGGGGGTTGGTCGATCTGTTTGTGTCCGTGGTGATGCATGGTGCCGCCACTCGTTCGATTGGCGTTTTAACTGTGGCTCATAAGATCTGGCCCACGTCTCGTCAATGGTTATGATACGCCGTAAGAAGGCCTCCCCTTCGCGCTCATAACGCTGCAAGTGCATACGACAAGCGTCATATCGCAGCCATTTGTGCATGTCGGTTAAGTCATGCGGAACCCATTTGGACGCAATCTTCCTCATTTTCAATAAGTCCTTCAGGATGTGGAGGACAGTTGAATGCGCTAGTCCGGTATCTTGCTCTAATTGACGAATCATTACGTTCCGATCCACCTCTACTAACGCGGACACCATATGTACATTGTCATCACTTACTGGTGGGTGACCAGATCGAGGCATGTGCTCCACACGTTCGCGCCCATCTCGAAAGGCTGCAACCCATCTTGCTACCGTTCTGAACGGTAACGCAGCTGCACCGCACGCTTCCTGCAATCCTCGGTGACACTGTTCAGCACTGCGACCCCTAGCACACTGAATTTGTATCCACGTTCTCTGCTCCTGCTTGGAAAACATTGCGACTATCTTTCGCGAGCGCTGGTCTCACACTACTCATCTAACAGGCGCCACTGCGCACGAGCGGTGGTGAGGACGGGCGAGGTCATGTACTCTGAGGAAGGGGATGCAGGGCAACAACCGTCGGTAGAAGTGGCAGCGCCCAACATTGTTGCAACTTGGCACTGAAGCATTTGTGCCAAAACTAAAAAACCAACCCACCAACCCATGTACTTGTACAAGAAACACGCCTTGAACTCCAGCATCAAGCACAAATATGGATGGAAAGGCTGGCTGCCTATGGACTGCGCCTTAACATCCAGAAGACAGAATATCTTGAATATGGCCCGCAAACCGACGACACTGTCCAAATTAGCGATCAAGATCTTCCCTAGACAAATTACTTTAAGAATCGAGGGTCGGTTATGACGTCAAATGGCGATGTCACTTTAGATACTCGGGCGAGGGTAAATGCGGCCTGGCTCAAGTGGAAACAGGTCACTGGTGTCCTCTGCGACTAAGTGATGCCTAAATACCTAAAGGCAAAAGTTTATAAGACAGTTATACGTCCAGCAGTAATTTATGGGGCTGAATCCCGCCCAATGACAAGAAAACATGAACAAACTCTGCACATGATGGAGATGAAGATGCTCTGTTGGACACTTGGACTGACTAGATATGACCATGTCAGAAATACAAATGTTCGACAACAATTAGGTGTCACACCAATTACGGAGAAAGTGAGAGAAGCTCGTCTCCGTTGGCATGGCGACTCTGTCGCCAAATTAGGTTTTAACCTGGACCCAGGTGGAATGCCACCCGCCTGGCTTTAATGTTATGCGGGCTTTGTGTATAAACCACCCGCCTGGCTTTAATGTTATGCGGGCTTTGTGTAAAATCCACCCACCTGACTTTGATGTTATGCGGGCTTTGTGTATAAACCACCCACCTGGCTTTCCTGTTTTGCGGGCTTTGTGTATAAACCACCCGCCTGGCTTTACTGTTATGCGGGCTTTGTGTATAAACCACCCACCTGGCTTTCCTGTTTTGCGGGCTTTGTGTATAAACCAGCCAACTGGCTTTAATGTTATGCGGGCTTTGTGTATAAACCACCCGCCAGGCTTTAATGTTATGCGGGCTTTGTGTATAAACCACCCGCCTGGCTTTACTGTTATGCGGGATTTGTGCATAAACCACCCGCCTGGCTTTCCTGTTTTGCGGGCTTTGTGTATAAACCACCCGCCTGGCTTTACTGTTATGCGGGCTTTGTTCATAAACCACCCGCCTGGCTTTCCTGTTTTGCGGGCTTTGTGTATAAACCACCCGCCTGGCTTTACTGTTATGCGGGCTTTGTGCATAAACCACCCGCCTGGCTTTCCTGTTTTGCGGGCTTCTATAAATAGGCTATGTTTATTTGTTGAAAGGCCCTATCGATATTTATGTAATCAGAGAGCAATTCATCACCACTGCTGGTTGCACAATGGGCTTTGTACGCCCCATGTGTACAGACTACCCGCCCGGCTATAGTGCTACGCGACCGTACGCGACAAAGTTCTGCCTGGGGCTATCGTCTTGTTTATTTGTTTAAAATCACTTTATAAACAAATCAATATATTTCCGTTGACTTTTCAAGAAATGCAAGACTTTTCCTGTACTATTGAGACGATTTGGAAGATTTTGGTACAAACCACACCTTCTAACTCCCTCTGGTTTAGGAGCTGAGTTTTGTGAAACATACACCTTAGCGTATTATATATATAGATGTCAATCACATTGATTGGTTTAGTTTTGTAAATGTATAGAAAAAAGTCACCTCAAATTAAATAATGAAAATTTTAAGCCAAGTAATTGATAATGCCCTGGATTGGATGACTTAGCAGGCGTTACGCCATGTCAACCCTATCGCTCCTCAATCTACACCGCCTTGCAACAACACAAGTAGGTAAGACAGGAAGAGATCATTCAGTTCTCACAGAACTTCGACGAATATGTGAAGGATGAACAAGCTTTTCAACAAATCACGTATCTTAGGGCACTAGTATATATTTATGTAAGTTAAAAGAGGGGAGGGCAGTGGGATGCGATGGTGCAGGGGCGTAGCTGCTTGCCTTTCACTCGGACGTCCTAGGTTGGAATCGTGGTGACTGCAAGATGGAATTTTCACCTGAGAAATCTTGCTCTCAAATTTTTACGGGACTGACGTCATTATTCATATCCCATGCCATGAAACCGGCCAGATTTCGTTTTTGTAATGATAATAGTGTGGAATAGGACCTTTCTCATTGATATCGTTGTGCCCAAATCCCAAATCTTCAACAAACCTGCTATGAAAAAATCACAAAGTCACAAGCTGATCGCAAGAGGCAACACAGTGATTTCATGAAGAGATTTTGGAGGAAGAAGAAGAAGAAGAAGAAGGCAAAAGTCATCAAGCCAACTAACAAGTTCCAACGCGCTCTATGAATGGTCGTAACGAATAAATAATAATTATAATAGTTGTTACGTGCATTGCCCGTTCCAACGTTTTTAAAATCCATCTTCCCTGTATCCTGGTGTTCCTTGACATTTTGAAACGACCGCCTGGTGACTTGATTCCGTTTGTGAACACGAGATGGCAGCTGCTGTCGGACTTCGGCGCTGCTAGCCGTGGTTCCTTCTTCTCCACTAGAGTGTGTTGGTTGTGCCTTATAAAACTAATCCTATTCGTGTCATATTTGAAGACATTTATTATTTTCTACGTCATGAAACAAAGGACGGTGTATACATGATACCGCCAAATTAATTACTTAATAATAACATTGTTGCTTGATGTGTCAAGCCTTGATTGAACAATAACAATTTACATGAATGCAGTTCGGTATCTGACGCGCGATTCTCCGCCATCTTATGGTCTTGATTGTCTGTTGTCTAAGAAGCAACTAGCCTGCTGTTGGAAAAAGAGGATCTCTCCGTCGCGCTGGGGGCCACGGCCCCCAGCCTCTACGAAACATGACTTAATTCAACTAAGGAAATGCATGTGCTCCTAGACTGTTATTTTATAATTTGCTTGGAAGATGACGTGTGATCTGGGTATTTTACTGCCTACAACAAGGAAAGCCTCCTGGATGTTCGAAGCGGATTCTGTGTTCTACCGAAGCAATGTGCAGGCAGTTCATATCTTTTATTTTATTTAAAATGTGTTAATTATTTTATTTTCATTGTGTCTCCACAGAGAAGTTTTAAGGTACGTTATTATTTATATATATGTATATATATATATATATATATATATATATTTATTATGGGAGCTCCAATATTGGCCTTGTATGAATGTTTGATCTTGTGTTTTGTTTCGCCTGGTAGGCCTATTTTTTTATTTATGTTTTAATAATGTTACCATATATATATATATATTAATTTTGTTATTTTTCTTCGTACATTCTGGAGACACATTTCTAAGTTTATTTACGTTTTAAATTATTATTTATTTTCTTTTGGCAATCTTGGGATTGGCATATTATTAAGCTGATGTAAGATCCGATGCACCACCCTCATGTCAATAGTGTTAAAGTGTAATTGTTTTCCTCATTTTATTTTTCTCTCCGATTTTTTTAAAATTAATTTAATGCTAATTATTTGCCGTAATTTCGATTTGACATGTGGTCGTCTATTTTTGTGGCCATGTTTGTTTTTGTTTTGCCGAAATGCATTCTGGTCCCGAGTGCATTCTGGCCTCGAGGGCAGTCTCTTGGCGCCGACCGCGAAACTCAAACGTGTTGTGGTGTTAGCTTAATATGTTTTTTTTATTAACTTTGTTGGTTTAACTTTGTGTTTTTGGTAATTGTTCCTGTGTTTTTTCTCCGTCATGCAAATTATGGATTTATTTTCTGATCCAATTTTATTTTATTAATTTAATTTTAAATTTCTCGTTTCATCGTGGCTTTAGATGTCTGCATGTCGGATCGGTATTACATACCTTAATATATTATCAAGCCCTTTCTCATTTAATTATGTCTGTATTTTTTTATCTTTGGGCTTTAACATTTTAATTTCAATTTAATTCTTTTCTTTTGTTTGCTTTGCAAGCAAGCATGTTAAGCCGTCTCTTGCCTTTATTGTAATTTATGTTGGCGGATGCATGTTCTGTTTTCTGGTGGAGGTGTTCTTCTAAATTTTAACAATTAAATTTTTATTTTAAATTTTTAAGCAACTGTTGTGGCATTATTTCGTCGGCGACAATTCCATTAGTTATTGGGGGGGGTGTCTGTAGAATAGCCTGTGCGTTCCCCTTCTCCACCTTCCTTCCACCCCTTTGGGTGTTTTTCTGTTGGGGCATGTCTTCTGGAGGTGATTTTGCTGAAGCGAGGCGGACCTCTAAATAAAAGGTAAGTTGGCCCATCCACGCTGGCCATCCACGGTGTCAATAGTAATAATAATTATTATTATTTTTGTTATTATTATTATTATTATTATCTTGAGGAAGATCTTAGGCCCAAGGATCATAAATGGAGAAAGGTATCACAGACCCAACGATGATCTCTACCTTAAGCAAGAACCTCTAATGGACACTATCATCAAGAAACGCCTCCAATTCTACGGACACCTTGAGAGAATGAACGAGTCAAGATTGACCAGTGTAATCCACAGAGCCAGCTCCTGCAAGAAAACAACATCACTGTGGTACCAGCAAGTTAAACAAGATCTGCAAAGCTTTAACATCTCTGAATCCGTTATACAAAACAGACAAGCTTTCCGGAAAATGTTAAAAGAAGACCCACAGATGAAACTTAAGAAAGGCCAGAGACCAAAGAGGTCAGAAGCAGCTAAACAACTACAAAGTCAGAAAATGAAGGAGATATGGGCCAGGGAGAAGACTCTTAAGAATGTGAATCCAATCCCAACTCATCAAGCTGAAAACCATTTTGGTTAACCTATGTAGTCCATAGTTGGCTCATTCGAAGAAAGAAGAAAATAATAATTTCAAGATGATTATTGATATGGGCACTACCCTATCCAGAGTGAAATGATCCTTCAGTCACAGTGTCAGATGGTGTGAACACGTTGAAAGAAGAGCAGAGACGCGTAAGCTAGAGCGGAGATGTTGAGTGAGCACTCCAGTAACAGAAAGCAAGAAGGGGAGATTCTATTAAGGAGGACTTTCAGAAATCCAATGCTGCTGATGATAGAATCCTGGATAGTAATAATGGACGGGAGTGGCCAGGAAACCCAATTCCACTTGACTGGGAAGAAGCTTGCAGATTAAGGAGACAAAAGATTACCCTATGGCTATACTCTCCATTGAGGATCTTGGTCTACCAAGCGACCACGGCTCAGTCATATGGTCTGCAGATTGAGGGTGAAGTGACGTGACACCTCGGCTCACTGCTTCTCAGAACAGACAGATACTTTGTCCTCATGATGCCAAGTACTCCCCGTTCCAGCTCTCAGGCCAAGTCTGAAATCCCTGGCGGAACTGGGACTTGAATCCGAGACCTCCTAGCTATTAATAATAATATCGCATGGCCTCGGGCGCCGGATGCAAGCTTTGTTATTTGACACCCAGAGGGTAGCTTGCATGTCGAATTTCGTTGTTCCTTGAAGCACTATGAAAGTCAAGGAGGTTAGATATCTAAGCTCCTTGAACACTATGGCGCTTTCTAGTACCGGGTGAGTTAGCCGTGGTCGTTACGGCACGACTGCTGGTAGTCGCTCACATCCGGGAGGCGAGGATGAGGAACTTTGTGTTGGCGGAAACTCCCGAGATTTATTTTGCCATTATGAACACGGCCTACTGAATTCAAATGGGTTCTTTGACATGCCAACATCGTATGACAAGCGTGTCGTAAATTCTTGCCGCCTTTCAAAAATCACTTACCACGGCCAGGAGCGAACCTGCAAGCTTGGGGTTAGTAGACCGACACGTTTACAACTCACCCACCGTGGCAAGCTGACCTCCTAGCTAAGATGCAGGCACGCTACCCCGACGTCGGCGATGAAGGAGAAAATGAGGAATCAGAGTAAAATATGCACCCACCATCTTGAATTTTCGATGGCCTGACAATGAATGGGGTGGATTGTTTATTATCTTTATTAAGTAGAGGATGTAGAGGATTAGTTACCAAAGACATTGCTCTCCAACTCAACTCTCCGCCGACCGGCTCCGGGCAGCCAACCTGCTAGTGAGCCGTACAGCTTCCCTCAGCGAGACAAATGGCGGGACAAAGAACAACGAGGGAAAGACTGTCTCTTCTGAAAGCTCGGTACTAATTATATGTTGATGTTGCTTCATTTAGGGGATTTGCAACATCGTGGATGTATAACAACGTGAACTTGGATGTGTGAAATAAGTTTGATAACCTCTATCATTGTGATAGCTGTACTAGTGAGTGTTTGGAGACTAGGGTTGGGAAGGAGGCGGTCGTGATTTGAAGTTTGCTACTATTCCGGCATTCGCCTAAAGTAGAAGTGGGAAACCACGGAAAACCACTTCCGTGATGGCAGAGGTGGGAATCGAACCCTCTTCTACTCTCGTTTACCTCACGATGCTGAGTGTACCCCGTTCCAACTCACAGACCAGAATTAAATTTGTTGATAACACTAAAAATCGACCTTACGACCTTCGGGGCTGAAGTCTTGGCTGTCACCGCAGAGGTCTGGGTTCGATTCACGACTCTGCGAAGAAAGTTCATTCTGGTCTGAGGGCTGGAACGGGATTCACTCAAACCCGGAGGCAAAACTGAGGTGGGTTCGATTCTCACCTCCGCCATCCTGGAAGTGGTATTCCGTGCAAGCAAATGCGGATTGTTTCCTATCTTTAGGTCACAAATTCTACACACGCACACCCAAGTACACGGGGCTTAATGAACGCGATGTACTAGACCCTCGCATGAAACAATTCCATACATTCAAGATGGCTGCTGGGCTTATTCTTAACACTAGAAAATCAATAACTGATGACGTAATAGCACAATTAACATGAAATTTGACTACATTCTTGGTGGCAATACTCGCAAGAATATCATGTTGCTCTTTTGATATTTTGGTTTATTTATAACAATTTAGAACAAACATTTAACTTATAAATATCATTTGCGATTGAAGTATTCGTGTTCATTTTTGATATTTGTTTACTACTCTCTTCGTTTTTTTTTTTTACTTTCACTGCCTCCTGATAACCAGTTCAAAGAAGTCATAAATGAAGTCATCTACAGATCTCCCCCGCCAGTAACGAAGTTATGATATTAAGTAATTAATTGTAGTGACACTTCAGACATATACAATTTAAATTAATGTTAATTCAGAAAGAAAAATCCCAACTACTAATTATCACAATCCTGACAATACTAAATACACTATGTGCACTTCACACACTATCTTGTACAGTCCAGATATCGTGCAGGAAAATGCACCACTCGGCCACGTGTTGTTCTCGTCTCCTGGATAGGGCTACTAGCTGTCTGGTCATCCTCTAACATTCTTGTAGACTGATTAGTAGAGTCCTTTTCAGGCGCTAACATAAATGCTGGCTTTTATCTATCAATGGATACATTAACTTCTCTTCCCTTAATATTTACAGTGAGAAACTTATCTTGCCGTTGAACAACGGGAAATGGTCCGTCATTTGGAGGTCTAAGTGATTTCTTAACTCTATCAATCCTTACAAATACATGAGAGCTACTGAAAAGATCTTTATGAATAAAAACAGCTTTGTTATTGTTGACTCGGGGTATTTTAGGTTTTAGTTGGTCCATATGCCTTCGGAGATCAGCAACAAGTGTGTCTGGATTGATATCTGATGCCTTCTTTTCGAAGAATTCGCCAGGCAAGAGGATTGTAGTTCCGTAGACCATTTCTGCTACTGAATATTGAGAATCCTCTCTAAGTGCTGCTCTTAAACCGAGTAAAACTGAAGGAAGTGATTCTGTCCACCTTATGGTATCGTGGGCTCAGATTGCTGCTTTTAGAGGTCTATGCAACCTCTCTATTTTGTCCTTTGATTGTGGGTGATATGGAGTGGTATGCTGTATTTTAGTTCCACAAATTGCAGTTAAACTTCTAAACAATTCAGACTCAAACTGTTTGCCCTGGTCTGTAATGATGCAAGCACGTACACCAAATCGAGCTATCCAGCTTGTATAAAATAATCGTGCAACTGTTTGGGCAGTACTGTTTGTCATTGGTATAACTTCCATCCAGCCACTGAATCTGTCGATACAAGTCAAGCAATATATATGTCCTTCAGATGGTGCAAATGGGCCTATGATGTCCATGTGAACCATATTGAATCTCTCATCAGGTTTTTCAGTTGACCTATTGTTGATTTTGTGTGTCAAAAAAAAAAAGTCAACCCCTGGCACTATCCAGCCCATGACGGGCTAAGGCCGACCAAGCGACCGCTGCCCAGCCATTTGGCCTGCAGATATTGGGGTGACACGTGATCAGCGCGTCGGGTCCCCTCGGCCGTTAATCTTGGTATTCGTGATCGGGGCGCTGTCTCACTGTCAGACAGCTACTCAATTGTCCTCACGAGGCTGAGTGCACCCCGTTCCAACCCTCACGTCAGTTTTCAAGTGTCACAAATAAGGGTATCTCCTGATGACAATTGGCATTGTTTGAAATCCAGTGAGTGCTGTGACTGATTCAGGCTATTTAGTTCTTCATCATTCTGCTGAGCTCTTGCTATTTCTTCATAATCAAACACCGTGATTACATTTGCTCGTGACAGCGTGTCAGCAATTATATTATCCTTCCCACTAATATGTCGAATGTCTGTAGTATACTGCGATATGTACTGCAGATGACGAAACTGTCGGGGAGAAGCCTTCTCATTCTTCTGTTTGAACACATAGATTAGTGGCTCGTGATCCGTGAAAATGGAGAAAGGTCTTGCTTCCAAGAGATGTCTAAATTTCTTTACAGCCAAATATATCGAAAGTAGCTCTTTGTCATATGTGCTATAAGTTCTCTCCGCTGAGCTTAGTTTCTTGGAATAAAAAGCGTTGGGTTTCCATACCATTCCGTCTTTTTGTTGGATTACCGATACTGCGCCAATTGCTTGATCTGATGCATCTGTAAACAGAGCAAAGTGACAGTTCACACTAGGAAAAGTATGCAAAGCTGCATCTGCTAGACTTTTCTTGCATTCCTCGTACTGGATTTTAGCCTCCTCTGTCCAGTTGATCTTCCTCCGATCATTCTTCTTGGCTCCTTTCATGAAAACATGGAGAATTGCTTGCGTCTGTGCTGCATTTGTTATGTACTGGCGGTAGAAATTTATAATGTCTAAGAATGTACGGAGTTCACGAACTGTTTCCGGTAACATAAAGTTCATTACAGTTTTAACTTTCTCTGGATGTGGCTTGGAACCTTCAGGTGTTATGAGGTAACCCAAAATTTCGAGTTCCTGAACACCGATTACAGATTTTGCAACATTTTCTTAAACCAAATTTAGTTAGTCTGTCAAACACTAATTTCAGATGATCATAGTGTTCTTCCTCGGACTTTGATGCAACTAGAATATCATCAAGATACGGAAACACAAATTCCAGGCCTAGTAACACTTCGTTAATAAAGCGTTGAAAAGTTGATGGAGCATTACGAAAACCGAAACTCATGACATTGAATTCAAACAACCCAATAAACTATGGTTTGAACGCCGCTGCTCAAATCCAGTAGCCTATGTCATACGGTTTTGTGCCATTTTGCACTTCAAATAGGAATAAATTAGGAGGTGTACTTTCATTTCACGAGCTTCCGTGTGAGAGAGATAGTTGTGGTGATTGGCTTAACGTGATTTCCCGCGATAACTTTATTCCGGACACAAACTCTCAAAGTCTGTTGTGTGTAATCGTCATTTTAACAGTCCCGCGCCGTAGTTGTGATCGCAGTTAGTTAGTTAGTTAGCTAGTTAGTTAGTTATTGAGGTTTTAAGGGGCGGAATTACGAGGTAATCTGCCCCTGTAGTTGTGATCGTTTAAACGTGTACCAAGGCTGCGAGGGCAGCTGTAGCAAATCCAGAGATCGTAGGTTCAAAACCCAGCACCGACAGAAAATATCCTGAGTGTCGTTTTTCTACACTCCATTCAGGCAAACAGTAGGCTACTTTACCACTGCTAGTAACGCACATGTTAAGGACTTCCTGACCTCTGAGACCTACGAAGATATCAGATTAACTACGGAGTCAACGGTCCAGTGCATATGCATAAGGTATCTTCTCAAAACTGGGTGTCAAAATTTTTTCTTGTGATTCTGTTGAATCATTCTTCAGTAAATCCGCCAGGTGCTCCCGACTAGTGGGACGTGGGTTTGATGACCACGGGACCCCAGCTGAGTCTGGTATTGCTTGCACTTAATTGTGTCGGGCTTCTTTCTGTCATCTTTCATGTCAACCACGCTTGGTCACCTCTCATTCACTTACGACATTACGACTCTCCCCCTCCCTCAGGGGCTTACAACTTGTGGGACATTGGTTGGCGACCAGGGGGCTCCAGCTGAGTTCGCGATTGCTTCCACTTAATTGTGCCGGCGTTCTCTCTGGCATCTTTCCTGTCGGCCTCCCTTCATCAACTCTTGTTATCTTCCGACCCTGACGGTAATAGGATATCCAAGGCCTAGGGAGTCTTTCAAATTCCCGCCTTAATTGGACCTTGTCTCATCTTTCCTGATACCCTCATTCTTCTAAGAGTCAGAACTCTTGTTTTTCTCTTCATAATATCTCCTGCCTTCTACACAAGGTCATAAAGGCAGGGTGTGTGTAGCCCCACCACTGAAGGTGCGCCCTGGATAGTGCTACACCCTCAGGGGCTCACGGCTGTTGAACTGAGCTGGATCTGTTTTTATCATTTCAAATGATCTTGTCGACTTCATCGTTATGGTTTGGTCTACCGTTATGCGTTACGGTTACGGCGTGTATGACGTCATCATGTTGTTCAGTGCATATGCACCAAGTCTGAGTTTACTCCTGGGGTCTGGCGTTATGCGATATGGAGACGGCGAGTGCGTGACGTCATGCAGCCAAGTGCACCTCCCGCTCTCCGTTCCCCGCGCGGGAAGCCTAAGTTAAGGGGTAATTGAGTCTGTTGAGTCTGAGTTTACTCCTGGGGTCTGGCGTTATGCGATATGGAGACGGCGAGTGCGTGACGTCATGCAGCAGAGTGCACCTCCCGCTCTCCGTTCTCCGCGCGGGAAGCCTAAGATAATGGAGTCTGTTGAAAGATTCCTGGGGATTCGAGCGAAGCAAGAAGCCCTCCTGAGCCTTTCTAACATGTGTAGCATTTGTAGCATGCGTCATTTGAAATGATATAAAGTCTAGTCTCTCAGACTGACTGTATCTTTTTTTCCCTTCTTCCAAAGACTCTGGGGCGGACTCTCTCCTATTTCCCTTCCTATCTGCCTTTCATGGCTCTACATCCTTCCAAATCTGTCAATTCTCATTTTTTGAGGGTTGAGGGTATTTCTTTTACCCATATTTTATGACCCTTTTTCCTTCCTTTTTGTCCTTTTCTTCTCCTAATCCGTAATTTAGTTGTAAGTTGTAGTTAGTTTTAGTTCTAGTGTTCATTTCATCATCATATTTCATTTTCAACCCAGAATATTAGAGGCCGATAACCTCGATGTTAGGCCCTATAACATAAACTATCATCAAATTACAATTTCAGCAATACCTTTGCCGACATTGAAAACTGCAAGTCCAGGTTACGTTGTATGCACAGTGGTAATAATTTCTTGTATGAAATGTTTGGATTGGATTTCTAATCCTCTCCACTTATTAATCTAATCGCAGCAACGGACTTGCCAGCTTCATTGCATTGAAATTCGTATCACCCGTTACTGATATTATTGCACAAGCCGAAATACCGGTTGCTTCCAAATTACTTCTGTACTAACCACCCAGCAGGGAGGTTCATGAAGTTTTACAAAAACCTAGTGAACCTAATGGAATTCTATTTTTAATAATGTGCAAGGTATGCATAGTTTCTTTCATATTTAATATCACGCTATTTTACTTTGTGATATAATTTGCATTTTGATATTGCGGAAATTATATTGACAAATAGTGTCATAAGTCTTTGTCATGCTATGCTGGGTTGACGTGTGAGCAGTTGAGTAACACGGGATTTCATGTAAAAAATCTCATTGTCTAGGCCAGTAGTGGAGAGCGCAGCTGGCATCCAGTCGGCCGTGCTCCGACCAGAATGGGGGAATCTTAAAGCTAACCTTACTGATGTCAGGATTATGTTCCTCCATTGCATAATTATGCTCTGGTGTCACCATTTCGTTGCTCTGAACTGAGAAATGGCACAATATTCTACCTAAACTCTTTAAATACCCGACTTGACACCCAGAAAATCGTCGAACTGTTCACGTTTTGATAAGTTACTTTCAGTGTCTTTATATCTGTGTCAAATGGATTTACGCATCAGTTTTATTTCAGGATCTCACTCACCCGGTATCACATCAGATCACGTCGGGGTCACTGTTTTGTTGTTCTTTCCTTGTTTTGGTTTATTTATGTGTAACATCTCTCCATTCGGTATCTGGATACTTTTGTGGCACTCGGTAGCTGGAAATTTTTGTGGGAGTGATTTTGGAAAAGGGACGGAAGTGGATGGGACGGAAACAATGAGCGCGCGCGGTGACAGTGATCGGTACAACGACGTTCTGTAGGCCATGTGGCTATGTGAAATCTATATCACATACGGTTTAGTTCAAGGTTTGGAGACCCCATTTAAGATATTCCTACAATAAATCATCTCAAGTTGTCGTTCATTGGCGTGAAATAGTACATTATGCAACGAGCCTATAATGGTTATAATTAAGACACGAGTATATTTATAAAACGAGCGTATGCGAGTTTTATAATTTCCATACGAGTGTCTTAATTACCATTATAGGCGAGTTGCATACGACTGTTTATGTTCGACTATAATTATTATAACTATTTTATGTTCGAAGTTAAATATTCATAAATATCTGTCGAGATTTCGCCAGTTTTATGTACTGAACAGAGCGCATGAGACGCAGAGAATGCATTGTATTTGGTCATGGCCTTCTCGATTACCCCACTATGACACTAGGCAACGCAGTTTAGAAGGCCTTGGAACTCCACGCAGGTGCGTGGTCAAACATCTGTTCCTTGAGCTTTGATTGGTGGAAGAAACTGTTTCAGAATGAAAAATAGTGTTATAATGACCATCATTATGATACCGTTTTCTGACACATAATAGTCAGGGTCGAACATAAATATTTTATTGTATCATATTTGCCGAAAACAATTACGATTTATTAAATATTCATACTTTTGCTGTACAGTATTCTTATGTAATGTAAGCGCTCGAGATACTGTCGGCCATGTGGCTATGTGGAATCTATATCGCATCAACAAACACTCCAAACAACGTAGGAATTCAGTATTTTAACATAGACTACTAACAATAATTGAAACTTCGTTCGTCTAAACGTATCACTGGGAGAAACACATTTAATATACCTACTGCATATTTAATTTTTAATCGCGCCTATACTTGGCACTGAGCTCTATCGGCAAAAAGAGGCCATTTTCAATAACATCGCTGGCATGGGTTCACTAACTGGCCGGTATAGAGCGCAGCTCGCATCAAGTAGGCAGTGGATTGCTCCCGCATACCGCAGTTCAACTAGTTGCAGGTAGATGTCACTACTGTAAATCCATTGGCGAACTTTATTTTAATGAAATATATATTTTCCATTGCAAAATGCACAATATAACGCTGAATTGTATAACGCCCCAGTACTCAAAAAACAATAAATATAAAAAAATCAAGCAAAAAATACAACTCTGTTAGGATTAGAACCCCAGCCGGCCGGTTGAGAGACCAACGCTGTACCTACATACCTAATTATGTCTTCCCAAACTGAATTTTATGAATCGATTAAGATACAACGTTTTAGCCAATAATGACTTTGACTAAACGATTTCTTCACTGGAGTATATTTCAAACAAAGTTCATTTCATACAAAGATCCTATTATTTATATCTGTAGGCTATATTGCATGCAACATACTCAAATTAGTGAAATATAGGTCAGAACGAGAGATCAGCTGCCATCTTGTCTGTAACCGAGATGGCTCAGCTTTTTAAAGCCACTTCTGCACTATAATATTACAATGTATACTTTTAATTTTCCATTACAAAATGCACAACATGTTGTCGATCAATTAAAATACAACGTCTTAGCAAATAACAATTATGATTTATTACGGTCAGGATATGGCACTGGAGTATTACAAGTAGTTATTTCAATGACCAACAGAGTTCACTGTTAACAAGGGATTTGCGCTCCCGGCAGACACATAGTAGGATAACATGTCACATGTTGCACATCATATGCGACTACTGTAAGGCTCGTATAATTTTTTTAGCCTACTTTTCACATTTTGCAAAAATGAGGAAAAAGTAGTCTTATGAGATCGGGCAAATGTGTGTCTGTCTGTCTGTCTGTCTGTCTGTCTGTCTGTCCTTCTGTCTGTCTGTCTGTCTGGCTGTGTGTGTGTCCCCCCCTATCAACTCCTAAACGGCTGCAGCAATCAAAACCAAATTTAGTATGAGTAAAAATGTGCACCGGAATAGCTCACGTCCATATTTGAAAATGATGTCAGTGCTACCAACTGCTGAAAAAACGCACTAGAAATTTGAGCTCCATGTTGGATATCCTGCAAGGTATGCATAGGAGCTATTCCAAAATTGGCACACATGTAGATAATACTATTTCAGATTAATTTCCAGGAGGCCAACCATGACAGTGTTGCCAAAATAATTTTAAGCCTTCTGATAGGTCCAATGTTTAAATGCATATAACTTCTACACTATCAACTGGGTTTCAACCAAATTTTGTATGTAATATCTGTACATAAACAGATATGACTGAGCGTATTCTTAGCAGCCACCAGGGCAGCCAACTGTTAATAATTGCTCTCTCTATTTTTTTATCCAAATACAAATATATTAGAATGTGTGCAAGCCGACAGCTTTAAACTATGCACACGTATAGTACCTGACATGTTTGATTAATTTTGGAGTAACTTATATACGTCAGTTCTACCAACATGATTCTAAGCCTGCTGATAGGGCCAATTTTTAAATACATGTAACTTCTATACTATCAGTAGGATTTCATCCAAATTTCGCATGTGCTATGTGTAACATATCAGATATGACTATAAGTATTCTTCAGTGCAATCAGGGCTGCCAACTGTTAATAAATGCTGTCTATATTTTTTACCCTAATATCAATATATCAGAAAGTATGCAAGCCAACAGCTCTATACTTTGCACACGTATAGCACCTGACATTCTAGATTAATTTGGAGTAATTAATACAAGGCAGTGCTGACAACATGATTCTATGCCTGCTGATATGTCCAATTTTAAAATACATGTAACTTCTATACTAACAAATTGATTTCATCCAAAATTGGCACAACAAGATATCATAATATTTCAGATTATTTCTGACCAGCACACGCATGGTATTGTTGGCAACATGCTTTTACGCCTGCTGATAGATCCAGTGTCTAACTGCATGTAACGTCCATTGTACTTCAACCAAATTTTGTATTCTGTACCTTAAGAGATGGAACTAAGAATATATTCAGTCACCAGGGCTGCCAACTGTAGTGCTCTATTAGGCTACATTATACCAGGTATATTTTGAACTAATTAGACATTTCGATATTACCAACTTAATTTCGTCCTTATTCTAGATAGGTTCATATTCTGTAGAATAATCATGGGCATGAAAAGTAGGCTGTATAGTTCTTCACGGAACTTCTTGTTTGATGTGTAACATCTTTCCACTCGGTTGCTGGATATTTTTGTGGGAGTGATTTTGAAAAAATGGGACGGAAGTGGATCGGACGGAAGTGTGTAATATTTCTACAATAGATCATCATCAAGTTGTCGTTCTTAGGTGTAAAAATATTCATTAAATCATATTTGCTGAAATCAATTATGATTTATTAAGAGTCTGTTTTTCAATCTCTGGATACAGGTGATGGGCATCCACTCGCCGAGTAACGTTCCTCAACACTTTCATACTGATCAGTAAACGCTCATGCGAACTCTGGTGTCAACTTATTGAAACACAAACCACATGTCTTCGTATCAGTATTTAAATGATGTTATGCTTTTATATGAAACATTGTAACTAGTCGGCAAAGCCGGTATAATGTTTTTGCACAATGGCTATTCAGATATTAACCCACATTGCGGTAATGCAGTGATCAATGTAATATATATCGATGATTTTATACGGGAACTGAGCTAGCCTTTCATCGACCACTAGGCCCATAGGAATTCCCTTTACTGTAAAGTAGGAGTATTCATAACTAATTTAAAACTCAATTCCACGCAGGAACATTATCGAAAAAAAAAAGCAAAATATTAATGGAACATAACAAATACTTCCATATTATTACCGGCACGTGAAAGTAAGTACATGTCTCTTTCTTCAAATGTCTGAGGTTGTAGCGGCTGCGTGGATAACATCTTGGTCTGCGAATCATGAGGCCTCAGGTTCAAACCCCAGTCCCGGCAATTATTTTTGCTACCGGATTATCGATTTAAACGTTAGGCCTCACAAAACATTGGGAAACGCATAATTTTTACTGCCTCCACAGGTACGCATCAAAGGGAGACAAAGGCAGGCCTAAAGGCGGCATTTCTTGCCTACTCAAACCGTCTCTATCACCATTCACAAAACCGTTTGAAACTGACAATGTGATGCTGGTACTAACGAACAGGCTATCAATATTTTGCGCATACTTCCAATCAGACCTAACAGAAGTAGACATTATAGACGAATTAGGCACAGCAATGTCGATAGTACCTACCACAAATCCGATAATGATAGCCGGAGACTTCAACTGCCGCATTGATGTCCCATGCAGGAAAACAAACGCGTTACTTGAATACTTAGAAGAAGAGGGCTTTTCCTTAACGAACAAAAGTGATGAGAAGACATACATAGCTTTCAATGGCACAAGCACGATAGATCTCTTATTCATAAGCAACGACATAGAAACATTGCATCAAGAAGTACTATCCAATGTTGTAGCAAGAAAACACCTCCCATTAGCAACCACCCTCTCAGTTAACATCAATATAAACATACAAAAAAGCTCCAGAACCCCTATTTCGCGGAAAATAGACATGAATAAATTGAACACTATAGACATGGAAGGAATCACGAACATAATCAAATCTGGAAACATAGACGCCGCGCTAACACTGATCGAGAATCATATCAAGGACGCAACTCCTATGATACGTCAAAATACAAGAAGAGCAAAATCATGGTTCACTACCGAATGTTACCAACGGAGGAAGGAGACACTCGCAGCATTACACAAGATAAAAAGGGCAAGTACACATACAGCACTACATGAGTATGTCGAGACAAGAAGATATTATAAGGAGGTAGTTAAAAGAGCAAAGGAAAGCTATCAACAATTGAAGGAAGCTCAACTAATACAGGAGGCTGAAACAAACCCTTTCTCAGCCCTAAATCCCAGAAGACCCAAATTCCCAAAGGACATTCCTATGACAACGTGGATTCAGCATCTTACCGCAACCCTACAAGCGCGGGACACCAGACCTATTCTGGTTAGCAACCCTTCTCAACTACCAGTGCCGATCACGGCACAAGATGTCCTAATTGAGATAAACAACTGCGCAGAAAAGAAAGCATGTGGTCCAGTTACTATTCACTACGAGCACCTGAAGATGACAGATCCGCTGTTAAAAGGGCTATGGGCAGAGCTCATGAACGAATGTTTACTTCAAGGTCACATACCGTCAAACTGGAAAACCTCAACTATGAAGATGCTATATAAAGGAAAAGGTAATACAGGAGACCCGAATTCCTATCGTGGTATCGCTTTGGAAAACACAATCTTTAAGATCTTTACGAAAATACTCACTAGAAGACTCACAGATTTAGTTGACAACAAGATACCTGGAGAACAGTTTGGCTTCCGGAAAGGAAGGAATACACTACAAGCCGTTAACTGTCTTTTAACGAATGTAGAAGACGCGCTAAGACAGAAAAGAGGAAAGCTTTATGCAGTATTCGTCGACTTCACCAAGGCGTTTGATCTAGTGAGTAGAAACACTTTGCTCAGTAAACTTGAAAATATGATCGGAAAAGAACATTACCTTTTTGGGATAATAAGGGACATTCTCCACAAAAACAGCCTACAAATAGATGACAGTATAGTTCAATCAGAACGAATAGAACAAACAAATGGTGTACTTCAGGGTGACCCTTTGAGGCCGTTACTATTTAACATCGCTACAGCTGATGTCATTGACGCTATTTACCTTGAGGGAGCGAAAATTTACATCTACGCGGATGATATGGTTGTGGCATCGACATCAAAGGAAACCTTGCAATCGTCCATTGATAAACTTACCACATGGACTCAACAAAATGATATGACGATAAACTGCACCAAGACAGTAATGCTGGCATTCCGTAAAGGCGGGAAACTATCCGCAGATGAGCATATACTACTAAATGGAGAACCCCTAGTCAATGTAAATCATTTCAAATACCTAGGAGTAGTAATGCAAATGCAAGGAACGTATTCACGCGACATGTCAGGGATGGAACAACATCCGCCATAAAAGCAATGCAAGACATAATGCAACTGGGAAATCTATCTTTACAAACCGCAATGAATTTATTCTGAACGAAAATAACTCCAATAGTGACATACGGCATTCAAATAACTTGGGATCATTTGACAAAAAGTAACCTTCGAGAGATAGAAAGAGTTAAGTCTACTTTTCTAAAGAAAATTCTGCACTTATCAAAATACACGCCATCTCGTCTAACGTACGTACTAGCAAGGGAGACTTTCTTCATAGAAGACCTGCGTTTGGAGAACTCCCTACCATCAACAGTGCAATACCAGAGACTGATCGAAGAACTAAACCTCAAGCGTAATGACATATGGCCTGATTTCTATTCCACAGAAGCCCTTATGTCGACGGACTGGATGAATGCCAACTTTGAACTACGGCATACGATCACCCGTTCTGCAGTCCACGGTTTTCATTTTAAGATATGCACAGCAAGAGGATTTCATGACCCAGGCCCCCAATGCACCTGCTCTCTGTGTGGTAGTGCTTGTGATAGATATCACGCCATTTCCTGCGCCCAGAGGGAAGTATCGCTAACACGCTTCTGCTGCGAATGTATATAGCAAACAGAACCTGTCAGACACTTTGTATATAGACACTTTGATGAGTAAGATTTAAGTTATCAGTATTAGTTTTGTATCTCGGCATGGCTATTTGCTGCAATAAATAATTATTATTATATATCATTACATTATGCGTCATTTTAACAGAATCTACATGAAATTACGATTTATCTAATTTTAATTACAATAGTTTGCACCAAGCAGGAGTTGGGAAATTTGATTGTATTGAACATTATTTCTAGTAGTCTGTAGATAGGCTAGAGACTATGGTTTCATTCCTCCTCTTAATTTACAATATAATATGTGATGTTTGTTCAAACAAGTGTGACAGTAGCATATCTCCAATTCAATCTATACATTCATCATAGTACCAGTATGAAAACGGAGCGTAAATTAACATCTTAAGAATGTCCAAGCTGTGTAGTATACGAATAGCATAACTTGTCAGATGACTTCACATACATTTCATCTCAATTTCATTGTAAGATAACATGTCAGATGTTACACATCATATGCGACTACTGTAAGGCTCGTATCTTTTGTTATATCCTCTTTGCTTCGTCCTTATTGCAATTAAGATCTTATCCTATCCTTATCGTAATTAATAACATGTAATTGCTTTTCAGGTTTATGGAAACACCCATTACAATTACAATATTAAAATTATGTACAATCAAGTTGACCGATTGAAAACCATTACTTTCGATTACCAAGAGTGCACTAAAAAATTAATTCCAACACAATGACTGCTATGATTTACTCATCATTTGGGGTGATAGACACTTCACCTACCGCCGACGCAACCACGTATTTACGGGTACTCCAGCTACAGGTATTCGAATGTTTTATATATTTATTGCTAGGCTACTGACAATCTGAGAGTAGTACTAATATCAAATATTTTAATAGTTTATTTGCTGTATATAAACATGTTGATAGCAAATTACAACGTGATTAATGAATATTTTAAAAATAGCATACAATGAATTCATTATCTAAAATTGGACTTCAAAACCTAAATATTTACAAATAGTAGGTCTAGATCAGGCAGTTATTTATTATTGTACATATAGGGGCATCTGCAGAGTTTTCTTAAAACTACTACCACTGCAGGCACGATGTTCTTAGCGCATGCGCGTTACGTTAGGGCTTCATTTTCGACTGTAGTCGGCTCACTTCGGGACACGTCGGTTCTTGGCCTTCAATAGCGAATTAACCGCTTCAACGAAAAGGTTGGCCCACTGTGAAGTTCTCGACGAGAGAAAAACATGAAAATAAGTGCGTTAAATCAAATTTTCTATAACAAATTGTGAAGCTGAATATTTTCGTGTGACTAGAATATTGCATAACGGGATGGAATTCCCATAACCAAAGTTGTCTATCGTAAACAAACTATCGATAGTTTTAAACTATGGATGAAGCAAGACCGACTATTATTAGTCGGTCTTGGTTGAAGATAGTTTTCAAAACTATCGATAGTTCTCTGTGATTCGAATTTACGATCTCCTCTTTAGTTTCTCTTCATTTTTAATGTCCTTCGTCCAAAAGTACTATGTTCGGAGTTATAATGCGATAATGAGTAATTTTATAACAATTTAGAACAAATATTTAACTTAAAAATATCATTCGCTGATAGAAATATTCGTGTTCAATTTGGATAGATTTTAACTACTCTCTTCTTTTTTTAAACTTTCACTGCCTCCTGATAACCAGTTCAAAGAAGTCATATGAACTCCTCTACATAGCACATTGAAGGCTCCCATTATGGTATCGTTTGTCACTATGCATTCTAAACATAGTTCTGCTACTGAACTGCAAAACAGCTAGAGAGAAATGCTTACGGAAACTGCATTCCGATCCAACTAAACCCATGACTGTCGCCAGTTTGAACACATTTCAGCTATATCCTACACATTTAGCGATGTAGCTATTAGGAAAGTCAGTTTTGCTCGTATTGGAAATTACAAAATTATCATTCCTTCTTGACTTTGCCATAGGAAGTCACATATAACTTTCTACATTGCTACTAATTTTCGTTATTGTAGCTCAAAAATATATTGGAGATGTTTTTTTAAATCATAATCTCTAATTTTAAGATGGCCACTGCGAGTTATACTCACTATGCTTATCTTACGAGTAATGCCAGCGAAATCTTCGTTTTAATCGCGCAATTACATTCTCAGTTGTCGATTTTAATGTTCTAATAGTTCACCCAGCCGCCATCTTGAATATATGGAGCCACCTTCCTTTCAGCTTGGGCTTATTACGAGGCCACGTACCTTTACAGTAATTTCCCTTCTTCTAGGTGTTGATATATTTATTCTTATATTTCATAATGTCAACTTAGCACCTGTGCGTAATAATGTCATCACGTTGGTTACACAGGGTTCTTATATAAAGGCAAATATTGTGAGCATTGCTTTATTGGATCATAAGTTATGGAACATAATGTTTCCATGTTTTGAACGTCCACCATCTTGAAATTATTCATATAATGACCTTATAGTTTTTGCCTTTGACGACTCCCACACGGAGGTCTGCTCTTACAGAAATTGGTAGAGATTTGATGATTAGTCTAGCCGATATTTGATTTAAGCGCTGAACACTCAGGTGGCCAACATTTTATTCTCGTTAAGATGGCGGTGATAGTTAAAATATGACATGGAGGTCCCCTCTACTCAGGGGCGTATATATATATCAGAAGGGGTGCCAGCCCCTTCCCCCGAAATTTTGTCACATAATATTTGTTTAAGAATTTAAACAATAAAAACCAATATACTTATCATGTGCTATATGGAATAGCCTATGGTAACGTTGCAAAGCAAGGCGACGGTAGAGCGATGTAAACAGTATGACAATCAGTTGGCTCCGATCTAATGTCTGACAACATAACCTCTTATTATTCTTCAGTGCCTTCGCTCTTAAGAGCCTACCAAGAACAGCAACAAGTGCCCTTGAAGCATGTGACAAAAGATTTTTCCCTAATTTCTATACCCTTGTCATAGCGTATAGAATACCGGGTGAGTTAGCCGTGGTCGTTACGGCATGACTGCTGGCAGTCGCTCACATCCGGGAGGCGAGGGGGTTCGAATCCCCCCGCCAGCAACCATGAAGATGGTCTTCTGTGGTTTCCCATCTTCCGTCCAGGCAAATGTCGGGGTTGGTCCCTAACTATAGGCCACAGCAGCTATCTTCCAACTCCTCGACCTTCCATTCCAACTTCCCTCCTCAACGATACTTGTAGCTCACCCATTGGGTGTCCGTCTCGAAGCAGCTACACAACTGGCGAGCCGAACATGTCCTCAGACACTCCCGGCACTAAAAGCCATACGCTAAAAAAAAGCGTATAGAAGAGGCCCTTATCAAACTTTTGGCAATTTTGCCTGTCTCTGTAGCTACTGCCAGACGTAGTTTGAGTTTGAATAGGTTGAAAACATAGTTAAGATATACTATTTCTGAAAACATACTCAATGGTCTAGCAATGTTATCTCTTCACAGAGACATACAAATCACTGACGATGAACTTATCAACCTATTTGGTAATGCTTCAAGAAACCTTGACTTTATTGTTTATACATGTATTATAGTGTAAGTTGTCAATCAAAACAGTAATGTTAATAGGGATGTAGCGGGAGAAAGTTCGCGCCAGATAGCGCTCGTGTAGTACTGGGTAAGCGCAAGGCGATCGTCTTATGTTTCTCCCAGTCAGCTGCGACGAATGTGTAAATTGTGACCCAGTTTTCTAAGCTAAAGTAAATTATATCTTCTCTAATTTTACTCCAAGACTATATTAATTAATTCTATAGGTATATCTCCTAATATATGATAAACGATTTCCAGCGTATAAGCGTTAAACAGCTGCAAAATGAGCTACGGACTAGAGGCACTAAAACCAGCGGTAGGAAGGAAGAATTAATAGCCTACAGCGGTAATAACAAAATTCTAACACGTTTTATTATTCAAATAATGAATATGAGTCAGCATGCTTTCTCCTAAAGATTACAATTACTAGAGTATTGTAGGCCTATATTGATAAATATATCTCCAAAAGACTTAAATCATAAATTGAGATTTAAACATTCAGATTTCGATTCTTGTATTTTTTTTAGGTTGATAGCTTACATGAAACTGTCGTGTTTTATGGTAAACATTATCAAAGAAAGTTGATACCGGTAATTAAATGTGTACCTCGAAAATGCATCGCAACGTTTGGTTCTTATGTAATTTTGTCGATTTCGCAATAAGAATCGTTCCCTTACCCCTGGGAAAGGACTTGAGGGTACAATTTTTTTAAAGTTTGAGAATCCCTGCTTTAGGGCCACGAACTGTTTCCATTCATCTGACTATGTCTCAAGAATGTAGAAGTCAGTCGCTACCACATTCTCCGTCAGGCAGATGGAAATTGACGATTAATTCCGATTTCAATAAACCAACCATAATACGTTTGTGACTGTTAATGTTGCGACATTTATTCTTGAAGTATTTGACCGAGTAGCCTATTGATGTCTTTGAAAATGGGAGTCAGATATGTTAATTTCATTTCTTCGTGTATATTGACGATTTCTTCCTGTACTTCAATGGAGATGATTTCTGCAGATTCTGATATTGTAGGCTTATCGTGATAATCCGGCAATTTTCTTGTGTATGGCCTCTTCCTAAATAATTATTTTTGTTGTGTTCGTGGTCCACGGAAAAAGCGGTAGAACAGCGCCCGGTTTTTATCTTGCTCTCTCACCTTCAAATAGGCCTACAAACGCATAAATTCAGTGGATGTTATCGAAATGTCTAATCAGTCTATAGATACAAAATAGGAATTATTTTCCATTGTTAGTCACACTTATCCAACACAGTTTTCGTGAAGTCATCGGGTTGTAAATGATGGAAACACACTTTAATATATTCGGTCAGATTTTTCTCACCGAAATGTTTCCTTCTAAAAGCATGTGACCATTTCTTCCTCATTTCTTTATTTTGTGGAAATTGGTGAAACGAAAACGGGCTTCCCTGATTTTTTCAAAGAGGAACACTGCAATAGCTCGGCATAGTTACGAAAATAACAATTTAAACAACTTAAATTCGTGGATATTAGCGGCATGAGAACATAGGAGACAAATGAAGAGCGCCTTGCGCTTACCCAGTACAACAGCAGTGCGCTCTATCGGTGCTAGTTCTATACATCCCTATTCTTTCCCTCTAAACACTATCAAGTGAGCAAGATGATTGTATTGGTGAAAAGTAACATTAAATGGTCTTAATAGTGTTTGACATTAACCAAACATAAAACATCACAACAAATTGGTTGAAAATGTGATGCCAGATAGCCTTAAACGTTTAAAGTTAAAACTCATCATTTTGTATCAAATTATACACAATTTACCCTGGGAGGAACTCCGAGCCCCCTTTTCTTTGGGGGCTATTACTTGTCCCAGAATCCCCAGTAAGGAGCCTCCCATCCCCCACCCCCCCTTTCAAATAAAACTCGATATACGCCGTTGCCTCTACTATTACCAAATTTGATTCAATATACAGCACTGTTGTTTCGTCGGTTGGAAATTGATAGTAGGGGGTGGGGGTGGGATGTGCAGACATACACACGGACATTTGGCCCATGTAGGCTAAATCTCTTTTAAGGCTAATTTCACCCTTTACAAAAATGTACGAGCCTTACAGTAGTCGCATATGACGTGTAACATGTGACATGTTATCCCTTGTTAACAGTGAACTCTGTTGGTCATTGAAATAACTACTTGTAAAACTGCAGTGCCAAATCCTGACCTGTTTTCATCAAATATGATACAATGAATATTTTCACACCAAACAACGACTATTGAAGATGATATATTGTAGGAAGAATATCTTTAATAGGGCCTCCAAACCTTGAAGTAATTTTGTACGCGATATAGATTCCGCATAGCCACATGGCCGACAGTACCTCGACTGCTTACATTAAATGGGAATACAACAAAAGTATGAAGATTTAATTAATCATAATTGTTTTCAGCAAATATGATATAAAGAATATTTTCACACCAAAGAACGACAACTTGAAGATGATTTATTGCAGGAATATCTTTAATGGGACCTCCAAACCTTGAACTAAACCGTATGCGATGTACATTCCACATAGCCACATGGCCGACTATGTGTCTGCCTGGAGAACAGTGAACTCTGTTGGTCATTGAAATAACTAGCCTACTTGTAAATCTGCAGTGTCAAATCTTGACCGGTTTTCAGCAAATATGATATAATGAATATTTTCACAACAAACAACGACAACTTGAAGATGATTTATTGTAGGAAGAATATCTTTAATGGGGCTTCCAAACCTTGAAGTAATTTTGTATGCGGTATAGATTCCACATAGCCACATTGCCGACAGTACCTCCAGTGCTTACATTAAATAAGAATATAGCAAACGTATGAAGATTTAATAAATCATAATTGTTTTCAGAAAGTATGATATAATGAATATTTTCACACCAAGGCACGACAATTTGAAGATGGTTTATTGTAGGAATATCTTTAATGGGGCCCCCAAACCTTGAAGTAAACCGTATGCGATATACATTCCACATAGCCACAGGGCCGACAGTATGTTGTGGTATTAGTGCGCGTATCAATCTCCGCCACCGCGCGCGCTCATTGTTTCCGTCCCATCCATTTCCGTTTCATTTTTCAAAATCACCCTCACAAAAAATACAGATACCGAGTGGTAAGATGTTACACATCAAAATATTAAAAGCAGGCTAATTAGGTTAAATGCAAAATCATTTAACAAGTATCAATGGTTGCAAATTAATGAATATTTTACGTACCACAAATAGTTGTCAGCTACTTCAATAGTAAGCAAGTAGAGTTTTGTTTTTTGTATTTATAGAAAGTTAATTCTAGCTTTGGCTGCAGACAGATATTATCCTACTCACATTAGTTACCATATCAGAGACATGTTGTTATTTTCGTCACCTCTTGGGAAACTAGCCTGACTGTTAACGTAATTAAGCCATCAACCATCAACTATATCTGACACTAGCTATAATTCCCCGTTGTTGGCAGGTTCGTAGAGCGAAGAAAGCTAGTTCACGACGACAACTTCAAGGACGAAATTTCTAGGACAGAAAAATGGCGGACAGTCTTTTCCTCTAAATTGCCAATAGTGGAGTAAATTACTGTACACTAATACGATGTTACTTGAGGAGCTCAGTAACATTTAGAATCTGTGGAAGAATTTATCAGGAAGCGGAAAGACCAGATAAACCATAAAAACTCTTTGTCAAATTTCCTTCCAGATATCCGGATAGAATTCAGTTCTTGACTTCTTAGGTTAGATTAGCCATTGTCATGTATACCTCATTAAGATATTCATTTCATTCTTTTCCCTTCCATATTAACGTAACTAGTTACTGGTAGGAGTGTGATGTGGCAGGATTATTAGGCAGTGGAAAGACCAGAGAAAACATAAAAACTCTTTGTCAAGAAAGAAATAAAAGGAATGTAATGATGGACCATTTGAATATTAATAATAAACAGAAGGCCTATAGTATAAATAAAGCAGTACAGCTAGTGTTCTAGACAGCAAGAAATCTACAGCAAGAAAGCAATAGGCTATTTGTCCATCCTTTGTTGAGAAGGACTCAGTGTGAAGTCTGTTCGCCGAGTACTGTAGAGATAGTGCGCGTAAATACTTGCACGTAGTCATTTGACTACCTGGACAGGGAAACATGCCCAGTTCACGTCATCGGCCGGACAGGGGTAGCCAAGAAGCTCCGAGATCATTAGTCATGCCGTAGCCATAGAAAATACAAGACTTACTGAACTTAGAGCTGTGCTGCTGCTGCACTGTATCTACTGTTGCCTGTCATAAGCAGTTATGAACTAATTAATTAAATAAATAAATACGTACGAAGTACGTCCAGAAAGTAAGTTCCGTTTGGTAATAATATTAAATTGTGTACAGATACAGAAAAAATATTTATTGCACAAAATTCTACAAACCTTCAACTACTTTTCCACATAACTGCCGAAATGTTGCAGGCATTTGTCGTAGCGTGGCACGAGTTTTTGTATACCTTCTTCATAGATGTGTGACGCCTGTGTCTTCAACTAGTTGTACGTTCCGCTGCAGCGCAGTTTCGCATATGCGCGGTAGACGCTCTGTATCAAGGAGAAGAAACGTGAAGAATTTCTGACACAGATAGTCACAGGAGATGAAACTTGGGTTTCTTACGACACCCCTGAAAGTAAGCCGCAATCAATGGAATGGAGACACTCTTCATCCTCAGCAAAGGTTAAGCCGAAACAAATCTTGACACCTCGGAATATGATGTGCACAGTGTTCTGGGACTGGAAAGGCATCTTACTCATTGATTTCTTACCACGTGGTCAAACAATCAACGCAGATGCTTACTGCGAGACACTTAGGAAATTGCGCCGCGCAATACAGAATAAGCACCGAGGGTTGGTGTCAAAAGGTGTTGTTTTTCTTCACGACAACGCACGACCACACACTGCAATGTGACGAAAAACCTCCTACAAGGATTTGGCTGGGACGTGTTTGACCACCCTCTGTACAGTCCTGACCTCGCTCCTAGCGACTTTCATCTGTTACCACATCTCAAGTCTTTCCTTGGCGGTCAACACTTCAACAATGACGACGAGCTGAAAGAAGATGTTTCCAACTGGTTGAAGACACAGGCGGCAAACTTCTATGAAGAAGGTATCCAAAAACTTGTGCCACGCTATGACAAATGCCTGCAAAGGTTCGGCAGTTGTGTGGAAAAGTAGTTTAAGAGGTGTAGAATGTTGTGCAATAAATATTTTTTTCTGTATTTGTACACAATTTAATTTTATTACCAAACGGAACTTACTCTCTGGACGTGCCTCGTATACAAACAATAAATAAACCGCGCTGTAGCATGCAACCTATAAGTCAGCCCGCTTCACGTGTAGGCTATACACAGCACTGAAGTTGGCGTACGTTCAACAGGCACAGCTCTATGCACCCCTTGTGGGCAGCCCTGCAATCACGTGTACAACTGTGTTTACTTCCACTATCTCGACTAGGCGAACAGACTTTAGTCATAGAATAACCAATAACAGAAAGCTACTAGTTGGGCTCACACTATAATGTCTTCTATCAATGCCTTCTACAAACTATTGATCTTTCCGAAAGAATCTACATTCTGCATGCTATCTGGTTTATCACCTTGTCGAGAAACACTTGGACTAGGCCATATTACTTAGCTCTTGATGAACATGAAGCGAAATGGGCTGACACGTGTATAAAATGGAGCACAGCAGTAAACAATTTTCCGAAAATACTCATTAAAACAACAACTATTTGCAATATCACTATTTCATTTAAGCAGGGGCGAATACTGAAGCAAGGGTGGTAGGGGGCTTGATGGTGCATTAGTCAAGCTGCTGGACCCTCGTCAAGGCGGACCAAATCGATTCCCGGTCATGCATGTGAGGTTTTCGAAGTGAAATACCACATCCTGCTGTTCGGATTCCACGTTAAAACGTCGGTCCCGGGGCTCATGGTCGCAAGATTAACCCTTACGTAAAACAATCTTCCTTTTCAAGAGTGGCATAATGCGATCCTAGCGGTCACTGGCGGAACTCCATGGAGCATAATTTCTCGCGCAGAACTGCTTGCATTTCTCGGCCTTGTAAATATTGTAAAAAGTAACAACTGATTGATGCTGCACGTGTGAGCGTCACGAGCAGTTAAAAGGCGGTGTGTTCGCACTCATCGTGGTTTTCCGCACTTTTTCCCAGCTAAACCACGGCCATCTTGATTCAAATACAAGATTTTAATTTATCAAGCGGCAGGTTTATTCCATATCATGAGCTGCTATTGTTTACTCTTTTGACAACCAAATGATTTGCTCATCGACACTACATTTTCTGTTTTACGGTTGTTATTGTTCAACGTGTTTGTTGCTTTGTATAATAATGCAAGTTTTTGTAGCTTCCGGGTGATTTTTGACAATTGCATTCACATTGTTCATTGAAATGATTGGGCGTTGTTTAATACACGTTCATACATAACTTATAACTTTTTAAGTTGATTCCCATCAGACCAGTTGGTTGGTTCCTCAGTTTTAGGGGCTGCGACAACGCGGTCATGTAGCCCCGTGTACTTTGGATGTGTGTATAATCAGTCTGATAACAGATGTTAATTGTGATGGCTGTATTAGTGTGTGTTATCTGTTTTTAATTCAAGTAAGGACTGCAGGCATTCGATTACAAGTAGTTCGAACTTTAGCTACCAAATGTCACCGTAAACGACCAACTAGTTCTGAACTTTGTTACTAGATGCCACTGCATTCGGCTCCTGGCGACAAACGTTGGAACCTAAGAGCGGTAGTCGAATATAACCTAGAATTTAGCTTCACACAAGTGTAATTAGTGGAAGGTTCTTTAACATGCCCTAAATCTATGACATGGGACCGCCGGCTCTACTTCCCCTCCAAAGGAACGCATACTGAGGGATTTTTAACGCTCTTAAAAATCCGACGACTTCCGCCGGGTTTGAACCCGCGATCTTGGGCATAGAAGCTCAGCATGCTACCAACTACGCCACCGAAGCCGCTATTCTCATCAGACCGCAACAAATGTAAGGTTATGGTCATAAATCGGGTATACAGAAACGTGGTGAGAAGTGGAAGGATACGGCACATCAAACAGAGCCTTTAATTCCCAGCCTTCAAGGATCTTACTAACTTAAACCTAACAAATGTTCTTTCGATAAATATGAGGAGATAAGAACTTTATTTGCCGGCCTGGTGGTGTAGGGGTAGCGCGCCTGCCTCTCGCCCGGTGACCCCTGGTTCGATCCCCGGCTCCGTCAGGGATTTTAAAACTGACATGAGGGTTGGAACGGGGTGCACTCAGCCTCGAGAGGACAATTGAGTAGCTGTCTGACAGTGAGACAGCGCCCCGATCACGAATACCAAGATTAACGGCCGAGGGGACCCGACGCGCTGATCACGCGTCACCCCAATATCTGCAGGCCAAATGACTGGGCAGCGGTCGCTTGGTCGGCCTTAGCCCGTCATGGGCTGGATAGTGCCAGGGGTTGTTGTTTTGTTGTTAAGAACTTTATTTGGAGGCCAAAGAAATCTATGGGCCGGAGGAGTGGAGTTGATGCGACTGTGGCCAGAATGGCCTTTGAATGCATCAGTCACTGGTCGAAATATTTCTGGTTGGTTGGTTCTTCAGTATAGGGGCTGCGACAACGCGGTCTTGTAGCCCCGTATACTTTGGGTGTGTTTAGAATCTGTTTGATAATCGGTGTTAATTGTGATGGCTGTATTAGTGGGTGTTATCTGTTTTTAATTCAAGTAAGGTCTTCAGACATTCAATTTTCAAGTAGTTCCTACTTTTGCTACCAAACGCCACTGTCAACGACAACTAGTTCTGAACTTGGTTATTATATGCCACCACAGTCGGATCCTGGTGACGAACGTTGGAACCTAAGAGCGTTAGTCAAAACTAACCTATTATATAGCATCACACAAGTGTAATTAGTGCAAGGTACTTTTACATGCTATAAATCTATGACATGGGACCGCCGGCTTTGCTTCCCCTCCAAAGGAAGGCATACTGACTGTGGTATTTTTAACGCTCTTAAAAAATCCGACGACCTCGGCCGGTTTTGAACCCGTGACCTTGAGCATAGAAGCTCAGCATGCTACCAACTACGCCACCGAAGCCCCTGAAAATAGTTCTCTTTTCTACTGAAGCCTATATTGCCATGGTTTTCACAGTATAAAATAAGCTACATCTACACACACAGGTAAAGACATCAGAGAAACACAGGTTATCAGGGCTGATGACCAAGATGACCCAAGCCCCTGAAATGAATTAACCGCAATAGCATCATTCTTATCATTGCGGTCGTGAAAATCCAATTCTCCCCCAGGGGCTCACATCTTGTGGGACGTGGGTTGGCGACCACGGGGCCCCAACTGAGTCCGGCATTGCTTCCACTTACTTGTGCCGGGCTCTTCTCTGTCTTCTTTCCTGTCGACCTAACTTGGTTAACTCTTGTTCTCTTCCGACCCCGACGGTATTAGGGTATCCGAGGCCTAGGGAATCTCTTCCTTTCCCGCCTTAATTGGCCCTTGTCTCATCTTTTCTGATACCCTCCTTCTGCGAGGGGTCAGCCTTCTTTTTCTTTTCATGTTATCTCCTGCCTTCTGCTCAAGGCCCTCAAGGAGGCCCGGTGTATGTAGCCCCACCACTTCTGGTGGACCCTGGATATTGCTACACCCCTCAGGAGCTCACGGCTGGTGGGTTCGGGAGTTGGCGACCCCGAGGGCTTCCGGAGCTGGGTCCGGTTTTCCCCCTTTTTTCCATTACCTGTGGGACGGATCCTCTCCTCTTTCACTTTCCTATCTGCCTTTCATGGCTCTCCTTCCTTCCAAGTCCCTCAATCCGCATTCTTCGTGGGTTGAGGGCATTTCTTTTTCTCCTGTCCTTTATTTGCCTTATTCTCCTTTTGTTTTCCATTTCTTCTTCTAGTATATAAGTTAGTAGTTAGTGTTAGATTTAGTTTACATTTCACTATCCTCTTCACGATCACCCAAACCATTAGGGGCGAATAACCTAGATGTTAGACCCCTTAAAACAACAAATTATCATCATCATCATCATCAAAATCCAATTTATGGAAATAATAAACCTTCCACTACAATTGGGCTCCCGTCTACGTGTTGACCAACTGCCGAATAAAGATAAAATGCTCAGAATGTAGCAGCCAGGAAAGAGGTAAACAAACGTGGCAGATTTCCACCGAGAGCCGTGTATATGCAGGAAATAAATCCAGCACGCTGTTTTGAAACTGAACAAAACAGCGAGTTCTAAGTCGCCACCTCGCGGGCTGCCTGCTCCAAGGATCCTATCCTACTCGCTGAGTTGGTTCCATTCAAAGAAATGACACTGGAAAGCTTGCCCCACCGTTGTTTCCATTATTTACGGGAACTGCCACGTTTTGCCGCAACATATCCCGGGGCTGTATAGTCATGCCACTTTGGCAGATTGCTATTTTTTAAAAGCTAGAAGCCGGTGTCCCATTATGACAAGCACTGAAACGGCTCCTAATAGGCTGGTTGGTTAGAAACCTCTACCATTCACCATCAAACTTGGCGTTCCTATGCTCAGGTTCAACCAATTTAAATAATGAGAGCTCGTGCTTTGAAACACTGCTACTTATTTAAAGAATTAATTTGTTGGGTTGGAATTCAGTGGAGTTATCGTTTGCAGATCTAAGTTACTCGCTATTTTATCATCATCGTGATTATTGAGAGTGAATTCCAATACATGAATACAAAAATAACAGACTTTAAATTTTGAAGACCAATGGATTGAACACACAGCGTAAGTTATTTCTTTGATTTAAAAAAGGATATATTGAAACTAATCTCAGGCTGTAGGCTAATTGATCAATAATCACGAGTTTTGACAAGAATGCTTACTTATATTAGAGCTTGACTTATCTGGCGGCGGCTTTGGTGGCGTAGTTGGGAGCATGCTGAGCTTCTGTGCCCAAGGTTGTGGGTTCGAACCCGGACGAAGTCGTCGGATGTTTAAGAGCGTTAAAAATCCCTCAGTATGACGGCGGTCCCATGTCATTGATTTATGGCATGATAAAGAACCTTGGTTGGTTCCTAAGTTTAGGGGCTGCGACAACGCTGTCATGTAGCCCCGTGTACCTTGGGTGTGTGTAGAATCTGCCTGATAACCGGTGTTAATTGTGATGGCTGTATTAGTGTGTGTTATCTGTTTTTTTTTAATTCAAGTAAGGACACCAACTGACAATCAGGAGCGCGCCCCACTCGAAAGGAAATGTCAAGCTTGCAAAGGTTTCCAAGAAAATCCGAAGCTGGAAACGGGAAAGATTTGGACCCAGGAACGGAAGGAAGTCCACCGAGAGCGAATGCGGGCGTATTGGGCAAACATCAAAGCCTGTAGGAGACAGTTGGAATGACGCGGTCTATAGATGGCCTATACGAAATGAATGAATGAATAATATCGTATGTCCTCGGGTGCCGGGTGCAAGCTTTGTAATTTGACACCCAGAGGGTAACTTGCATGTCGAATTTCGTTGTTCCTTGAAACACTATGAAAGTCAAGGATGTTAGATATCTACGCTCCTTGAACACTATAGCGCTTTCTAGTAGAGAAATGAGGAACTTTGTATTGGCGGAAACCCCCGAGATTAATTTTGCCATTATGAACACGGCCTACTGAATTCAAATGGGTTCTTTGACATGCTATCATCGTATGACATGTGTGTCGTATTTTTGCCGCCTTTCAAAAAAAATCACTTACCACGGCCAGGAGCGAACCTGCAAGCTTGGGGGTCAGTAGACCGACACGCTATCCACTCACCCACCGTAGCAAGCTTTGGGGTAAGTAATCCGACACGATAACCACTCACCCACGTTGGCAAGCTATGAAAGACATGATAATCTATAGAGAAAGGTAACATCTGAAGTGAAGAGGTCAGTACGTCTTCTGTTACTTGAAACACGTGGCGTGGCATATTACATAATGTACTTGCTGCTTGTTCGTGATTTTAAAAATGGACGCGATTCCACATATCCCCTCCCACTCCCCTCTACTATCCTTCTTTACCGGCTTTCTCCTCTTTTGTGCGCTCAAAAAAATTGAAACTCTATCCGCGATTTTATTCAACTCTTCATTTATACATATATAAAAATTCTATCTGGGGAAGCACCACCACATCCTTTGGGCGAGCGCTATTCGTTTGCCGGCGTAACCAAAGAGAACCAATCAAATCCCCTCACACACGGCGAGTTCGGTCGGACTTGGTAAATCCTTTTCACATACAGACCAAATAAAAGCTCTGGAATTTTAGTCTCGTTCGTTCCCGTCCATACAAAAAACCTACTGGTGCATATAATAAAAAATTACTTCCAATTCTACAAGAACACATTTAGTTTTAGACTCTTTTCATTTTATTTCCGTTACTTTCTCTCTTAACAAAACTGTTTGAATGTAATGCGGTCGAGATGGAGCCCCTATGATGGTCGCGCAGTACAAAGCGCGGAATGCTTTCAAATTCATTTCATTGCTTGGGTTTACCAAATATTATTAATGATATTATTCACTTTCTTCAGAGAAACTAATAATACCAACATATTGTGACCACACCATTGTGATTTACTATTTAAGGGGCGTTCAAGTTGCACCTCTCTTTGAGCGGATTCGATTCACGGTTTCTTCAATCTAAATTTACAATAAATGTGCTGTGGCTTAGAAAAGTATAAAGACACCCCCTTAAAAGCGTAGACGGTCATCTGCCCAAATACCTACCTTTCTAATATCAAGTTATATGATACGCATCGGGTTATATGTATCAAAACTGAATTGTTTAGGTGAAAACTAGAACTCCGTACGTCTTAAAGATAAAAATGTATTGATTATTTTGTGTTTTAGTGCATGAATAAAATTAACGAAATATTTTAATAAAAACAATAATTAAGTTGCCAACCAATTGGCGTACAATTGTAATTTTTTGGTAACAAGTCAATTTTATTCTGAGAAGAGTTCTTCTTGATCCAGCTGGGTTGGAACATCTAATGTTTTAAAGGTCAAATTAAGGAAAAATCATGAATTGGTCTACAGTCCTAAAATAATTACAATTTCCCGCCTCATTGACTTGTGGTTGCACAGTTCTTTCTGCCTTCCCAACAGTTGGACACAACACTGAACTTTTAATAAACCGTCTGAGGGATTGTTGCTTAGTTACAGGTTTAGTAATTTATTTAATTATAACTTACCTTTAAAACATTAGATGTTCCAACCCACCTGGGTCAAGCATAACTCTTATTAGAATAAAATTGACTTCTAATGCTGAAATCTTACGGATAGAGCAGCATTTGTATCAAAAATGACAATTGTACCCCAATTGGTTGGCAAGTTATTTATTATGAATATTAAAGCTTTTACGGCTCGGATAACTATATAAATAATTCATGTTCTTTGGGCTAATGCCGTGTGCCCAAAAAACATGAATTATTTATAAGTTATTTATTGTTTATATTGAAATATTTCAGTAATATTATTCACACAATAAAACACAAAATAATCAATAACTTTTTATCTCCAAGAACTACGAAGTTCTAGTTTTCAACCAAACAATTCAGTTTTGATACATAAAACCCCCATGCGTATCATATGACTAGATACTAAAAAGGTATTTGGGCACATGGCCATCTACACTTTTAAGGGGATGCCCTCATACTTTTCTACATTACTCAAATCATTTGTTCTTTTTTGAAATTCTCAATTTTTGTTTTCCGTAATTGTTGTTTCTTCTTCTTTATTTGTATCACCCAAGTTTGGGGTACATGAAATCAATCACTTTTTTTTAAATTGTTTTGAGCTTTCCTTTTGGCCCAGTATTGCCTCATCCTTCGAGATCTTGTTTCCCTTTCTTCGGCAGAGATGTGGATCGTACGCTTTTGTTTGAGTTTCACTTGGAACCGTTGTTTCTTATCCTTGGTGACGGTTTCGGCTGTTTTGTCCATGAGCATGGTGTCTGTAATTTGTATTTCCACGAGGTCGTTCTTGGTTCCCTTAAACCAAAGATGTTTTGTTTTTATTACGAAAGCGGTCGAAGATCTTTTTGGTTAGTCTAATTGAATTCATTCGGAGGATGTGCCCATAAAAATCAATTCTCCGCTTTCTTATTGTGTCCGAGAAATTTTCAGTCATTTGGTATTTTCGTTCCTGACATGGATTAATTTGTTGTTATGAAATTTGGGGCCTAAGATTGTGCGTGTTATATTTCTTTCCTTGACCTCCAGCCTTTCAAGCGGTGAGAGACAATGTTTCGGCTGCATATAAGGCTTCTGGTTTAATTACCATGTTATAATGTTTTATGTTGGTATTCCAGGAGAAACACTTCTTGTTATAAGTGTTCTTGGTAAATTGGAAGGCCAATTTAACTTTATTTCTCCTACATTCCATTGCCTTCTTCTCTAGCGCATTCCAGCCGATCCATTCCACAAGATATTTATCTATATATATAAAAATGAATTGCTGTTCGTTAGTCTCGCTAAAACGGCTGGACCGATTTGGCTAATTTTGGTCTTGAATTATTTGTGGAAGTCCAGAGAAGGTTTAAAAGGTGAATAAATATGAAAGTTGTAGCGCACGAGTAGATTCAACAAATGAGTGACGGCACGCGAATCGCTTAAACAAAGTCCCGTATGCGTTCATATACCATTCATCCGATTGCGATCAAAAGTTGGTGAGTTGTTGTGCATACGCCAGGAAAAGTTATAGGCATAGTAGATCCAATTTACAATAGATGGCGCGCGAGTAACTTCAACAAAATGGCGTGCGTTTGTTTCAACAAGTCCCACATGCGTTCATATACCATTCACCCCCAATGCGATGAAACTTGGGTGAGATGTTGTGTACACTCAGGGAAGGTTTCTGGCTTCGTAAATCCACTTATCAATAGGTAGCGCATGAGTAGATTCAACAAATGAGCGACGACACGCAAAGCTTTTCAACCAAGTCCCCTATGCGTTCATATACCATTCGTCCGATAGCGATGAAACATGGGTAAGAGGATGTGTACACTCCAGGCAAGGTTTCTGGCTTAGTAAATCCATGTTACAATAGGTAGCGCACGAATGGATTCAACAAATGAGCGACGACGACGCGCGAAGCGTTTCAACAAAGTCCCGTATGCGTTCGTATACTATTCGTCTGATAGCGATGAAACTTGGATGAGATGTTGTGTACACTTCAGGGGAGATTTCTAGCTTAGTAAATCCATTTTACAATGGGTATCGCACAAGTAGATTAAACAAATGAGCGACGACGCGCGAAGTGTTTCGACAAAGACCCGTATGCGTTCATATACAATCGTCCGATAGCGATGAAACTTTGGTGAGTTGTTGTGTACACTCCAGGGAAGGTTTCAGGTTTAGTAAATCCATTTTACAATAGGCAGCGTACGAGTAGATTCAACAAATGAGCAAAGACGCGCGAAGCGTTTCAACAAAGTCCCGTATGCGTTCATATACCATTTGTCCGATAGCAATTAAACTTGGGTGTGATGTTGTGTACACTTCCGGGAAGGTTTCTGGCTTAGTAAATCCACTTTACAATAGGTAGCGCACGAGTAGATTCAACAAATGAGCGACAGCACGTGAATCGTTTCATCAAAGTCCCGTATGCGTTCATATGCCATTCATCCGATTGCGATGAAACTTTAGTGAATTGTGGCATACACCCGAGGAAAGGTTTCTGACTTAATAAATCAATTTTACAATAGGTAGCGCACGAGTAGATTCAACAAATGGGTAACAGTAAGCGTATCGTTTAAACGAAATTCCGTATGCGTTCATATACCATTCATGCGATTGCAGTGACATTTGGTGAAATGTTGTTTCCACTCCCGCGAAGGTTTCTGATTTAGTAAATCCATTTTACAATTGGTGCCGCACGAGTAGATTTAACTAATAACCGACAGCGCGTGAATCGTTTCAACCAAATCCGCTATGCGTTCATATACCATTCATCCGAGTGTGATATAACTTTGGAGAGCTGAGTACTGTGCTGCGAAGGTTTATGAATTAGTAAATCCGTTCTTCAAGTGGTGGCGCACAAGAAGATTCAACAAATGAGTGACGGCGTGAATCGTTTAAACAAAATCCCATATGCGTTCATATGCCATTCAATCGATTGCGATGAAACTTTGATTAGTTATTGTGTACACGCCAGGAAAGGTTTTCGACATAGTAAATCCATTTTACAGTAGGTAGCGTACGAGTATATTCAACAAATGGGTGACGGCGCTCGAATCGTTTCAACATTCCCGTATGCGTTCATATACCATTCATTTCATTGCGATGAAACTTGGATGAGTTGTTGAGCACGCTCGTTTGAATGTTTCTGAGATAGTAAATCAATTTTATAATAGTTTGGAGGTAGTTAACGGAAAAAGAAGAAAATACTGGGAATCCAAAAGCACTTCAACTAACAAAGTCACTACGCCAACACTTTATTTGATTGGCATTGCAACGCATGCCGGGGACAGCTAATTACTGTAATAATTATTTATTTATTTATTTAAGCTGTTTAGACCCATAGGATCGTGTTCTTCCAAAACTCCTTCATCGTTTCGCTATGACGAACTCGACGTTCCTCCATCCATCGTTTCCCCGTTCTCTTTGGTCGATCTTCAGGTGTAACTTCCCAACTGTGGATCTTTTGTGTGAATGTCATTCTACCTTCGATGTCTGTTGGTGTGGTATTGGCACTTCTGAGATCAATTTGGACCTGTGTAACCCAGACTGTTGTCACTTTAAGTTTTCTTAAGTATGTCAGAATTCTTTTTTGTTTATCGGTAGTCATTCAGTCTCATGATGTGGCCGTGAAATCTCAGTCGTCGTTTGCGGAAATCTGTCTCGATGTTGGAGTATCTCTCTGTGATTGTGTGCGATATAATAATAATTATTATTTTTATTATATTTATTTTAGGCATTTCATTTATTAACAAAAACAAATATATACTAAGCAGCCACCAGCTGTCTGGGTCATTCTGTAATAAATAAATTATTCGAACAGATATACTTCCCCTTTTGTTTCTGTTTCCTTTTTGGGGCAGATGACCTCGTAGTTCCTCCCCTTAAAACAACAATAACTAACTAACTAACTCTGTTCCCTTAAGAGGGGCAGATGACCTCGCTGTTTCTCCCCTTAAAGCAACAATAAATAAAGAAGTAGGCTAACTAATGCATGTGATACTTTTGCAGTGAAATGTCACGTCCTTTAGTTCGGATTCCCCGTAAAAATGAAGACCCTTGGCTCATGATCGCGATATTAACGTTCACCAAAGAAAGCGGCATGCGATTGATCCTAAGTCTTATACAAGTGCTTCTCACCCAGCAGGAGGGGAAGGGTTATGAGGGTTTGAGGCTTTGAACGGAAGTTGGCTCTTACGTTTCTCTTTCCAATACAGCCACATTTTTACCGAGTATGTGTCTCTTGCTGAAGAAACCTTGATTTGCAGATGACACTCGAACTTATATTAGCCGATCACGTGTTGGCTGCTGATCTCGTCATCCGCTTTATAAGTAAGAGTGGGTTAGGGCCAGCAATCTTAATTTTCAAGTTTACATTGACTCAAAGACTTGTTCTTTTTTGAAATTCTGAATTTTTGTTTTCCGTAATGTTTGTTTACTATCATTATTACTATAGTCTAATAATAAGTATAGCGGCTTCGGTGGCGTAGTTGGTAGAATGCTGAGCTTCTATGCCCAAGATCGCGGGTTCAAACCCGGCCCATGTTGTCGGATTTTTAACAGCGTTAAAATCCTTCGGTATGCCTTCCTTCGGAGGGGAAGTAAATCCGGCGATCCCATGTCATAGATTTTTGGCATTTAAAAGAACCTTCCTCTAATTAAACTTGTGTGAAGCTAAATTTTCAGGTTATATTTCGTTGAATTGCTCTATGAAAGTTCCAACGTTCACCACAAGGTGTCAGTGACATCTGGTAGCTAAAGATGGAACTACTTAAAATTGAACGGAACTAGTAGCTCACCCAATGGGTGTCCGCATTGAAGCAGCTACAGCCTCTGGTGAGCCGAACATGTCCTCGGGCACTCCCGGCACTAAAAGCCTTACGCTAAAAAATAGTGATTATAATTATATAAATTGCAGCCAATGGCCATAGCAGGGTATTTTAATTGAACGCCCGTGCGCTCCCAGCAAGTTCGATTTCAATTAGTTCCAACTTTGGCTACCACATGCCACTGTCAGTGACACCTAGCGGCGAATGTTGGAACTTAATTGAGCGTTTATAACCAGCCAAATATAACTAGCATATTATTACTATTATACTTATTAGATTTATTAATTATTTTGGTTTACTAATTGTATATAGGTTATGAACATTCCCAAATGGGAATATGATGTTGATTTCCGTTTGATCAGACTAATTATCAATTAATATGATAAAATTGGTCCGGCCAGATTGCCAAGGTAAGGTTTTTGTTTTATGAAAGGGAGCTTGACTTCCGCAGCACATTGGCATCACTCGTGACATCAATACTACTTGTATTTTGTGTCTTGTGATGGCCTTTTCAGTATGTGCTAGCCACGCGTATTGGTGAGGTGTGTCTGTACCAACTGACGAGCCCAACGGCACACTGGGGCGAAACGCTGGCATTTTATGTTTGAGTTGACCGGACCAATTTTATCATCTTAATTGATGATTATTAATTGTAGGCATTTAATAAAATCATTTTGGGCATTGACCCCTATATTTTTTTAATTTATCCAAATTTGTATATTTTTCATCTTTGTTAAGAGGGGGTTGGTTGGTTGGTTCCTCAGTTTATGGGCTGCAACAACGCGGTCATGTAGCCCCGTGTACTTTGGTTGTGTGCAGAATCTGTCTGATAACCGGTGTTAATTGTGATGGCTGTGCTAGTGTGTGTTATCTGTGATTCAGGTAGGACTGCAGACGATTAACATTTTCAAGTAGTTCCTACTTTTGCTACCAAATGCTACCATACACGACACCTAGCTTCAGACGTGACTAATAAATGCCATCACAGTCATCACAGGAGGCGGCTTAGTTGGTAGCATGCTGAGCTTCTATGCCCAAGATTGTGGTTTCAAACCCGGCCGAAGTCGTTGGACTTTTAAGAGCTTTAAGAATCCCTCAGTATGTCTTCCTTCGGAGGTGAAGTAAAGCCGGCGGTCCCATGTCATAGATTTATAGCATGAAAAAGAACCTTCCACTAACTGCACTTGTGTGAAGCCCAAATTTGTAGGTTAAAATTGATAACGCTCTATTAGTTACGACGTTCGCCGCCAGGTGCTGACTGCAATGCCATCTATTAGCCAAGTCCGCAAGCTAGGTGTCGTGGATAGTAGAATTTGGAAGCCAAAGTAGGACCTGCTTGAAATTATTGTCTGCAGTCCTTAGGCTACTTAATTAAAACAGATAACACACACTAAGACAGGCAACACAATTAACACCGGTTATAAGACAGATTCTACACACACCCAAAGTACACGGGGCTACATGACCGCGTTGTCTCAGCCCCTAAACTAATGAACCAACCAACTCCTAGTGACGTGACTAGTTTTTCTTCTACCGGGAATCGAACCTATGATTGCAAGCTGCTTGCCTCCCCCAAAGTGGACCGGGTTTGACTACAAGATCCCTTGCCATCCCCTGAACATTCGCTTGCATGATGGTAATGTTGTTTGCATGTCTACAGCACAGCGCATGATGAATTGCTCTCATTTATACAAATTGGATTACATAATGTGTTGCAGTGAAAAATTGGATCATCTCACTTTCGCCTTTAGTAATTGTACGCAACTCATAAATCAACCATAGTGAAGTACAAATGCGCTAATTGCGTGTGTGTTTTTAATCCGATGAATATCACATACATAATATAGTCTATGTTAATAAAATCAGCGCGTAACCTATTTTAACAAAAGGTAATAGCAGACAATAAAAACAATGATGTTAATAGTGATTTATTTATATCGTATGGCAAAATAAAAGATATATTATAAATACATATATCTTACAATTATTACAGGTCAACATTCAAAACCTGATGTCCAGACTTTTCAGCCAGTCCACTGCCTCTGTAGAGGCGCTATGTAGTTCTTCTCTTTGGGCAGTCCATAACAACGTGCTGGATGGTCTGGGACACATTATCACAGTCGCAGAATGGGTCTTCAGATCTTCCCCAATTGTGAAGCCAGAATTTACACTTGCCATTATTTGTCCTGATTCTGTTTAGAGATGTCCATTCCCTTCTCGGTAAGTTGAAACCAAGAGGAGCTCTACAAGGATGATGGATGAAATCCAGGCGGTCAGGATTTGAAGAGGTCCATTCTTCATGCCAGATCTCATCAGCATAAATATGTGTTTCCAGGAGTTTTCACTTAGCTTCCATGATGGGCTTCTGGACTTTAATTTCTTCAGTTTCTGAGGGTTGCAGTCCTCACGTAAGGGCAGCTGAGGGTTGCTACGACACCTCTGCCATTCTCTTACAAGAGCCAGTTTTCTTCGTTTGTGAGGGTGATGGATGTTAATAATGATGTTAATTAATTTAGGTGCATGCGACATCGTGATCATTTAGTCCCGTGTACTTGGGTGTGTCTGATGGCTGTAGTAGTGTGTGCAATCGTAATTCAGGGGAGGATAGAGAAAGAGGGCCCCGTGGTGTTGGGGTAGCGCACCTGCCCCTCACTCGGAGGCCCCGGGTTCGATTCCCGGCTCCGTCAGGAATGTTAGAAACTGACGTGGGGGCTGGAACGGGGTGCACTCAGCCTCGTGAGGACAATTGAGTAGCTGTCAAACAGTGAGGCAGCGCCCCGGTTACAAAAACCAAGATAAACGGCGGAGGGGAGCCGACGCGCTAACCACGCGTCACCCCAATATCTGCAGGCCAAATGGCTGGGCAGCGGTCGCTTGGTAGGCCTAGGCCCTCATGGGCTGTAGTTCCAGGGTTTAATAATATTATTATTATTATTACCGACAGAAGTGGCTACGCTGGCTAAAGCGCAGCATTAGGTCATGGGGCCAAGCTCTCTGCTGACTCGGTAGACGCGTGGGTTCGAGCCCCAACGTCGGCCGTCCTTGAAATGGTTTTCCGTGGTTTCCCATTTTCAACACCAGGCAAATGCTGGGACGGTACCTTCTGACAGGCCACGGCCGCTTCCTTCCACATCCTTGCCCAGTTTCATTTCACCATCATTCATTTCATCTCTCATTAACTCCTCTCATGAGGTTGGCGTCAGGAAGGGCATCCGGCCGTAAAAACCATCGCCACAAAAACTTCCATCGCATCTCATCCCCGACCCCGTTGGAAAACGGGAATAATAAGGGGTAGACATACAATACAATTATTATTATTATTATCATTGATAAAGAGGCGGCCGTGGCCTTAAGTTAGGAACCGCCCCGGCATTTGCTTGGAGTAGGAATGAGGAAACCACGGAAATCACTTCTAGGATGAACGAGGTGGGAATCGAACACACCTATTATCAGTTTTGAGAGTGAAAGACAAGCAACACAAATTTTGAAAGACCTAGTTAAAATTTGTAAAGTAGATGGTATGAAAATAAATGAGGAAACAACAAAAAGTATGGTCATACTGTACGTGGGAAAAGTGAAAAAAAAAACAACAACAATAAAATTAGAAGATGAAATTGAACAAGTAGATAGTTTTAAATACCTAAGAAGTTGGGTTACACAAGAAATGATAGCACTAAAGAAATGAAAACAAGGATTTCAATAGCAAAAGAAGCCGTCAGTAAGAAAAGAAAATTATTTTGTGGACCAATGAAAGAACTGTAAGCCTAAGGAAGAGATTAGAGAAATGTTTTGTTTGGAGTGTAGCAATGTATGGAGCGGAAACTTGGACGCTTAGGAAAGAAGACGAGAGAAAAATAGAGGCTTTCGAAATTTGTCTATGGAGGAGAATAGAGAGAATAAATTGGAAGGACAAAGTGAGAAATGAGGAAGTATTAAAGAAAGTAGGAAAAGAATGAATTGGATTGGACACTGCATAAGAGGAGATGGTTTAATGAAAAGTGTATTAGAAGGGACTGTCCAAGGGAAATTACGAAGAGGAAGAAGAAGGTTTCAGATCCTGGATGCCATCAAGATTGATAAATCTTTTTTAAAATGTCCTGTATTGAAACAAAAACTGTAGATCCTAACCGAAAACACAATAAAGGAAAAAGGATCGCCCGAATGGGCATTAATTTTTACCATAATCACTTAATGATTTTAATCTTTTGCGGCACGTCGTAATATGGTACCTGGTACACCTTTCGTTGCATAGAATACGAACACAATTGTCTTTCGGACTATGGAAGGATCTGTTGGAGCATATCTTATGATGGAATCCGTAAATGGTGAGTCTCGTTATTATAAGTCTTTGATCTTGATTCTCGTTAGAGCACATTCTGTCCATCATGGCATCAGTGATATAAAAGTCTGGATCTATCTCTCGTCTCTTTACTCTTCTAGACACCAAAAATCAGTAGATGATCTTGTAGCCGGCAAAGGTACTTTCAGTCTGAGGTCTTCGATGAAGAAGATTTCCATTGCTAACTCGTAGACTAATTTTGTGGGAGCCATCTTTCCAACTCTTAGTATATATTTTAAAAATTTCGACTTAACATTCTCTACTGTATTCTTTCAAGATCGCTGAATGTGAGATGATCCAAGCGCGGATTCAAGGGGGGGGGGGGGTCACGGGGGTCATGACCCCCCCCCCCCCAAACGGAGACCATTTTTTTTTTCAACTAAAAAAACGAAAACACAATTACCAGACAAATAAAACTTAACGAATTTTAACTGAAAAACAGGCTTTTTTTTCATTTAATCAATACTGAATTATCTTTATTGGAATTATTATGTTCTGTTACAACTGTACATATTTACAACTTCTAACCTCTTGTATAAAAACTATTAGTTATACAAAAAAATCAACTCGTCTATTTTGTTTAGCAAACCTTGTGATTACCGAATCGATGTTTATAGTGATGTCACGTTGAATGTGCAGCAATGCACGGATAGGAAACTGGGCCTTTTTTCCACCAAAAATATTTGCCGACGTCCAAACTGCAAGCTTGGTTGGCAATTTAAGCTGTGACTTTCTCCCTTTGTCGGTACCAACTCGACTTGCCGAAACTGTTACGTACCTTGATCCTTTTCTCGAAGCTCGATGAAAAAGTCGCAAAACACGCCGTTGCAATTTGTACGAATATTTTTGGTGCGCTAAACGCATCAAATTTCTATCCATGAAGCTTGCAAAAAAATTGGTCTGGTTTTGTACGTTTGGTTATTTTGTGATTGTGTTTTTAGTGATACCATTTTTCTTAACAATTTCGATTCTCTAAACTCCCCCCACCGCCCGCCCCCCCCCCCCCAAGCCAAACTCTAGATCGATTCTCTGACCCCCCCCCCCCCAAACCAAACTCTAGATCCGCGCCTGGATCCTGGATGATCCCATATTATTTCAAGACTATACGTAACAACTGGTGAGATGGTCGTATGGAAAAGGGTCAGAGCTGTAACTAGCGATAACGTTGGTAGATTCTTAATCTTCTAAATCGCTCTGATAGCTGATGCTGACCTCTCTTGTATAAGATGACTGATGAAGGATGTGGCTGAAGTCTGCAGGGTTATGCCCAAGTATTTGAACTTATTCACTACGTTTAATGGTTCGTTGTACAATGTGAACGTGTCTTCAAGCGCAGGTTTACCTCCTTTTCGAAACGTCATTTGAACCATTTTTTGAAGGTTAATATCAAGGTGATTTTCATTGGCCCATTTTTCTAGTTCTAACAATAAACTCTGTAATTCTAATTTGTTTGACCCTTTGATAAATCTTATGAGCTGATGAAACGTGCTGCTGAAGACCGGATAAGGTGGAGAGACCGACCATGAGGAAACCTGCCATTAAGCATATAAACTGATGATGATAATGACAGAGAACCCGGAGCAAAGGGAATCCTGAACGCTGTATTGTTAGTAAATATTGAAAAATAACTTTGCAACACTTAAGGGGTTCGGGCATCCTTGATCATCAACACCGTGTAATTTTGAGTGTGCCATATTAGTCTGATAACCTGTGTCTTATGGTGACTTGGTGATGTGTGTGAAAATGTACAGTAATTGTTAAGCTTAGGATTGGATTTGATGTCCTGACAATTGGAAGAAGGCATCAACCCAGCATTTGCGAACTCACTCTTAGAATGGTCACTTTCAGCGCTGGAATTTGAACCTGGGATCTATGGACTATATATCAGGTTGTCCACAGATGTGCGCGCACACCAACGATGACGGCACGGCGATGGAAACCTGCCGGCCGGTCTCTCCAGGTAACTGTCTGCTCCGGCCGGGAATTTTTAGAAGTGATGATGATAATTGTTGTTTTAAGGGGCCTAACATCTAGGTTATCGACCCCTAATTGTTTGGGGGATAGTGAAAGATGAGATGAGAATGAAAGCTATAACTAATAGGCTACTAACTACAAACTTAACTACTAGAAGAAGAAATGGTAAACAAATAAAGGATAACGCAAATAAAGGACAGGAAGAAAAGAAATTCCCTCAACCCTCGAAGAATGAGGATTGAAGGACTTGGAAGGAAGGAGTGCCATGAAAGGCAGATAGGAAAGGCAGAGAGAGGAGGGCCATGAAAGGCAGATAGGAAAGGGAGAGGGCCCTTCCCAAAGTCAGTGGAAAAAGAGGAAAAAAACGGACCCAGCTCAGGAATCCCTCGGGATCGCCAACTCCCGAACTCACCAGCCATGAGACCCTGAGGGTATAGCAATATCTAGGTTGCACCAGCAGTGGTGGGGCTACTTACACCCTGCCTCGTTGAGGGCCTTGAGCAGAAGGCAGGAGATAACATGAAAAGACAAGGAAGGCTGACCCCTCGCAGAAGGAGGGTATCAGGGAAGATGAGACAAGGGCCAATTAAGGCGGGAAAATGAAAGACTCCCTAGGCCTCGGATACCCTAATACCGTCTGGGTCGGAAACGAACACGAGTTGACCAAGGGAGGTCGACAGGAAAGATAACAGGGAGGAGCCCGACACAAGTAAGTGGAAGCAATGCCGGACTCAGCTGGGGTACCATGGTCGCCAATCCACGTCCCACTAGATGTGAGCCCCTGGGGGGATTAGAAGTAACAGACCCTTCTTCCTATTGTTTGAAATGACTAGAGGGATGTAGGTTGACAACCACGGGACTCCAACTGAGTCCAGTGCTGTTTCCTCTTCTCCATCATCATTCCCTTTGATCTCTTCCGATCCACTCTGTTCTCTTCCTACCCCGACGCAGGGGTGCCGGAATTTTGCCCCGAAGGGGTTCTGTAACGTGGCAATAAATCTACCGACACGGCTCCCTCGCATTTACGCACCCTCAAATAATTCTGACTGCACTAGGATTCGACACTGGGCACAGCAGCCCACGGTAGAGATAGTGGGCAAGGAAGCCAATCTCAGTTGGGTGTTTGTTTGAAATCAGACGGTTATAAGCAGACGAAGTGATATTGCGATACATTCTCTAGAATTTACTTGCATGACACATCCATTCTGCTGCGATGTATAGAGGCACACACACACCTTTCCTGGCCACATTAGCCTCATTATGCAGATGAAAGAGTACAAACGTAATTTCTCTTCTTGCACGACTCCCACGCAGATGTGCAGTTGAATGGCGCGGGTAATGACAATGGACATGATTACGTGAGGGAAATATCCACCGCCAGAGCAATCTGCAGCGCATGCAGGTATGAAAGGCTGCGTTGATCCCAGGGGAAGGGGCGCGAGTTCTCGATAGCGCCTTTTTCTATCTGCCGCATACATACCCGCTAATTGTGAGTCTGGTAAGAAAAGGCAGCCAATGTGTTTTGTAATTTTCAGTGCTTTTTCAAAATAATCTTTAGAATTATACAGAGCAACAAAAACATATTCGAGGTTGGAAATTGTGTGGGAATTTGAAAGGGATGGTTATTTCAAACAAGAGTAATCTCTACCTCTTTTTGGTTTTTAATATTAACAGTCTTGTGTTCTCTGTTTTAATAGCAGACGGTGAATACAAAACTACAACATGAATTGAATGCAATACTTCCGTTTATTGCCCTCCACCAAACATACGTACACCAATACAAAATTACACTGCGATATTAGGGGCAGATGACCTCGTAGTTCCGCCCCTTAAAACAACAATAACTAACAAACTTACACTGTGACATAGCCGCGTGCTCGACCGGGACGAGGAGTTGCACAAGGTCCAGAGATCATAGGTTCGAATCTCAGCGCAGACAACGGCTATCCTATTCCTTGCAAATACAGTAGAACGTCGATAATCCGGATGTCAAAAATTCGGACCCTCAATAATCCGGATTCAATTCCGGTGAAAAAGTTGAAGTGAATACATACAAAATTGTCATTTGCAGCTCTTCAGTCGGTCAACACGATTGTGCCCAATGAATTGGGCGGGGTACAAGATATAAATATGTAGATACACTCCTTGAAAAAATTACATGTATTAGTTAGCCTATATCACAAAAATATCCACTTTGCAATACCGTATTTGTCATACACTATAGAATTTTTATAAATGATAATACATGTTTCGGCTCTTTGAGCCTTCTTCAGTCTAATATCACAAAACAATTCTCACATGTCAATCTAGAACTAATCAGTGTGACATACTCAATAAAATTATTAATACAATTTTGAGATTATCACAATCGTCATTGCACTTAAGAACAAAGAAATAAAATACTTAAAGAATATTAAAATCTGTATAAAATCCATTTGTCTATGATGTGAAACCATCGTCGCGATGAAAATCATCTGTTCCACACGGTGCATTTGTGCTATTAGACTGAAGAAGGCTCAAAGAGCCGAAACATGTATCATCATTTATAAAAATAGTGTAGGACAAATATTGTATAGTAAAGTGGATATTTTTGTAATATAAGGTTGGTGCATAAGTCCGTAGCGTTTTTGTTTTGCTTGTTGGTATTCCGGTGGCTATGGTTTCATTTATCGACTGCCATTCTTGCTTTGTAGTTCAAAGTTTGTTCTTGATTTTACATATTGAAGTTTTGTCATTTGCAGATAGTGAGAGGAGTTGTGGACGCTAGAAAATGGAGTGCCAAGTGGAGAAATTGGAACATTTCCGACATATTGAACCCTTTATCCACAAGCTGTATAAAGGATTCTAATAATTATTCATCATCTTTTGATACATTTCTACAGACAACAGATATGAGAGCCAGACGGTGTTGGGAAGTATTGAGAAATCAGTGACCAAGAGGACACAATGGTTTAAGCTCCTGTGGTATTTTAGGAAGAAGCATATATATTCTTGAGACATAGGACAGGTGCAACTTTTAGCGCGGAAGACGGCTTGGGCACGCACATAGTGGCCTGTTGCTAGGAAGGTTGGCGCCAAGAAGGAAATCGAATGCTACGAAGCAATTGGTCTATCATCATGTTAACCACTCCCTACTGCAGAAATTCTTGTAAAAGCGCGCAAAGACATACAAGAGTCTGGGCCAATAATAGCAAGACGCCTTGTTTTAGCGGCAACTCGGCTTGATAACGCACACTGGTAAATTAACGCGGGAGTTATCTACAGATTAATTCCACGATCGATTCGAGCCGGCTACAGCATAATCGTAACCTCCACACTGCTACGAACTTAATGATACCGATCGCATGCTAGTCTGATAATTATTATGGAATAATTTTTAATAAATCCCCTTCCACAACTACCCTAGTCAGTTTCATTTATAAGGATCCAAGATGCTTCGAGGATCATCACTCATTTTGTACGTCTGAGGACGTAAGAATCATACTCTGCATATTCGCATGTTATTGAACATGGAACAGTTCGTCAAGTTATAAGTGTAACTTCAGTGATTTATTTGTAGTCCCAGCACTATCAGTAGGACCAGTTCATCGAAATAATTCACCAAATAGACTGTCAAGGAATATAGTACTTGATAGGTGAATATAGTATGAATTATATCGTGTGTGTATCTAACAAAACTTTATTTAATTCAGCACGAGATGACGTCTAAGAACGAGAACGGATCTGGGAACCAGCAGGACATTTGCCAGAAGATGTCGATGACCAGATAAACATCTTAAAGGAGATGGCTGCAGACGTTTTTCCTGGCGCTGTTTTAAAGGATTGAGTACAAATGAATTTATTTATTTATTAAATCAGCTATGGTATTATGGGACATATTTTTGTAGATATTTGTTTGCTTGTTTGGTAATGTAGATTATTAGTTTTTGTTTTACTGACACATTAAATATGGGACTAGCCGAGCGTTGCGTAATTTGTAAATATTGTGATTGTATTTGGTTCAACTTTACGGGGCAACGCGGAGCCCGTGCTCGCGTTCGCTTGCATAAATCGCGGTCAAGCATTATTATTCGGAGGTATGACTTATAACAAAAATGGAACTGAATTAATTTTGAGATTAAAAACAAGATGTTCAGTAAAGAACATATAGCCTACTTTCTCCTAAATGCATGGGTATTGTTATAACTCTTTGTCCTTTTCAAGGAGTATGATTGAATGTTGGTTGTAGTAGCTTGAGGAAATACAAAGTGCTATAGCGATATTAAACAAGTATTTGAGGTGCCCTTTGCTAGTGCTACCTCTGTACCAAATTTCGTTCAATTCGGTTTCACCGTGTTTGAATTGATAGGGGGAATCGATTTGCACACATACGTGGCCACCATCTGCAAACTATTGGGCTGATGTTCTTGCAGTTTGGTCAGAATATGTTTCCCACATAAAGATATGGTGTTGCAAAATTTGGTAGAGACTAGATTATTAGGTTGGTCGTAATTATATTTTAGCTTTTAACATTTGGGTGGCCGCGATTACGTTTCCGTCAAGATAGCGGTGATATAAAACAAGACACTGAGGAGCCCTTTGCTAGTGCTACCTCTGTACCAAATTTCGTTCATTCGGTTCCACCGTGTTCGAATTAATAGCGGGAATCAATTTTGACATAAAGATGGCTGCCATCCGCAAACTAATAGGCTAATGACCTATTAGATTGGTCAACTGATGCTCCCTCCATAAGGGTATGTTGTTGCAAAGTTTGGTAGAGATCGGATGGTTATGTTAGTCGTAATTTGATTTAAGCTTTAAACATTTGTGTGGCCGCCATTACGTTTCTTTCAATATGGCGGCGATATTAATCATAACACTGAGATGCCCTTTGCTAGTGCAATCTCTGTACCAAATTTCGTTCCATTCGGTTTCACCGTGTTTGAATTAATAGGGGGAATCGATTCTGACACAAGGATGGCCGCCATCCGCAAACTATTAGGCGAATGACCTATTAGATTGGTCAAACGATGCTCCCTCCATAAAGGTATGTAGTTGCAAAATTTGGTTGAGATCGGATGATTAGGTTAATCGTAATTTGATTTAAGCTTTGAACATTCGTGTGGCCGCCATTACGTTTCAGTCAAGATGGCGGCGATATAAAACATGACACTGAGGTGCCCTTTGCTAGTGCTACCTCTGTACCAAATTTCGTTCCATTCGGTTCCACCGTGTTCGAATTAATAGGGGGAATATATTTTGACATAAAGATGGCCGCCATCCGGAAACTATTAGGCGAATGACCTATTAGATTGGTCAAAGGATGCTCCCTCCATAAAGGTATGTAATTGCAAAATTTGGTAGAGATCGGATGATTAGGTTAATCGTAATTTGATTTAAGCTTTGAACATTCGTGTGGCCGCCAATACGTTTCAGTCAAGATGGCGGCGATATAAAACATGACACTGAGGTGCCCTTCGCTAGTGCTACCTCTGTACCAAATTTCGTTCCATTCGGTTCAACCGTGTTCGAATTAATAGGGGGAATCAATTTTGACATAAAGATGGCCGCCATCCGCAAACTATTAGGATAATTACCTATTAGATTGGTCAAAGAATGCTCCCTCCATAAAGGTATGTTGTTGCAAAGTTTGGTAGAGATCGGATGGTTATGCTAGTCGTAATTTAACTTAAGCTTTGAACATTTGTGTGGCCGCCATCACGTTTCTGTCAATATGGCGGCGATATAAAACATGACACTGAGATGCCCTTTGCTAGTGCAATCTCTGTACCAAATTTCGTTCCATTCGGTTTCACCGTGTTTGAATTAATAGGGGGAATCGATTCTGACACAAGGATGGCCGCCATCCGCAAACTATTAGGCGAATGACCTATTAGATTGGTCAAACGATGCTCCCTCCATAAAGGTATGTAGTTGTAAAATTTGGTAGAGATCGGATGATTAGGTTAATCGTAATTTGATTTAAGCTTTGAACATTCGTGTGGCCGCCGTTACGTTTCAGTCAAGATGGCGGCGATATAAAACATGACACTGAGGTGCCCTTTGCTAGTGCTACCTCTGTACCAAATTTCGTTCCATTCGGTTCCACCGTGTTCGAATTAATAGGGGGAATATATTTTGACATAAAGATGGCCGCCATCCGGAAACTATTAGGCGAATGACCTATTAGATTGGTCAAAGGATGCTCCCTCCATAAAGGTATGTAATTGAAAAATTTGGTAGAGATCGGATGATTAGGTTAATCGTAATTTGATTTAAGCTTTGAACATTCGTGTGGCCGCCAATACGTTTCAGTCAAGATGGCGGCGATATAAAACATGACACTGAGGTGCCCTTCGCTAGTGCTACCTCTGTACCAAATTTCGTTCCATTCGGTTCAACCGTGTTCGAATTAATAGGGGGAATCAATTTTGACATAAAGATGGCCGCCATCCGCAAACTATTAGGCTAATTACCTATTAGATTGGTCAAAGGATGCTCCCTCCATAAAGGTATGTTGTTGCAAAGTTTGGTAGAGATCGGATGGTTATGTTAGTCGTAATTTAACTTAAGCTTTGAACATTTGTGTGGCCGCCATCACGTTTCTGTCAATATGGCGGCGATATAAAACATGACACTGAGATGCCCTTTGCTAGTGCTACCTCTGTACCAAATTTCGTTCCATTCGGTTTCACCGTGTTTGAATTAGTAGGGGGATTTCATTTTCACACAAAGATGGCCGCCATCCGCAAACTATTAGGCTAATGACCTATTCATTTGGTCAAATGATGCTTCCTTTATAAGGGTATGTTGTTGCAAAATTTGGTAGAGATCGGATGATTAGGTTAATCGTAATTTGATTTAAGCTTTGAACATTTGTGTGGCCGCCATTACGTTTCCATCAAGATGGCGGCGATATAAAACATGACACTGAGGTGCCTTTTGTTAGTACTACCTCTGTACCAAATTTCGTTCCATTCGGTTGCACCGTGTTCGAATTAATAGGGGGAATCAATTTTCACACAAAGATGGCCGCCATCCGCAAACTATTAGGCTGATGACCTATTGGTTTGGTCGAAGGATGCTCCCCCATAAAGGTATGTTGTTGCAAAATTTGGTAGAGATCGGATGATTAGGTAAGTCGTAATTTGATTTAAGCTTTGAACATTTGTGTGGCCGCCATTACGTTTCCGTCAAGATAGCGGCGATATAAAACATGACGCTGAGGTGTCCTTTGCTAGTGCTACCTTTGTACCAAATTTCGTTCAATTCGCATTCACCGTGTTCGAATTGATAGGGGGGGGGGCAGACATTCAGAGTACACACACTCACACACACACAGACACACACAGACACACACACAGACTCACACACACACATACACACACACAGACAGACACTCTTTTTTCGCCCTGTGTTGATCTCATAAGTCTACTTTCTTTTTTTGCAAAAATCGAAAGTAGGCTAATAGAATTTGGAGGGTAAGATTATTTGTAAGTAGAATTTTATGACGGATCAGGATTATTTTGATAGTTGCTTTCCAGCAGTTTGAACGGGATGGCACTTTGCACCCGAGTTTTTGTTATGTATTTTTGTTAATGTGTCAATGGACGCAGTAGTGTTGATCTGTTTTGAGCCGACCCAGTGTGTGAGTATGAGAGTCAGTCCAAGCTTTTGGTTCGTTGTGTGATTTTTATAATGAGCTAGCGAGAATACATCATGGTGATTATTCTGTCTTGCTCCACATTAGCCCGGTTCATGACTTCGCGAAGCTGAACTTGTGGTATATATTTGTATTTCTTGCCATCCAGGGGATGGGTGAGATATGTTGACGTTTCCAGAAGGAAACTGCACCTAGCTTGCGGGGCTGAGAGAGATTTTGAGGCAGTGTTGACTCATACAAGAAAGGCGCGCTCAAATCAGATAACGTGACTTGTCATTAGTAACAGGCTTGCTTCCTGTACTGCAATTTAAGATGTTGTTTAAAATTCACAACACCTGATCGGTTATAATGAGTATTGATTGATTAAATGGGTGCTGTCCATAGTTGTAAGGGAGCTTCCGAAATTAGTGTTTGTCTGGCGTTTTATAAAAATGTAAACATAGTTTTTCAGCCGTTAGGCTTGTATTTTGTTGTTGGTTCAATTTTGGGTGTGTTTATTTCTACGCGCTCTTGACCCGTGTCAAGTTAGGGTGCGCGAAGCTATGTTCCCAAGTTATGATGAGTGTGTTTTTTTGGCCGATTTCTGGCATGCTTTTTTTGTGTTCATTATGTGCTCCGGCAGTAAGCCTCCATGGCTAAGGCGGCAGCACGCCGGCCTCTCACCGCTGGGTCCGTGGTTCAAATCCCGGTCACTCCATGTGAGATCTGTGCTGGACAAAACGGAGGCAGACAGGTTTTTCTCCGGGTACTCCGGTTTTCCCTGTCAAAATTTCATTCCAGCAACACTCTCCACTATCATTTCATTTCATCTGTCATTCATCTAATCATTGCCCCAGAGGAGTGCGTCAGGCCTCGGCAGCCGGCACAGTTCATATCCTCGCCGCTAGATGGGGGGCTTCATTCATTCCATTCCTGACCCGGTCGGAGACTGGAAGCAGGCTGTGGATTTTCATTTTCATGTGCTCCGGCACCAGTTAGGATCTCAGGGAGATTCTTCATTCTGTTTATATTATTAGATCTTGCATGTGTCAGTAGTAATTATAGTGTATTAGTTAAGGGTGGGTCTCATAGCCGTAGTGTGATTTAAAAGATGCAACTCCGTAAGCAACATGACTGTTTCAGTTGTAAACGGACTCGCATCAGTACTCAGTTTCTTATTAACGAGCAGTACACCACACATTATATAACTTCTTGACCAGAAAAAAATGGACTTGTATCCATATGTTGTGACGAGTGAGTTCTTACCGCTCAAATGCTTATGTTACGATTTTATCATTTATGTGAAGCTGCATTCACATTGTCTTGTTGTGACGAGCGAGTTCCTACCGCTCAGTGTTATTATTATTATTTATTAAGGGGGTGAAAGTCAGGGAGGATTTCTTTTTATTTATTATTATTATTATGTACATACCTTTCAGTCATTAAATTTCTTTTATTCTACTTGTTATTCATTTTATTTCTAGTATAGCCTCTGTCATGAACCTTTCTATTCATTAGAGCATGTCGTTTTAAGCGAACTTTGCTGTGTAACGCAGTCAGGACTGAACACGACCCCGTAGATGAATCTTGAGAAAACCATGCTTTATTGAAGGGTGCAATATTCTTCTCTTTGAGTTCAATAGAGGGACGAAAACAGCGGAGGCGGCCAGAAACATTTGCGCCGTGTATGGGGACAATGCTATTGGAGAGAGCACGGCAAGAAAGTGGTTTTCTCATTTTAAGGTGGGTCGTTTTGACCTTAGTGACTCCCCTCGTTCAGGAAGGCCGTCACAATTTGATGACCATCGTTTAAACGCATTAAATCACAATGATCCACGTCAATGTACACGAGAACTGGCAAATGTGATGAACTGTGATCATTCCAGAATTGTGCGACATTTGCATTCAATGGGTAAGGTTCAAAAATCCGGTGAATGGGTACCGCATGCTCTAAGCCAAAATCACAAAAATCAGCGGGTGGCCATATGCGCATCTCTGCTTGCTCGTTATCGATTGGCTCGTAAACAACATCGACCATTCTTATCCTATATCTTTACTGGTGATGAGAAATTGTGTCTTTACGCTAACATAAGGAGAAGAAAGGAATGGTTAAGCCCAAACAAACAAGCAACTCCCCGTACAAAGACCTGCGCGCATCCACAAAAAGTAATGTTATGCATCTGGTGGAACACCGACGGTGTGCTGTACTACGAATTGCTTCCCCGAGGTATAACCATCACTGCTGACATTTATTGCCAACAACTGAGACGGCTTGCAGATGCAATCCAAGAAAAACAACCAGCACGACTGCATGAAGTGATGCTCCTCCATGATAACGCCCGCCCGCACTCTGCTAACCTGACAAAAAGCATTAAACAGGAGTTGGGCTGGGAAATCATTCCGCAAGCACCTTATTCGCCCAATCTCACGTCTTCAGATTCTCACCTTCTCCGCTCTCAATCGAACAACCTTCAAGGAACTTCCTTTCCGGATGAAGATGTGCTCCGAACATGGCTTGACGAATTCTTCAACTCAAAATCACGTGATTTCTACAGGCGCGGAATCGAAAAATTACCACAGCGTTGGCAGACTGTTGTAGATAGTGAAGGAGAATATGTTACTGATGATTCACTTCTCTTTTATGTGTACCCGATGTGTTTAACGAACTTATGAACTTGATGTGGATAAACTTATGGAAAACACTACGGACTTACGCACCAACCCAATATTATAATAAATACGGGAAAAGATAGAAATATGACTAAAGTCATATACACACATCAAAAAAAGTTTTGCATCACCTCGGTTCCAAGAGTTCCGGAACCTTTAAATACAAAGGGATTAGAGATCAACACAAACAACATTTCAGCTCGTTTTATTGCTCATGAGACCCACACATTGCATGTTGTACCATCATACAGCTAGACTTTCAGCATTTGTGGTCCAGATTGCAGTACACACCACTGCCTCTAATACCCAGTAGCACGTCCTCTTGCATTGATGCATGCCTGTATTCGTCGTGGCATACTATCCACAAGTTCATCAAGACACTGTTGGTCCAAATTGTCCCACTCCTCAACGACAATTAGGCGTAAATCTCTCAGAGTGGTTGGTGGGTCAAGACGTCCATAAACAGCCCTTTTCAACATATCCCAGGCATGTTCGATAGGGTTCATGTCTGGCGAACATGCTGGCCACTGTAGTCGAGCGATATCGTTATCTTGAAGGAACGCATTCACAAGATGTGCACGATGAGGTCGAGAATTGTCGTCCATGAAGACAAATGCCTCTCCAATATTCTGCCGATATGGTTGCACTATGGGTCGGAGGATGTCATTCAGGTATCGTAAAGCCGTTTCGGAGCCTTCCATGACCACCAGTGGCGTACGTCGGCCCCACATAATGCCACCCCAAAACATCAGGGAACCACCACCTTGCTGCACTCGCTGGACAGTGTGTCTAAGACGTTCAGCCTGACCAGGGTGCCTCCAAACACGTCTCCGACGATTGTCTGGTTGAAGGCATATGCGACACTCATCGGTGAAGAGAACGTGATGCCAATTCCGTGGGGTCCATTCAGCATGTTGTTGGGCCCATCTGTACCGCGCTGCATGGTGTCGGGGTTGCAAAGCTGGACCTCGCCATGGACGTCGGGAGTGAAGTTGCGCATCATGCAGCCTATTGCGCACAGTTTGAGTTGAAACACGACGTCCTGTGGCTGAACGAAACGCATTATTCAACATGGTGGCATTGCTGTCAGGGTTCCTCCGAGCGGCAATCCGTAAGTAGCGGTCATCCACTACAGTAGTAGCCCTTGGGCGGCCTGAGCGAGGCCTGTCATCGACAGTTCCTGTATCTCTGTACCTCCTCCATGTCCGAACAACATCGCTTTGGTTCACTCTGAGACGCCTGGAAACTTCCCTTGTTGAGAGCCCTTCTTGACACAAAGTAACAATGCGGACGCGATCGAACTGCGGTATTGACCTTCTAGGCATGGTAGAACTACAGACAACATGAGCAGCGTACCTTCGTCCTGGTGGAATGACTGGAACTGATCGGCTGTCGTACCCCCTCCGTCTAATAGGCCCTGCTCATGCATGGTTGTTTACATCTTTGAGCAGTTTTAGTGACATCTATGAACAGTCAAAGGGACTGTATCTTGGATACAATATACACAGTCAACGTCTATATGCCGGAGATCTGGGAACCGAGGTGATGCAAAACTTTTTTTGATGTGTGTATTTAAATGTATTAGTTAATTATCAAAATTAAATGGGGAAATTTAGGATTAAGCTACTTGTTTCGACGCTCAAGTGGCCATCGTGAGATCCTGATCTCTGTGTTAAGGTTTAAATTTACAGTAATATAATTACACTACTATTGTAGCAGCATGTCTCTGGTGTTGTTTTAATACGATTCACAATTTGAATCTCGTTATACGTTAGGTTTGTTTTGTCTTAAAGGTTTTATGAATTACGAGAGTAAAAGTGTGTATGTACGAGTATTCAATAGTGTCGTCCAGTTACAAAACTCGTTTAATCCACATGTGGATAAGGATCATGTAAAATTATTTATTTTATTTTACTTTATTATATTTTGTTTTATTTTTTTGTTTTTTTACTTTTGGCCTATTTCGTTTTATTTTGTTTTTGTTTTTATTTTGTTTTATTTTGATTTTCCAGGAAACAAACATAAAAACAAAAACAAAAAGACGAAGCATAAAGAAAAATTCAAACACAAAAGCTAAAGCAGAAAAAAAAAGAAACACAAAGCAAAAAGCAACATTCAAAAACAGAATATGCAGAAAACAACCACAAAACAAAAACAAAAAAGACGAAGCAAAAGGAAATTTTCAAAAACAAAAGCAAAAGCAGAAAACAAAATACAAGAAACTTAAAACAATTACCCCATGGGTATCTGCATAGAAGCAGCTACAAATTCTGACGAGCCGAACATGTCCTCGGGCACTCCCGGAAATAAAAGCCATACGCCAAAAAATAAAAATCAAAAAAAATAAAAATAGTGAATTATTAACGGTTTTAACAAGTTTTCATTATGTTATGAACTCAAACGACCTTTTTATTGGTTCTTTTCGAAAATCCGGACAGAGTCCGGTCACAATTAATCCAGATTATCGACGCTCTGCTGTAAGTAAGTTTACAATAAAACCAACGCCAACTCCATCATTTCCTCAAAGCGCAAGGAGACGGGAAGGCAGCGGGCCATATTAATTCCTGTCTGCAATGTGCTGCGTGCTCCTTGCTGATGCAATATCCAGGCTAATCTTCCTCAACAATCAACCCACATGATAGCCAATGGGGCAAGAGCCAATAATTGCTTGACCAGCGGTCACTCCGAGGGGAATCGAGTGTAATCATATCGATAATCCGCGTCTCGATAGGACCATTGGGTCCGACCAATCTTGCGCTCGCCCGCTATTCAGTGCCCGGCTTTCATAGATTGATTCCAATTTCATGAAATGAGAGACCAGCAGATGTGAGCTGGGCTGGTAAGCACAGGTGGAGTCTACGGCTTCCAGTGGTCATTCAAGACACCACAAGTGACTTCGGTCTACGAAGTTTTCCACAGCTTTGTAAACTCGCCACTAGGTAGTGGAGAGTGGGTTACTCAAAAAACTTGTTCTTTTTGAATATCAGATCTTTTTCTTGTTTTCCGTTAATTTTTGGTTGGTTGGTTGGTTGATTGGTTCCTTAGTTTAGGGGCTGCGACAACGCGGTCATGTAGCGCCGTGTACTTTGGGTGTGTGTAGAATCTGTCTGATAACCGGTAATAATTGTGATGGCTGTATTAGTGTGAGTTATCTGTTTTTAATTCAAGTAAGGTCTACAGACGATAATTTCAAGTAGTTGCTAATTTTGCTACCAAATGCTACCGTCCATGACACCTATGTGAATTACATGCCATCACATCTAGCACCTGTCGACGAACGTTGAAACTTAAGAGCATTAATCAAATCTAACCTACAAATTTAGCTTCACATAATTGACGTTAGTGGAAGTTTCTTGTAGATGTCATAAATTTATGACATGGGCCCGACAGCTTTACTTCCCCTCCTAAGGAAGGCAAACTGAGGGATTTTAATGCTCTTAAAAAGTCCGATGACTTCGGCCTGGTTTCAATCCGCGACCTTTCACATAAATATATTATACTAAGACTTCTTTCCTATTTAGGCGTTCACTTTTAAATTTTGAATATTTCTAAGTTTGTTTAATTTGATCTGTGTTAAAAAAGGCAGATGACCTCGCTGATCCACCCCCCTCTCTCTCTCTCTCTCTTAAGTTAACACCTCTTGGGCTAGTTTGCAGCAACTCGCTAATTTCTTTATTCTCCGCCATCCTCTTCAATTCCTTTTTATGATTTTGTGTTACGTTTCTGTCATTATCTCTGTGGTGTATGCAAGTGGTGATCTTCCTCTTGCGTTTTTCCCTTCTAAATTCCCTTCGATGACTCTTGCTAGCAGGGTTCCACCCCTTAAATCAACAATAACTAACTAATGTACTCTTATGATTGGAAAATGGAGGACAGTCTTGACCTCTAAATTACACCAGCACGATATTCCTTGAAGAATAAAGTACTCACTAACATTGAAAACCATAGTAAGAAGCCAAAGTGTGCACATCCATTATCGAGAAAAGCCAGTGAGTTTCAGTGAAACAGCAATAAATATAAAATAGAGATTCGATCATTCCGTCTCGTGGCTGCACTCCACGGTCCGTGCTACTAGATGTGCTGAGTGATTTGCAGCCACCTCAAACATCTGTGGATTTAATTACTCTTTCTATGAAACGATAAAACTATTTTTAGCCTACTTTCGATTTTTGCAAAAATTGAAAGTAGACTTATGAGATCCACACTGGACCAAAGATTGTGTGTCTGTCTGTGTGTGTGTGTGTGTGTGCGTGTGTGAGTGTGTGTACTCTGAATGTCTGCCCCCCCCCTATCAATTCGAACACGGTGAAAACGAATTGAACTAAATTTGGTACAGAGGTAGAACTAGCAAAGGGCACCTGAGTGTCATGCTTTATATCGCCGCCATCTTGACGGAAACGTAATTGCGGCCACCCAAATTTTCAAAGCTTAAATCAAATTACGACTAACCTAATTATCCGATCTCTACCAAAATTTGCAACATAATACATTTATGTACGAGGAATCCTTTGACAAACTAAAAGGTCATCAGCCCAATACTTAGCGGATGGCGGCCATGTATGTGAGCAAATCGATTCCCCCTATCTTTTCAAACACGGTGAAACCGAATTGAACATAATTTGGTACAGAGGTAGCAGTAGTAAAGAGCACCTCAGTGTCATGTTTTATATCGCCACCTTCTTGACGGAAACGTAATGGCGGCCACCCAAATGTTCAAAGCTTAAATCAAATTAAGACTAACCTAATCATCCGATCTCTACCAAAATTTGCAACATTATACCTTTATGAACGAGGAATCTTTTGACTAAACTACAAGGTCATCAGCCCAATAGTTTGCAGATGGCGGCCACGTATGTGTGCAAATCGATTCCCCATATCAATTCAAACACGGTGAAACAGAATTCAATGAACTTTTTTTACAGAGGCCGCACTAGCAAAGGGCACCTCATATTCATGTTTAATATCCGTATAGCACGTTGTATTTCAACAAGCTACTACAACCAACATTTAATTATACTCCTTGCAAAGGACAAAGAGTTATAACAATACCCATGCATTTAGGAAAAAGTACTCTATATGTTCTTTACTGATCATCTTGTTTGAGTTTGCTCACTATAGGAGTGAAAATATATACCGCTTAATTAGTTAATAATATGGAATTGAGGGAAATTCATTTTCTAGCTGAAGGTTTAACACCCACTTAAAAAAATGGAATGACCAACAATTCCAATAAAATACGTTCCAATGATGTGATGTGGATGTTATTGGTTATTGGTTATCCCAAACTCGCAGTATATTGACCTCTCTACAGCTTGGGATATTTATTTCAACGATAACATTCCACAGCCTCTTCACAATTTTACATGATTATACCCATTCTGACAACTTCAATCTTAACCTAATTTCATTTTTTGTTGATACAAAATCCACATCACTGTTCCTTCTTCAAGCTGGTTTTATATCAAGATTTATTTCTTTAGTATTTAACATATTTTTTGTAACATATCTGGTTTATTAAATGTTAGTGTATGTATTTTTAGCTTTTAGACGATTAATTTTTTAGAAATAGTTTTGAGATCGACCTTCTTTTATGGCAATTCTTTTCATGTACTGTAAGTCTTGCTTCTCTATTCATTCATATTTGCGCTGAGGAAGGCCACAATGTGTACAATAACAAGTAGAAATTAATATTGACTTAGGGTTGTTAATCTTCAGAACTTATTATACTCCGTCAATAAGGAACAGGGATAACATGCTCATTTTCATGTCACATTAATTCCAACTAGCATTATCCGTCGCGTCTTCGCCCGCGAATATTCTAGTTGTGAAGAGTATACTTAGCAAAATCTCAATCATGAATGCCATGACTGATTTATCCTTGGTATGAATAATCAGACTTTATCAATTCAGCTACTGGTGCAGTGGTTAGGGGTTTGTCATTCCTTCATAGGTATATCAGAGCGAAGTTAGTTTTCTGGGAATATCACAGACACTGTTAATTTAAGGGCCTTTAAATGTGGTTTTCGGAGACCCTTTATAGTCGGGTGAAAAAGACCTTTCGTACCACACTCACACGTGAAAATTGCGTGAAAAAATTCTAGAGTGCCTCTTGACCCCTTAAGCGCATTATACTGTATGTATTGATGAATTTTACAGCTTAATTTGGTTTAGTGATAACCTTATAACCGTCTGGAAACTTTCACAGTAATGTAATAATTGGAATTGCATTGCGTCTTACAGAAATAGATGGACCTGTGATATTCTGTTACCATGGTTACCGCGTTGCATTCTTTCATTATTTCATTGTAAATATACATGTTTTAAGGTATTGATTTAATTGTGAAGCATTTAAGAGTAAGTGAGTGCGTTTCGGTTACGCATTGGGTTATGCTGAACCTGTAGGTACCCCATATGTGTAGGTTGGTGTTAATGGGGCCTTATTTTCGGTACAAAACTGGAATGGGACCTTAGCAGAATAATATAGGGAGGGATAAACATAGAAGATATGAGGGAAACGGTGGAGATCAGCACAAAGCAAAGCCCAAATTTTGAAAAATGAATAGAAATAGTTACGATTTCAATTTTGAAAATTTTAAACTTTGCTTCTAATAGCAAGATGTATGTGTTTCCTTGCAACTGTTTATTATTGCTATGTAAGATCTATGACAACCACAGTTATAATATTAAAACCGTTATTGTTTTGGTTCCTTAAGCAGCATGTCCCCCTTAATAACGACATGTACATGAACGTTCTTACTTCATGGGAATATAGTCTAAACTCAGTGGTTTAAAGTCACGGAAGGTGTCGTCCCATTAGAAAATGTGCCGTGTAGGATTCCTAAGCATTGCGGCTAGCTGCAGCGGAGCAGAGCAGTCTGTTACTGACACGTGTGAGGTGAAGTTGGCAACACGTCACGAGTTAACCGACTTAACGTGGGATGATCGTCGGCGCATGGTGCATGGGTCGTAGTATTTCGTGAATTACACGTGAATTCGGGTTTCTAAGGGTAACGGTGTCAAGGGCGGATCTTCAATATCACAGAGATAATGGTACCATCCACGTAAACCACCGCACGGGACGACCACAGGTGTTTAACAGACGGACATTGTAATGGGTTAGTGAGAACTTAATCTTGCCTCACTAGTTGGGCGTTATTTGTAATGGGTTATGTTACATAGAATAATGTTAATATGCACAGCTAATTATTTAAATAGTCGCCCAATTTGGGTGATCAATATGGAACATTTAATTGTGTATTAATTTAATAGTGTATCTGTATTGTTGTCAGCATCACTAAAAAATACATAATGTGTAGTATTATGTGTTGCCAGGGCGCCAGACCATTCATATATAATGATCAAAATAATATATTAATCCTCGGTTAAACAGAGGTAGAGCATCGAAATTCCTATCTCCAGCCGTAGTGAAACTTACGTAATCTAACCTTTCGATAGTTAGTTCAGGAGTGTGGTGTTGCCTCATAGTAATTTCTAGCTACTAAAGGAAACCAGTCAAACATTTGAATTTAAAAATGAATTTAATATATAAAATCAACAAGTGCAAAAAGAATAAAATACTAAAGATAATAATAATAAATTAAATTAAAGAATCTACTGAATTTACTTGTATTATGGGTCTTGATTGGAAATTGGAGTATACTGAGTTAATTGAATAAAATATAGATTGAATTTAATAAGCATGAGAGCCTTCTGATTTGACTGGAGTAAAACTGTTTAAATCGCTCACCGCATTGAAGATCATTGTAGTTGGATTGTTGCGTAGAGAGTTCCTGATGGCCCTGATCTTCCTCAACGTAATGAATTTATATGTGGATGACGGAATAAATTCCAAAAATCATCCCTGTGCCAATGTTTGATGAGACTGATTGTCTTATCAAATTCATATACTTAAATAGTTAACTGTATTATTTAGCACGCGTTATAAATGAATGTTAATTTCCCAGTCCATCTCGCTACACGTTCCTCTCTTCTGCTCCACACAGCACCATTCCGTCTTCTCTCAGCAATTCAATAATAATAATCCATTTGGGCAGCCGTCATATTTATAACGTTCCCAGGCACGCGCCCACCCCCACTTCTGAAGTCACTAGGCAATTTGCACGCCTTTCACATATCAATAATGACAATACTTCTTTGTAGCATTTCTCGGGAGGTCCAGCCCACCTTTTGTATAAAGTTGCAAAGGACTCATTCATCGGCCCAGCATTGTTAGTGGCAAGTCTTCATAGAATCCATTCTTAGTATGATTTGTATACTGGTAGAATACTTGATGTGAAAGACATAAGTGTCTTTTTATGTCATTTCCAAGAAGCCGTGGATAAGCCGGCCTACCGCGAATACCCTCTTCTTCTCTTGTTCGTATTTTCTTCAGAAATAATATTCAGTCAAGCGTCTAACTTATTTCAAATATAATGTGTATCGCTCCAAGTCCTTTCAATTGCCATAATATTCTACATTACCGCATAATAATAGATATAAACATATTAGTTAACATAATAACTAATAAAAGGTAAAATATAAACTTAAAAAATATTGATAATAATAATAATAATAATAATAAAATATACAAAATTATTTCATTCTGGTCACAAATTGGGACCATCACAACATCACGTTGCCTCAGCAGGACCATACGGGGCGATCGAAGTGCTACTGTGAGTCAGATCACCGCCCGATTGTATATTGGGAGTCAGGAACCCATTTCTACCAGGGCTGTAAGGAGGTCCCTGCACCCAACATTTTATCTTCCCATGACTTTTATCCACAAAGTATGAGCCGTTTACATGAGAATTTCATATATTTTCGCAACTTGCCTAAATGTTTTCATACTGAGGAATTTGCCTTCGTATTTCTCACATAGATCCATTTTCTATTGCCTGGGCCTATATTGGTAAATTTACTTCAAGCGGCTTCGGTGGCGTAGTTGATAGCATGCTGAGCTCCTATGCCCAAGGTCGTGGGTTCAAACCTGGCCGAAGTCGCCGGATTTTTAAGAGCGTTAAAATGCCTCAGCATGCCTTTCTTCGGAGGGGAAGTAAAGCCGGCAGGGCCATGTCATAGATTTAGGGCATGTAAAAGAACCTTCCACTAATTAAACTTGTGTGAAGCTAAATATTATTATAGGTTAGATGTGACTAGCGCTCTTAGGTTCCAACGTTCCTTGCCAATAGCCGACTAAGGTGGCATCTAGTAACCAAGTTCAGAACTAGTTGTTGACGGTGGCGTTTGGTATCAAAAGTAGGAACTATAGTAATTGAAATTATCGTCTGCGGTCCTTGCTTAAATTAAAAACAGATGACACACACTAATACAGCCATCACAATTAACACCGGTTATCATACAGAGTTTCTACACACACCCAAAGTACACGGGGTTACATGACCGCGTTGTCGTAGCCCCTAAACTGAGGAACCAACCAACCGACATTACTTCAGTTTTTCTGCCACATTACGTAAAGTTAAACCGGACATGGAACTTTTGCGGACGATCGCTTGGTTCTATCTGCTCGCATGCATGATTCATTGCGCGGTGAGAGGCCATTGCCATTGAGCGCGAGTGCATGTAATAAGATTTGATTGGTGATTCTGTTTGTGCGTGTGATCCAGCCTGAGAGCCTCTCATCCCTTCAAGACGCCGGGGCAATCAATTTTTCAGCAGTGCGTAGCGAGAACGAAAGAGAAAAGTCCACAGCTTAGAAATGAAAAGCCACGTTGGGAACGTCAAACGCAAAACAACTCAATTTCACTGAAAAAGCAATGCATTTTGCTGTATTATTATCATATAACATTTAATAATGTACGTTGGGTGTGTAATTGATTCATCATGCGTGTTAGAACTTCTTTAGAACAATGTTTCCTCTTTTCTTCCCAACATCTCTTCGCTGAACTCCCTTCTGTCCATCCTGTATTCTTCCCTGTGGGTTTCTCGGCACATTTGTGTATGTTTATTAGGTTTCTAAATATTTTTATATTGTCTATGATTTATTCCTTGATAATTAATAATTAAGTGATCTTTGAAAGGCGGCAAAAATCACGACACGCATGCCATACGTTGTTGGCATGATAAAGAACCCATTTGAAGTCAGTAGGCCGTGTTCATAATGGCAAAATTAATCTCATAATTTTCCGCCAACACAAATGTTCCTTCTTTCTCTACTCGAAAGTGCTACTGTCGAGGAGCTTAGATATCTAATCTCCTTGACTTTCATAGCGCTCCAAGGAACAACAAAATTCGACATGAACACTGCGCTCTGGGCGTCAAATAACAAAGCTTGCACCCGACACCCGAGGTCATATGATATTATTATTATTATTATTATTATTATTAAAAGCCTCCGTGGCTTAGGCGGCAGCACGCCGGCCTCTCACCGCTGGGTCCGTGGTTCAAATCCCGGTCACTCCATGTGAGATCTGTGCTGGACAAAACGGAGGCAGACAGGTTTTTCTCCGGGTACTCCGGTTTTCCCTGTCAATATTTCATTCCAGCAACACTCTCCACTATCATTTCATTTCATCTGTCATTCATTTAATCATTGCCCCAGAGGAGTGCGTCAGGCCTCGGCAGCCGGCACAGTTCATATCCTCGCCGCTAGATGGGGGCTTCATTCATTCCATTCCTGACCCGGTCGGAGACTGGAAGCAGGCTGTGGATTTTCATTTCATTATTATTATTATTATTATTATTGTGTGTTTGATTCTTCAGTCTCTTGACTGGTTTGATGCAGTACTCCATGCCTCCCTGTCCTGAGCTAATCATTTCATCTCTACATAGCTAACACACCTTACATCCGAGGGAATCTGTTTAACATATTATTCTAACCTTGGTCTACCCCTACAGTTCTTGTCCTCGAACCTTTCCTTCCAGGGCCTAACTAAGTTTACACTGCAGTTGTTGGTGCCGAAGGAAGACAATATCTGTGTTTATGGTATTTTATTTCTTCAAGATGTTTTAATACTTATAATCATCCGTCATCCCTAACAACCACAGTGAATATAAACAGAAATATCGTCTGATGAAGGGGAGATTGATCCCAGAAACGTGTAACATTTGAATATAATAAAATTTTCATATTTGAATTGATTAGGCTGGGATCCAATTATCTTACAGTGTAGATTAACCAAAAATGCAACTACGTATTAAAAACTTCATTTTTAGGCAACCATGGCAATTAGAAACTTAAAACTTTCAAAGGTTTTAGGTAGATTTCATTAGAAAGCTAACTATTGCAATGGGTCCCATGTTTCGACTTCCGGAAAATTTCGACATATCTTCGCGATTCACGTCCCCCAGACCCCAAAACCACCGTCAGTTCAAAAGTTTATATATAATTTATGTATATATATATATATATATATATATATATATATATATATATATATATCAGTTTCTTGTGGACACGATAACTGCCGTAATTTTGCACCAATTACTTTGAATTTTTTACCGAAGATGTATACCTATAAAATCTCGGTCGAGTTCGTTACTGGGCTAAATCGGTCGAAGGGGGTGAAAATGGGGGGCTTTTTTTCGAAAAAGTGAAATATTGCTATAACTCTCTTAATATGTGAAATATCGAATCCGTTCAACGTTCATATTATGTGTCGGATAAAGACCAGAAATTTATGTTTGAAGAGTTTTTTTATGCACAAACCATTGATCAAAGGGGTGGGAAAAAGTGGCTTTTTCGGGAAACATTAATCATATCTCTCTTAATAGGCACAATATCAAAACCGTACAAAATGGACAATATTCCCCTAATAATTACCTAAAACTTTTGTCTGAAAGAAATTTTGATATGACCCACCATTACGCCAAGGGACGAGAAAAATGATTTCGGAATTATAAGAAAATGCCAAGAGCTATCTGTGGTTGCCATGGCAACACTACTAAATTGATGAGGCATGGGCCATCAGACGTTGCTATGACAACGCACTTGCACGAGATCAGATTCAGTATTTCCATCTGACTAAGTGGTTGGTTGGTTGGTTCTTAAGTTTAGGGGCTGCGACAACGCGGTCATGTAGCCCCGTGTACTTTGGGTGTGTGTAGAATCTGTCTGATAACAGGTGTTAATTGTGATAACTGTATTAGTGTGTGTTGAAAATGAAAATCCACAGCCTGCTTCCAGTCTCCGACCGGGTCAGGAATAGTGTGTGTTATCTGTTGTTAATTTAAGTACTGCAACTAACAATTTTTCAGATAGTTCCTACTTTTGCCGCCAAGCGCCACTGTCAACGACTACGAGGCCAAGTTCAAAATTGAGCTACTAGACGCCGCCGCAGTCGGCTCTTGGAAACGAACATAGAAACCTAAGAGCGTTGTATACATTCTTAACCTATCCAATTTAGCTTCACACAGGTGCAATTAGTGGAAGGATCTTTAACATGCCATAAATCTATGACATGGGACCGCCGGCTTTACTTCCCCTCCGAAGGAAGGCATACTGAGGGATTTTTAACGCTCTTAAAAAATCCGACGGCTTCGGCCGGGTTTGAACCCGTTATCTTGGGCATAGAAGCTCAGCATGCTACCGACTACGCCACCGAAGCCGCCTGACAAAGTGGGAAGCGGCTTCGGTGACGTAACTGGTAGCATGCTGAATGTCTATGCCCAATGTCGCGGTTTCAAAGCCGGCCGAAGTCGTCGGATTTTCTAAGAGCGCTAGAATCCCTCAGTATGCTTTCCTTTGGAGGGGAAGTTCCAACGTTCGTTGCGAGTTGCTGGTTGGGGTGGCATCTAGTAGCCAAGTTCGAAGCTAGGTGTCGTTGACGGTAGTACCTGGTAGCAACATTAGGAACTACTGCTTGAAATTGACCGTCTGCAGTACTTACATGAATTAAGACTAATACAGCCATTACAATTCACACCGTGTATCAGACAGATTCTGCACTCACCCAGAGTACACGGGGTTAGATGACCGCGATGTCGGAGCCCCTAAACTGAGGAACCAACCAGAGGTAGATTTCATTAGAAAGCTAACTATTGCAATGGGTACCATGTTTCGACTTCCTGAAAATTTCGACATATCTTCGCGTTTCACATACCCCAGACCACAAAACCACCGTCAGTTCAAAAGTTATATATAATTTATGTATGTCTATGTATATATCAGTTTATTGTGGACACGATAACTGCCGTAATTTTGCACCAATCACTTTGACATTTTTACCGAATATGTATGCCTATAAAATCTCGGTCGAGTTCGTTACTGGGCTAAATCGGTCGAAGGGGGTGAAAATGGGGGGCTTTATTCAGAAAAGTGAAATATTCCTATAACTCCCTTAATATGTGACATATCGAATCCGTTCAACGTTCATAGTATGTGTTGGATAAAGCCCAAAAAATTATGTTCGACGAGTTTCTTTATAGCACCAACCATTGACCAAAGAGGTGGGAAAAAGTGGGTTTTTCGGGGAAACGTTAATCATATCTCTCTTAATAGGCACAATATCAAAACGGTACAAAATGGACAATATTCCCCTAATAATTACCAAAAACTTTTGTCTGAAAGAATTTTTGATATAACCCACCATTATGCCAAGGAATGAGAAAAATAATTTCGGAATTATAAGAAAATGCCAAGACCTATCAGTGGTTGCCATGGCAACACTACTAAATTGATGAGGGATGAGCCATCAGACATTCCCAAGATAACGCACTTGCACGAGATCAGATTCAGATTTCCATCTAAGTGTGAAGCGGCTTCGGTGACGTAACTGGTAGCATGCTGAATGTCTATGCCCAAGGTCGCAAGTTCAAAGCCGGCCGAAGTCGTCGGATTTTCTAAGAGCGCTAAAAATCCCTCAGTATGCTTTCCTTTGGAGGGGAAGTTCCAACGTTCGTTGCGAGCTGCTGGTTGCGGTGGCATCTAGTAGCCAAGTTCACAGCTAGGTGTCGTTGACGGTAGTACCTGGTAGCAACATTAGGAACTACTGCTTGAAATTGACCGTCTGCAGTCCTTACCTGAATTACAGACTAATACAGCCATCCCAAAGTACACGGGGTTACATGACCGCGTTGTCGCAGCCCCTAAACTGAGGAACCAACCAAAATCTCTGCGGGAGATATAATTTTGCGTGAAGAAGTAACAGACCGTTACATAGTTATACATCAGTGTCGAAACCTTGCATAAGGATAGTGTGACCACAAGTATAACAAGTAGTTCCGTGAAGAACTATACAGCCTATTTTCATATATCCTACTTATGTTAATTGCCACTATCAACATACACAATTTCAGTGTGATTGCTGTAATTGATTTGTAGATATTGAGAACCGACTAAATATTTCGGATGGTCGACATGTTGGATTTTACATATGTAGGTCCTAGAGTTATGTATTGTTACATGCAGATTATTGTGTACGTGTAGTATTCAAACTTCAATCGCATAATTAGGACACAAGATGTAACAAGGAGATTTTAAAATTTCGCACAGCTGCCATCTTGTGGTTATGGAAACAATTAAAATAAATTAGATGCCAGTGGATTACCATTCGTATAAGGATTTACTGTACCTAGTTTCACTGCACTCGGATGTTTAAATTGCGAGAAACGTCCATGTGAATATTTATCATTCGCGTCGCCACCATGTTGGATTTGTGATCACCAGGTTATTTAAAGTCTTATAGGTGAACTTAATTTCATAGCCCCTATGAACATTAAAACATTCAGTATGATTTGCTATAATAGACTCGTAGATATTCTGAGCCGTCTAAATATTTCGGATGGTCGCCATGTTGGATTGTTAAATGTATAGGCCATAGAGTCATGTACTATTAAAGGAAAATTATTGCGTAGGTTCATTATTCAAAGTTTCACTTCGATCGCCTGACTACATCACAATAAATAAACACTTAATTCTAAAATTCGCACAGCCGCCATCTTGAGGTTATGTAAACAATTGAACTAAATTAGATACCAGTGCATTACAATGTGTATAAATATTTCCTGTACCAGATTTCATTGCGTTTGGAACATTAAATCGCGAGAAAGGACTATTTAAAATTTTCAAATTCGCTTGGCCGCCATGTTTGTTTTGTAGTTAACCGGTTTTTGAAAATCTTATAGATGGACTTCCAGTGGTGCCCTTTATCTCCGTACAAAATTTCATGGAGATACCGGAATTAGTTTCAGAGATATAGAATGCCGGTGAAATATTTCGCACATCCGCCATCTTGTGGTTATGTAAACAATTGAACGAAGTTAGATGTCGGTGCATTAAAATTTATATAAACATATACTGTACCATGTTTCATTGCGTTTGGTTGGTTAAATCGCGAGAAACGTCTATTTAAAAGTCACAACTTCGCTTGGCCGCCATGTTGGTTTTCTAGTTACCAGATTTTCAAAGGTCACATAAGTGAACTTATAGTAGTTCCCGTTATCACCACACAAAATGTCAGGGTAATGTCGCTAATAGTTTCGGAGATATTGAATGCTGGTGAAATATTTCGCACAGCCGCCATGTTGGATTGGTGAGTCGTAACAAAATTTGAAGGGCACGGTCTGGGTTGCCTGGAATAGTGCTATGACCTTACCGAGTTTCATTGAAATCGCTCTAGCCGTTTAGATTTTATTAGGGGGACACACACACACGAATCACACACACACGCACACACACACACACACACACACACGCACACACACACGGACAAAAGGTGATCTCATAAGCCTATTTTTTCAAAATTGAAAATAGGCTAAAAATGGACCCCAAATGACAAGAAGGTTACCGTTCCCATAAGACAATAAAATGTTTAAAATAAGTATAAAATGACGAAAAACAAAGTTAATTAAGCTCCAATTATAAAATACCTTCTCGCAATAAATGAGGTCTGATCCTTCTACGAAAATCTGCATATTAGACCTATTTTCGCCTATCCCCAAGTTTGTCAGGTGAAATCTACCTCCGCCTTCCGGCGTGCCGAGAGGACTTTTTTAACAATATTCATGGCCGTGTGCTGATAATGTATTACACACATTTATATTCAAGTTGAATAAATATAGACATGTAAAAAAGGAAACTTTTGAAAAACATATTCCTAGTGATGTTAGTGTAGATAATTTGATGGAAACAATAATAAATGAACTTATGTTAATGTTAAAGTATTTGGTGTAAATTTAATGAATTTTTGATTTTGTCAATATTTTGAAGACATTATTTCAGTTACTTATTAACCGACAAGTGAAGCCTCCATGGCTTAGGCGGCAGCACGCCGGCCTCTCCCCACTGGGTCCGTGGTTCAAATCCCGGTCACTCCATGTGAGATCTGTGCTGGACAAAACGGAGGCAGACAGGTTTTTCTCCGGGTACTCCGGTTTTCCCTGTTAAAATTTCATTCCAGCAACACTCTCCACTATCATTTAATTTCATCTGTCATTCATTTAATCATTGCCCCAGAGGAGAGCGTCAGGCCTCGGCAGCCGGCACAGTTCATATCCTCGCCGCAAGATGGGGGCTTCATTCATTCCATTCCTGACCCGGTCGGAGACTGGAAGCAGGCTGTGGATTTTCATTTTCATTAACCGACAAGAGTGGCTACGCTGGCTAAAGCGCAGCGTTAGGTCATGGGGCCAAGCTCTCAGCTGGCTCGGTAGACGCGTGGGTTCGAACCCCACCATCGGCCGTCCTTAAAATGGTTTTCCGTGGTTTCACATTTTCAACACCAGGAAAATGCTGGGACGGAACCTTCTGACAGGCCACGGCCGCTTCCTTCCACATCCTTGCCCAGTTTCATTCACCATCATTCATTTCATCTCTCATTAACTCCTCTCATGAGGTTGGCGTCAGGAAGGGCATCCGTCCGTAAAAACCATCGCCACAAAGACTTCCATCGCATCTCATCCCCGACCCTGTTGGAAATCGGGAATAATAAGGGGTTGACATACATACATTTCAGTTACTTATGAATTGTTTTATTACCTTCTTGTACTTTGATTGCTTTCGTATTGCTTCACAACTTTTGGATCGTAAGCGCCCATAGATGTGAAAAATTTCCGCTTGCTGGGGCTCGAGATTCCTTAGAAAAAGGTACCTAACTTAGAAAATTTAAAGTTTTGTGGAAACACTAGATTAAGCTTTACTCTAGCAGATGACCTCGCTGTTCCGCCCCTGAAAACAAGACCAATAGCCAAGTTTCACCCACAGTCCTGTTGCTAACAGTATATAAAAGTTTAATAAAATAAACAATGTTTTGTACCCTAAAGTAGGCTACTATTTTTTTTACAGGCATAAACAGTATTTTCTGCACCTCCCTTTAAAATACGAGTGACGACCCCAGAAATGTTTCCCATGTCATTGTTGTTGCTGCAATCCGGAAAGACAAGACAATGTTTTGAGGCTAAAAGTGAAAATGGATAGTATACTTTCGGTCGCTCCACACTACACGGTTCCCTTAAGTTATAAGGTTTGCTCAACAGAAGTTGATATTACCTGGACAGATCAGTAACAAATACAGAACTGCTCATCTGGTGCGGGGTCGGGAGATAAGTGGTCAGTGCAAAAGCTCCGTCAACAACTGTCAGATATTTTATTATTGATTTTCAAGATCTCATACGTGATTATAGAAACTAAACCCACTGCAAACGTGCAGTGTGATACTGAATTTTTGAAGAGTAATATAGAGGGGAGGTTGTGCCTTATTTCATATGCCATAGGACGCTGCTACTCAAATCCATTCCCTCGAGATTCACTGATTTTATTTGTCTTTTGGTTTTAAAGAGGCTTTCTTTTATCGCTTGCAACTGGCTGCGTGGCGCAGCGGTAACTTTCTAGCCATCTGTGCCCAAGGTTGCAGGATCGAATCCTGGCACAGTCAGTTGGCATTTGAGGGTAGGTAAATGCCAGGGGGCCGTATCAGTAGATTTACTGGCACGTTTAAGATCCCCTCCGGGGCAAACGTCTGGCACCCCCGCGTCTCTAATAGTCGAAGTAGTTAAGAGGGTCGGAAAACATTATTATTATTATTATTATTATTATTATTATTATTATTATTATTATTATTATTATTATTAATATTATTATTATAATTATTAGACTATTATCATCGGCTTCGGTGGCGTAGTCGGTAGTATGCTGAACTGCTATGCCCAAGATGGCGGGTTCAAACCCGGCCGAAGTCGTCGGATTTTTTTAGAGCGTTAAAATCCTTCAGTATAGGGGCGTGGTGGCTCAGCGGTCTAGCTGTATGCCTCTCACCAAGGCGGTCCGGGTTCGATTCCCGGTCAATGCATGTGAGATTTTCGAAGTGAAATGCCATGTCCTGTGGTTCGGATTCCACGTAAAAAGGAGGTCCCGTGGCTCATGATCTCAAGATTAACGGTCACGTTAAACTACACGCTTCCTTCCTTCCATTCCTTCAGTATGCCTTCCTTCGGAGGGGAAGAAAAGCTGGCGGGCCCATGTCATAGATTTATGGCACGTAAAGGAACCTACCACTGCAATTGATGATGTTCAGCAAAATTTGTAGGTTATACGGTTTGGCTAGTACACAACGCTCTATCAAGTTCCAACGTTCACATCTGGTGTTAGTGACAGTACCATCTGGTAGCCAAAGTTGGAACTACTTGAAATTAAGCATGCTGGGAGCCCTCGGGCGTTCAAATAAAATGCCCAGTTTATGTCTATTGACTGCGATTCATTATCATTATTATTATAATCATCAAATTATTTTAGTGCTTTTGACACTGTCGCCGAACGTATGATCGAGGTGATGTATAACTGGGGTTCAGTGAATCCTTCTTCAGTCAATAGGTTCTCGAGTAATTTGCAGGACTACGGTACCACGTGTGTGTGTGTGTGAACAGCAAGATAAGACGCAAGCTGCTGATCTTCTTCTTCGTCTTCCTCCTCTTCTTCGTGTGGGTGTTAATTAACCCTGGTTGGGCTCGAATAATGGTAATTAAAGCTGTTTGCTGAAATGGAGTCAAGCCGTTGCCTTGCTTATTACCTTTGAAGCGTCCATTTGCTGGTATGCACTTTAATAGCAAGTAACTACTTGCCGGCGATAAACCCCCAACAAGGAGAGCAGAGCGCCCGGGGAATTACCTCAAAGTACTTACTAGTGCCATAAATGTGGCCGCGCTAGCGAGTGGCGAGGTTTTAATCCCGAGGTGAGGCGATGTGGTACACTCCATTAGCAAAGCAAAGTGGACAGCGCCTCCAAGCAACTCGCGGCATTAAAAGTGTTTTCACCCTTCTCCTCCCGCGCTCCAGCTTAGAGATCGCTTCACCGCTGACCGCCACCCCCACCTGCAACTCAGCATCGCTATGTTTAATATATTTGGCAAAACACATTGTTTTTCTTTTTTGAAATTCTGCACATTGGGTGAAGTTTATTGCTCTGCTAGTTCATTTTTGTCAATATTTTGTCATAAAAAAAGATGTGATGAATTGACCCGCATTTGTGAACCAGGTTTAATGATATATTTCGTGAAAATCGCTAGGTGGTTGTGAAATGTCTTTAGATCCCTATGTTACTAACAGTGCTAGAACCAGCACATTATCCAACAAGATGTTCAGTAAAGAACATATAGCCTAATTTCTCCTAAATGTATGAGTACAGTTATAACTCTTTGTCTTTATCAAAGAGTATAATAGAGTCATTTCTTGGTTGAAGACCTAAGAAACTATTTACCTCTACCAAACACCAGAACCTCGGAAAAACTACACCATCATTGAAGAAAGAAAGAAAGAAAGAAAGAAAGAAAGAAAGAGAAGACATATCTCAAGAATTTTATGGAACTGGAGACATAATCGACCAGACGTGGGCAACATCCAACTTTCAGTTGAGGCATTTGATACACATCTGGCTGTCCGTGGTTTTCACCACCTTAATTGTATTAACAAATACTTCCATGACCCTACAGTGACGTGTGTATGCCAACTATGTGGACAAGCATAATGAATGCTACCACTTAGAGATCTGTAGTAAAAAGAAAACAATCAATCCAAAGACTATGCAATTCAAATCCCCAGAGCGCAACTTAAGTGTACATGTTCATTCCTTATTTTCGATTGCTATTTGGCTGCAATAAAAGTATTAATTAATATCCTGAACTAGCACCAACAGATAGTTTACAGATATTATGTGGGATCGTTTTGTTCTTTAGTTCAAATAACATTTTCAAATAACACACAATAGGCTGGTACAAACACTTTGAAATAAAAAATGTATCGTATTATCAACTTGTCTTTCTTCAAATTCGATGCGTATACAGTAGAATGCCAATGGTATGCCAACCAATTGAGTCCCACGTAGACCAGTCATGACATCTGGCGGAAACGTTTCGGATAAGATAATCCTAAAAGGGCGAGTGCATTCTTGTGGCCACAAAAAAAACCTGTTCAATTGAAGCTGTAAGGTAATCTGTGGCCGGTGCGCAGTTCGCAACAGTTGGCCATGATATTTAAACTGGTTGCTGTTAGATGTCTCGTGCAGATCCGCTGGCGAATTTTGTTTTAACTTAATATATATTTTCCATTGTAATATGCACAATATAACGCTTAATTTTAAAGCGTCTGAGTAATTACAAAACAATACATATAACAATGCTTGCAAGAAAAAAGCAATCTGAGAGAATTTGAACGCAAAATCATCGTGAGTATTGAGGCACTCATCCCACTGACGCACCAGGTTGAAAATCTCCGTGTGGTAAAACACTGTGTCCTGTTGGATGAAGAAGTCCATAACCAGCTGCTGCAGATTCTCTTCAATGCCTTTTATAAGAGACCGAAGGCGTGATAATCGCATGAGGAGAGATCAGGACTATAGGACGGTTGCAAGAGTGTCTCCTACTTCAGTTGGCGTACCTTGTGGGTTAGGACCTTTGCGGTATGGGACGTGCGTTATCATGAAGCAGCAGCACCTCTTGTCACAGTTTTCCCGGACTTTCCGCCTTAATTGCACGCCATAATTTCTCCAGTGTTGCGCAGTGCCGTTCTCCAGTGATGGAGACACCAATTTCCTCGAATTCAATAAGCAATGGGCCCCGGTAATCGAAGAACAGGGTGAACATCACCTTTCCAGCTCTTGAACTTCTTGGGACGAGGGGACGATGGATGAAAGCACTGCACCGTCGACGCTTTCGGTTCCGGTTCCCAGTGGTGGCACCAGCTTTTGCCCTCAAACGGAAACCTTTCGATCACGCCATATATTTTATTTATTCATTTTGAAATGGCTTGAAATATACCGACAGTAGTGGCTAGCTGGCTAAAGCTCAGCATTAGGTCATGGGGCCAAGCTCTCTGCTGACTCGGTAGACGCGTGGGTTCGAGCCCCACCGTCGGCCATCCTTGAAATGGTTTTCCGTGGTTTCCCATTTTCAACACCAGGTAAATGCTGGGACGGTACCTTCTGACAGGCCACGGCCGCTTCCTTCCACATCCTTGCCCAGTTTCATTCACCATCATTCATTTCATCTCTCATTAACTCCTCTCATGAGGTTGGCGTCAGGAAGGGCATCCGGCCGTAAAAATCATCGCCACAAAGACTTCCATCGCATCTCATCCCCGACCCCGTTGGAAAACGGGAATAATAAGGGGTAGACATACAGTACATACAAATTGCTTGAAATATAGTACAAGAACTGGAGGTTGATCTACACAGAAACTGCTGTAGATGGAAGACATCAGAGTCGAAGGAAATGAGCGGGAGGCTGGTATTCAGAAAAGTGCAAGGCAAAGCTGCAATATCCATAGGCCTATAAGCTGTGAAGGAAACGAGAAAAGTTCCAAGGTGTAATAATTTCGACTCCAACCAACCTTGCCCTACCATACCTACCTACTTGCCAGTAAACGCTCCTTCAAGGTACAGCCTCCTCTCATTTAGTGATGAACCCTACCGCCCACATGGACAGTAAGGTGCCGTCACTACACGTGCTACAGGTTAGGAGGGGAGACCCAAGATCAATACACCTGGCCATTGGAAGCCACACGGCCTATACTTCAGCAAATTGGGAGAACTTTCAAGTTTCAAGTGAGAAATAAATAAAGTACGTTGGTTGGTTGGTTCCTCAGGGGAGCGTGATGGCGCAGAGGCTTAGCTGCTCGTCTTTCACTCGGACGGCCGGGTATCGAATCCCGGTGACAGCTGGGCGAAATTTTCATCCGAAAAATCACGTGGCGTCAGGAAGGGCATCCGGTCTTAAATCCCAGGAGACCCCAATTAATTGGTATAAGCCGCAGAAAATGGAAATGGAATGGGTTGGTTGGTTCCTCAGTACAGGGTCTGCGACAACGTGGTCATGTAGCCCCGTGTAGGCTACTTTGGGTGTGTGTAGAATTTGTCTGAACCGGTGTTCATTGTGATGGCTGTATTAGTGTGTGTTATGTGTAATTCAGGTAAGGACTGCAGACGATTAATTAGGCCGTATTCTGAATTTGTATAATTTTATCTGCGTTAAGAGGGGCAGATGATCTCGCTATTCCGCACCTTAAAACATCAATAACTAACTAACCAACCGATTACCGGAGGCATTAATGAACGTCTCAAAACGCTCAATGTGCTTCAATTATCCGAGCTTCTGCTCCTATTCTAAATTCGGAAGGATGATGTCAAGGAACAATAGACTATTCTACTCAGATCTTGATTCCATTCTGTCACACGTTCCGAGGTAAGATAAAAGAATCTTCCAGAGACATTACCAGCATTGCTCTTCTAATGGGACCCTGCTCTTAACCAAATGAGCAGAGCACCATATTCTGTCAGAAATATCTGTATGAAGGTTCTTGCTAACATTCCACTACCAAATGGGGCATTTCTGTTATTAGGTCCTGTTGTGTACACGGAGTGGTCGCATGAGCTTTGTCGATCTTAATGGTGGCACCGGGTGCCTCAGACCCATTTTTCCCAGTGTTTTACTATTAGTTTTTAGCCTACTTTCTATTTTTTTGCAAAAAATGAAAGTATACTTATGAGATCTACACAGGGCCAAAAATAGTGTATCTGTCTGTATGAGTGTATGTGTGTGTAATCTGAATGCCTGCCTTCAATTCTCCTCTTTTCTACTGCACCAATAGTCCAAGTTTCACTTTCATACAGTGCCACACTCCAAACAAAATCTTTCAAAAATGACTTCCTAATAGTCTACCAAAATCTATATTCTATATCAACAGATGCTTTTTCCGTAGAAATGCTTTCCTTGCCTGAGCCAACCTACTTGTTATACCCTCTTTGCTTAGTCCATCACTGGTTATAAGATTAAGAATAAGAATAAGCACATAATGTTTATGTTGAATATTTTGAAAACTCACACTAAAACAATCTCAGATAACAAAAATAATTTAAGAAATATTATGCCACATTTCAGTATTTTTTAACTATAGGCCTACAACAGAATTTATGTCTGCTATAGGTACAAGTTTGATGAAGCGAAGTGCTCTGGAGACATCCACGTACGAGGATCAATTACTCGAGGTATCGCTCAGTTACGTGTATAATGTTAATCGGCCGACTATGTGGCAATAAGCTTGCATCAAATTGATCCCGATAAGGCGCTTCCCTGATATCGATTATGTTCACTCTGAGGTCTGTTAAATGCGGAGTTAAGAGGTAACGCGTGCGCAATGGGTCCCAGGGGGCTCGTACACTCGGCGCGTTGGGTACCGCTAGTTAACCAAGTAACAGGAGACTCTGGAAGAACAGAATGCTTCTACAATCCTTCTGCTCGTACATTACACATTTTCAAAATGAAACTTCGCATTTAGCCTATATCGGAAGATGTGTATAATGATGAAATACACCTCAGTTTAATTCTTGCCTGTCTGTCGGCTTGCTTGTTTGCCTATTGGTTTATCTGTGGCTCAGCGGCTTCGGTGGCGTAGTTGGTAGCATGCTGAACTGCTGTGCCCAAGATCGCTAAAGTCGTTAAAATCATTCAGTATGCCCTCCTTCGGAGGGGAAGTAAAGCCGGCGGTCCCAGGTCATATAGTTGAAAATGAAAATCCACAGCCTGCTTCCAGTCTCCGACCGGGTCAGGAATGGAATGAATGAAGCCCCTATCTAGCGGCGAGGATATGAACTGTGCCGGCTGCCGAGGCCTGACGCACTCCTCTGGGGCAATGATTAAATGAATGACAGATGAAATGAAATGATAATGGAGAGTGTTGCTGGAATGAAATATTGACAGGGAAAACCGGAGTACCCGGAGAAAAACCTGTCTGCCTATGGCATGTAAAAGATCCTTCCACAGACTAAACTCGTGTGAAGCTAAATTTCTAGGTTAGATTTCGTTGGAACGCTCTATGAAAGTTCCAAAGTTCGCCGCTAGATATGAGTGGCATCTGGTAGCAAAAGTTGGAACTACTTGAAATCGAACTGAACTTGTAGCTCACCCTATGGGTGTCCGCTTGAAGCAGCTTCAGCCTTTGGCGAGCCGAACATGTCCTCGGACACTCCTGGCACTAAAAGCCATACGATAAATAAAATATGGCTCAGCGGTAACGTTCTCGCCTGCTGTGGCCAATGTTGCAGGATCGAATTCTGTCGCAGTTACTTGGCAAATGCGAGGGAGCTGTGCCATTAGATTTACTGGCACGTTTAAGATCGCCTTCGGGGCAAAATTTCGGCACCCCAGCGTCTCTAAAAGCCGCAGTACTTAAGGGACGTAAAACCAATAACATTATTATTATTATAGTTTATTGTTTGACAACATTATCACGGCAAATACCGGCTACATTTTCTTTTACAGCCTGGTTCGACCTTAGCAAGGAACCATCTGTATTATTATTATTATTATTATTATCATAATTATTAATATTTTTATTTATTTATTATTTTTATTTATTGTTCATACTCTCTGCATGCTCCACTACATAAGTAGTACTACACGCACTTACAATACATTTTATAAATGAACAAAATAAATTACAGTATAATAATTCAATTTCAAGATGACTTAATCTTAACAATATCAAACAATATTATTCATCGTTTTTCCTTAGAGCTTGAAAATCCAGAGCATTAACAAATTTAGAAAATTCCTTCAAATACTTTTTTAATAGCACAGATTTCTGAATCGGCCAGTTACCGTCTCTATTAACACTATTGATCAAGAATTGCCTAATATTTTTCACTTCACTGCACACGAATATTATATGATCTATAGTCTGAGGGCTGCTTTTACAGGAACACCCGGGATTACGTGTAATTTTAAGTCTGTGTAAGTACGAAGCAATATTTCCATGTCCAATCAGTATTGTAGTCATATTAGGTGTTAAGGTGATTTTGGATTTTAATCTACCTGCAACTGTTGGAAAGAATTCTTTTGTAAGTGTGCCTTTTGAAGTTTGTTCCCATTTTTGCTGCCATTCATGAATTGATTCTTCTTTGAGATTTTTTTTAAAGTTGAGGTGGGTATTCTATCGAAACAAACCTCACTTAATTTTGTAGCCTCCTTTGCAATTTTATCAGCCAGTTCATTGCCTGCAACACCTGTATGTGCCTTAACCCATTCAAATTTTATTATCCGTTTTTTTCTTTTTAGAATAGCTGTAGTCCTTCTTATATTCTCAATTAGTTCGTTATGATTTCTGAAGTCCGCAATGGAGTCAATTGCTATTTTACTATCTGTGTAAATAATTACTTTCTTATCTTGATCATCCTCTGTCCTAGTAGTATCTAAGAATTCCAGAGATTTAAGTATAGCTAATTGCACCGCCTGATTATTCGAACAGTCGTCTTGCAGTCTATATTTCAATTGGTCTTCTATTTCATGCAATCTGAATATAGCTATGCCAGCTCCCACTCCTTCTTCACTTTTGCTTCCATCTGTGTAAATTTTCCATGGGATATATTCATTTAATGCTATTCTTGGATCTTCGGTACCAGGAAAATAGGCTGGATGGAGCCATCTCATAGGTTTTTCGGGGTGGTCAATGACATAGTTAATAGTTGTTTTTCCTGACTTGATTTTGTATAGAGGAACAATCTCTTTAGCCATTATATCTATAGGAGTAATTCCTGTAATAATGCACAGTGCCTCATGAGACACAGTGCGGTACGATTTTGCTATTCTCAAGAGAATAAATCTTTGCACTCTCACGTATTTAATCATATTACATTTCTTTTCTAGGGATTCAATCCAGATCGGAGCAGCTTATAACAGCATTGGCAATATTGCTCCTTTATAAATTGTTTCCAAAGCCTGGTGTTTTAGGCCCCATCCTATTCTAGCCGATTTTGATAATGCTTTTATTAATTTAATGCATTTTTCACTAACTTTATTGATGTGGTCATTGAACTTAAAGCGAGAGTCTATAGTTATTCCTAGATATTCCATCGTATCTACTTGTACAAGACGTTTCCAATTCATAAAGATATCAATCGTCTTCTTTGCTTTTCTTCTTCTTGATATTAGAATAACTCTTGACTTACTTTTATTAAAACGGGTTTTGTTTTCTGTTGACCACTTAGTAACTTCCCGTAATTCCATATTCACAATATTTTCTGCTTCAATTTCAGTTTCAGCCCTGACTGCAATTATAAGGTCATCAGCTAATGCTATAGCTTTGGTGTTTTTACCGTATTCCAAACTGAGCAGTGAATTATACTGTACATTCCAGTATCCCGGTCCACAACATGAACCTTGAGGACATCCTTTATTAACTACTGTTTCTACTTGGATACTATTGGAATTCATGAACGTCGTTCTATCCTTGAAGTAGCTCTTAGTCAGGTAGTAAAAATTTCTCGGGCATTTGCAGTCTTTTAGGGCCTTTAGGACACATGGCCACCACGCAGAGTCAAAAGCTCCTTTGACATCAAGACTAAATATAATGGTAATTTGACCATTTTTGAACGCCTCAGTTATAAATTCCTTAAGTGCCATAGGTGCATCAGTAGTAGACTTTTGAACTGTGAAGCCATATTGATTTTCGTTCAGTAGTTTATTGGTATAGAGGTAGTGATTTATTCTATTTATTAGAAGTTTCTCTAGTACTTTGCCCGCCACATTTATCAGGCTTATTGGTCGGAATTTAGAGGGATCCTGCATCTTATATTTCCTGGTTTTGTGATTGGTATAAGTCTCGCATTTTTCCATCGCTTCGGGAAACAAGCATTCTTCAAGCAACCATTAGGTATAATCATGTCATAGTTCTAGGGATACTTTCATACGTCCACCATAGTATTTTACTAGTGATTCCATCTTCACCTGGTGTCATTTTATGACCTAGATCTTTGATTGCAGATTTAATTTCTTCTTCTGTAAATTCCCAGTCGTCCAGAGTGTCTATTGGGTCCTCAACTTCCTTCCTTATTTGCTTTTGCTGAGCAGTATCTTCCATTTCATCGTCCTTCTGAATGAGATGGTTTAATATACACTGCATTGTTTCCTGTTAGTCTCTTGTGTAGTGACCTTCATTGTTAATAAGAGTTGATACAATTTGAGTATTCTTTATTTTTCCTGACGCTGATCTATAGACTATGTCCCAGGGATTTGAAGAAATTTTACTACAGTATTCTTTCCAAGACAGTATCTTTGCATTTCGGATTTTAGCTTTGTATTTAGTTTATTATTACTGCATTATGCTTGTGTATTTGTTGGTTTTCGAGTATGTTTATTTGCTTGTTTTTTTTTCGTCTGTTTGAAGAAGATTTTGTTTTGAGCGGCGGAACAGGGAGGTCAAATGCCTTGTCTGTTTGCTTGCTTGTTTGTAATGGGTAGATGAAAAATATATTAGACCACCTCGTGGTGTAGCGGCTAGCATTCTTTCCTGTCACCTGGAGGTCGGGGTTTGATTCCCACTTAGCCATCCTGGAAGGAGTTTTCCGTTGTTTCCCCCACTTCTACTTCAGAAAAATGCTGGGCTGTTTCCTAACCCGAGGCCACGGCCGCCTCCTTCCCAATTCTGAATTACGAATACTCACACTGGTAAAGACCTCACAATTATTACACAGATTATCAGACAAAATCTACACATACCCAAGTACACGGAGCCAAATGACCACGATGTTCAAGCCCCCTCAAATTCAACAACAATAAAAATCTACCGTAATTGAATTTTAAAATATTTAAATGAGGTGCATCCTTGCGCGACAACTAGGAAACGCATTATTTGTTATTGAGTAGTCTACAATAATGTAGGGGGTGGAAGTATGTATCAGAACAAGAGTATAATGTCTAAAAAACATGGGACCTACAGCGCCTACTGAACCTAGCTCATTGGAGGTGTCGTTCATTCATTGAAATTAATCATGTCTGGCCATCAAAGTAAGTAGGCTAAGACGTACACTAACTACACAACTGGAACCATACAACTGACCCTGATCATGTCCACATCCAGACTTTCTTTATCATTATACCTCGTGACGTATCAGTGTTAACTACCATTATACAGGGTGATTTTTTCCACCGTTTACAAACTCTAGGGATTGATCGCGGATTGGATATGGAATAAAAATGGTCTAATGAGCGTATGTTCGAAAATGCATGGTGTCCATGCTAGCGACCATGCATTCAATCATACTTTGTTACAGAGACTTCATTCCAATACGTTCTGTACCATGCCGTCACAGTAAGGCCCCTTTCACACGGGGCCACCATGGCCGCACCACCCCGTCTTTGCATTGATTCAAATGTAGTGCTCCAAACGAACCACGGTTGCTGTTTACAAACAATTATCAAAATGCTAAAAAGCAAGTTCAAGAAAACGATATTGCGGCTAAAAATAGTGCAGTGTTTGATCAAAAGGACTTATCATGTCCTCAAAAAGTCATGTTAAGACAGTTGTCAACGTACCGACAGTAGTGGCTACGCTGGCTAAAGCGCAGCATTAGGTTATGGGGCCAAGCTCTCTGCTGACTCGGTAGACGCGTGGGTTCGAGCCCCACCGTCGGCCGTCCTTGAAATGGTTTTCCGTGGTTTCCCCATTTTCAACACCAGGCACATGCTGGGACGGTACCTTCTGACAGGCCACGGCCGCTTCCTTCCACTTCCTTGCCCAGTTTCATTCACCATCATTCATTTCATCTCTCATTAACTCCTCTCATGAGGTTGGCGTCAGGAAGGGCGGGCATCCGGCCGTAAAAACTATCGCCACTAAGACTTCCATCGCATCTCATCCCCGACCCCGTTGGAAAAAACGGGAATAATAAGGGGTAGACATACAAGACAGTTGTCAACGTCCAAGAAACCTTTCACACGTGGTGGCAGGCCATGCGATTTGGCCGCGCCACCACATCTTTACATTGAGTCAAATGGAGCCTTTCACACAAGACGCGACTTTCTGTGCGGCCAGGCCAGCAGCGGGGTAATTAAATGTTATTAGGCAACTATATGTTTATACAAAGTAACGAAAACGTAAGGGCTCATGTCCTCGCTGTTTCGCCCCTTAAATAAAAAATTACTAACGAAAAAGTAACTACTTGTTACTTTGACAACCGTAACGGTAATTCTGTCACTATTTTTGGTAAGTAACGATAATTGTAACGAAATTACTTTTGATTAAAATCGATTTAAATCGCTTTGAGTTTGCTCTTATCTCCCGGCTGATGAATACGTTTAGTATCTCTTGTGATTATCTCACCCTGTGAGAAAGATAAACAAATGTCCGTGTCCGGCTGTAACCATGACTACACACAATTGCGTTCCATTCACTTGTTTATATGTTTATCTCCGTGAAAGTATAATGTAGATACACACACTAATACTGCCATCACAATTAACACCGGTTATCAGACAGATTCTACACACACCCAAAGTACACGGGGCTACATGACCGCGTTGTCGCAGCCCCCAAACTAAGGAACCAACCAACCAACCAAAGTATAATGTAACGAATTATCGGGAGTATACTGTAAATCGAAAATGTGCAAATTCTTCTTACCTCAGTGTCACTAGGAGTTTTTCCTGGAGGTGTACTATCTCTCATATTTGTGTCCACACCGGCCAGTTGATCTTTTAAACACTGCAGTAGCTCATTAAGATGAAATGTTCATTCGTAGGAAGGTGAAGAATTTGACTGGATTGTCTAAGATCAATTTACAGAGTATAAAATATACCTTTTGTTGATCGATCCTGCAAAAGTGGGTGAACCCAAAATCTTCTATTTCCCCGTTTTCGGCGCTTACGCAACCTGATATTTGGAAAAAACAGCAAGTGCTGCTTCTTCCACCTCCATTTCAAGACTGGCTCATTACTGGTGGCGTGTTTGGTGGCTAGAGAAAATATTGCAAAGACGTGGTGGCGCCACCATGGTGGCGTGGCCATGGTGACCCCGTGTTAAAGAGGCCTTAGAGTATGCGTGGTTTCCTTCTAGAGGCTGGTACTGTTCCTCATACGTCATGCCCTAGCGCCCTCTCCTGCCATAGTCATTGGTGCCGTTGTCCGATTCACTTCTCGGGCTGACTCACCTGGTAGTGGATGTGTTACAGCGTTGTACATAATGGTTCTTGCGGGTGACTTTGCCTCCCCTGCTGGAAGATGTACCATTGATGATTCGCAGGGTTATGTTCCTGCTACATGATGGTGCTCCAGCCCCCTTCGCCGTAATCATCCAGACGCATCTCAATTGTGTCTTCCCTGGTCGATGGATCAGAAGAAGAGGTCCAGTTGCATGGCCTGCTCGTTCACCAGATCTCAACCCGTGTGATTTCTGGTTATGGGGCCATTTTAAAAGTATCGTGTATGAAGGACCAATTCCAGGTGTGGAGACCGTGGAGCAGCGTATTCATGCTGCCTTTGACGCTGTTCGGATGCAGCCTGGTCGATGTGAACGTGTGAGACAGTACATGCTACGGCGCGTACACGCATGCGTCGAGGCACATGGAAACCTTTTTCTAAACATACTGTAACGGTGGCTGCATGGTACAGCGCGTATTAGACCGCCGTCTCCGTAACGAAGGATGATCGAATAAATGGTCCCTAACAAACAGACCATGCACTTCCGGACATACGTTCATTAGACCTTTTCTCTTTCGTAACCTCTCCTCGATCAATCCCTACAGTTTGTACACGATGGAAAATATCACCCTGTATACACAGAGACGTACACGGGCTGATGACCAAAATATCTCAAGTCCCTTAATGAATCAACAACTATAACAATTAACTGAACAGAATCTTGTATTGAACCTGGTAATATGCGCATTATTGACCACCATGCACAGGTACGGACATTCCGGAATAAACCTACTGTAAACGGCCCTCGGTCTTTCCGAACAACAATTTTAGTCTATCTTATGAAATATAGGCTTATGGGATCACCGTGTATGTGTGGCCTTTAATAAAATCCAAACTAGTTGACCAATTTCAATAGAATTCAATAAGGACTTACTGCTACCTTGTTTGATATCGAGCGTGCCTTTGAAATTTTAATAAGTATCACCAATTCAATATGGTGGTTGCGAAAAATATTTCACCGGCATTCAATATCTCTCAAACTATTACTGCTACAGTATCTACCTGAAATTGTGTATTGTGATAAGACATTTAAATTAAAAGTTTTAATAACTGTAGGATGTATGAAATTACTAGGCTATTTAGTTCTTCGCGGAACTACTTGTTCAATTCATTTTCTCCAGATATACGTGCCAGTAGTTTATTTGACAATAGGCTAATAATAATAATAATAATAATAATAATAATAATAATAATAATAATAATAATAATAATAATAATGTTATTGGTTTTACATCCCTTTTACCTACTGCGGCATTTAGGACGCTGGAGTGCCGGAATTTTGCCCCACATTTCCCTCAAATGCCAGCTGACTGCACCAGGATTCGATCCTGCGATCTTGGACGAGAGCGTTACGGCTGAGCCACGCGGCCAGACTTATTTGAGAACAGCATCTGTGTGTTTGAGTCTTCAGTCTTTTGACTATTTGATGCAGTCCTCCATGTCTCCCTGTCCTGAGCTATTCGTTTCGACTCTACATAGCTACCACACCCTACATCCGAGGCAATCTGTTTAACATATTCTAATCTTGTTCTACCCCTACAGTTCTTGACCTAGACCCTTCCTTCCATTACTAAGCTTGCTATTCCTGGGTGTCTTAGTTAGTGTCCTACCAACCCATCTCCTCTCTTCATTAGCAGTCGCCAGAAACATATCTTCTCTCCCACTCGTCTTAATACCTCTCAATTAGCAACCCTATCTACCCATCTGATCACCATCATCCTCCTGTAACACCACATTTCAGACGCTTCAATTCTCCTCTTTTCTGCAGCACCAATAGTCCAAGTTTCACTTCCATAGAGCGCCACGCTCCAGGCAAAGGCTTTCAAAAATGACTTCCTAATACCAAAATCTATATTCGATATCAACAGATTACTTTTCTGTAGAAATACTTTCCTTGCCTGAGCCAACCTACTTTTTATATCCTCTTTGCTTCGTCCTTCACTGGTTATTTTGCTTCCTAAGTAACAGAATTCTCCTACTTCCTTCAACTTTTCACCTGCCAATTTGATGTCCATAGAGGTTTCTGATTTATTTCGGCTGCATTCTAATATTTTTGATTTACATTAATTAATTTCCATCATGAATTCTTTCCTCAAGACGGAGTCCATACAATTCAAAAACTCATTCAAATCCTCTGGCGTGTCGCCCCAGACGACGATGTGATCAGCAAATCTCACAGTTAAAATTATTTCTCCTTGAACCTTTACTCCCACTTTAAATTTTTCTCCAATTCATTTCCAATTTCATTGCTTGTTCAACGTAAGTATGGGTGATTAGTTGCAGTCTTGCCTTACACCTTTCTGAATACCAGCTTTTCTCTCACGTCCTTCTCCTGGTCAGTGCATTTGAGATTTTCGAAGTGAAATGTCATGTCCTGTGGTTTTGATTCCACGTAAAGAGGAGGTCCCGTAGCTCATGATCGCAAGTTTGACGGTCACGTAAAACTACAAGCTTCCTTTTCCCTTCTCATGTCCTTCAGCTCTAATGACTGCTGTCTGGTTTCTGTGTGGATTGTAGATCACCCTCCTATCCCTGTACTTTATTCCGACCGTTTCCAATAGCGTTATTATTGATGAAAAGGGCACATCAAACACCCATGCCAAAGGCCGGACACATACCGGCAGTAGAAGTATCACACAGGAGGGGGGGGGGGGGGGGGGGGGGGGCAACGGTCGTGTTATGGAATCGAGACGCGTCTGCCAAACAGGGGACTAGCGTCAAACTCATTTGACTTGTACGGGCAGGAATATTATCCTTGCTATTTATCCTCTAATGGAATATTATTTTACTCGTCGACATACATCACTTTCCACTCGAGCTCTCACGCACTAAAACTAACAAGTTAGATTCGTCATAACTAATGGTTCGGAAGTTTAAGAACTAAAGAAGCACAAAATATGCAAGCGAATGTATTTATGTCTACCCCTTATTATTCCCGTTTTCCAACGGGTTCGGGGATGATATGCGATGGAAGTCTTAGTGGCGATGGTTTTTACGGCCGGATGCCCTTCCTGACGCCAACCTCATGAGAGGAGTTAATGAGAGATGAAATGAATGATGGTGAATGAAACTGGGCAAGGATGTGGAAGGAAGCGGCCGTGGCCTGTCAGAAGGTACCGTCCCAGCATTTGCCTGGTGTTGAAAATGGGAAACCACGGAAAACCATTTCAAGGACGGCCGACGGTGGGGCTCGAACCCACGCGTCTACCGAGTCAGCAGAGAGCTTGGCCCCATGACCTAATGCTGCGCGTTAGCCAGCGTAGCCACGACTGTCGGTAAAATATGCAAGCGAATATGCCCTAAAAACTAGCTAAATATGACCTACAAACTATAAAATATGACCTAAAAACTATGAAATATGACATGAATATTTGGGATAGGTAGGGTATCACTAACATCCAGTAAACGTCTTAGGTGCCAAAACGTGATCAGCGATAATACACTCGACACATTTAGTCACACAAACTTTCATTCAGTATCACACTACACTATTCGGAAATCCTGTGTTTGAAAGTCGACGCAGATAACACGTACCTTGCTAACGACGCCTCAATTTAAACAAAAATGCTGAAATTATAACCAAATATGACCTTATATCACTAAAATATGACGAAATATGTCCAAAACAATAAAAATAGCCGAAATATGCATTTATAGGCAACATCAAATTTCTTTAAACGTGGTCAGGGACCCGTCATTCAAATTTATTTTTCAGATTTCGGGTAAAATGAGCTCAGGAAAAAAATATGACTTTTCCTTAACATCCGAACCTTAGTCATAACTAGGCACCGGACATTTATGCACTGAAAACGATTAAAATAAGCAAGCAATTATGCTCTAAAATGTAGAGAATATGCGTTAAATTTTTAAAATATGCACTTAATAATGATCCAATTTTATTCATTCTTCTTTCCCTCCTTTGCCGTAATATGTTTGCATGTTGTTCAGGTTGAAATTTCTTTTCACATTTCACTTCCTTCGAAAATATTTGACAATAGATGAAAACGCCATCAGTTGAATAATGCTTGCCACGGTGGGTGAGTGGTTATCATATCGGACTACCGACCCCAAGCTTGCAGGTAAGTGATTTTTTTGAAAGGCGACGCATGTCATACATTTTTGGCATGTTAAAGAACCCATTTGAATTCAGTAGGCCGTGTTCATAATGGCAAAATTAATATCGGGATTTTCCGCCAACACAAAGTTCCTACTTTCTCTACTAGAATGTCAAGGTGCTTAGATATCTAATATCCTTGACTTTCAAAGCGTTTCAAGGAACGACAAAATTCGACATGCAAGCTGCCTTTGGGCGTCAAATAATAAAGCTTGCATCCGGCACCTGAGGCCATACGATATTATTATTATTAGTAGTAGAATAATCACCATTACCTGACTCCCACTGATTTAATAAACACTTTCTGCTTCTCTTCTCTTGAAGCATTTTGAGCAAAGGATATGCACACTATGAATAAAGTAACACTTAAACTGAAGAAACTCCTCACTAAACTAACACCGGGCTACTGTCTACCGGGATGGTGAAAGTAATGACACCCCCCTATTCCCTTCTTGAAATAGCCAAGCTTAAAATACTGTTTTCTCTTTATCTGTTGCTCAGAAAGATTCTTACAAGGGATGCCCAACACGCAGGCAAAACCAATATTATTCAAAATGTTTTAAATTATACTTAGGACTAATTTCAAATGTAGGCCTATATGTTAAAATATGCTGTTATGTTCAGAATATGCAATACATCTAATAAACCCAGAAAATATGCATTTGCATATGCGCATATGCATTTTTAAACAAACCCGGTCTCTACTCATAACCTCAAACACATTGCCCCAGAGCTACGCCTGTCAGACGAATCAAACTTAGTTTTAGTGCGTGAGGGCTCGAGTGGAAAGTGATGTGTGTCGACGAGTAATATCCCATTAGAGGATAAATAGCAAGGATAATATTCCAATCCCTACCTGCCCGTACAAGTCAAATGAGCTTGACGCTAGTCCCCTGTTTGGCAGACGCGTCTCGATTCCATAACACGATCCTTGCCCCCCTCCCTCAGTGTCCGCTCCCTGAAGTCCCCTGGGACCGCCAGGAACGTGTCCAACCAGAGCGAGAACATCACCAGGCGAGAAGAAGCAGCCCAATTTTCAGAAAGCCAATCAGATTTCCTAGCCTCCCTTCTCTCAGTCTTGGCAAATCGAAAATGCTGTCGAGAATTCTAAACCAGTGTTGGAAACAAAGAGATTCCCCGCGGGAATTCCGGGATGGATATGACAAGGGATCGCGGGAGGAATCGCGGTGCAAAGAACGTGGTAAACAGGAGAAGAGGGAGAGAGATGGAAGCAGTACGCTAGCAGATTATATCTTCTTTGTAGCATTGTGTTATTTGCAGCCACAAGTTTCATTTGAGGTGAGAATATGCCTTCATCTTTTGAATGGAATATTTTCACAATTGTTCTGTTTTTCACTACCTCAGTGATGAATTAACATTTTTATTTGCGTTTGAATACACGTGTGCTACACAATAGCTTGCTTATGTTCTCGGCTGCTAATTGTTTATTTCAGACTAACTTTCCCCTGTTTGCTTTCATAAAGGAAATAAACATCTAAGTGTTGGCAACACATTCAGCTTCCATTAAAATATTTTACGGCTACATTTCTCTGAAATGATTTTCGCATTTCGAGAGCGTTCCTTTGTTCCATATTTTGTTGTTGTTGCGGGGACTTTGTGACATCGTAGTCATTTACCCTCCGTGTACGTGGGTGTATGTTTGATAACCTGTGTCATTGTGATAGCTGTACAAGTGTATGCATTAGTAATTGGTGATTATAATATTGTTGTATTAAAGGGCCTAACATCTGGGGTGTCGGCCCGTAATGGCTTGGGTGATAGTGAAAATGAAAAAGAAATGGAGACTATAACTAAAGGAAGGAAGCTTGTAGCATAACGAATATAATAAGAAGTGATATCACTGGCCTAGTACGCCTGGTCCGCCGCAGCGCAGCGCTGGCTCCGATCTGTGATGTAAGTTAGCATTGGCGCTTACGAGACTTTTAAAACCTTGCGACCTGTTTTACATGTTAAAACACCACAAGATATCCTCATAGGCGCTAATAGGTTCGACATCTCCACTTACTTTACTGCGCCCAATTATAATTTAATAAGTCGTCTCCTGTAATAGTCCAGTTTCGATAATAAGCGAAGACAGAGAGCAAGTTCAAAATGCAATTAGTATTGCCAGCTATCGGTAAATTTAAAAAAAAAAAAGAACGGAAAAATTAACCTCGCTATCAGTAAGGATTTCTTCACATTGTTACACATTTTACATTCCCTTAACAGAGTTGCAACACAGAAAAAAAAGCCGTACGAACGCAACTTTCAACTTTACCGTAGATTACTATACAATTCAATAATAACCATAAATGTCACTCCACAAACACCAAAATCAGTAAACTACCATCATTTCAGAAGAACTTAACATTAAACAGACATAGAAGGCATAGTTATGACCCCTTCATAGAGTAGGCTATTGCCTAAAACTGATCACGCCTCCTTCAGCATTACGGTACATATATGTTTTTTTAACTCATTGCCTTTTTATTCTCATCCCTTTCTTCACAGAAGCAGGCCCGACGAGAGGGGGGGTCAGGCGGGGCTGCAGCTCCGGGGCCCGGCCCTGGGAGGGGGGCCCGGCCGGACAAAGTATTCCTTTCATGACCAAAATATATCACAGACAATTATTTGATGAAACAATCAACGTCTGTGCAAAATGGCGCAAGAACAATAACATAGGCTAGGTCAAATACTTTAGTCAGAGCACCCTGGAAACAGCTGAACCAGAGCACCCGAACGTAGTCATACAATACCGTAGTTCTCAGAATATGTACCTAAGGTGAGGGGCGCATACCTCGGTTCTAAATTTAACTTACTTGTCAGCCTTCTTTCGTTTGTATACCAAACTTGAAACATATTTCACCATTACCTGTCGCAATTCTGAATAGTCTCCTCTGTGACTGTGTTTGGAGCGTCAACTTGCTTTGTTTCGAATGATCTTTGTGTGCCGTGCGCTCACTCCATTTACATTGTCTAGGTAAGAAAATAGTTTATTTAATCTTCGTCCACACTGGAATTCATTTTCGCTCTGTATAAATGCCGGATAAATATGATGCGTGATGTAAGGGTATTTCCATTGCCGAACGTACATAAAATAGATGTGGACTAAGGAAAATGTTCATCTATAAAGAACTAAGAAAACATTATTATTATTATTAATGTTAGGAGGCTTGTATTTCTTACGACTGTAGCCTATAGGCAGTGAATCGATTTGAAAAAGTTTCGATCCGAAGATCCCCGGTTCGAATTCACGTCGCATCAAGACATTTTAACTGTCTGATTATCACTTTATGGCTTACGTCTTGTATCTAACATTACCTAATAACTGCGAAATCTCATTTGCTGCTATTATTATGATTATTAGTAGTAGAATTATGATTATTATTAATATTATAATTAGATGTATTATTATTATTATTATTATCGCCATATACTGTATGCTAAACAATTTTACTGGAAACAAGCTGAGCTTTCGTAAGCCAACTGGCAGCATTAGTAGTATTGCAAAAATAGATCATCATTCATTTCCGTGTCCGGTCAACATTTCCAAAAAAAAATTGCAGCTGCGATGGCCTTGTTACTTCCTCTAAGAACATCTTCCATTGTGCATTGGTTGTCCAGGAGGGGGCAGATAAGTAGGTGGCTTGGGTCTAGTTCAGCTCCACAATCACAAGAGGTGTCTGCGTCTGCTGGAAGGATCCCCCATTTTTGCAGGTTGGTCTTGCATCGAGGGACACCCACTCTTAAGCGGTTGAGGGACCGCCACACAGGATAAGGTAGGTCGGCGCCAGGAGCCAGTTCTTTCTTTGATGTCATGTCTGTGGGCAGTGAGCTCCTCCATCTGTTAAGACGAGCTGCCTCTGGTGTTCTCTCCAGCGGCGTAGATAAACGCTGCGAATATGACGTATTCTAATGTGGACGCAGCACGCAGTTGTTAATGACTCCGGCTTGCAAAAGAGTAATTGACTTGGCCGAAAGAACAGCCATTGCCTTAACATGAGAACGAAGATATTCTCAAATTCAAAGTCATTACGATTTTCAGAGTGTGAATTGCTATTTAAGATCATCGTTAGTTTGATGATGGTTGTTGTTGTTGATGTTGATGTTTTAAGGGGGCGGAACAACGAGGCCATCTGCCCATAATCGTTAGCTTACGTGTTCCTTTCAGTTATAAATATCGAATGCGGGCTACAAGGGAAAGAAGACAATAATTGAAGGAAGTGAACCATGATAGGTTTGAAGTCTTTGATTTGGAAATGCAGGTATAATAAATTACGCTGACGGATCTGACCAACAGTTGTCTAATATTCGGAAGGAGAAAAAAATAAAGAAATGTTTGGATATTAAACTCTGGCTCTTGTTTTTATCTTGGACTAGTTCTTCGTACCCGTCGTTGTCGGGTTTGCGATTTAAGGGAAACAGATATACTGGTGACAGGAGTTAGTGAAGTTATGGCTAAACTATCGAACCCTGTTTGGGCAACACCCATGTAATTTTGCAATTTGTATCCAGTCCACTGTTCTGCTTAGAATTAGGTAGTTTTAAGGGAGGACACTTGGGGTCACAAAAATGAACATTAAACAGCTCATAAGAAAAATAAGCTATCAACCTGCACGCAAATTCCTAAGAAGGATGTTTTTGAGAAATATTTGTTGGCTTTTGGCCTTCGTTTTTTAGCCATATGGCCAGCTTCAATGTAATTTATATTTACTTGTACTGTATTATGAGTCTTGTATAACGTAATAATGTTATTGTTTTTTCGTTCCTTTAAACTACCGAGGCTTTTGCAGACGCCAGGGGATCTTCAACGTGCCAGTAAATCTACTCACGCGGCTCCCTCACATTTGCGCATCCTCAAATGTCAACTGACAGCGCCAGGATTCGATCCTTTAACCGTCGGCACAGCAGGCTAGAACGTTTCCGCTGCGCTACGCAGGTATGATGAGGAAAGATGATTGTAATGTATATCTTATATCATAGAAATTGAATGGGCTTACAATTAATGAGAAGATAAACACATCCATGCCCGTGGCCGGATTCAAACCAGCAGTTGAGCTCGAGTTTCATTATGACCCATGCCAGCATAACATTTCGTCACTCCACTATGCTTTGAGGGTAGTGTTGGCAACTCTGGCACTGTACATACTCTAATGACAGTTGGTCCCCCTGCTGGAGGGTTGTTGACCCATTAAGAGGAAGGGTCGTTTTCTTACCTGCGTCAAGCAGGACTCACTTGCAAGTAGGTAGCAGTGGCTACCGGACATGGTGTCATAGCACGCATGTAATATCTACTGTACTTGTTCAGTGTTTAATCATGTACATACAATGTAAAATATATTTCTTTATACAGTCCACCACATCGTATTCTATGTATTCGACATAAGTTTTGGTCCTCCGGGCACGATTAGATGGCAAGGAAAACAGTGAAAATTGAACTCTGTGATCCCAAGACAGCATGGCTTCGCACGAATGCCGTGGGTTGCTGGCGGCATGGCGACTACTGGACAACAGAATTCATCATCCTGGTAAGTCACCGATCATCCTTAATTATTCCTTGTGACTCATATGCATTCCTTTGTTTCTCCATTCAAAACTGTTCGTTTGTACTTGCAATGTATTGGTATTGCTAGTGATCACACATGATTTCGCCCGTAAAACTGTATGTTATTTGTACGCAGTTTTCCCGCAACTCTTTGAAACAAAACTAGGAGTTCATCTTTGTATTATGTAACTATGTTAGGTATTTGTCTTTTCGTTTTGTCATTCTTTTACGTATATGCATTTGGTCTATTGTGATTTTATATCATTCAGCAGTTTATTGGGAATTGCTAGTGAAAAATGGAACAAAAGATAAAATCACTGTGTAGCAAAAGGGGTAGGTTAAAGGCTAGCTTATCTCGCATACAAGGCTTCGTAGAGAAATTAGATTCTCAATCTAAGGACGTAGATCAGTTGGAAGATCGACGGGCTCACTTATCAAAAATCTGGGAAGAATATGAAACAGTTCAATCACAAATAGAGGATTTGAAAGAGGATGAATCATTTCAAGCAGAACAAGAATCTTATCGCTCCGACTTTGAGGAGCAATACTTCAAAACATCTGGTCTTATAAGATCCATAAACAGTGCAATTTCCAAGTCAGCAACTTCGCTAAGTGATTCTATTGGTGAATCAACTACCAGTTCGCAAACACGTTCAGTTAAACTGCCTCAAATAAGTTTACCTACATTCGCAGGTGATTATTTAGAATGGCCCAATTTTGCCGATACTTTTAAGAATCTCATTCATGAAGATGCAAATTTGTCAAAAATACAGAAATTTCATTACCTAAAATCAGTGGTATCAGGCAGGGCGGCAGACGTGTTACAGTCTCTAGAAATATCTGCAGCGAATTACGACATAGCGTGGAACCTGTTAAATGAAAGGTTCAATAACCGGCGAGCAATTGTTTCCTCCCACATTAATTCGGTCCTTCAGATTAACAAAATAGAAGTAGAATCTTCCAAGGCATTAAGAGACTTGTATGACGGCTTCAGAAGGCACATACAGTCGCTATCAGCGCTTGGTCTGTCTTGTGAAGAACAATTAGATGCCATTTTGATACATTTAATAACAAACAGATTTGACGCTGAAACATTAAAAAAATGGGAGACCTCGTTACCAACCTTTGATCTTCCATCGTATCAGACACTGGACAAATTTCTACTCGAAACATGTAATGCATTGGAATCGATAGAAACTAAGAATTGTGATCGCACAAAACAGCTGAAGCAGGTAGGCGTTTCATCTAAACCGAATGCATCTGGTTTCAAACCGAGGCCATTCACGAACCCAGGGAAAAATTGTTTCCTTTCACAGAAAAATCAGAAATGCCCATTTTGCACGGAAGAACATCCCATATTTAGATGCAAAACATTCACTTCTATGTGTGTTTATGACAGATGGCGGGAGATCAAGAAGCATAAGCTCTGTGTTAATTGCCTGTCTGGAAATCACTTCGCTAACGAGTGCACTCGTTCATGTTGTAAGCTGTGCAAGGATAAACACAACACCTTGCTTCATAGGGACCAAGGGTCACCGAACCACAATAATAGTCAAACTTCAAACAAGAGTATTGTGTCCAATAATACTTCATTGTCTCCCCTTAATGAGCAACATAGTAGTAATGCTGTTTCATTGCACAATCACAACAATGATGTTTCCTCTCATGTATTGTTGTCGACAGCAGTAGTGAATGTCAACAATTCAGAGGGAAAAACCCGTCATGCTCGGGTTGTGTTAGACAGCGGCTCGCAACTCAACTTCATAACCAGGGAATTAGCTCATCAATTACGATTGTTAAAGACAATGACTAATATTCCGATACATGGGTTGCATAACACTACCATCAAGGTGGGGTCGGTGGTAAGAACAAAGATTTCTTCGCGGTTCGGTTCCTTTGAACGAATCATGACATTTCACGTAATACCTTCAATTACTGGTCAGTGCTTACCCACTAAAAATATCAACTTCACAGATTGGAGTATTCCAGAGTTTATATTAGAAAACCTTGCGGATCCTCAATTTAATGTGTCATCATCCATAGACATTCTCATTGGAGCAGAATTCTTTTACGATCTTATCGGCGCAGAACAATTTCAGCTCGACATTTTCTCAAACAAACTACCGTTGTTTCGCAACACGGCTCTTGGCTGGGTAGCAGCAGGTAGTGTTGGTTTGTCTGAAAAGCACGCAGATAACAGTTCTTCCTGCCTCTTTGTGTCAGGTAAGATATTCAATGAGCCGGGGAAAGCACTGCTTGGCCAAGGACATTCTGAGCAAGAGATTAGTGAGAGGCTATTTACTGACGGTCACAGAAGGAATCCACAGGGTAGGTTCATAGTCCCACTACTCCTTAAAGAGGACCCGAGTCAGCTAGGTAGCAATGTTAATGAGGCAATTAGACGGTTTCACAGCCTAGAGAAGCGTTTTGAAAGGCAGCCCCAAGTCAAGTCGGAGTACGTACAGTTTATGAGAGAGTACACTGACCTGGATCATATGGAGGAAATTCCCAGTAATGAGATAAACAAACCATTACAGTACTACCTTCCGCATCATTGTGTATTTAAGGGTAATTCATTGACAACGCGCACTCGCGTGGTATTTGATGGCAGCTCGAAGGGCGATTCTGTATTATCCCTCAATGATTTGTTATTAGTAGGACCGATCGATCAAGATGATTTATTTTCAATATTGGCTAGATTTCGCATGCATCGCTATGTATTGACCGCTGACATAGAAAAAATGTATCGACAGGTCCTCATAGAACCTGCACATACTGACTTTCAGCGTATCGTGTGGAGGGAGTCCCCTAAGGACGAGCTTAAACATTATCGTCTCAAAACAGTCACATATGGCACGTCATGTGCACCCTTCCTGGCCACAAGATGCCTCTCTCAATTGGCGAATGACACTAAGGAGGAATTTCCTGAAGCTTCGAATGTAATACGGCGGGATTTTTATGTTGACGATTTAATGACAGGTTGTGAATCAACTGACGGCTTAAGAACCACTCACAAGTGTGTTTCAGATATTTTATCCAGTGCGGGTTTTACCTTAAGAAAATGGTGTTCGAATGAGCCCAATGTACTATCGAGCATTTCTAACCACGAAACAGATCCCAAGTACATTATTAAGGTAGATGAAGCTGAAGACTTGAAGTTGTTGGGGCTATCTTGGAAACCCATCACAGACACTTTTCAGTTTGAGTTGAGAAGTGATTTCAGTTCGACACAGATAAACAAAAGAATAATTCTTTCAGACCTGGCTAAAATATTTGACCCCTTAGGGCTTTTGGCCCCAGTATTGATTAAGGGTAAGATTTTCGTCCAGCAACTGTGGCAAATGAACTTAAATTGGGACGACGTTCTCACAATAGAACTTCAAATTAAATGGATTCGTTATATGCAGGATATTGCTAAATTGAAGGAGTTCAAAGTGCCTCGTCATGTTAGGGCAGTAGAATTTGTGGAGTATGAAATTCATGGATTTTGTGACGCGTCTCAGATTGCTTACGGCGCTTGTGTTTATGTAAGATCTCAGACAGGAGATGGTAAAATAACAGTTCACTTATTGTGTTCCAAGTCTCGCGTTGCGTCATTAGGCTCAGTAACTTTACCAAGATTAGAACTATGCAGTGCTGTATTACTTGCTCAGTTGGTCGAAAGAGTCATGAGATCCATAAACGTAACTAAAGACAAGTGTTTTTGTTGGACTGACTCCACAATAGCATTAGCATGGATTTCGGGCCATCCACACCAGTGGAAAACATACGTCGCTAATCGAGTGTCGCAGATTCAACAGTTGACAAATATTGATTGTTGGCAGCACGTCTCTACTCATCATAACCCAGCAGATATGATCTCGAGAGGAGTTACCGCGGAGAAGCTGTTAAATTCATCATTTTGGTTATCGGGACCATCTTGGCTTTCAGATAATAAAGACGAATGGCCTTCACAGCAGAGGCATAGCTCTCAAGAATTACCTGAAGTTAGGAAAACTAAAATCGTTCTAGTGTCATCTACAGAATCCCTTGGATCGAATCTGATTAACAGATACTCTTCCTGGAGCAAGCTGATTAGAATAACAGCTCTCGTGCTCAGATTTATCAAAAATCTTAAAACTAAAACAGACAGACAAACAGGTGCTCTTAATCCGGTAGAACTAGAGCAGGCTAAGTATTTATGGTGTAAAATTGCGCAAGGTTCTGAATTTTCACAAGACATAATGGCTCTCAAACAAAATTTGCCACTACCCAAGGGAAGCAAATTACATGGATTAGCACCGTATTTGGATGAGCAGGGTCTGTTACGGGTAGGAGGCCGTCTGCAAAATACTAAACTATCGGTCAACAGAAGACATCCTATTTTATTACCTGGCAATCATCGCATTACAATAATGTTATTTGATCATTTTCATTTTGTTTTTCTTCATGCTGGAGCTCAGACTTTATTGACAATGATGCTACAGCAATACTGGCCTCTATGTGGGAGGAACGGTGCTCGAAAGGCAGTGTATCGATGTAAGACGTGTTTTCAATTCTCGTCTCGGCCGTATCAACCGATAATGGGCTCGCTACCTGAAAGGAGAGTAGTTCCCAGTCGACCATTTGCATCTTCAGGAATAGATTTCTGTGGCCCAGTATATTTACGGCCTTCCTCCAGGAAGGGCGCTCGGATTAAGGCATATCTAGCTATGTTTGTTTGTTTTGCCACAAAGGCTGTACATATTGAACTTGTAAGCGATCTGTCTACAGCTGCTTTTTTAGCATCACTGAAAAGATTCATGGCTAGACGAGGAACTTGCACCCACATATTCACTGACAACGCAACTAATTTCGTAGGTGCATCACGTGAGCTAAAGAAATTCTTTAATGATATGAATACCAAGCAGTCACTCATAAGCTTTGCTACTGAGAAGGGGATTCAGTGGCATTTTAGTCCTCCTGGTTCACCTCACTTCGGAGGGTTGTGGGAGGCTGCAGTTAAATCAGCTAAGTATCACCTTAAGAGAATAGTAGGAAATGCTGCATTGTCGTTTGAAGAAATGACTACAGTGCTTGTACAGATAGAGGCAGTTTTGAATTCGCGCCCCCTCTGCCCACTATCCTCTGATCCCAATGATCCGGAAGTATTAACCCCATCCCACTTCCTGATCGGTGGCTCATTTCATCTTCCTGTGGAAGAAGATGTGTCTCAGACTCCCTTGAATAGACTGAAGCGCTGGCAACTGCTTCAGGCTATGTTCCAGCAATTTTGGCGTCGATGGTCCAAGGAATATCTCGGACAACTCCAACAGCGTTCTAAATGGCGGTCGCCCGGACAATCCCCACAAATCGACACTCTGGTTGTTCTGAAGGAAGAGGGCGTGCCTCCACTTCATTGGAAACTGGGCCGTGTCGCAGCAGTGCATCCAGGAACCGACGGAGTTACGAGGGTTGTTACCATCAAAACACCCAGCGGAGCTCTTTTGAAAAGAGCAGTGTCAAGACTTTGCCCATTGTTGAGTGAAGAGAAGTGAATTGTTTAAATGTTTGTGTACATAGTGTTTATTTCAACTCTCATTCCAGTTAATAGAACAAAGTGACAGTATTTAATTGTTGTTTGAAATATTTGCTATTTCAAGGGGGGGAGTATGTTGGCAACTCTGGCACTGTACATACTCTAATGACAGTTGGTCCCCCTGCTGGAGGGTTGTTGACCCATTAAGAGGAAGGGTCGTTTTCTTACCTGCGTCAAGCAGGACTCACTTGCAAGTAGGTAGCAGTGGCTACCGGACATGGTGTCATAGCACGCATGTAATATCTACTGTACTTGTTCAGTGTTTAATCATGTACATACAATGTAAAATATATTTCTTTATACAGTCCACCACATCGTATTCTATGTATTCGACAGGTAGTGTACACCCTGACATGTCAGGACATGTCACCGTGTGATATTCTCAGATCAGCAAGTCCTCACATCTGGGTTTGCGATGTCAAGAGAAAGATACAGATTGCGCAATTGGCTTGCTGCAGGGAATTGAGGCTTCCTATAACTCCCCTCATTCCTCTGTAAAAAAATTCAATTTGTAGCCTAGTTTTTATTATTGCTGCATTCTACTTACATACGAATGTTCATGCCATTCGCTCTAGTAGTATTGAGTCCAAACCAAAACAAACCAACATTCAAACTGAAGATGTACTTGGTCATTAAACAGCTCATCCGGGATAAATAAAAAGTTTCAGCCACATATTCCAAAGGCTCAGAGATGATAACACATACTGACAAGCAATAGTAAATAAGAATATGATGGGGATGAAATTAGAGAGTATATTATTATTATTATTATTATTATTATTATTATTATTATTATTGAAAATGTTATTATTATTACTATTATTATTGCCGACGTGCCTGACTCACACTCGCCCCGGGTTCCATTTCCGGCTCCGTCAGGGATTTAAGAGGCAGACTTGAGGGCTGGAACGAGGTGCACTCAGCCTCGTGAGAACAATTGAGTAGCTGCCTGACAGTGAGGTAGTACCCTGGTCATGGAGATCAAGATTGACGGCCAGAGAATTACGGTACTGGACATTACTGTTTCCATGATATTTTTGTTACACGTTTCTGTTTTCTATGCATCTATCAAAGAATGGATAGAAAATTGACACTGAATATTAATGCAAATATTGGTGGATTAAATTAAAACTGTAGCCAAGATTTAAGCATTCGCTATTTCAATACATACAAGAAGTTCCATGAAGAACTATACAGCCTACTTTTCATGCCAATGATTATTCTACAGTATATGAACCTATCTAGAATAATGACAAAATTAAGTTGGTAATATCGAAATATCAAATTAGTTCAAAATATACCTGGTATAATGCAGCCTAATAGAGCACTACAGTTGGCAGCCCTGGTGACTGAATATATTCTTAGTTCCATCTCTTAAGGTACAGAATAGAAAATTAGGTTGAAGTCCAAAGGACGTTACATGCAGTTAGACACTGGATCTAGCAGCACGCGTAAAAGCATGTTGCCAACAATACCATGCGTGTGCTGGTCAGAAATAATCTGAAATATTATTATATCTTGTTGTGCCAATTTTGGATGAAATCCAGTTGTTAGTATAGAAGTTACATGTATTTTAAAATTGGACATATCAGCAGGCATAGAATCATGTTGGCAGCACTGCCTTGTATTAATTACTCCAAATTAATCTGCAATGTCAGGTGCTATACGTGTGCAAAGTATAGAGCTGTTGGCTTGCATACTTTCTGATATATTGATATTAGGGTAAAAAAATATAGACAGCATTTATTAACAGTTGGCAGCCCTGATTGCTCTTAACAATACTTACAGTCATTCTGTTATGGTACTCATAGCACATACGAAATTTGGTTGTAATCCAACTGATAGTATAGAAGTTACATGTATTTAAAAATTGGTACTATCAGCAGGCTTATAATCATGTTGGTAGAACTGACGTATATAAGTTACTCAAAGTTAATCTAAAATGTCAGAATATACGTGTGCATAGTTTAAAGCTGTTGGCTTGCATACATTCTGATATATTGGTATTTGGATAAAAAAAATAGAGAGAGCAATTATTAACAGTTGGCAGCCCTGGTGGCTCTTAAGAATACACTCAATCATATCTGTTTATGTACAGATATTACATACAAAATTTGGTTGAAATCCAATTGATAGTGTAGAAGTTTATGCATTTAAAATTTGGACATATCAGCAGGCTTATAATCATTTTGGCAACACTGCCATGTATGGCCTCCTGGAAATTAAACTGAAATATTATTATCTATACGTGTGCCAATTTTAAAATAGCTCCCATTCATACCTTACAAGATATCCAACATGGAGCTCAAATTTCAATTGCGATTTTTCAGCAGTTGGTAGCAATGACATCATTTTCAAATATGGACGTGAGATATTCCGGTGCACATCTTTACTCATACTAAATTTGGTTTTGATTGCTGCAGCCGTTTAGGAGTTGATGGGGGGGGGGGGGGAGGGGCACACACACAGCCAGACAGATAGACAGACAGACACGCATTTTCCCGGATCGATCTCATAAGTCTACTTTTTCCTCATTTTCGCAAAATGTGAAAAGTAGGCTAATAAAATACAGAACTGGAGAAGTATTTAATTAAACCGTAATCTTACCACCCTTAAGCATTTCATATAATGCATGTTACATAGGGACAAGACAGCACGGCTGTCCAGCTGCTTGCTTCTCACCCTGGTGGACCAAGTTTGATTCCTGGGTAATACACATTTCAAATTGTAGTTGAAATTCAAAACGTCAATAGTTGCCACTGTTTATTTAGTCTCATTTCTCCAGGAATTTAGGAAGCATATTGGCTGCAGTCCTATCAGCGCCACCTCTGGATCTGCCCCCTGTTAAAGTCAAATCAACAGCTACTTCCATGGTCGTCGCACTCACAAATACGATATCCTAAAACATGCGTGAATGAGGAATACGGTATTATTATTCCGGTGGTTAACATACTAGGCTTAGGCCGAAGATTCCTGGGTTCGATTCCCGGCCAGGCTCGGAAGATTTTAATCTCCAGTAGAATTAGCTGACGTCTTAAACATTAAATTCATTCCCGACGCGCAGATCGAGCATCCCGTAAGAGCAAAATGACGAGCTCGTGATTTGTAAAGTGTTATTATAAGGATTTTGTTATTTTATGCAAAATAGGCGTCTGGTAATATTAAATTATTTTATGCAATTTTATAACAATACCAATAATAATATTAACAATAATCATTATTTTCAGCATTATTATTACTATTGTTAGTACAGTATAACCCAGGATAATAGAATATGACTTATCAATGAGGGACAGAGAGAGAGAGAGAGGAAGGGGAGGGGGCGGGGGGCCCGGGCTGACTCCAGCCCCAGGGCCCGTGGCGGCTCTCCACGGCCCTGCACAGAAGTAGTCTTTAATGGCATCAAGAGCATTTTTTACACCATACCGGACAAATACTTAGGCAAATTAGGAAATATATGTGGAACAGAATAGTCTTTCAATCGCCAGTTGGTTCTTGGGAGAAGTACTACTTCCTTCCCTTCTATCAGAAATTTGTCAAATTTAACAATTTCATCTTCTGAAAAGTGAGCATCACAGATGTAGGACTTTTAAGTAAGTTCCCTATCCTTCCCTGGTATGGCCCCTTTGCACTTGATAAAACGTTCCTTATCTTTAGGAGGTTTGAAAAACCGTCTGACCTCTTTCCAGTCCCCACAGCTAGATCTGCATCCTGGTACAATAGAGCAAGGCATCTTCACTATTCACATTAAACACTCATGAAAATGTAAGGGCTAAACTGCTGTTTACTTACATTAAATAACAATAAAATTAACACACGAAGATAACGTCAACACACGACAAGAAATTAAATTCCATTTCAGTTAATGCTTCCTACAATAGCATTTCAGGTAGTAATACTATGAAGTAATAGTGTAAGCACTTGTATATCAATAAACGTTTGCACAGAACACCACCAAAACACTCCGATCGAATAAATACTTAATATATCGCACGTAAACACATAAACATATGTGGAAATCAACAATCTCAAATCGACTGTAGCGCTGCGTAGCGGCGAGTGCCAACCCGATCCGTATTCATTACATGCTATTGAGGGAGAAGAGATCACACTTTATATTCTATTCGTTATGCTTGTAGTTTAACGTAACCGTTAATCTCGCGATCATGAGCCACGGGACCTCCTTTTTACGTGGAATCCGAACCACAGGACATGGCATTTCATTTCGAAAATCTCACATGCAGTGACCGGTAATCGAACCCGGTCCCCCTTTGTAGAGAGGCATACAGCTTGACCGCTGCGCCACCACGCCCCCGAGATTATAACTAAAACTAGCTACTTGCTAGAAAAAAAAGGAAACACAAAAAGAAGGATAAGGTTAATCAAATATATGAGGAAAGGAATTGCCCTCAACCCTCGAAGAATGAGAATTAAGGGACTTGGAAAAATGGTGAGCCATAAAAGGCAGATGGAAAAGGGAAAGAGGAGAGGGTCGTCCAAAAGGCAATGGAAAACGGGGATTTTTTTACCAGCTCAGGAATCCCTCAGGGTCGCCAACTCCCGAACTCACCAGCCGTGAGCTCTTGAGTGTGTAGCACTATCCAGGGTGCTTCCTTGAGCGCCTGGGGCAGATGGCAGGAGATACGAGGAAAGAAGAGGTCTGACCCCTCGAAGAATGAGGGAACACGAATGATGAGACAAGGGGCAATTAAGGTAGAAAAGGGAACTCGGACAACTTAATACCGTCGGGGTCGGAAGAGAACAAGAGTTGACCAAGGGAGGTCGACAGGAAAGATGAGAGGGACGAGCCTGGTACAAGTAAGTGGAAACAATTCCGTACTAAGCTGGGGGTCCCGTGATCGCCAACCCACGTCCCACTAGTCGTGAGACCCTGGGGGGATTTGTAATTGGACCTAGGATTAGGTAGTTAAGTACCATCCCAGCTTTTGCCTGGAGTAGAAGTGAGGAAAACCCCACGGCGTGGGGTGCGCGTTAAGTAATACAGTATAATTGAAGTTTTTAGCTGCAACTACTAGAATATCTATGTTTCATTTAAAATAGTCTTAATCTAAATACCATAGCTGTTTCGGTGCCGTAGTTGGTATCATGCTGAACTGCTGTGCCCAAGATAGCGGGTTCAAACCCGGCCGAAGTCGTCGGATTTTTTAAGAGCATTAAAAGCCTTCAGTATGCGTTCCTTCGGAGGGAAGTAAAGCCGGCGGTCCCATGTCATAGATTTGTGGCATGTAAAAGATCCTTCCACAGACTAAACTTGTGTGAAGCTAAATTTCTGGGTTAGATTTCGTTGGAACGCTCTCCAACTTTCACCACTAGGTATCATTGATATCTGGTAGCGAAAGTTGGAACTACTTGAAATTGAACGGAACTTGTAGCTCACCCTCAGCCTCTGGTGAGCCGAAAATGTCCTCGGACACTCCCGGTACTAAAAGCCATACGATAAATAAATAAAAAATAAATAATCTAAGTACCATAAAATAAATATTTACAAAACTATATTCTTCTTCTTATTGTTCCTAGTGCTATTCCCGCACTCTCGTCATGCCCACTAATTGTCAGCACATCTGTCACCATTCTAGACGATCCAAGGAATCTTCGGGGACGGTTGGCGCATTCTCCCCTCTGTTTTCATCATTATTTTAAGGTGTTAATTGTTTATAAATAAAATAGACTGGCTGCGTAGCTCAGCGGTAACGTTCTCGCCTGCTGAGTCCAAGATAGCGGGATTGAATCCTGGCGCAGTCAGTTGGCATTTGAGGGTGCCTAAATATGAGAGAGTCGTGTCAGTAGAATAACTGGCACGTTCAAGATACCCTTTGGGGCATGATTCTTGCACCAGCGGCTTCGGTGGCGTAGTTGGTACCATGCTGAGCTTCTGTGCCCAATATCGCTGTTTCAACCCCGGCCGAAGTCGTCGGATCTTTTAAGAGCGTTAAAAATCCCTCAGTAGGCAGACTTTTTGTAGAACTTTTCATGCTAAATAATTCTTACATAGGCTATGCCTTCCTTCGGAGGGGAAGTAAAACCGGCAGACCCATGTCATAGCTTTATGGCATGTAATAGAAGCTAAACTTGTAGGTTAGATTTGATTAACGCTCTATTAAGTTCCAACGTTCGCCACCTGGTGCCGGTTACGGTGGCATCTAGTAGCCAAGTTCGCAGCTAGGTGTCGTTGACGGTAGCATTTGGTAGCAAAAGTAGGAACTACTTGAAATTGGTCCGTCTGCAGTCTGAATTACAGATAACACGCACTAATAGAGCCATTAGAATTAACACCGGTTATCAGACAGATTCTACACAAAAAGTACACGGGGCTACATGACTGCGTTGTCGCAGCCCCTAACTGAGGAGCCAACCAATTCGGGCACCACGGTGTCTCTAAAAATCCCCAGCAGTTGAAAGTGACGTCAAACCCATAAAATTAATATTACTGTATGTTATAATTAGGGCTCGGATTTTTAGGTACATAAATATTTTTTATGTAAATACATATTTTAAGCATTTTTTCTATAAATTCATAAATTCCTGCTTTTCACTTATTAGCACATAAAAAGACATAGCCTAATATTTACATTTTTAAAATCAGTTTAAAATCTTTCAGTTTATTGCATTTTTGTTCTGTGTTACTTCAACGGAGAAGAACCTGTGAGCTATCTAATCTTCATGCAGAGCGTCTGTCAGCTTGTAGCTGTGTTATTCTTAACTTGTCACCCCGTGCCACTCACTGTGGAAGCCGGCGATTTCCTTGTCCATAGCCATATTGCACCACGTGCTAGAACTTCCCCTCCCTCACAGCTACCTGGAACCAGTGTCACTCCCATGCAGTTCATTTCTGGCACTGTGAAGTGTAAGGCAGTTCTACGATGCCAAAGTAAAAACAACTACATGTTATCGTCTGTTGCAGAATTTAAAGATAATTTTACTTCCGATGGGGGCGTTTTGTTCGGCCAACCATGTGGGAAAGCAATCCAGACTGAAGGCTGAACAGCGATCTCAAGTTACACCACCTCAAGGGCAAGACACATATTGCCGCAGTTTCGCGCCTTCAAAAGAAGTGTTTCGCGATAATCGTCGCTCATTTGTGATGGACAACCTGAAGATGTATCTCGTTGTGTATTCTAATGCTTCAGCAGTCAGTGAGACATAGAATAAATTGCATTCATGAGTACTGCATATTGTTTATATTCACATTGAAATGAAAATCCACAGCCTGCTTTCAGTCTCCGACCGGGTCAGGAATGGAATGAATGAAGCCCCCATCTAGCGGCGAGGATATGAACTGTGCCGGCTGCCGAGGCCTGACGCACTCCTCTGGGGCAATGATTAAATGAATGACAGATGAAATGAAATGATAGTGGAGAGTGTTGCTGGAATGAAATTTTGACAGGGAAAACCGGAGTACCCGGAGAAAAACCTGTCTGCCTCCGTTTTGTCCAGCACAGATCTCACATGGAGTGACCGGGATTTGAACCACGGACTCAGCGGTGAGAGGCCGGCGTGCTGCCGCCTAAGCCACGGAGGCTTATTGTTTATACTCACATTAATAAACTAAATTATAATTAAATATTTTAATTTTTTGTCACATATTTCAGGTATTTTTTAATACATAAAAAATATTTTCCCCCCTATTTTTAGCACCTAAAAATCCGAGCCCTAGTTATAATAATGATACAATTCAAGTACCAGCCAATATATCGTCGCTGAACTTGCGGTACTGTACCCACCTCATATGGAAATGCTTAATCACGAGCTGGTTAGCTGTTGCGGTTCGGGGCATGTTACGTCCAACCCACACCGTGATTTCACATTTGACATGATAGCACTTTTTTATAGGATCTACAGGACTAAATTGAAAACAAACACGTTTTAAAAGACTTGAGTTTATTGTATAAAACTCCCAGGAAATATTACAAACAATTTACAAACACTTACATTTTGGAAAAATCCAAATGTCAAAGCATCAAATACATAATAAATTCATATAATCCTATATTATCGCGTTACCTTGCCTAGGTATCCTTTATCATTGAATATTCATCTATATTTTCTTTCCGCAACATTTTATTTACTCAGACATAGAGTTGCCTATCACTTTGTATTATTTAACTAAGGCTTTTGCGGACATTTAACTGTGTTATTAACATCCCTTCTGGGCTTCATTCATATTTATTTACTTCAAATCTCTTTATAATCATTCAATTAAGTTCTGTTACTTTTATCAGTAAGTCTTAGTCTTCATCAATCTCCAAATGACATCCCCATGGTTACCACCTTGCCATTAGCAAAGCCAACTACTGGTAGACCACCATAAAAGAATCCAACAGGCACTAATCACTAGGACTCCATGTGGTGCTCCACCAACAGGTGGCCATGGTTGGTAACCTCGAAACAAAAGTAAATACCTTCTTCTTCTTCTGCTTTTACGGTCTCATTGGACCACTTCAGTCAATCATTTCTTGGTCCTCTTCTTCAGTAAGTTTCCTTTCCGAGTCGCCCAGTAGCTCTTCATTCGCTCTGATCTTCTCAGGCGTTCCTCATCTGTAAATACCCTTTTTACTGTATTACGTTTGTCTATTTTAGCCTGAAATCTTATTTTTATATCTCTCCGTTTTTTTAATTTTGTTGTTTTGTTTTGCAAGTCATCCAAGGTTATTTCCAATTCTTTCATATCTTCTCTAATTTCCTTAATCCATCCTACTAGTTGTTTCATATTCCAAAGTTTCACTACAATTTTCCTAGATAACCTGGTTTCTGGTGTCCTCATGATAGGACCAAAGAAAGAAAGCAGTTTCTTCCGAATAGTATCAGTGATAAATACCACCAATAGAAAAAAACTAAAAAACTAAAAGCAAGCTCTGTAACCTACTTAAGTTTGGTTACACACTGTCAGAGGATATGCCAACATCACTGTGGTCTACAGAGTACTTCACAATTGCACTGTTTATTGATTGACAACACACTTGTGAATCAACATTCTGCAGAATTTTCACTGAAGCAACTTCCATTCCTGCCAACTCTCACGATTTAGGCGGGAGACTCCCGATTTTCCACCACTTCTCCGTCCCTCCCGCTTAACGTATTAAATCTCCCGATTTTTTATAAATCTCATGCGTAATTTCGGACTAAAAGTGTGAGATGACAACCTCCACAGTCGTCCATCGAACAGATCGATTTTACGTGTAGTGTGTTTCGATACTGGAGTTTTGTTTCGTATTGATAATTTATAGATAATACTCAATAACTATTCATATCCCTTAGATGGAGTTGAATATCTCATTGTTTGAAATATTCGATGGTTAATTCAGCGTGTATTCCTAAAAGTTTTCATAATAGCCTGAGGGTGAGAGGTAGTTGTAGGCTGCGGAATATTGTATCTGTTTAACACGTGAAATTATTTGCATCAATAATTCAGACTTACCTGAATTAATTTATCTATATAGTGCAGGGAAGGTTTTCACTTAGCAGATCCATTTTACAATGGGTGGCGTGTGAGTGTGTTCGACAAGTAGGTGACGGCGCTTGAATAGTTTCAGCAGGGTCCCGTATGCGTTCGTGTGCCATTCATTTCATTGCGATGACGGTTTGGTGAGTTGTTGAGCGCGCTCCCATGATTTTTTTTAGATAGTAAATCAATCCTTCGATAAATGCCAATATTGTGTAGGGTGGGTATTTTGTAAGTATTTTTATTCTCAGTTGCATTTTGTGACTATTTTGAATCTAAATTACATTTTGTAAGTATTTTCTATCTAAATTGCATTTTGTAAATATTGTCAATTCAAATAACAGTACAGTAAGTATGTAGTTAGTTGTAGTTGTAAGTAGGTAGTTAGTTTGTCTATTAGATATATGTCATTGTTCTATTAGACTGTGGTGTGTGTGTCTGGTTGCAGTTGCATTGTTTATTAGTTATAGTTCATTGTTTCAGTAGACTGTGATGTGTGATTGCATGTGAGTGTGCCTGGTGACAGACTGTTTTAGTGGTAGTATTTGTTGTTGGTGGAACTTAAGTATTTTTTTCGTTAGTAGAATTTTGGTATTTAATTGTTAGTACGGTAGAAGGTTAGTATTTTTGTTAGTAGAATTGCTCTTTACTTATTCTGAAAGGGAGTAGCAGCCTTTCAGAATAAATCAATTCTTTACTAGTCTTATAGACGGTTAAGATATTGATAATAAAAGCCAAATAATGGCTACACTGCGTCCTGCTGCACGGCTGAAAGCAACGGGAAACTACAGCCGTATGCTATTCCCGAGGATATGCACCTCTCTATGCATAAATACATGTGATGATGGCCTCCTCCCTTGTAAAATTTCAATCCGGAGGTAAACTAGTCCCCCGTTCGGATCTCCGGGTGGGGACTACTCGAGAGGGGGTTAACATCACAGAAGTGACAAAGAGGAAATCTGACATTCTACGGACGGAGCGTGGAATGTTAGAAGTCTGCTAGGAAATGGAAGGTTAGAAAACTTAGAAAGGGAAATGGATAGGTTGAGGTTGGATTTGGTTGGGATTAGTGAAATGCGCTGGCAGGAAGAGCAGGACTTTTGGTCAGGAGACTATAGGGTCATTAGCACTAAATCAAACAATGGCCAAGCAGGGGTTGGCCTCATATTGAGTAGGAAACTTGGACAGCGGGTGGAATATTATGAGCAATATAGTGAACGGATTATTGTAGCAAAAATAAATACTAAACCTACCTGCACCACAGTGGTACAAGTCTATATGCCTACCAGTCAAGCTGATGATGATGATGTTGAAAAGGTCTACGAAGAAATAGACGAAATTCTGAGGTATATCAAGGGTGATGAAAATGTTATAGTAATGGGAGATTGGAATGCTGTGGTAGGAAAAGGGAGAGAAGGGAAGATAGTAGGAGATTTCGGATTAGGTGAAAGGAATGATCGAGGAAGCAGGCTGGTAGAATTCTGCACTGAGCATGAGTTGGTCATAGCTAACACCTTATTCAATAACCACAATAGAAGAATATTCACATGGATGAGACCAGGAGATACAGGGCGTTACCAAATCGACTTCATTATGGTCAAGCAGAGGTTTCGAAACCAGATTTTGGATTGTAAAACATATCCTGGTGCTGACATAAACTCTGACCACAATCTGGTTGTAATGGAATGCAGATTAAAGTTGAAGAAACTGAAGAAAAGTCAAAAGCCAAAAAGGTGGGCAATAGACAGACTGAAAGAGAAGAATGTAAACGAAAGATTCAAGAAGAGTATAAAGGAAGGACTAATGAAAAACCCTAAACAAACTTCAATTGCAGACGAATGGGCACTTTTGAAGAATGAAATAACAAAATCCGCAGAAGAAAACATTGGTAGGAAAGAGAGAATAGGTAGAAAACCGTGGATCACTCAGGATATACTAGAATTGATGGATGAAAGGCGGAAGCACAAGAATGTAAGAGATGAAAAGGGGAAAGCAGAATACAGACGTCTGAGAAATGAGGTTAACAAGAAGTGCAAGGAAGCGAAAGAAGAATGGTTGAAAGAGAAATGTGCAGGTATAGAAAATTGTCTGAAATTAGGAAAAGTAGACACAGCTTATCGAAGGATTAAGAATACTTTTGGGGAAAAGAAGACTAAGTGCTGTAATATTAAGGACACAAATGGAAAGCCTCTAACAGATAGGGAAGAAAAGGTTGAGAGATGGAAAGCTTACATAGAGAGTTTGTATAAGGGAAAGGAGATTGAGAATCATGTAATGGAAAGGGAGGAGGAAATTGATGAGGATGCGAAAGGAGATTTAATATTGAGATCAGAATTTGATAGAGCTTTGGAAGACTTAAGCAGGAACAAAGCACCAGGCATAGATGATATACCGATTGAGTTGCTACGCTGCATAGGAGATGAAGGTCTGATCAGGTTATTTCACTTGGTGTGTAGGATTTATGAGACAGGTGAGGTACCCCCTGATTTCAAGAAGAATGTAATCATCCCTATACCAAAGAAAGTGGGAGCTGACAGATGTGAAGATTACCGTACAATCAGCTTGATTACTCATGCTTCAAAGATCCTGTCTAGAATAATTTACAAGAGGATTGAGAGCCAGATAGAAACGGAGTTGGGTGAAGACCAGTTTGGTTTCAGGAGAAATGTAGGAACAAGGGAAGCTGTACTAAGTCTTAGGCTGATTTTGGAAGGTAGAATAAGGAAAGATAAGAGAACGTTCATGGCTTTTGTAGACTTAGAAAAAGCTTTTGATAACGTTGATTGGACTAAATTGTTTGACATTTTGAAATCGATTGGAATAAAGTACAGGGATAGGAGGGTGATATACAATCTATACAGAAACCAGACAGCAGTCATTCGAGTTGAAGGACATGAGAGAGAAGCTGGTATTCACAAAGGTGTAAGGCAAGGCTGCAACTTATCACCCATACTTTTCAATCTTTACATTGAACAAGCAATGAAGGAAATTAGAGAAAAATTTAAAGTGGGAGTGAAGATTCAAGGAATAATTTCAACTCTGAGATTTGCTGATGACATCGTCATCTTGGCTGACAAGCCTGAGGATTTGAATGAGTTTTTGAATGGAATGGACTCTGTCTTACGGAAAGATTTCATGATGAAAATTAATAAATGTAAAACAAAAATACTGGAATGCAGCCGAAATAAATCAGAAACCTCTATGGAGATCAAATTGGCAGGTGAAAAGCTGAAGGAAGTAGGAGACTTCTGTTACTTAGGAAGCAGAATACCCAGTGATGGACGAAGCAAAGAGGATATAAAAAGTAGGTTGGCTCAGGCAAGAAAAGCATTTCTACAAAAAAGGAATCTGCTGACATCGAATATAGATTTAGGTATTAGGAAGTCATTTTTGAAAGCCTTTGTCTGGAGCGTGGCGCTCTATGGAAGTGAAACTTGGACTATTGGTGCAGCAGAAAAGAGGAGAATTGAAGCATTTGAAATGTGGTGTTACAGGAGAATGATGAAGATCAGATGGGTAGATAGGGTTACAAACAAAGAGGTATTAAGACGAGTGGGAGAGGAGAGATGTTTCTGGCGACTGCTAATGAAGAGAAGAGATAGGTTGGTAGGACACATACTAAGACACCCAGGAATAGCAAGCTTAGTTATGGAAGGAAGGGTCGAGGACAAGAACTGTAGGGGTAGACCAAGGTTAGAATATGTTAAACAGATTGCCTCGGATGTAGGGTGTGGTAGCTATGTAGAGATGAAACGATTAGCTCAGGACAGGGAGGCATGGAGGGCTGCATCAAACCAGTCAAAAGACTGAAGACTCAAACAACAACAGTCTTCATAAGAAATCAACACTTTTAAAACAAATACATGCCCATCCTCGAATTCACGTCCCATCAGGAATCATTTCCATGCAGTAGGGTGGCTTATAAGTGATGTATCACATGCTATACCGGGTGAGTTAGCCGTGGTGGTTACGGCATGACTGATGGCAGTCGCTCACATCCGGGAGGCGAGGAGGTTCGAATCCCCCCGCCGGCAACCTTGAAGATGGTCTTCTGTGGTTTCCCATCTTCCTTCCAGGCAAATGCCGGGGTTGGTCCCTAACTATAGGCCACAGCCGCTACCTTCCAACTCCTCGTCCTTACATTCCAACTTCCCTCCTTCCCTCCCCAACGGTACTTGTAGCTCACCCATTGGGTGTCCGTCTCGAAGCAGCTACAAAACTGGCGAGCTGAACATGTCCTCGGACACTCCCGGCACTAAAAGCCATACGCTAAAAAATCACATGCTATCATTTTACACATATTCAGTTACCTTATAAACCCAAATTTGAGTTAACCCCTTTTATATTTTACATGTCTCTTAAGGTAGGAATCGAATATTTAATGATCAACTTATTTTTGACTTTTATGGTCGAATAATATCCGATTTTTACAACTTTAATGTGGGGATGATTCTCAAGAACCCACTAATTCAATTATTTAATTAACAATTTCATAGCACCTCTTATTTAAAAAATTGCATGTTCCGCTACGCACATTTAATATCCATTCAGCAACCCTTAACTTTAGTATACAAAGCTCCATTGTATTCTACCCTCGTGTTAAGGAACGGTCAGCCGGCAGCTCGACCTCCCTCGTTTAACGTGATTTATTACCTTCTTCTCGCCCCATTCATTGACTTTAAACTTTCAAATGTTGCATTCCCTTTAAACAAAGCGTATGATGATCCAAGCTACCATATTACTTCATTAACAGTATCCCTTACTGACTCATATTCATTTCACTTTCCATGTGACCCGTGCCATAATTTGAGATCATAACTCACTACCTCTCATTTCACATACTTTATTTGGTCGGTTAACATAGCGTCGTTGGCACAGTACAGGCCATGTGAATCTAGGCTCAGGGACACACTGTGGCCCTCCAGTTGAAATCACATATCGTAGAAGCCCTAGTACTCTCCATATTCATACTTAGCAATTGCCCGGCGGGACTTAGATTGCAACACAATGCCCTTGCCTCGAACCCCTGTTCGTTCAAGCGGGTCGAACCCTCGCGCAAACAATGCCAACAATTCACAACAATAATGCCCTTGGCTCGAACCCCTGTTCGACCAAGCGGGTCGCACCCTCGCGCAAACAATATCGACGAATTTCCGACAAGTATACCTTTTATCTCCAAACTTATGCACGTCACAGGATATATTCACTTCACTTGCTAGCATTTACTTTATTTATTCTTTATAGGCCTATTCCGGCGCACTCCTTTTATATACCCTGGATCGTCATCGCATCTCTAACAACTTTGCTCGCATTAGCATTTACTTTACCGTAGCTCAATAGCTTATAACTTCATACATCATTTCTTTGGTGTTCGATTACCACCTGTTATTTTTAGCATATTACCTTTATTACTTGCTGAATAGCGTTATTTTATCATCATATTAAGGTATCCCAATGTTCCTTCAATTATTTTTATTATTCCACATACTTCAATTATTTTACTTAATCATTCAACTCGAGTTTATTATTATCATTATTTTTATGATCAACTTTCATTAATTCATTATTAATTTGCGGAATGCAATTTGTTTACTATAACATTAACATCTCGGAGTCTAAAACTCAACATTTCTCATTTTGGAGTGTAAAACTCAATATTTATTATTATTATTGAACGGTGCTTGTTTCATTTACGTTACTTTCATTTATTTGGCATACATTTACTTGCCATTTACATTATTACATTCGATTCCTCCTTTCAGATCATTAATTCATCGTTATATAACCATTTTTACGAGCTTTCAATATTATTATAATTATCACTTTTGCACTTTTATCATTATTTTTAACATTTTTGCAAACCGTCTTGGCGGTTGCCTTATAACATCTTAATATCATTTGATTACTCATTGTGCACGAATTTCATACATAAATTCACTGAAATAGCATATGATACATTCACTTTAATATTATAATCATGTTTGACTCACCCACATTTCAGCTCATGACGTGATTTCTGGATGATTTCACCCACATAATTTCTTCAGCAAATCATCTTCATATTACAATAGATCTTTTCTAACACTTGGTCATCATATCGACACACGACAATACATTGATACATTTTCTTAATTTCACGTTTAACACTTGTTAAACACAAATAAAAATTCACTTATTCACTTATTTACAATCGAACACGGACCAATTCTAAGCGTACAAAAATGGTGGAAAACAGCCTAGATGGTTTCTCCATGTACAGCTTTGAACGTGTGATTCTCCTATCGAATCAAAGTCAAAAATAAGTTGATCATTAAATATTCGATTCCTACCTTAAGAGACATGTAAAATATAAAACGAGTTAACTCAACTGTTATTCCCGAGGTTGAAATTGTCTCTTTCTTGAACCTCCTTCTAGATAGCTTTTTCTCTACTTATTAATGTTCTATCTGTTCTATTGCGCTTTACTTTTCCTTTACCATTGCCTATCGCAATTCTATAGTTCTCTTCCTACTGTAATCTTCCCTGAAGATCGTATAAGAAATGTTCTTCAATTTAACTGTCTCTTCCTGCGCGCTATAATTTCTCTCTCTGTATTCTATGTTAGGACTTCATATCTCCTATAATGTCCTTATATTTTCCGCACTTCGTTCTTAAATGTTCATAAGATGCTATCGCGTCTTCTGCCATTACTTTGCCTGAGCGCGGCTTGGTTTCAAACCAATGCTACTTTGCTAACTCCGTTCGATTTAGTTACTGTCTATCGCACTTTATGTGTGTTTGTCTCTTGTGAGACTCGAACTATAGTGTCTCTGAATGTAGTTCTTACGATTTTCTCGCTGACTTGCGCATTTCGTTCCCTAGGCTAGACCTAACTCGTTCGTACTTATTAATTTCTAAGTAACATGCATATACCAAGGCTGTTAACAAACTAGCTAACTGCGTATCGCACGCGAACTGTGGTCTTTGAAGATTCTTGTATAACCTGCCTCTAACAAAGTCTATCTCTCGACTGATAAACTGTCATTATAACGTGACTGTACTTTATATCTGGTAGACTGAATCTGGTGCGACGTGCACTTCTGCACAGCTTCTCTCGACTGGTGAGACTTCTCTCAAACTGATGATACTTCTCTCAAACTCATCCCTATTTATTCATTTCTGTCTAGAAATTAGTTTCTTTCAAATTTGGGAGCTGAATTTCTGATTCCATGGTCTAATCTTCTTCATAATTTAATTTAAAGTGTATTTTATAATTATATTTTGATTACCGGCTGGCGGAATGAAAATATTTCGCTAGTTTATTTTTAATTAATTTAATTAGTTAATATCCCCTTTACGGGGCCTGCCTCTAGTCCCCTTCTGGTCCGCGGGTAGCCTTCCGCTGGAATTTTAATGACGTTCCTCTTAGCTTGCAGTATTTCAAGTACCTTATTCGGGCTTGCCATCTCACTGATTTTTCTCGTCCCTATTTCCTTCCTCACTCTATGTTTAATAATTCTGGTTGTTTTATTTTGTTATGTTTAATGTGGTAAAGCCCCCTTCTCTTGGCGTGAGAAAACTGCTGACTTACAAATTCCTGGTCTAGGCCTTTTAAGAGCCTCTCGAGAAATAGTTCCTCTTCTACCTGTCCTCTTGAAACGTAATAATTTTGGTGTAGTTGCTTATACATCGGAATTTCAAGTAGTATTTATTGCCTCTTGACTGTGGCTCTCCCTAACGTTTTAATAGTTTCCTTAATGGCCTTTTCCTTTTAACCTGTCAAACTAATGGAGTTTATGTGCCTGAGCTGACCAGCTGCACCCTCTTGTGATGTCCCTGTGGTCGCTCTCCAGTGGGTTTACTCTCATCTTCTCTTGCAATCTTCATCAAGTTTTAGAATATCTCTCTATAAACGGTCAGGAGTTCGATCTTGTGCCTACCCCAGATGGGCACAGTACCTAGTATCGAACAATGCTCTTCTTTTGCAATATTCCCCTTATGTTTTGTCACCCCTCCCAGCCGTGTGTGGATGTGCCGTCCAGGAGAACAATTCACGTTAGGTCATTTTCTTGAATTAATCTAAAGGAAAATTAAATACACTGTACTGTAGAAGTGCATCATCATCATTAGTCGTTTTACTCATTGCTGAGGGTCGTGATGTAATTTTTTCACTTCATTTGTAACTACGAGGCTTTTTTTTAAGAAATGGCCGTTTTTTTTAAATTAACCGAACATTTTATTTTGAAACAACATTTATTTTTAGGTTTTACATACCTTTCTCTATTTTTCTACATAGTTGCCTTGTTTATTTAGGCACTTGTCATACCTTAAAACTAAGTTCTGAAATCCCCCTGCATAAAGGTTTGCCGCCTGCTCTGACAACCAAGAATTCACACTTGAGGAAAATCCATTGATAGAGTGGTTAATAATAATAAAGATGATAATTGTTGTTTTAAGGGGCCTAACATCTAAGTTATCGGCCCAATAGAGTGGTTATCATGAATCTTCTGTCCTCGTGAATTTTCATGTCAATTGCAGTCACCAAGTCATCTGTGATCACAGACCTGAGTGTTCATCGTCATGAACATTTTGGTTGGTTGGTTCTTAAGTTTAGGGGCTGCGACAACGCAGTCATGTAGCCCCGTGTACTTTGGGTGTGTGTAGAATCTGTCTGATAACCGGTGTTAATTGTGATGACTGTATTAGTGTGTGTTATCTGTTTTTAATTCATCTAAGGACAGCAAACTTTTGAATTTTTCAAATAGTTCCTACTTTTGCTGCCAAACGCCACCGTCAACGACTACTAGTTCAGAACTTAGCTACCAGACGCCACCGCAGTCGGCTCTTGGCAACGGACATAGGAACTTAAGAGCGTTGTTTACATTCATAACCTATACAATTTAGCTTCACACAGGTGTAATTAGTGGAAGGTTCTTTAACATGCCATAAATCTATAACATGGGACTGCCGGCTTTACTTCCCCTTCGAAGGAAGGCACACTGAGGGATTTTTAACGCTCTTAAAAAATCCGACGACTTCAGCCGGATTTTAACCCGCGATCTTGGGCATAGAACCTCAGCATGCTACCAACTACACCACCGAAGCCGCCCATGAACATTTTCACGGCCACTTTTGAACTCGCGTACCCATTTTCACACTTCACCTTCCGTCATTGCATTATCACCATACACCTCACAAAGCTGACGATGAATGTCTGCAGCCGACATGTTTCCTGCACTCAAAAAACGTATCACAGATCGTATCTCACACGCGGCGGGCTAATCAATAATCTTGAACATTCTAAAGATTCACAGTTCAGCGTACAGGTTAGCTACACAGCTGCAACTGATGCCTGCTCGTTCGCAAAGGATGCCGGGAGGTAGCGCGCACGCTTGTTGCGGCATGCGCACTAACTACGGGCTTAAAAAAACCGCCCTTACGTAAAAAACAGCCCTCGTACATCCTAAGCGATCTTCAGTCCTTCGTAAGATATCGTGAAGAGGTAGGCCGGTGATCTTCTTTGCTTGGTATAACCATCTACTTGTTGTTCAACCTCTTGGTCTGGTACCTTCAATTTTGCCTTGCAGAATGGTCTTTTATAAATTGTCTCCTCTCCTCAGAGTGTGTCCCAGGAATTGGAGGTAACTTTCACTAACACGGGAAGATAGGTTTTGTGATGCTCAATTCTTCTTCTTTCTGTCCACGGTATACATAGCATCCTCCGCCAACACCACACCTCAAAGGTATCTATTCGACTCTTGTCATTAGCCTTCACAGTCCAGGTAACACAACTGTATAAGAAAACAGATAACACCTGTGATTTCACCAATCGCATTTTCACTGTTTTGGATAATGCCCGGTTCTGCCAGATCTTTGTAAGTTTAACCATTGCAGCACGACCTAGTACAATACGTCGTTTTATTTCTTTATCATAATTTCCCTTGTTACTGTTTATGGAGCCCAGATATAGGCTACACATGCACCAACTCCAGATCTTGTAGGCATCCCGTCATTTGCATTGAGGATTGACTTCGTCGGTTGATAACCATTAGTTTGGTCTTTTTCATGTTGATTTCTAGACCAAAATCCGAAATGATAGTTTTCACTCTGGAAAGCAATTCATCAAGTTCTTGCCCACTTCCTGCAATGAGTGTAGTATCATCAGCAAAGCGTAGATTGTTAATTTTCCTACAACCGATTGAAGTTCCATAAGTTCATAAATACACGGAAATATACTTTTCTACAGTTCAATGAATTTGAAGCTCATTTGATGCCTTTTTATACAGCTTGAAAACTGCGCCATCTCGCCCGCTAATCCATTGTGCCCCACAATTATTAGGCCTATTATTATTATTATTATTATTACCGACAGAGGAAAGCGTAGTGCTAGGCCATGGGGTCAAGTGAACGTGGTTTCGAACCCCACTGTCCTTGAAATGTTTTTCCGTGGTCTCCCCATTTCCAAGTCAAATGTCGGGATGGTAGTTCCACCTTCTAGTTCAGGTTCATTCATATTCATATCTCATTAAATCCTCTCTTGAGGTTGGAGTCCAGAAGAACATCCAGCCGTAATAACCACCCGCCACAGATAAATTCATCACATTTCATCCCCGACCCGGTTGAAAAGATGTAGACATACAGTATTATTATCATTAGTCCATGATTATTATTATTTCTGTTTTATTATCGTCATTATTGTTATTATTATTATTATTAATAATAATAATATTATTATTATTATTACTATTATTTCCCACTGTTTACTGAAGTTGAACTTCGGGTTGCAACGCATTCTTTACGGAACAACAAGGCCCCGGGGTCGGATAGGATTCCTAATGAGGTTCTGAAAATAATAGTTGATCAAGATATGTTGTTATTGTTGAGAATGTTCAATGTGTGCTTGAAAGCAGGAATCTTTAGCTTTCGCTGGAAGATCTGTCGCTTAGTGCTCATTAGTAAGGGCATGGGTGACCCTGAGTTACCATCAACGTACCGCCCACTTTGTATGCTTGACACAACAGGCAAACTATTTGAGAAACTCATAAGAAGAAACTCAGCAATTCTTCTAGGCCGGTCGACACTGGATGCAGTGCAAGAAGTCGCCGATAAAGTACGAAGAGCGGAGAGTTATAATCATTACTCTCGCCGGGTGATTCTCTTTGTTACACTGGATGTTAAAAACGCTTTCAACTCTGTCAAATGGATAGATATCATGGATGCTCTAGAATTTTCATTTCATATTCCAAGGTATCTCCTTTGGATCTTACACTCTTACTTGAAGGATCGTGTTCTGCTCTACGATACTACAGAAGGGATCCGTAGAGTATAAATCACGGCTGGGGTTGCCCAGGGTTCGATTCTAGAACCTGATATCTGGAATGTTACATACGACAGCTTGACGAGGCTTGAAATGCCTGAAGAAACTATTCTAGTAGGATATGCAGATGATGTTGCTGCTCTTGTAGCAGGAAGAAGTGTCGAGCAGGCACAGTTGCGACTCAATATGGTAATGCGCAAAATCAATAGATGGATGGAGGAACATGGTCTGTCTCTAGCACTTAGTAAGACGGAAATTGTCATCCTAGCAAAGAAGAGAATGCAGACAATATTTCCAATACAGGTAGGACAAATTCAAGTAGAGACGCAGCCAGCAGCAAAATACCTGGGCATCATGATCGACAGTAAAATGCATTTTGGAGAACAGATTAGACGGACTGCAGATAAGGCAGCCAGAGGAGTAATGTCCCTCAGTCAGCTCATGGCCAATGTTGGTGGGCCAAAATCTAGTAAGAGAAGACTATTGATGACCGCCATCCCTTCAGTTCTGCTATAAGGAGCGGAAATACGGGCGGATGCCCTGGATAAGGAAATTTATAGGTAGTTACTGGCGCAAGTGCAGAGGCGGGGTGCTTTGCGCGTGGCATCTGCATATCGCACGGTCTCTGAGGAAGCAGTTCTCGTTATTGCCGGGATTATTCCGTTTTTTTTTCTTGCGGAAGAACGCAAGAACATTTACTTGAGGAAATCTGATATGGGTTTACAAAATGCAAGACGATCGGCAAGAGTACAAACCTTTCAAAACTGTCAGATCAAATGAGGGCAAGGAGATCAAAGCCAATGGACTAAGAGAATGATCCCTCAGGTGCAGGTTTGGACAGAGAGGGAACATGGTGAGGTTGGTTACTATCTCACTCAGTTCTTGACTGGCCATGGGTACTTCTGTTCCTATCTTATGAAGATGGGGAAGGTGGATTCATCAGATTGCATCTACTGTATCAACGAATTAGATAATGCCAATCACACCTTCTTCTCTTGTGGACGGTGGGTCCAAAATAGGCAGTCTCTTCAAGATCACATTGATGTAGAGATATCCCCGGACAATATTGTTGCAGTAATGCTACAAAATGAGGAAAATTGGAAACTGGTAGCAAGTTTTGTTGAAGATATCCTCCGAACAAAGAAGACGGATCTGGATCGCCACTTAAGATGATTCATTAAGGAAGAGTGCCCTACAGGCAAATATAAAATGACTCTAGCCTGAAGTAATGTGATGAACGGTTCCAGGCTAGTGTTCAGAAGTAACGGGGGAGTTTTAGTCGGTAGTCTCCTGCTCAGGAGCAGGAGCCCGACACTCGGTGCGTAAATGCATTTCTTCCCCTAAATATATATATATATATATATATTATTTATTTATTTATTTATTTATTTACATTGTTTAGACCCAAAGGATCACATTAAGCAAATTATGTTCTGGTGCTGTTCTTCTTGTTCTTCCAGAATACCTTCATCATATCACTGTGTCGGACTCGACGTTCCTCCGTCCATCCTTTCCCAGGTCTCCTTGGTCGATCTTCATGTGTGACTTCCCAACTGTGGATCTTATGTCGGAATGTCATTCGATCGTCTATGTCTATTGGTATGATGTTGGCACTTTCGAGATCAATTTGGACTTGGGTAACCCAGACTTTTGTCATTTTAAGTTTCCGTAAGTAAGTCAATATTTTCTTTGTTAGCCGGTCGTCATTCAGTCTCATAATGTGGCCGTAGAATCTCAGTCGTCGCTTGCGGAAATCTGACTCGATGTTAGAGTATCTCTCTGTGATTGTGTGTGATTGCAGACGATATCCATCATCTGTGAGTTTAGGGCCCAATATTTTACGGATGATTTTTCTCTCAGCCTTCCTGGTGTTCTCAAGATCCCCTTTGTAGTTGAGGTTTAGTGTCTCGCTGGCGTAAAGTGTCTCAGGTTTGATGACAGCCGTGTAGTGTTGAATTTTGGTGTTGATGCTCATGCATTTCTTGTTGTAAATATTTGCGATTTTTCCGTATACTTTCCTCAATTTAAGTTCACGAGATTTTTGCGCCACTATTTCCATACCTGTGGGTTCAATAATTTCACCCAAATACTTGAATGATTAACCCTGTTTATCATACCGTACTCTGTGAGTAAATTTTGTGCTCGAATGTGTTTTGTCGATATAAACTCGGTGTTTTTGAAGGAAATTTGTAGTCCGACCTTTTCAGCACACTCTTTTAAGACCTCAATCTGAAGAATTTACGTTCTTTCATCTGCGGAGAGGATTGCAAGATCATCCGCGAAAGCGAAGCATGTCAAGTCGATATTATCCGTTTGCCTTCCAAGCATGACGGGCTTTCAGTTATTCCGACTCCTCGGTTCATTTCTCCATTCTTTGATGACCTTCTCTAGGACGATATTAAAGAGTAGAGGGGAGAGCCCATCACCCTGCCATACACCTGTCCAGATGAGGAAAGGTTCAGATACTTCACCAAGGAACTTGACTTTGGAAGTTGTTTCAGATAGGGTCTGTTGGATGAGGCGTCGTGTTTTCGGGTCGAGCGTGTATTCTTCGAGTATATTAAAGAGGGATTGGCGGTCAACTGAATCATAAGCTTTCTGAAAATCGACGAATACGCAGATGGTTGGGAGATTTCGTAAAGCTCGAAGTTTCAGTGTGGACTTGAGGTTGAAAATTTGTTCAGTACTTGATCTGTTTGGTCTGAACCCTGCCTGGTATTCACCAATGAGAGGCTCGAGCTGTTCTTGTGTGCGTTGTACGAGGCAAGCAGAGAAGAATTTGTAAGGTACAGAAAGGAGGGATATCCCTCTATAGTTATTCACTTCCAATCTGTCTCCTTTCTTGTAGAGTGAGTGAATGAGTGCGCATTTCCAATCATCTGGGAGTTTTTCACTTCGCCAGACTTCTTGAATGATCTGTGTAATTTCCTGCAGTGATCGTGGTCCAAGATTTTTCAGCAGTTCCGCGACAATTCCGTCTTCTGCTGTCTTTCCATTCTTGAGTTTTTTTGATATGGCGAGTGATTTCTTCTTGTGTTGGTGGATCAGCGTCTGGCTTGACGTGTTCTGGGGTCGTATGCATGAAACGTTCAGGTGGTTCGGGACAGTTAAGGAGCCCAGAAAAGTAGCGTGCAAGTTTATCGCAATTTTCACGATTAGTAAGTGCCAGTTTTCCATCCTGTTTCCTAAAGGTTAAATTTAGTGGTGCATAACCCTTAATATTATTTGCGAAGGTCCTGTAGAAATTCCGACTATCGGAGTTTCTGAAATCATTCTCCATGGACTTAAGTTGCTCAGTGATATAATCACGCTTGACTTTCCTAATAGTCTTGTTTGTCTGCTTGCGGATGTCGAGGAAGTGTCCCAGGGTTCTTGGTGATCTACTGCTGTTGTATTTTTTAGCCTATTTTCAATTTTGAAAAAATAGGCTTATGAGATCACCTTTTGTCCGTGTGTGTGTGTGTGCGTGTGTGTGTGTGTGTGATTCGTGTGTGTGTCCCCCCCTAATAAAATCTAAACGGCTGGAGCGATTTCAATGAAACTCGGAAAGTTCATAGCACTATTCCCGGCGACCTCAACCGTGCCCTTCAAATTTTGTTACGACTCACCAATCCAACATGGCGGCTGTGCGAAATATTTCACCAGCATTCAATATCTCCGAAACTATTACCGATATTACCCTGACATTTTCTATGGTGATAGAGGGAACTACTATAAGTTCACTTATGTGACTTTTGAAAACCTGGTAACTACAAAACCAACATGGCGGCCAAGCGAATTTGCGACTTTTAAATAGACGTTTCTCACGATTTGACCAACCAAACGCAATGAAACTTTGTACAGTATATGTTTATATACATTGTAATTCACCGACATCTAACTTCGTTCAATTGTTTAAATAATCACAAGATGGCGGATGTGCGAAATATTTCACCGGCATTCTATATCTCTGAAACTATTTGCGGTAAAACCCTTAAATTTTGTACGGAGATAAAGGGCACTACTGGAAGTCCATCTATAAGACTTTCAAAAACCGGTTAACTACAAAACGAACATGGCGGCCAAGCGAATTTGAAAATTTTAAATAGACCTTTCTCGCGATTTTATGTTCCAAGCGCACTGAAACCTGGCACAGGAAATATTTATACACATTGTAATCCACTGGTATCTAATTTAGTTAAATTGTTTGCATAACCTCAAGATGGCGGCAGTGCGAATTTTAAAATTAAGATTTTATTTATTGTGATGTAGTCATGCGATCGAAGTGAAAGTTTGAATAATGAACCTACGCAATAATTTGCCTTTAATGGTACATGACTCTATGGCCTATACATTCAACAATCCAACATGGCGACCATCCGAAATATTTAGAAGATACTGAATATCTACGAATCTATTTTAGCAATCAAACTGCATTTTTTAATGTTCATAGGGGCTATGAACTTAAGTTCACCTATAGGACTTTAAATAACCTGGTGATCACAAATCCAACATGGCGGTGACGCGAATTGTGTATATTCACTTGGACGTTTCTCGCAATTTAACCATCCGCGTGCAGTGAAACTTGGTACAGTAAATCCTTACACGAATGTTAATCCACTGGCATCTAATTTATTTCAATTGTTTCCATGACCTCAAGAAGGCAGCTGTGAAAAATTTTAAAATCTCCTTGTTTTTTCTTGTGTCCTAATTATGCGATTGAAGTTTGAATACTACACGTTCACAATAATCTGCATGTAACAGTACATAACTCTAGGACCTACATATATAAAATCCAACATGGCGACCATCCGAAATATTTAGTCGGTTCTCAATATCTACGAATCTATTACAGCAATCAAACTGAAATTGTGTATGTTGATAGTGGCAGTTAACATAAGTAGGATATATGAAAATAGGCTGTATAGTTCTTCACGGAACTACTTGTTTTGGAATGCGATTCGGCGATTGGCAATGGCTTGATCACACTCAAAATTCCACCATGGAATTCTTTCTTCTTTCTTTTTAGTGGGATCAGTGCTTAAACTTGTCCGATAATTTTGCTACGAAAGTCGTTTCAGTTATTCGCCGGTTCCTTTTCCCATTCCTCTACAATATTTGTTTCTTGAATCATAGCTAAATCGAATTTCGGGATATGTGGTTTGCGACGGTGAACTCTCTTTGGGGTGAACTATACTTTGATTCTTGTAAGGTAGTGATCCGAGTCGATATTCGCGTCTCGTCGGACTTGAACGTCGTGAATGGTTCTGTAGTGGGCGTAGGAAATGGCGACGTGATATATCATTATTATTATTTTTATTTTTAGCCTACTTTCGATTTTTGCAAAAAATGAAAGTAGACTTATGAGATCAACACAGGGCGAAAAAAGTGTGTCTGTCTGTGTGTGTGTATGTATGTGTGTGTGTGAGTCTGTGTGTGTGTGTGTATGTGTGTGTGTGAGTCTGTGTGTGTGTGTGTGTCTGTGTGTGTGTGAGTGTGTGTACTCTGAATGTCTGCCCCCCCCCCTATCAATTCGAACACGGTGAATGCGAATTGAACGAAATTAGGTACAAAGGTAGCACTAGCAAAGGACACCTCAGTGTCATGTTTTATATCGCCGCCATCTTTACTAAAACTGAATGGCGGCCACTCAAACGTTCAAAACGTAAAATCAAATAACGACTAACCAAATCATCCGATCTCTACCAAATTTGGTAACAACATACCTTCGTATAGGATGCGTCTTGTGACCAAACTACAAGGTCGTCCGCCATACCATTTCAGGATGGCGGCCGTGCGAATTAGGCTAACTTTATAATCCATATCATGGGACCCACCAGTTCCGATTATCGAGCCGAGAATCGTTTTAACTGTTCTAAAGGAAGAGGCACGTTCGAAATTAAAAGTTTATTTTGTAATACTATAGTGCAGACGTGATTTAAAAAAGCTGAGCCGATTCAGTAATAAGACAAGATGGCAGTGGATATCTTGTGCCTGACTTATATTTCACTAATTTGAGTATTGCATGCAATATAGCGTACTGATACAAAATAAATAAACTTTGTATGAAATGCTTTATATATAAATAATATACTCCAGTGATGAAATCGTTTAGTATAAATCATTATTTGCTAACAAATTCTATGTAAGTCATTTTATATAGAACGATATTCGTTGACACAATTAGCTCAGTGGTAGAGCGTTAGCCTATCGCTCAAACGCCTATGGTTCAAACCCGATCAGAGCTAGGTTTTTTGCTTGAAATGTTATATGTTTATTGTTTTGTAATGACTCAGATGTTTTAAAATTAAGCGTTATATTGTGCATATTATGGTGTAAAATATATATTTAATTAAAACATAATTTGCCAGCAGATTTACTCGAGACATCTAGCTGCCAAAAAGGTAACTGCACGCCGACCTACTTATTAACTTCCAGATTTTATTGAAAAGTTTCTTCTTCTGGCCGCTAGAATGCACTCGCTCTGTTAGGATTATATTGTTCGATATTTCACCACTAGATGTCACGACTAGTCTACGTGGGGCTCCATTGATTACTATACCATTGGCATTCTATGCGCATCGAATTTGAAGAATGACAAGATGATACTACGATACATTTTTACTTTTTATTTTAAAGGGTTTGTAACAGCCTATTTTGCGTTACTTGAAAATGTTATTTGAAGTAAAGAACAAAACGATTTCACATAGTAACTGAATTCAAGCCGTTCAGGTTATTAATTACTACTTTTATTTCAGGCAAATAGCAATCGAAAATATCCACATAGTTTGTATACACACGTCTCTGTAGGGTCATGGAAAGATTTGTTAATTCAATTAGGGTTGTGAAAGTCATGCACAACCAGACGTGTAAAGACATGCCTCAACTCAAAGTTGGATGTTGCCCACGGCAGGTCGTATATGTAATAATAATAATAATAATAATAATAATAATAATAATAATAATAATAATAATAATAATAATAATAATAATAATGTTATTGGTTTTACATCCCTTTTAACTACTGCTGCTTTTAGAGACACCGGGGTGCCGGAATTTTGGCCCGAAGGGGATCTTTAACATGCCAGTAAATGTACTGACACGGCTCCCTCGCATTTGTGCACCCTCAAATGCCAGCTGACTGCGCCAGGATACGAACCTGCAACCTAGGGCCCAGCAAGCGAGAACGTTACCGCTGAGCCACGCAGCCAGTCCGGTCGATTATGTCTCCAGATCCATAACATTCTTGATATACTTCTTATCTTTCTTTCTTCAATGATGGTAGCAGTTTTTATCTAGGTTGTGGCGTTTGGTAGAGGTAAATCGTTTCTAAGGTCTTCAACAAAGAATAGTTCTATTATACTCTTTGATAATAACAACGAGTTATGACTATACTCATACATTTAGGAGAAAGTAGGCTATATGTTCTTTACTGAACATCTTGTTTTTACTTCAAGTGTTGGTGATGATGTTCATTGTTGAACACTGATAGATGATAGGGATGATCTTCCCTTATATTTTATTTCCTTCAAACATTTTGTGTGCGGATTTTGATATATTCCTTGGCACATGCGCATAGTATAGACTACTTAATTTCTCTACCCGTTTGACGTTACTGCTTAGTAATTATTGCTGCTAATTTATGTACACTATTTAGGTGTGATTTGGAGCAAAAGTCATGATGATAAAATTATATGGTAAACTATTCTACAAAAAATAAAACTATAGGTTGGTGTAGTTTTATATAAAAAAGAAGATGAATATAAAGTTGTGAATGAATGATGGTAATATTTGAGGGTTATACCAGAAAAATACTTTGTGCACATTAAAAAAACAATAATAATAATAATAAGTGGACTACAAATTTCTTATGAAAAAACCCACTATATGGAAAGACGACCAGAAAATTACTCATCTTTAATCACACAATACGGTTAAATAACACAATTCCCCCATTTTAAATACCTTGGTGAAATCATACAGTCCTCGGGACTAAACCGAATCGCCAATGAACAAAGAATCACCAAACTACAGAAGGCCTACAAGCTAACGTGGGCTCACTACAACAAGAAGTGCACCTCGCTAGACGCAACATTAAGGCACTATACAACGGTGATTCTTCCGGAAGCAACTTACGCAGCCGAAACAATGGTGATCGACGGTCATTCCAAAATTAAGGATATAGAAAAACAGGAAAGAGAAATTCTCAGAAAGATTTACGGGACAGTTAATAATAACGGTATTTGGATGAAGATACCTCAAAGCGAACTCTACCAAAATATCCACACGATAACGGACGTAATCAGAAAACGCCGAGCACAGTTTTATACACCCATTTACCGCATGGAAAACTTAGAACGGCGAAGAAATTGCTCAACGTTATAACACAGAGTAAGTGTGGCACGGAGTGGCTGTCGGAGGTTCAGGGAGACCTAAAACAGGTCAACATAGAAAATCTCGAGGACCGCACCGAGTGCCGGAATAAAATTAAAAATGTTAAGTTTGAGCATAGACCATCACGACAGGCTGGAAGAAAATGGACAGCTGACGGTGAGCGGAAGTAGGAGCTTTCTGAGAGGATGAAGAGATTTTGGGAAGAGATGCGGGAAAACATCAGAAGATGAATTAATCATGTATTCAAGTTCAATCGCTCTCCTAAAGGGGAACAATCGATTAAATAAATAAATAATAAATGATATAAATAATTATCTTTAGATGTGTGTGACCACTGTATGTGAGCTGTTAATGAATCAGATATTCTTATGATCAGTAATGTTGATAGTATAATGACTATATTTTGGTAGAATGTTAAGTGTTATGAGCATACCATCGAATAGGGAAAAATGGGAACTACTTTTCAGAAAGTCATGGTCAACTATGAATTTCATTTTTTATCATAAATTGAGGATAACAGGATGGATATTTTTGAAATTGTTTTAGAATAGTCTTCAACGGACTTTAAAAATCATGATAATTTAGGACATAGACTCCAGATGATCAAATTGGTAGACCGAAAAACATGAATAATTAATTGGTGAAATTATTTAAATATTCAACGGAATACTGTAATTAAGTGAAAAATATAATTGTAAATAGATGATGGTGTGAAAATAGTTGTAAATACAAATGACACAGTATATCTACTACAGATCTGACCAATTAAATAGGACGGTCAAATAGACATTGAAACAGCAACATGATGGTCAAATAAGATCAAATTTTGATAAAGTTAAATAATAATTGCGGTGGATTTTTTTTGTTAAAATATTTATGACTTTATTTATTTGGTGAGAACGGAGAACAACACAGTATCAAATTAGGGCAAGTCATTTATTTATTACGGTGGGTGAGTGGTTAACGTGTCGGATTACCAACCCCAAGCTTGCAGGTTCGCCCCTGGCCGTGGTAAGTGATTTTTGAAAGGCGACAAAAATCACGACATGGATGTCATAGGTTGTTGGCATGTCAAAGAACCCATTTGAATTCAGTGGGCCGTGTTCAATGGCAACATTAATCTCGGGATTTTTCGCCAACAAAAAGTTCCTCCATTCTCTACTAGAAAGCGCTGTAGTGTCAAGGAGCTTAGATATCTACCTCCTTGACTTTCATAGCGTTCAAAGGAACGACGAAATTCGACATGCAAGCTGCTCGCTGGGTGTAAATTAACAAAGCTTGCACCCGGCATCCGAGGCCATACGATATTATTAGTATTATTATTATTATTATTATTATTATTATTATATTGTTACATGCCACCCCCCTAGTGGCACTTTTGTTAACTGGATTACGGTGGGTTGAAGCACAACACAGATTGTTCCATTAAAGAAATAATTAACTTTATTGCGGCCAGAAAGATACACCACTCAACAGCAAATACAAGCAATTAGAGCCTTACTCCAGTTTCCTCAAGTCTCTTCCTTGAGCGCTCTTGCCCCTTGGCTGATACTTGCTTTCCTGGGCCGCGCGGTTTCCCTACGACTGACTGTCCCGACGGAAACCCTTGGTGGCGGCGATCACCGCAGTCCTTGCTCAGGTGGCCTCTCTTACGGCAGGTCCAGCAGGTCGGTAGTCTTCTTCCGGGCCGCCTCTCCGGATGTCCTTCGGCTACGTTTTTGTTGGTGGTACTGCGACGCTTGAAGAACCGGCCTAGCGCCTCCATCAGTTCATCGGCCAGGGGCTTCGTCTTGTCGGCTTTGGCTGGTTCGTCGACGTCCACCTGACGCACCCGCGCGCGCATACTAGATACCTGCTTTGCCGTCTCGAACTCAAGTGCGTGGCTCAGCGCATCTGCCAGTGTCTTATTGCGCGCGAGTCGCAGCGCCTGTTGAGTGTCCGGGTCTTGTAGCCCGTCGGTGAAGGTCTGCGTCGCAATCTGTTCCAGAAAGTCTGTCGGCGCTGTTGGATAGGCGAGCCTTACGAGGCGTGCATGTCCATCTCGAACTCCTGCAGGGTTTCCGCGTTCTTCTGTACCCGGATCCGGAGCTGCATCTGGTAGGCCTGCTGAAGATGGCTATCTCCATATCGGGACTCCATATGGGCGATCAGTGAAGCGTAGTCCTGGGATCCAGTCGGGATGGCCTGAAGGACGTTAAGGGCGTCACCTCTCAGCGCTACAATGAGAGCTGTAGCCTTTTCTGTGTTGTTCCAGTTGTTTATGGAACAGGCTGCCTCGAACTGACGAAAATAGGTGCTCCACGGGACCTTTCCGTCGAACGTTGGGGGCGTCACTCTGCTCTGTCCCGTTCCTGATATTCCCGGTGTACCTGTGGGCGGGCGTCGGCGCAGCTCGGCAACTTCCTCTTGAAGAGCTTTAAATCTCGCTTCCATCCCCGTCGGCGGGCGTTTGTTCAGCTCAGCAATTTCCTTTTGTAAAGCGTTGAATTTCTCTTCCACCCCCGTCAGTGGGCGTTGGCGCAGTTCGGCAACTTCCTCTTGTAGAGCGTTGAATCTCGCTTCCATCCCCGTCGGCGGGCGTTGGCTCAGCTCAGCAATTTCCTTTTTTAAAGCGTTGAATTTCTCTTCTATCCCCGTCAGTGGGCGTTGGCGCAGTTCGGCAACTTCCTCTTGTAAGGCGTCGAACTTCTTTTCCACTGCTGCGACTTCCTCACGTAGGCCCTGTTCTAATTTCCTTTGGCTCTCCTCTAATTTCGTCAGCAGACCCTCTTCCAGATTTTTCTGGCCATCCAGAAATTTGGCGGTTAGGTCCTCTGCTAACTTATTCTGGCCGTCCTTCAGGTCCTCTGCTAACTTCTTCTGGCCGTCCTCCATCTTATTCTGGCCGTCTTCCATCTTGGTTTCCATGCCGCTTAACTTTTCTAGCAATGCTGCCTATTGCGCTTCCATTTTAGATGCTTGTCTTGTAAAGGGCATGCAGTCACAGGAAAATTTAAAAAAAATGACATGCTCGGATTTTGAAACCACGACCGTCAGGTGTTGTGCTTGTGTTTGAGTTCGTAATCCGGCTTCTGATACCAGTTGTTACATGCCACCCCTCTAGTGGCACTTTTGTTAACTGGATTACGGTGGGTTGAAGCACAACACAGATTGTTCCTTTAAAGAAATAATTAACTTTATTGCGGCCAGAAAGATACACCACTCAACTGTAAATACAAGCAATTAGAACCTTACTCCAGTATCCTCAAGTCTCTTCCTTGAGCGCTCTTGCCCCTTTCACTTGTCAACAAACCACAGAAGTTAAACCGTCTTAATGAATCCGGTGGCCTTGACAGAAGCTACCTGCACCTCTTCCTCATGTACACAAACTACAGTTACTTACGATAACCTGCTACACGCTGTTTCGCTGTCCACAAGCTGGGGAAACAATGTCACTGGATTTCGTAACTTGCACGGCACTTCGTCACCACACTTCTGTCGCTCAGTGAAATCACACTCGCTCAAAAACACTGTCCTCAAAAAAAAAAAAAAAAAAAAAAAAAAAAAACTCGGTCCCCTCACTGTTGAGGCCGCTTATATAGCAGGTTGGTGACTCAATGAATTCTAGGACCGTCCAGGACACACGGCTTCTCGAGATTTCCTTCTCTGGCTGGGTCACGAATATTCTGGACCATCCCTTTCACTTCGCAGCCCGTTGCGTAACGCGCAAGTAATACACTGAGGCAGAGCACACACAGCCCGGGGCAGCTGTGACTCAATGCGGTGAGGCGACAAAATAAACTCACAGCCGTAACAATATTTTTTTTTTCTGATGAACTCAAGTGATTGAATTTAGTTATGCTCTCAAACACTACCTGACGGACATTCAGGGTGTTTAATCATTTTTAGCCTACTTTTCACATTTTGCAAAAATGAGAAAAAGTAGACTAATGAGATCGGGCAAATGCGTGTCTGTCTGTCTGTCTGTCTGTCTGTCCTTCTGTCTGTCTCTGTCCTTCTGTCTGTCTGTCTGTCTGGCTGTGTGTGTGTCCCCCCCCCCCCTATCAACTCCTAAACGGCTTCAGCAAACGAAACAAAATTTGGTAGGATTAAAGATCTATACCTGAATATCTCACGGCCATATTTGAAAATGATGTCAGTGCTACCAACTGCTAAAAAATCGCAATTGAAATTTGAGCTCCATGTTGGATATCCTGGAAGGTATGAATGGGAGCTATTTCAAATTTGGCACACGTATAGATAATAATATTGCAGTTTAATTTCCAGGAGGCCATACATGGCAGTGTTGCCAAAATGATTCTAAGCCTGCTGATAAGTCCAAATTTTAAATGCATATAACTTCTACACTATTAATTGGATTTCAACCAAATCTCGTATGTGCTATGTGTACATAAACAGATATGACTCAGCGCATTCCTAAGAGCCATAGGGCTGCCAACTGTCTTTAAATGCTCTCATTTTAAAAAAATTCAAATACCCATATATTAGAAAATATGCAAGCCGACAGCTTTAAACTATGCACACGTATAGTACCTGACATTCTATATTAATTTGGAGTAACTTATATACGTCAGTGCTACCAACATGATTATAAGCCTGCTGAGAGGTCCAACTTTAAATACATGTAATTTCTATACTATTATTTGGATTTCAACCAAATTTCGTGTGTGCTATGTGTACCATAACAGATATGACTATGCCGATTCTTAAGAGTAACCAGGGCTGCCAACTGTTAATAAATACTGTCTCTATTGTTGATACCCTAATATCAATATATCAGAAAGTATGCAAGCCAATATCTCTAAACTTGGCACACGTATAGTACCTGGTATTCTAGATTAATTTGGATACGTCAGTGTTGCCAGCATGATTCTAAACCTGCTGATAGGTCCAATTTTAAAATGCATGTAACTTCTATACTAACTAATGGATTTCATTCAAGATTGGCACAACAATAGATCGTATTATTTCAGATTATTTCTGACCAATATATGCATGACATTGTTGCCAACATGATTTTACGCGCGCTGTTAAATCCAATGTTTAACTGCATGTAGCGTCCATGCTATCCATTGGACTTCAACCAAATTTTGTATTCTGTACCTTAAGAGATGGAACTAAGAATATATTCAGTCACCAGGGCTGACAACTGTAGTTCTTTATCAGGCTACATTATGGCAGGTATACAGTATTTCGAACTAATTAGAAATTTCGATATTACCAACTTAATTTCGTCATTATTCTAGATAGATCCATGTAGATTAATCATTGGCATGAATCTTAAATTTTAAGAAAAGTAGGCTCTTTAGTTCGTCACGGAACTTCTTGTTTTTTTTGTCAAATAGAACCTAGACCCCAATCATATTTTACAGCCATTTTCTTGGTTTATCAGCGTGAATTGCGATGTTTTCGCCGGGTCATCCAATTCACTGCCGATTAACGGGGACATTACAGAGAAGCAAAGTGATCTCTTGTTAATCAGTGAACAGTATAAAGAGAAAGATAATAAGGACAAGTGTCCTAGCATATGGACCTAGCCTGAAGTAATGTATTAAAGGGTTCCAGAAGTAACAAGGGGAGTTTTAGTCGGTAGTCTGCTACTCAGGAGTCCGACACTATGTGCGTAGATGCGTTTCTCCTGTTGCGTAATAAATAAAAATAAAAATAAATTACTATTAGTATATTATTATTTCCGGCCTCACGGTGTTGGGGTAGCGCTCCTTCCTCTCACCCGGAGGCCCCGAGTTCGATTCCCGGCTCCGTCAGGTCTCTAGAAACTGACGTGAGGGCTGGAACGGGGACAATTGAGTAGCTGTCTAAAAGTGAGGCAGCACTCCGGTCACGGAGAGCAAGATTAACGGCCGAGGAGACCCGACGCGCTGACCACGCGTCACCTCATAATCTGCAGGCCAAATAGCTGGGCAGCGGTCACTTGGTAGGCCTTGGCCCTTCATGGGCTGTAGTGCCACGGGGATTGGTTTGGTTATTATTATATTATTACTGTATTATTATCTAATTATCATTAGTTTATTATTATCGTTACTATTATTATTATTATTATTAATAATAATATAAAGCGTATATGCGTTCATAAAATGAATTTTTTCATATTTAGCTAAGCTAATAGATCGGTTAAATCTTTCACATCGGCTGTATTACGCCCTCTCTTCATGAACAAGAAGATTGCAGACGTAGGTTACAAACCTCCCGCTGTGTTTCAATGCGTACCCGATTCCATTTAAACTTTATCCCATTGTTTGGAATCTAAAAACAAAACAAAACAACACGGTGACTGTATTTTTTGTCGTCACTGCTCACGTTCTCGGTTCCACGGCCTCCCTCGAGAATCCCTTTATAACGCATTCATTTCCAATCCAAAATGGACTCGTCTACAAAGCCAAAATGATGTTTGTTGGCATGGAAACGTGAAAGAGAGATGGACATGATGGTTTGGTTGTATCTCATTTCATCCGCTAGATGGAAGGATATAAGCTAACTGTCAAAAATGTCGTATCGTATAAAACAATGGAACGTCATATCAGTGTATTAAAACAAACCCCACGTATAAAATGAACTTAATTCCTTTCTAGTGCGGATATTCCTCTGTTTTTATACACGTCTATCAAAATTAAAATAAAAGCTTTAAATGAGCATGTTTCTGCTTTGTGACTGTTGAACTACATAATGGCGCCGTATTTTCATATGGCGTGTAATCAGTAGCAAAAGGGTTTTAATTATTAAACCAATGCATATTCTGCTCTAAGCCATATCCTGAGGGACTTTGTCTTCCATGTTAACGGGTGACTTATTAAACTGTATATAAACTGGATCTCCCAGTACGCAATATGCTGATGAACAGGCCCTGATTATACGGCTTTGATACTGAATTTCATGGGGGGAGGCAAGAATTTTATTATATTTTTTAAAAAATATTCCTTACTCATCTGCGTACCAACTAAACATTTATTGTTGGGAGTGTAAGCAAAATTGTTTTTGTGAAGAAGTTAATTGGATTTTCGTACATCTGAATCATTTGTTTGAACTGCGACTTCGATCTAATATTAAGTCTTAGTTAACATTAAAAGGGGTGATTAGGTAGGATCGCAATTCTAGTCATTAAGGTGACAACAGAATAAATAGGGAAGAGAAGTTAAGCAGACCACTTCGTGTCGCAGTGGCTAGCAATAACTGGCTGTCACCTCTGAGATCCAGGTTCGATTCCTAGCTCTGACAAAAAAAAACTGGTTTGAGGGCTTGTGTGACAGAAATGAGAAGAGGAGGGTTCGATTTCCACCTCAGCCATCTTGGAGCCTGTTTACTGTTCACTCTCAACGTCTATTCCACCTAAATTATGGACACCGCAAACTTCTACCCACTTCTAGTCCCAGTTAAAAAATTTGTCAACTATTACAGCCATCAGGACTCCAAAAATTATCAGGCAGATTCAACAATAATAACAATATCACTTATAACAAGAAGTCTCTCTCCTGGAATACAAAGATAAGACATTATAACAAGGTAATTAAACCAGAAGCCTTATATGCAACCGAAACATTGTCTCTCACCACCTAGTGACCGCTTGAAAGGCTGGATGTCAAGGAGAAAAAGATATTACACAAAATACTAAGCTCCAAATTTCATAACAACAAATTAATCCATGTCAGGAACGAAACTCTTTACCGAAAGACTGAAAAACTCTCAGACACAATAAAAGAACGAAGAATTGATTTTCATGGGCACATCCTCCGAATGAATTCAAGTAGACTAACCAAAAATATCTTCGACTAGTTTCAAAATAGAAATAAAAAACCTCTTTGGTTTAAGGAAAGTGAGAAAGACCTCGTAGAACTCTAAATTACAGACACCATGCTCATGGACAAAACAGCCAAAACCATCACCAAGGATAAGAAACAACAGATCCAAGTTAAAATCAAACAAAAGCGTACGATCTCTGCCGAAGAAAGGGAAGCAAGATCTCAAAGGATGAGGCAATTCTGGGCTAAAGGGAAAGCTCAAAGCAATAAAAAATGATTGATTTTATATACCCCAAAGTTGGCTGTCACAAATAAAGAAGAGTAATAATAATTTGGAAAACCCTCTCAGCTAAATAATTTCAAATGATTTGGGGAAATCATCTGGATTAAATCGTGAAGCTAACAAAGGGGGAATCTCTAAATTACAAAAAGCCTATATAATCACCTGGAACCACTGATCTCTATATTGTGCCCATTCAGCATGAAATATGCAAATCACCGTATGCCAGCAATGCTCAAATCAGGATTATCGGGGTTATGGTATGTTCTCCCACTGTGTGACTTACACATTTTGGATTAAATAGAGGATACACTTCCAAAATAATAAACAAAATCAACTCCTACTATAAAACATTTAATTACTCAAATATATGGCGCTACAACAAATTACGCAAATAAAATACTGACCCATAATTCTTACTTGTTCAGAGTGAACAAGGAATACATAATAAAACAAAGATTAAATCATAATAAATGGTTTCTCATAAACCAACAAACTTATATTTATTTTTACTTCCATATAGTGTCCTTCTAAAATTCCATAAAATCAAGAGCTCCAAATGGCTTGATACTTTTTATATACACTGTGTTATTCTTTTACAACACACCACTTCCTATTATATGAATATCTTATAATCAAAAAAATATATAATTCTTATTAAAGTACTGTTACTCTTTTACTTAAATTTTGGGCTTTCACAATGTTCTTAGGTTACCATCCCTCTCAAGTCAACAATTCACTACCGTGATTGGGAAACATTTGCGTACTCCCGAGCTACAGAAGACTACTTGAACACGTCAAAAATTAAGATCACTCCCGGAATCTAATTGTCTTCACTAAACTCGTGAATCACTACATTATATAACATTACATTAGGGATTCATCATTATTTGTCTTAAAAGACCATTATCTCATATGAAAGCAACGATCTGAACTTGCAAGCGGTAATCTTCATCTAAAAGAACCTCGGTTCGAAGACCGGGTCGTTAAAACAAACTCTAAACACTCTTGTGTATTATAACTTCAAACAGACGGCTCTCCAGACCTACCACAACACATCAATAGTAAGGGTCTGGCCTGGGCCACTTAGCGTGAATTATTGCCGGGAGCAGGAACTTCATGGTCTCACTCACAAGAGACGAGCTACCCTCAGCTTTATACAGCTGTTTCTTAAATGCAGTTCTTTGAACAGGCAAGGCTTTCATTCTACTTATTTTAACAACATATTTAGGTTCACTAGACCCATTCTCTTAACCTCGGCATTTATTAATTATGAAGTGTCCTCATTGGCGGGTAAGAATAATTCAATACAACAACAAATATTTAGGGGCTTCAACATAGACGAATCTGGGTTCGATTCTTTCAAATGCCTCGGGAACCATATCCCATACTGGAGGACTTATAACATTCGCGACTTAGGGCGGCCTTTGCCTTGAACCAGCGCTCATAATACAATAAATAGCACCCTTCTTCAATACAATACACACACGGCCTCGTGATCACATCACTATTTAGAGGACTTACCATAGCTCAATTACCACGACCAACTGCCCCTCATAATTAGTGTTACCGAGTATATTTAGGTTCAGCGCCTTCCTAGCGTGACAAATTACTTCAATGCGCTACATTGCGTTATTTCTTTACTGCCAAGTTGCCTTCAATGAACTGATAATTCAAAATCAACATTTGATTGTACATCTCAATTCTATATTACTCCTCTCCCGTGACAATAATCGCTTTATCTTAAGAACATGTGTTTACAGCATGTATTAATTCTTTTAAAGGAGCTCGAAAGCTACTACTTTTCATACAATTCATCATAATCTTCATTTATGTAATTATTATTATTATTACGCTTGATTTCACATATTTAAATCATTTATCAAATACACTGATATTTTATTTCATACATTTCCCCCAAGGGATTTATTTATTTCATATAATTATTTTTACTTTCTCAATGTTTAATCGTTCAGATCGCACTATTATTCTGTTATTTGTTATTCAAAAACATCCCTATTCTTTCGTTCTCAGGTGGATTGTACGCAAATCTTCCCCAACACATAACATAATGAAATGGTTACTCACATGATATTACGGTCACCGACCGAATTCTCCAGCGATGTTTCATTTTTGCCCACTCAATGTGTTTAAGCCATCTTCATTAATCCCATTTCACATAATGACACTTCTTGATACACATACACATTATTTACCTTAGACACTGGTAACATATTGAATACAATTTTGTATTCTTTTGCCATACACAAATAAATTCACTAAAAATTATTACACTAAAACAGATTTTACTATATTTACATTACACTGCTTTTAATCATTGAGGCTTTTATTTTTGCCTTACACGCGTGATTTCTTTCTTCCTCGTTTCCAAGGGTGACACTCTTAGACGTCGGCTCCCTAATCTATCCAGATGATGAAAGTCTCGATCAATCTACCCCTCCCTGGAACGGTTATTTCTTCAGATCCGGTTTCCTGACTATCGGCTTCTATTTTTACTAGCTGGATGTCGTTTATTTCTAGACACTATTTAGTTTGTCTAGATAAAGTCTGTCCTGTTTACGGCCTCTCGAATACTTTATCGGTGACCTATGATTCCCTAGCATTTACTGCTATTCCTTCACTTCGTAGCTTATTGCTTGTTACTATTCGTTTGTCTCTTTTAGACAACGTCTTGAATTAAATTCTCACTTCTTATTATACTGCGCTCTAGTCCCTATCTTGTCGGTACACTAGGTGTTACTTATTTCGTCCGACCCTGATCGGGTTCCTGAACTTTGCTAGAAATGTTTGTTTCACTATCGTTGGTACTTCAAAATGTTACGATACTTTTGGTCGTTTAACTGAACTGTTATTTGAAGACCTATCGCCTGTTCTTTAAGTTCGCAGCCTAACTTTGACTGTAATACTGAACTTTCACTATAAAGACTGACGCTTGCTGAACTAAATCCTGTACTAGGATTTTACTATGTCTTCACACGGCGATATTAATGAAGATACTTCTCGGCCACGCCCATACGGGATGCTCGTAGGTGATACAGCGTATCACGACCTCTCGAGGTCTAGTAAGTACTGCATATACGATGTGATGTAGCGTCACGTCCTCTGGACGGACTAAACTGCATTACGATGTCTGATGTCTATAATGTTCTTTGGCCCTTTTTTCGGGCCCACTTTGGTATAACGACTACGTATATTTACTCGTACTGACGATCTGGACACTGTGATGCAGCACCTCCCCACGAGGTCTGCTGTAAACTGCATGATTTGCCTGGCTCTGCCAGGGCTTTTATACAAATCGGCGACAAAAAGATAAAATCCTCGTCTTTTTCATAACTAACTTTTGAAGCAATAGTCGCACACTTTTGAAACTTATATCTCTGGAAAGCTCGTTTCCTAAATGTAAACTGGCTTCTTTGAACATGAAAATCGATCGTACAATTCCGAGATATTAAATAAAATTTGCTCTTCAGATACGTGGGTGTTGCAGTTGATTTTTAATCCCTACCACCTCGGGTCTCGGGGAACTTTTAATTACGTAATGCTGCGTTTGCACTTCTTTCCTGTGCAATTATTATAACATCTTTCCCCACACAAAAATCTCTATTCCAAAATGATTCACAATGATGTATTTCTTTTGTTAATTATCTTCTCGCAAATGGCTTAAATCTAATTATTCCTCTTCTTGCACAACAGCGAGGATGCCATTTTATTGCTGCGTAAGATCAATTTCCGAAACCTCTTCTCGCTTACACACAGCGGAAAGTTTTTATCGTTCTATTTATAGCCATGATCGGCTCCCTATCGGTGCGTCACGCATGATATCATTTCCTGGTGCCACCTGGACTCTTATTCTTGCACAACATTATACCAGTCCTCTACATAAAATCTTTCTAAGTTCTACTAAAGACTGTATTTTTCCTCTCTTCTTTTACCAATAAAACATGGATTCGACCCCTTGAACCAATGGTACATGGGTTCAATATAGAGATCAGTGCCTGGAACAGATACAACAAAAAGTCAATATCTTGGAAAGCAAAATTATCACGGTAATTCAACCTGAAGCATAATACTCATTAGACACCTCGATCATTGGAGGCAGAGCACTTTGTAAACATTTAGAAAAACAAGAGAGGAAAACCCTCGGGGAAATCTTCGGCCCATTGTTCATAGCGGCTCACCAGTTATACCAACAAACCGAGAAAATATCAGACGTTATTAGAAAAGGACGATTAGAATTTTATTGACATATTCAAAGATTTAATCATCCCTCTTCATTAAAAGCCAACCGTGGCTAAATGGTTAGCGCGCTAGGCTTTGGCCCGAAGTGCCCCGGGTTCGATTCCCGGCCGAGCCATCAGGTATTTTAATCTCCTGGGGTTAATTCCCGCGGCTCGGGGACTGGGTGTATGTGACGTCTTCATCATCACTTCATCCTCATTACGACGCGCAGTTCGCCCACGGGCGTCAACTAGAGAGACCTGCACTCGGCCTCCCCGGATGCCACACGATCACCACCATTAAAAGCCAAGAATAACTGGATAATATACCTTGAAAATAACCTCCAATAAAACAACGTAATAGATGGAGTTGTATGGGACCAGACCTAGTTAATTTTAGTGAATTTAGTGAATTTTCCTCCTTTTTCCGTGACTAATATTAATACATGTATTTCAGGAATAGTTTGTTATGTATATAGTTATCCCACCTAATCTAACTGTGCAAAAGCGTGTTGACTGACTGAAAAGTATGAACTAATTTATGAGAATCTTCAAAATGTAGTAGAATGATGTGTATTCCGTATTGTTCACAGATTTTGTTTAATTGTAACGTACGGTACATGTGGGGATGACGTTGTCGTAAATTAGTAGGGTTAATATTATTATTCCTTATTACTATCGAGCATTCCCTTTTAAGAGGCGTGTGAACTTGAACAATTTTCAGGACAACCCAGTCTTGCAGCGACGTACTTCCCAAATCCTCTTCATTCATGCACTGTGTTATTTCTTCCGTTCGCCCGTCACTTTTATCCTGGCATCTTTGGTAGCAGTTCTTTATCAAATTTACGTTTTCATTATGTTTTTTTCTAAATTTAACTCGATCATTCATGTCGTGCATCGTGATGTTTAACTGTTTGAGGTCTTCTTCGGTTTGCTGTATCCATTTGGACTTGTTGTTTTCTTTCTTTATTTATTTATTTATTTATTTATTTATTTATTTGCGCACAACAGGATTTTCATCCCAATTACAGTGGCATAAAGATTACACAGTATGTTATCTTAAAACTTATACTAACTTAAACTAAACAGTAACTAAATGAAACTAATTAAAATAACTAGGTGTAAAATTAAAACAGTATAGTACAAATAATATAAATGTAATACAAAGTTGGCTAGGTAGAATGGCACAATGGTAAGAATTCATGATTTACAATTTGCAAGTTTTGAGACATTATTTGTGGAGAGTGGTTAGAAATTCCATCAAAAATACTGTCAAGAAAGTACTAAAATCTATGGTATTATTTCTTCGAACACCATTGTTGAAAATAGTACATAGTCTGTTCAGCGGTGAAGTTTTGTGGGAAGATATCCTGGTTCTTTTAATTTCAAATGTGATATTGTTCCTTGAATTGATGCGTGTTACATGGAATTTGGTATCATGAATTGAATTGTTTATAATTTTGAAAAGGAATTTCATAGCATTTATTTTTCTTCCTATTTCTAAACTGTCTACATCAAAATTTATTAGCAGTTCCTGGTATGGTATGAAGTGAGGAGAGTTGGCTGATCTTTTAAAATGTAGATATTTTAGGAATTTATTTTGTGTGTTTTCAATCATTGAGGTAGGCTATATGTCTTTCATCTAGGCCTCCATATAATGGTAGCATATTCTAGTTTCGGTCTGACTAGTGTGTTGTACAGGTGGATACACGCGCTTATGTTTTTGATTGTTTTTTGTATTCCTGATAAACAAATCCCAGTGTCTAGTTTGAGTCAGCTATCATTTTCAGTATATGGGTAGTAAACGTTAGTTCTCTATTTGGCGAAACCCCGAGATCTTTGTTTTCAATAACGGATTTCAGGACACTGCAATCTAACTTGTAATTAACAAGTAGTTCCGTGAAGCACTATACAGCCTATTTTCATATATCCTACTTATGTTAACTGCCACTATCAACGTATAAAATTTCAGTTTGATTGCTGTAATAGATTCGTAGATATTGAGTACCGACTTAATATTTCGGATGGTCGCCATGTTGGATTTTATATATGTAGGTCCTAGAGTTATGTACTGTTACATGAAGATTATTGTGTACGTGTAGCATCCATACTTCAATCGCATGATTCGGACACAAGAAGTAACAAGGTGATTATAAAATTTCGCACAGCAGCCATCTTGTGGTTATGGAAACAATTGAAATAAATTAGATGCCAGTGGATTAACATTCGTATAAGGATTTACTGTACCAAGTTTCACTGCACTCGGATGGTTAAATTGCGAGAAACGTCCATGTGAATATTTATAATTCGCGTCGCCGCCATGTTGAATTTGTGATAACCGGGTTATATAAAGTCCTATAGGTGAACTTAAGTTCATAGCCCTTATGAACATAAACAAATTAAGTTTGATTGCTATAATAGATTCGTAGATATTCAGAGCCATCTAAATATTTCGGATGGTCGCCATGTTGGATTGTTAAATGTATAGGCCATAGAGTCATGTACCATTAAAGGAAAATTATTGCGTAGGTTTATTATTGAAACTTTCACATCGGTCGCATGATTACGACACGACATAAATACTTAATTTTAAAATTCGCACAGCCGCCATCTTGAGGTTATGTAAACAATTGAACTAAATTTGATATAAGTGCATTACAATGTGTATAAACATTTCCTGTACCAGATTTCATTGCGTTTGGAACATTAAATCGCGAGAGAGGTCTAATTAAAATTTTCAAATTCGCTCGGCCGCCATGTTCGTTTTGTAGTTAACCGGTTTTTGAAAGTCTGATAGATGAACTTTCAGTACTGCCCTTTATCTCCGTACAAAATTTCAGGGTGATACCGCTAATAGTTTCAGTGATATAGAATGCCGGTGAAATATTACGCACATCCGCCATCTTGTGTTTATGTAAACAATTGAACGAAGTTAGATGTCGGTGCATTACAATGTGTTTAAGCATATACTGTACCCAGTTTTATTGCGTTTGGTTGGTTAAATCGCGAGAAACGTGTATTTAAAAGTCGCAAATTCGCGTGGCCGCCATGTTGGTTGTGATGTTACCAGTGTTTCAAAAGTCACATAGGTAAATTTCTAGTAGTTCCCTTTATCACAGTAAAAAATTCCAGGGTGATATCGGGAATAGTTTCGGAGATGTTGAATGCTGGTGAAATATTTCGCAGAACTGATAGACGGTCGGGGTCGCCCGGAATAGTGCTATGAACTTACCAAGTTTCATTGAAATCGCTCCAGCCGTTTAGATTTTATTAGGGGAGGGGACACACACACACACACACACACACACCTACCTCACACTCACACACACACACACACACGCACACCCACACGGACAAAAGGTGATCTCATAAGCCTATTTTTTCAAAATTGAAAATAGGCTAAAAACGATAGGGTTTATATTCCGGGTGAACGACATTGAGATATATTTTTCTACGTTTAAGCTGGTCCATTCAGTATACGTGGCCAAAATATTTAGCTCGTCTCTTTCTGAAAGTGTCGGTGATAGTTTCTATGGTTTTATAAATTTCTTATGATGGTCTCTTAACCTCTTTATTCATTGGTCCAAAAACTTTTCGGAGGATTTTACTTTTTGTTTTTCTATTACTTTAATTTTTGAGTGACCATGAATTAGTGTTGTTCCTGCGGCATAAATGCTTCAGGAAGAACTACTTTTTTGTAGTGTCTTAGTTTTGCAGTAACTGAGATCGATTTTTTGTTGTAATTATTCCAAGTAAGTCGGTACGCTCTCTGTAATTTTCTCACTCGTTCTTGATTTGTCATTATGTTTAGGCCTGAAGGTTGGATGATTTCTCCTTAGTATTTAAAATGGAAAACTCTTGATATAGAACCATCAGGGTTAATATTATTATTATTATTATTATTAATATTATTATTATTATTATTAGTATTATTATTATTAGTATTATTATTGCCGGATGGGATTCCTAATGAGGTTCTGAAAATAATAGTTGATCAAGATATGTTGTTGTTATTGTTGAGAATGTTCAATGTGTGCTTGAAAGCAGGAATCTTTAGCTTTCGCTGGAAGATCTGTCGCTTAGTGCTCATTAGTAAGGGCATGGGTGACCCTGAGTTACCATCATCGTACCGCCCACTTTGTATGCTAGACACAACAGGCAAACTATTTGAGAAACTCATAAGACGGAGATTGCTTGAAGCAATAATCGCAGCCGGCGATTTATCACCAAGACAATTTGGATTCAGGGTAAGCCGGTCGACACTGGATGCAGTGCAAGAAGTCGCCGATAAAGTACGAAGAGCGGAGAGTTATAATCATTACTCTCGCCGGGTGATTCTCTTTGTTACACTGGATGTTAAAAACGCTTTCAATTCTGTCAAATGGACAGATATCATGGATGCTCTAGAATGTTCATTCCATGTTCCAAGGTATCTCCTTCGGATCTTAGACTCTTACTTGAAGGATCGTGCTCTGCTCTACGATACTACAGAAGGGATCCGTAGCGTACAAGTCACGGCTGGGGCTGCCCAGGGTTCGATTCTAGGACCTGATCTCTGGAATGTTACATACGACAGCTTGACGAGGCTTGAAATGCCTGAAGAAACTATTCTAGTAGGATATGCAGATGATGTTGCTGCTCTTGTAGCAGGAAGAAGTGTCGAGCAGGCACAGTTGCGACTCAATATGATAATGCGCAAAATCAATAGATGGATGGAGGAACATGGTCTGTCGCTAGCACTTAGTAAGACGGAAATTGTCATCCTAACAAAGAAGAGAATTCAGACAATACTTCCAATACAGGTAGGACAAATTCAAGTAGAGACGCAGCCAGCAGCAAAATACCTGGGCATCATGATCGACAGTAAAATGAATTTTGGAGAACAGATTAGACGGACTGCAGATAAGGAAGTCAGAGGAGTAACGTCCCTCAGTCGGCTCATGGCTAATGTTGGTGGGCCAAAATCTAGTAAGAGAAGACTATTGATGACAGCCATCCATTCAGTTCTGCTGTATGGAGCGGAAATATGGGCGGATGCCCTGGATAAGGAAATTTATAGGAAGCCACTGGCGCAAGTGCAGAGGCGGGGTGCTTTGCGCGTGGCATCCGCATATCGCATGGTCTCTGAGGAAGCAGTTCTCGTTATTGCCGGAATTATTCCGATTTTTTTTTCTTGCGAAAGAACGCAAGAACATTTACTTGAGGAAATCTGATACCGGTTTACAAAATGCAAGACGATCGTCAAGAGTACAAACCTTTCAAAATTGGCAGATCAAATGGGAGTAAGGAGATCAAAGCCAATGGACTAAGAGAATGATCCCTCAGGTGCAGGTTTGGACAGAGAGGAAACATGGTGAGGTTGGTTACTATCTCACTCAGTTCTTGACTGGCCATGGGTACTTCTGTTCCTATCTTAAGAAGATGGGGAAGGTGGATTCATCAGATTGCATCTACTGTATCAACGAATTAGATAATGCTAATCACACCTTCTTCTCTTGTGGACGGTGGGTCCAAAATAGGCAGTCTCTTCAAGATCACATTGATGTAGAGATATCCCCGGACAATATTGTTGTAGTGATGCTACAAAATGAGGAAAACTGGAAACTGGTAGCAAGCTATGTTGAAGATATCCTCCGAACAAAGAAGACGGATCTGGATCGCCACTGAAGATGATTCATTACGGAAGAGTGCCCTACAGGCAAATATAAAATGACTCTAGCCTGAAGTAATGTGCTAAACGGTTCCAGGCTAGTGTTCAGAAGTAACGGGGGAGTTTTAGTCGTTAGTCTGCTACTCAGGAGCAGGAGCCCGACACTCTGTGCGTAAATGCATTTCTTACCCTAAAAAAATTATTATTATTATTATTATTATTATTATTATTATTATTATTATTATTATTATTATTATCACTGTTTTCTGGATATGGCTGGTAATCTATCAACATTTTTTGGAATCAGGTTGCAGTGACCAACCTTATAGGCATGCCACTATTAATTTTCATTATCACACGATATTTAAATAAGGATATTTTATGCGTCATCTATAGAGTTTTTCTTGGTGTATGGATGCGACTTGAGGGAATTAGAAGACGTAAATGTCTGATGATTTTTCCAGCAAGGTTTATTCTCAGCTAAAACTTGTAAGATTAGCATCATTTCCTTTTTTATCGTATGGCCTCGGGTGCCGGGTGCAAGCTTTGTTAATTGACACCTAGAAGGCAGCTTGCATGTCGAATTTTATCGCTCCTTGGAACGCTGTGAAAGCCAAGGAGGTTAGATATCTAAGCTCCTGTACTATAGCGATTTCTTGTAGAGAATGGAGGAACTTTTGTGTTGGCCGAAAATTCCGAGATTAATTTTGCCATTATGAACACGACCTACTGAATTCAAATGGGTTCTTTTACATGCCAACAACCTATGACATCCATGTCATGATTTTTGTCGCCTTTCAAAAATCACTTACCATGGTCAGGAGCGAACCTGCAAAATTGGGGTTGGTAGCCCGACACGATAACCACTCACCCACCATGGCAAGATATTTACCAATAATAAGAGTAGGATATGACATTTGGACGTAATGAATCCTTAGGCATTTTTATTTTAACTTTTGTTGTAAGTTCCTTTTCTTTTCCTTTTGGCACGTACTGTACTTCTGGGTCAAACGTGACATGACTCGAGAGTAACACGACTAGTTCGAATGCATGTTGATGTTAATAATTCAATTTGGGGGTCTGGGACATCTGGGGCTTCAGCCCCATGCAGTTGTGTGTGTGTTGAATGTACTTATGTGGTGACTCTAGTAGTGTGTGAAGCATTGGGTAGGTGCGTCTGGACTTGAAATAAGATACTATACCGGCATTTTCCTTGAGAGAATGTGGCAAAAACGGGAAAAATACACTCAGGATTACCACTGTCAGTCAACACCGGGATTCAAACCTACGATCTCTGGACTTGCAGCTGCTGCCCGCGCGGTCGTGGTACACGATTTAACAACCACGGTTGTTAAGGTATTTCGGTGCACGTGACTTGGGCAATCACCAAGTCATCCCGGGACAAACGGGTACAATATTGGTAGGAGAAGGACTTAGCATCCGGCATTAGCCTGGAATAGAAGTAGAAATCATCTTAAGGTCAGTTCTGCCTCACACTTGCCATGGTGGGTGAGTGGTTATCATGTCGGACTGCCAACCCCAAGCTAGCAGGTTCGCTCTTGGCCGTGGTAAGTGATTTTTGAAAGGCGGAAAAAATCACGATACGCATGTCATACGTTGTGGGCATGTTAAAGAACGCATTTGAATTCAGTAGGCCGTGTTCATAATGGCAAAATTAATCTCGGGATTTTTCGCCAACACCAAGTTCCTCATTTCTCTACTAGAAAGCGCTATAGTGTCAAGTAGCTGAGATATCTAAGTTCCTTGACTTCCATAACGCTTCAAGAAGTGATAAAATTCGACATGGAAGTTGCCCTCTGGGCGTCAATTAACAAAGCTTGCACCCTACATCCGAGATCATATTCTTCTTCTTCCTCTTCTTCTTCTTAGCGTCATCCCGTAGGAACGGGGTCCGCTTTTTGGGTCAATGCACGCCATTTCTTGCGATCTAATGCTTCGCGCGATTTCAAGTTTCTTGGTCGTAAATCTGCGTTAAGTGTCCAGCCACCGCAATTTTGGTCTCCCACGCTGTCTCTGGCCGTCGACCGTTAGATGGTAGGCCGAGCCGATGACTGAACTTTGTGGTGCACGGACAACGTGCCCATACCAACGGAGTCTCCATTCCTGCATTTTCTCATTGATTGGAGCCACGCCAGCTGTATGTCGAATCGTTGTGTTGGGGATATGGTCGAGCAGAGAAATGTCTAAAGATCTTCGCAGCATCCGCATTTCCATGACATGAAGCGAGTGCTCAGCACTTCTAGGTGGCGGCCAACACTCGGTACCATATAATGCAACTGGTCTCACCATTGTGCGGTATATCTTTGATTTTAGGCGGATAGGCATCTTCTTATCACAAAGAACACCGGTGACATCTCTGAATCGCATCCAAGTCGCATTGATTTGTGCTCGCACATCTTCATTCACAGAGCTGTCGCCATTCAATCGTGAGCCTAGGTATCGGAATGTATTTACCTTGGTAAGAGGAGCTCCATTAATACCTATAGTTCCAGAGGATGGAATCGTTTCGAGGTATTCAGTCTTGTGGATGTTCAAACGAAGACCAAATCCTTGCAGACGATCAGGCCATATGATATTATTATTATTATTATTATTATTATTATTATTATTATTATTATTATTATTATTATTTGGTTCTGCCTCACGAGGATATGTGAACTCCGTTCCATTCCTCTCACCGAAATTGCGACGACCCTAAAGAGTAACATTAAGATTATTCAATTTTTCAGTTTCTTCTCTCAGCTTTAGCAACATAATCAGGATGATAAACTTCCTTTATGGAAGAAGTCAGATTACAGATGCTTCTGCCCCACACACCGGGATTTGGGGAGTATTTGCGTCTCATGACAGCAAAGAGAAATGACATTTGGCATGAATTTTATACGACGGACGCTATGACTACACAGGACTGGATGCAAGGATCCTACGAGCTGAGACATATCTTGACGCGCTTTGCGGTCCATGGTTTCCACCACCGGATCTGCATGAGAGGCGTCTATCACCAACCAGACGAACTATGCGTGTGCAAGCTTTGTAAGGGTCCTTGCGACAGATACCACGTGAGGACGTGCAAGTGCAGAGAGGTGTCTCTGACGATATTCTGTGAAAATTAGAAATATATGGACACCCCTCGGAAAAAGGCATTTACAGTGACAACGACAAAATTTTGTATTAATGATGGTTCGTAAGAACCACGTTCATGCACATTGTGCGCAATAAAGTATTTATTATAAAACTACATTTGATATTCTATATTACCGCATTTTGAATTTTGAATTTTTCATGAAACCCCATATTATATTTAAATAATTTTATTCTCTTTGTAACGATATCCCTTTCTTTACATTATTTTATAATTAACTAGCAGTTCCCGTAAGAAAGTAGGCTAAGAGTTATGGCACACACAACCTGCGATGTTGGTGTATTTATTCGTCCATTAACATTCATTTGCCAAAACGACTAGTGAGACCCCTATTGTAAAATGGATTTACTAATTCAGAAACCTTCACGGGCGTGTGCACAACGATGCACCAAATATTCCTCGCAATCGGATTAATGTTATAGGAACGAATACGGAACAATCATGCAAAAATAGCACAGAAACTGCCGCTAAACTGTATGAAATATACTCCTTTGTTGGAATGAATCGAGCGCCAACACTTATTTGTGAAGCAACACCCGTGCCATCTATTGCAAAATGGATTTACTAATTCAAAAATCTTCGCGGGTGAACGCGTAATAACTCACCAAAGTTCATTTGTTGAAACGAAACGCGTGCCAACACAAATTTGTTGAAACGACTCGCGCACCACCAATTGTAAAATGGAATTACTAATTCAGAAACATTTGCGGTGAACGCTGCTGCTCAAATCCAGTGTGCCAAGTTGCACTTCGAATAAGAAAAAAAAAGGTGGTGATAAGGACAAAGAGTTATAACTATACCCATACATTTAGGAGAAAGTAGTCTATGCGGCTTCGGTGACGTAGTCGGTAGCATGCTGAGCCTCTATGCCCAAGATAGCGGGTTCAAACCCGGCCGAAGCGGTCGGATTTTTTAAGAGCGTTAAAAATCCCTCAGTATGCCTTCCTTCGGAGGGGAATAAAGCCGGCGGTCCCATGTCATAGATTTATGGCATGTTAAAGAACCTTCCACTAATTACGCCTGTGGGAAGCTAAATTGGATAGGTTAAGAATGTAAACAACGCTCTTAGGTTTCTACGTTCGTTGCCAAGAGCCGACTGCGGTGGCGTCTAGTAGCTAAGTTCTGAAATTGGCCTAGTAGTTGTTGACGGTGGCGCTTGGCGGCAAAAGTAGGAACTATTCGAAAAATTCTAAGTTGCAGTCTGTACTTAAATTAGAAAAACAGATAACACACACTAATACAGTCATCACAATTAACACCGGTTATCAGACAGATTCTACACCCACCCAAAGTACACGGGGCTACATGACCGCGTTGTCGCAGCCCCCTAAACTTAAGAACCAACCAACCAAAGTAGTCTATATGTTCTTTTCCGAACATCTTGTTATATACAGAGATTATAATACTTAATACACAGTGTGTATCAAATATGTTCGGCACAAAATGCAGGACACATTCCTCACACGTAGACGAAGAAATTTTGTTATATGAACATGGGTCCGGAAACGGTTTGTTTCCATGTTACAACTCATTGTCGTCTACTTATTAACCATGGGAAACACACAAGAACAGAACGTACCAGCATACCACATGCAACTCTTGCTCACAGGAGATGTTCAATATGCCCTCCGTGCGCATTGTTACATGCATCAACCCACCGTCGTAGTGAATCTCCGATGCGTTGATGTATCCCTGGAGGATTGCGTGTGGTTTCGCAGCCTTCCATAATACGGGCACGGAGACACTGAACATCTTGTACTAGGGTTCGATACACAAGAGCTTAAAATGCCCCCACAAATGAAAGTCCAGTGGATTTAGGTCCGGAGAGCGTGGAGGCCAGGCAATTGGTCCACCTCTACCTATCCATCTGTCACCGAATCTGTTATTTAGAAGCCGACGGACATAAAGAGACTACTAAAATGAGTAGGTGTTCCATCGTGCATCGTCCATTGTCGCACAGCTGTAAACAAGCAATGCTTTAAGTCACATGGCAACAGGGCCATGTAATACAAAACACTGGCGGTGCAGCTACGAATATGACAACGTAACCAGACGTAACCAAGAGTGCATGCTCTCCATGATTCTAACGTTCTGTTCTGGTGTGTTCACCCACGATTAATGAGTTGGAGAAAATGAGGTATAACATGGAAACAAAGCGTTTCCGGACCCATGTTCATATAACATAATTTCTTCGTCTACGGATGAGGAATGTGTCCTGCATTTTCTGCCGTACATTTTTGTTACACACTGTATATACAGGGTGATTGCAAATGATTCATCGGGTTTTGACGTCTTATAGCTTCAACTATATAATGCTCACCCATCTGTACCAATAACAAATCGAAAGAGCATGCTTTAAAGTTTTGTGTATGTCACTGCTGGTTTCATTGTGGCTGGGTGATAACAGTTTGCAAAATGGCGGCTAACCAACAGAAAGCATTTTGTGTGTTGCAATATGAAAATACAGAATCTGTCACTACCGTGCAGCGTGCATTCCGAAGACAGTACCCCAACATATGGGGCCCTACTTTTTTCCTGGGAAAACCGTGACGGATATGACGTACCTACACATGTTACAAAACTGTTAGTTGATAACCCACACTTCATATTCCAACAAGACAACCTCATTGGCATGGAGAGGAGCGTCGCGATATGAACGAGGAACCTCCAAACAGGTGGATTGGACGATGTTCTCAGGATGATTTGGCACTCTTCAGGTGGCTCCCAAGGTCTCCTGACTTCACAGTTTGTGATTTATTTATTTGGGTATATCGTACGTGAATGACAATGTGTACGTACCACCTTTGCCGGCAACATTGGCTGAACTCCAGGATCGCATCACTGCTGCGCTGGTGTACATTGACAGGGACACGCACGAACGTGTATGGGCTGAGCTTGACTACTGTGTGACGTGTAACACAAGGAGAGCACATACAACATTTGTAATCATGTGTAAGAAACTTGAAAATGTGCTCTTTCATACAATGTATCAATCACTATTTTGTATAGGCCTACACACTTTGTGAAATACATTCATCCGAAATTCGATGAATCATTTGTAATCATCCTGTATTTTACTTATCCGGCATTAGTTAGTAGACACACAGTAGATATAGCAATAATATATTGATTCTTGATGTTGGCTGAAGAAGACCTCATTGCTAAGTTTAAAAATGTACTTTTAATATATTTTAATTTATTGATTGGCGTAGGCCTATAATTCACAATTTATGAGAACTTCATCTATCGATATGGATATCCCACCCTATATTATTCTGCTAAGGCCCCATTCCAGTTTTGTACAGAAAATGAGGTCCCATTAACACCAACCTACACATATGGGGTAGGCCTACCTACAGGTTCAGCATAATCCAATGCGTAAGCGAAACGCACTCACTTACTCTTTAAATGCCTCACATTTAAACAAGTAGTTCCGTGAAGAATTATACGGCCTATTTTCATATATCCTACTTATGTTAACTGCCATTATCAACATACAAAATTTCAGTTCAATTGCTGTAATAGATTCGTAGATATTGAGAACCGATTAAATATTTCTGATGGACACCATGTTGGATTTTATATAATTATGTAGGTCCTAGAGTTATGTACTGTCGCATGAAGATTATTGTGTACGTGTAGCATTCAAACTTCAATCGCATGATTAGGACACAAGAAGTAAGAAGGAGATTTTATAATTTTGCACAGCTGCCATCTTGTGGTTATGGAAACAATTGAAATAATTTAGATGCCAGTGGATTAACATTCGTATAAAGATTTACTGTACCAAGTTTCACTGCACTCGGATGGTTAAATTGCGAGAAACGTCCATGTGAATATTTATACTTCGCGTCGCCGCCCGCCCTGTTGGATTTGTGATCACCAGGTTATTTAAAGTCCTATAGGTGAACTTAAGTTCATAGCCCCTATGAACATAAAAAAATCAGTTTCATTGCTATAATAGATTCGTAGATATTCAGAACCGTCTAAATATTTCGGATGGTCGCCATGTTGAATTGTTAAATGTATAGGCCGTAGAGTCGTGTACCATCAAAGGAAAATTATTGCGTTGGTTCATTATTCAAACTTTCACTTCGATCGCATGATTACGACACAAGAAATATAAACTTAATTTTAAAATTCGCACAGCCGCCATCTTGAGGTTATGCAAAAAATAATTGAACTAAATTAGATACCAGTGCTTTACAATGTGTATAAACATTTCCTGTACCAGATTTCATTGCGTTTGGAACATTAAATCGCAAGGAAGGTCTATTTAAAATTTTCAAATTCGCTTGGCCGCCATGTTCGTTTTGTAGTTAACCGGTTTTTGAAAGTCTTATAGATGTACTTCCAGTAGTGCACTTTATCTCCGGAAAAAATTTCAGGGTGATACCGCTAATAATTTCAGTGATATAGAATGCCGGTGAAATATTTCGCACATCCGCCATGTTGTGGTTATGTAAATAATTGAACGAAGTTAGATGTCGGTGCATTACAATGTGTATAAACATATACTGTACCAAGTTTTATTGCGTTTGGTTGGTTCAATCGCGAGAAGCGTCTATTAAAAAGTCGCAAATTCGCGTGGCCGCCATGTTGGTATTGTAGTTACCAGTTTTTCAAAGTCGCATAGGTGAACTTCTAGTAGTTCCCTTTATCACTGTAAAAAAATCCAGGGTGATATCGGGAATAGTTTCGGAGATATTGAATGCTGGTGAAATATTTCGCACAGCCGCCATGTTGGATTGGTGAGATGTAACAAAATTTGAAGGGTACGGTCGGGGTCGTCCGGAATAGTACTATGAACTTTCCGAGTTTCATTGAAATCGCTCCAGCCGTTTAGAAGTTATTACGGACACACACACACACCTCACACACGCACACGCACACACACACGGACAATAGGTGATCTCATAAGCCTATTTTTCAAAATTGAAAATAGGCTCATAAATACCTTAAAACATGTATATTTACAATGAAATAATGAAAGAATGCAACACGGTAACCATGGTAACAGAATCTCACAGGTCCATCTATTTCTGTAAGACGCAATGCAATTCCAATTATTACATTACTGTGAAAGTTTCCAGACGATCATAAGATTATCACTGAACCAAATTAAGCTGTAAAAGTCATCAATACATACGTATAATGCGCTTAAGGGGGTCAAGGGACACTCTAGAATATTTTCACGCAATTTTCACGTATGAGTGTGGTACGAATGGTCTTTTTCACCCGACTGTAAAGGGTCTCCGAAAACCACATTTAAAGGCTCTTAAATTAACAGTGTCTGTGATATTCCCAGAAAACTAACTTCGCTCTGATATACCTATGAAGGAATGATAAACCCCTAACCACTGCCCCAGTAGCTGAATTGATAAAGTCTGATCATACATACCAATGATAAATCAGTCATAGCATTCATGATTGAGATTTTGCTAAGTGTACTCTTTACAACTAGAATATTTGCGGGCGAAGCCGCGACGGGTAATGCTAGTCACAAATACTTTGCTAATATGGCAATTGTCTTTGCATTCTATAATGTCATTATTTGGAAACAAAATTCGGTAGCCTACATACTCAAACAACGCGCCTCTTATTGCACAAGTCCTCTGCTGTGGACTTACTCATTGCTCAATGTAACCTTAGAAGATGAAGGTTTCTTTAATTATATTGTAGAGCACGATGCAACTGGCATCGTTCCCAGATGAAATCCCTTATTAATAACCATGTAATAGGAGACCAAACCCAGTTTCCAACATGTTTAAAGCAAGTGCCTTTTGTTCCCAGATGAGCTGAACCGTGTAACGAATACTTCTCATTTGTCTTATTTTATCCTCTTCTACTTCATTTTAAATGACACAGAAGTAGCGGAGGACAGGACAAAGAAGGAAGAGCTGACAACTAACTACATTATAGTGTAAGATGCTTTATATTCAACTGTCACGAGTTAGCGGTTGAGTTATTCCTACCATCAACCCTATGTAGCACCTGGGTAATGGCTTCTATTAACGGGGCGGGGGTGGCATCATTCCAGCCCTTTCACAGCCCGTCACCTCGCGTCGAGTCGCTCGGCGTAGCGTCGCGTCGCGTCGTTCCCAACTTTACTCTGCAGCAGCCATTTACATAGATATTAATGCGGGACGGAGAGGGCGCGCTGAAACATGAGAAGTGTAATTGCTGCTGTAATACATTCATAGATAATATACAAGTTTACTTTACAATTCAACGCTCGGGATTGGCTGCCGCATTTATATCCCTCCATTTCTGCTGAGATGCTCCTGACTATAATACACAGAACCCATAAACTATGTTTTAGCCTCATTCAAAGAGAGCTTTGAAGCCATTTTCCAGTGTTGCCCCATTAACAATTAATGTTGTAGCTTGCAGTCGGTCAACATAAAACTCATCTGATGTTGCTCGCCCCCCAGGGACTCACATCTACAGTAGTAGGACATGGGATGGCGACCACGGCACCCCAGCTGAGTCCGGCATTGTTTGCACTTACTTGTGCCGGGCTCCTCTTCGTCTTCTTTCCTATCGACCTCGCTTGGTCAACTCTTGTTGTGACGGTATTAGGGTATCCGAGGCCTAGGGAGTCTTTCACTTTCTCGCCTTAATTGGCTCTTGTCTCATCTTCCCTGATACCCTCATTCTTCGATGGGTCAGCCTTCTTTTTCTTTTCATATTATCTCCTGCCTTCTACACAAGGCCCTTAACGAGGCAGGGTGTATGCAGCCCCACCACATCTGGTGCACCCTGGATAGCGCTACACCCTCAAGGGCTCACGGCTGGTGAGTTTGGCAGTTGGCGACCCCGAGGGATTCCTGAACTGAGTCGGTTTTGTCCCCTTTTTCCTCTGACCTTGGGGCGGGCCCTCTCCTCTTTCCATTTCCTATCTGCCTTTCATGGCTCTACTTCCTTCCAAGTCCCTCAATCCTCATTCTTCGAGGGTTGAGGGCATTTATTTTCTTCCTGTTTTTTATTTGACTTATCCTTTATTTGTTACCATTTCTTGTTCTAGTATGTAAGTTTGTAGTTAGTATTGGTTATAGCTTTCATTCTCATTTCATCTTTCACTATCGCCCAAACCATTAGGGGCCGATAACCTAGATATAGCTTGCCATGGTGGGTGAGTGGTTAACGTGTCAATCTACTAACCCCAAACTTGCAGGTTCGCTCCTGGCTGTGGTAAGTGATATTTGAAGGGCGGCAGAAATAACGACACGCATGTCATACGATGTTGCCATGCCAAAGAATCCATTTTAATTCAGTAGGCCGTGTTCATAATGGCAAAATTAATCTAGGGAGTTTCCGCCAACACAAAGTTCCTCATTTCTCTACTAGAAAGCGCAATAGTGTTGAAGGAGCTTGGACGTCTAACCTCCTTGACTTTCATTGTGCTTCAAGGAACAACGAAATTCGACATGTGTGTCAAATAACAATGTTTGCACCCAGCACCCGAGGCCATACAATATTATTATACCTAGATGTTAGACCCCTTAAAACAACAATTATCATTAAGTAAATATTTAGACTTTCACGACCGGCGTTGAAATAGGAATCTCTGTTTCGCCGGCTTATAGGCCGTGTTCTAAGGACATTTTGTCGTCCCGACGTTTCGCAGAAAACTGCGTTCAGCATGTTCACAGGTTACATTAAGCGATGTAAAACAAGTACAGTAAACAGAAGATATATAAATAAATATATATCCCCTCAAGCCTGCCCTCATTGACCGTCGTAGACGAGAAGATGCAACAGAAGAGCAGCCCTGTCCTTGATGCATTCCTTTTATGTGGTACGCCGTTGCTATGGTAGCCTCTATGTGTGGGTTGTTGACTATTTATATATCTTCTGTTTACTTGTTTTACCTCGCTTAATGTAACCTGTGAACATGCTGAACGCAGTATTCTGCGAAACGTCAGGACGACAAAATATCCTTGGAACACGGCCTATAAGCCCGCGAAACAGAGATTCCTATAACAATTATCATCATCATCAATGTTGCTCACTTGACGAGCCAAACATGTCTTCTCTCAGTTGTCTTCTTTGTCAATAGTCCATTTATATAAATCTTAATCACATGGAATTTAATTCAGTTTTCTTAACACATTCCAGTAATTGTAACGATTTAGTGTTCACCGACTGAAAGTTAATTAGCCTAATTCCTCATCCAAAATGAAAGTAGATTTGGCTACCTCGTGGTGTAGCGGCTAGCGTTGTTAGCCGGAGGTCCGGCTCTGCCAAGAAATTACTGAAAGGGCTGTATCGGGGTACACTCAGCCTCGTGAGGCAAAACTGAGAACAGGAGGGTTCGTTTCTCATCTCAGCCATCCTGGAAGTTTCCTAAACGTCTACTCCAGGCAAATGCTGGGATGGTTCCTAACTTCAGGCCACGGTTGCCTCCTTCCCAGTCTTATCCAAAATTTACAAATACACACGCTAGTAGCCTACTGCAATCACAATAACACAGGTAATCACACAAATTACACACACACCTCATAAATACACGGGGCTATGACCACGATGTCGTAGCCCCTAAATAAGCAACAACAACAAAAGTTGATTGAGCAAATCTTCTCTAGTTTTGCTAGGCCTATATGATTTATTGATTTATTTATTTATATATTTATTTAAATGGCTTTAGAGATTAGCTTACATTGGTACCGTCATAGTCGTTGAACAAGGCTTGAAACTGTGACTGCAGTCGGGATGATAATAATAATAATGATAATAATAATAATAATAATAATAATAATAATAATAATAATAATAATAATAATAATAATAATAATAATAATAATAATAAAGACATTACACCACAGTTATCAAACCTGAAACTCTAAACACCTCAGAAACCTTGATCGTTGGAGGCAGATTCCTGCAGGAATTTTCAGCTTCTAAGAATGTTCCAGAACTCCTGGAGTTAATGCAGGATGCAAAGGAGATCATAAAACGTTCTCTTATAAAGAAGTCGCGACAATACACTTTGAAAGACATTGGAAAACAAAGAAACGAGCAGAGAAACTGAAATTTTTGTACGTAGCTTAAGTTGAAAATTCAGTGAAATACATGTGAACCTATTTTCGTTTTTATGTACAGTCCTATATTTCAAATGATTGATTCATTGTAATCCTATGCGATAATACAGTATTTCTTTGTAGTGTATTTTGTCTTATTAAAACTCAACCCTTTGTAAAAAGGAAACCTGCGAAAACGGAAAAATAAATCCGGAACGATAGCATTCCGCTTTAGACAGGTTTTGCTGTACAATGTTGGGGAATAGAAAGGACCAGATGTTTTAGCGGAGAAAACTGAACTCAATAATTTAGTATCAACAAACTTATTTATAAGGTGCGTTCAAAAAGTAACGAGTCGGAGGCTGGAATGCACAAACCGGTGACGACATCGGTTAATCGTGGCGTGTGTAACGAGATGTGGTTCCGACCAGAGTGTGGAAGGTCACAACACGTCGCTAGAGGGCACGCGTGCACGTCACGTGACGATACAAAGCGAGCAGCAGCATGCATCAATCGTCCAACGCTGCCAGTCACATTGCAAACAGTGACATGGAGGCGTCAACCGAAGAGCTAAGAGGTGTTGTTCGGTTTCTGACAGCGGAAGGAGTAGGGGGAACGGACATTCATCGCCGAATGTCACAAGTGTACGGCGAACAATGCATGTCCCTTGCAACGGTCAAGGCGTGGCACAAGCGCTTCATGGTAGGACGGGTGCCGTTAGCCGATGATGCCCGGTCTGGGGCACCCCCCTGCATTACCGATGACAACGTCCAGCTGGTTGATGCACACATTACCCAGGACCACCGAGTGACAGTGAACGCCATAGCCGCCGTGGTCGCTCCACGACAATGCACGACCTCATACGGCCAACACAGTCGCGGCACTCCTGCAGAAATTCAAATGGGAGGTTCTCGGCCACCCTCCATACAGTCCAGATCTCTCTCCCTGTGGTTATGCCATGTTTGGTCCCCTGAAAAGGGCTCTGCGGGGCCAACTATTCACCTCGACGCCGACGTCCAGCTGAATGTGCGAAACTGGTTCACATCGCAGCCCAGGAAATTTTATGAGACAGCCATTCACCGCCTCGTGTCACAGTGGGACAAGTGCCTCAACAGCCAGGACCAATACTTCTAACATACAGGTACTGGTTTCTGTAATTATGCCTCCGGCTCGTTACTTTTGGAACGCACCTTATAGGCTATATTCGAGCATTTACATATTTATTTATTTATTTATTTATTTATTTATTTATTTATTTATTTATTTCTTCTTCTTCCTTCGATTTTGGCCTACTGTGGACCACGGAAAACAACTGATTTGTTGGTTAGTCTTTTTTTCTTCTCCCAAAATTTCTTCATCCTTTCGCTGTGGTTCCTCCTCCTCTCATCTGACCAGGTGTTTTTGGCCCTTTTACATTGCTTTTCCTGGAACCCCTTGAATGTATCAATCTTAGCTCGAAACACATCTCTATTCCAAATGTCTTCTGGATTTATCCCCACTTCCTCCATGTCTTTTCTCGTTTCCTCTATCCATAATGTAGTTGCCTTGATCTTGGTGATGTAGTTAAAGATTCTCTTCGTTAGTCGACTCTCGCTCATTCTCATGAGGTGTCCATAAAACTTCAATCTCCTCTTACGGATGGTGTCTGTGATTTTCTCTGCCTGTCTGTAGAGATCTTCATTTCTCCTCTTCCTCCATGTACCATCTTTTTGTTTTTCAGGTCCTAGGATCTTTCTCAAGATTTTCCTTTCCTTCTTCTCTAAATCCTTGATTTCCCCTTTCTTATTCAATATCAAGCATTCTGAGCTATAGAGTCCCTCTGGCTTGACAACCGTGGTATAGTGTCTTATCTTTGCCCTGTAGGATATAGTTCTCTTGTTGTATCTATTTTGTACTAATTTATAGGCTAGCTCCATCTTTCTAGCTCTTCCTCTATTTGCTTCTTTATCAAGTCCATTTGGCTGGATCCATTCTCCAAGATATTTAAATTTATCAGCTCTCTTGATTTTCCCATATCTTGTTTCCAGATGCTTTTCTTTATTGTGTTTGTACTCCATGTACTCTGTTTTTTCGTATGAGATCCTGAGTCCAGTCTTCTCAGCTATTTCATGTAATTTTTCAAGCATTATTCGAGCTTCGTCTTTTCCTTTGGCTAGCAATGCCATGTCATCAGCAAATGCTAAGCAATCCACCTTTACACCTTGCTTTTTTGTTCCTAAACAGATTCCTTCTATACCTTCTTCTTTTATTGCTTTCCTCCATACTCTCATTATTTTTTCCAGGACGATGTTAAACAAAATTGGTGATAGTCCGTCTCCTTGTCTGACTCCTGTCTTAATCTCAAAAGCCTCTGAGATTTCTCCTTGAAATTTTACTTTGGAGACGGTTTCTGTTAGTGTCTGTTTTATAATTGCCCGCGTTTTGCCATCTATTCCAAATTCCTCCAAAACATTGAAGAGTGTCTGCCGGTCGATGGAATCATATGCTTTTTTGAAATCAATGAACACAACTACGGTGTTTTTGCTTCGTAGAGCTCTTACTCTCAGAATACTTTTCAGACCAAAGATCTGTTCCACACAGGATCTTCCCTTTCTAAAGCCCCCTTGATATTCACCTATTTGATGATCCACCTGTTCTTCTACGATGTTTAGCAACGCCTTGGAAAGTACTTTGTAAGCAATAGATAGTAGCGAAACTCCCCGGTAGTTGTTTGGGTCAGTCCGATCTCCCTTCTTATGGAGCGGATGTATAAGTGCGCCTTTCCAGTCTTTGGGTATTTGTTCATTTTCCCAAATATCACAGATTAGACGGTGTAAGCTCTCCGCTAGCTTATCTCCTCCAATTTTCCACATTTCAGCTACTATACCATCTTCTCCTGGTGCTTTGTCGTTTTTGAGTTCTTTAATGATTTTCTGTATTTCTATGAGGCTTGGTGGTTTAGACTGTGGATTCATCTTTGGTGGCTTCTCGAACTTCAGTTTTTCCAGTGGTTCCTTGCAATTTAACAGGCTTTCGAAATACTTGGCCAACAGGTGGCAATTTTCGTTGTTACTCAATGCGAGTGTACCATCCTTCCTTTTAAAACATAGACTTGGAGGTTGGAATTGTTGTAATTCTTCCTTAAAAGTTCTGTAGAACTTTCTGGTGTTATTTTTCTTGAAGTCTTCTTCTATACTTTCTAACCGGTCTTTATCATATTGTCTCTTTTCTCCTCTGATGATCTTGGCAGTGGCTTTCCTTTGTTGACTGAAATCATTCCAATTTTCCTTCGTTGGGTTGGAATACCACCTCTTCCATGTCTTCAGCCTCTCGTCAACAGCGTTGTCACATCGCATGTTCCACCACCTGTGTTTCTTTTTTCTTTTTCGCTGCCCCACGTTTTCGACCGCTTTAGTTAACGATTCTCTAATTTCTTCCCAGTTATTCATTTCCAACTTTGACAGGTTTTCTTGATAGATATTTTTGTTTTGTTTCAGAATTTCCGTGTCGATCCTTGGTTTCCTTTTACCTCTCTTTTGATGCCTATTCGGTTGAAATTTTACTTTAATTTCTGACAGAAAGTGGTCTGTGTCGATTTTCAAACTTTTTCTCACTTTTACGTTCATGATCTCGCATCTGTTTTTTGTTGTAATTGCAACATGGTCAATTTGAAATTCGCCTAATATTGGATTGGGCGAAATCCATGTTTTCTTCTTCTTTGGGAGGGCTTTGAAGTGCGTAGACATAAGTTTTAGGTTGAACTGCTTACAAAAGTTGATTAATCTCTCGCCGTTTCGATTTGTTCTGTTATGTGCAGGATATTCTCCAACAATCCTTTTGTATTTTCTTTCTTTTCCTATCTGGGCATTGAAATCACCAACCAGGATTTTTACATTTCCAAGGGGAATTTTTGATGTCTCATCTTCGAGTGTTTCCCAAAAGTCTTCCACTTTCTCCTTGTTCCTTTTATTGTCTTGGTTAATGGGAGCGTGGGCATTGATGATTGTGTAGGATTTGTTCCCTGATCTGAATGATAGGAATGAGATTCTCTCCGACGGTGAGCTAAATTTTGTGAATGAATTCATTAGGCTTTTCTTGACCACGAAAGCTGTTCCTAGAATTGGCAGTCTCCCATTTGAGATTGTATACCCGGGTTTGCCCTTGTATATTCTAAAGCCATCCGACTCCATTGTGTCTTCATCCAGAAATCTCGTTTCTTGCAACGCTAAAATGGATATGTTTCTTTCTTTCAACACTGTAGTCAATTGTCTCAGTTTTCCTGTTTGACGGAGTGTGTTAATGTTCAGTGTTCCAAGCAGATGTTATTGTTTAGATCTTATTTTCTGTGATGGGGTTCCAGGAAGCTCCGACTCTTCCTTACATGACGATCCAAGCTCTCGAGAATCCAAAGGCCTGGTTGCACCACTCATGTTGGTGGGGGATTTCCGTTTCCGGCTGCCCCCTGGAGTAGTTGTCTTTGAAGACGTTTCCATCATGTCAATTGTTGAAGTCATTGAGAAAACAGGAAATCCTGTTTTCGGAAATAGAACTGAGGTTGTAAGCCCCAGAGCCCTTTTCTCTCGGGGTGGGTCCCCAAGCCTTTGAGAATCCCTTCTCTACCCACAAGGCAGTGGTTCCAACTGATCAACCCCACTTGGGAGGGATTGCCTCTTCCGCCAATTCCGCCGTACTGATGATCATCATCTCCGCCATCATTGCCGTTGAGGTCTTCACCGTAACCCTGGTAAGGGGCCCTCACAAGGTACTATCACCCGGAGCCAGGTGAACCAAGGTTTTTTTGTGAGGTGTTACTCCTCAATCACTCCTCCTTTGTCCTGGCTTGTGACAGGCAGAGCCTAGCTTCCCCATGTGGGGCCCAGGTTGGCGGAGATTATTTATTTATTTATTTATTTATTTATTTATCGAATGGCTTTTAGTGCCGGGCGTGTCCGAGGACATGTTCGGCTCGTCAGAGGCTGTAGCTGCTTCTAGCGGACACCCATAGGGTGAGCTACAAGTTCCGTTAAATTTCAAGTAGTTCCAACTTTCGCTATCAGGTGTCACTGATACCTAGTGGTGAACGTTAGAACTTTGATAGAGCGTTCCTACGAAATCTAACCTAGAAATGTAGCTTCACACAAGTTTAGTCTGTGGAAGGATCACTTACATGCCATAAATCTATGAGATGGGACCGACGGATTTACTTCCCCTCCGAAGGATAAGTGCAAACACAACGTATCGAATGCTAATATAGACAGAAGGTTTTGGAAGTTCGGGATAGTAAATTTCAATAATTGTGTCTATGTCTGACTCAGCTAATCCCCCTCCAGAAGCAAAACCTAGTTACGCCACTGAATTTAACTGGTTGCGTGCCTCAGCGGTAACGTTCTCGCCTGCTGTACCCAAGGTTGTAGGATTGAATCCTGGCGCAGACAGTTGGCATTTGGGAGAGAGCCGTGTCAGTAGATTTACTGGCACTTTAAAAATTCCCCTCAGGGCAAATTTCTCGCATCCCGGATTCTCTAAAAGCTGCAGCAGTTGAAATGGGCGTAAGATCAATAACATTATTATTATTATCAAACCTGTTGTTGTTGTTGTTTGTGTCTTCAGTCTTTTGACTGGTTTGATGCAGCTAGCCATGGCTCCCTGACCTGAGCTAATCGTTTCATATCTACATCCGAGGCAATCTGTTTAACATATTCTAACCTTGGTTTACCCCTTGCTATTTTCTAAGCTTGCTATTCCTAGGTGTTTTAGTATGTGTCCTACCAACCTATCTCTTCTCTTCACTATCAGTCGCCAGAAGCATCTCTCCTCTCCCACTCGTCTAAATACCTCTTCGTTTGTAACCCTATCTACACATCTGATCTTCATCATTCTCCTGTAACACCACATTTCAAACGCTTCAATTCTCCTCTTTTCTGCTGCACCTATAGGCTAGTCCAAGTTTCACATAGAGCGCCACGCTCCAGACAAAGGCTTTCAAAAAAAACTTCCTAATACCTAAATCTATATTCGATGTCAACAGATTCCTTTTTTGTAGAAATGCTTTCCTTGCCTGAGCCAACCTACTTTTTATATCCCCTTTGATTCGTCCATCACTGGTTATTTTGCTTCCTAAGTAACATAAGTCTCATACTTCCTTTAGCTTTTCACCTGCCAATTTGATGTCCATAAAGGTTTCTGATTTATTTCGGTTGCATTCCAATATTTTTCTTTTACATTATTTTATTAATTTTCATCATGAATTCTGTCCTCAAGCCTTCGAAAATTATTTATTTTTATTTTATTATTATGGTAACACTAACTTGCAATGTCTGGAGTTATGAACTATAGAGCGGTAATCTTTTAAGTAACCTTATACGAACGCTACTTGAAACAGATCTTCCGCGCCGCGCCGTTAGGATCATGGGCAAGCATTGTTCTTCCTTGAAACTGTTATGACGCAACGCATCGTTCACTTTTCTTTTGTGCGTCATAAGAGTACAAATAACCTTGTTGGCATTAATGTGGACAAAGGCCGCTATAATCGGCAAGGCATACAATGGCTGTAGCAAGTTGTTGTAAGTGAACTAGGTTATACAATAGCATATTGTGTGGGGAACATATTTGTGCCACTTATTGCAGCCGATCGCATGGAAAACGCGTTATGACGTGCAACAGTTCGTGTACAATGGCGGGCTTCTCGAGAACTTCAAATGGTGTAAGAGGACTTGTGTGGTCCGACCAGCCGCCTGCTTGAAACACGCGCCACTTGGAGAGCTCAGTTCCGTCCTCGAGTAACGACTCCATACGTCTACCACGATAATCCGATTCACACGGTGTTACCTAGCCAAGGATCTCTCATATTTTAATGCTTAGTAGCTTCAATTCTGTCAAAATCATCTTCCATTGTCAAGCATGTCTGACTTCGAAGACTAGGATTCGCCACTGATCAGGATATAAGACCATGTCCAAAATATATAACAAAAATATGACCAACAAGTAGTTCCATGACGATCTAAAGAGCCTACTTTTCTTAAAATTATAGATACCATATAGCCTATCAACAGTTGGCAGACCTGGTGACTCTAAATATATTCTCAGTTCCATCTCTTAAGGTACACAATGCACGTGCAAATTTGGTTGAGGTCCAATAGACAGTATGCACGTTACATGTATTTAAATATTTAATTTATCAGAATGCGAAAAATCAGGTTGGCGACACTAACATAAATGGGGTGCTCAAACATAAATTGAAATATTATGATCTATATTTGTGCCAATTTTGAAAGAACTTCATTTATTTAGTATGGAAGTTACATGTGATTCAACATTAAACCTATCAACACGCGTAGAATCATGCTGGCAGCGCTATCGTATATCGGTACTGAAAATTAACCTACATTTGCAGGTACTATATGTATGCAAAGTTTAGAACTGTTGGCCAACATACTTTCTGATATATTGATATTAGGAATAAAAATGTATAGAGTGCATATCTCAACAAATTGGCAGCCCTGTTGACACTAAAATAATGCACATTCATGTCTGCTTTGGTGCGCAATTCACATACAGAAATGTGGTTGAAATCCAATAGATAGTATGGAAGTTAAATACATTTAAAGATTGGACCTATCAGCACGCATAGAATCATGTTGGCAACACTCTCATGTATGGGCTCTTGTAAATTAGTCTGATGTAATATTATCTATAATGTGTGAATTTTGGAACAATTCCCATGCATATATTCCGAGATATCCAACATAAACCTCAATTTTCAATTGTGATTTTTCAGCAGTTGGTAGCACTGACGTCATTTCCAAATATGGCCATGAGATATTCAGGCATAGGTCTTTACTCATACCAAATTTTGTTTTGATACCTGCAGCCGTTTAGGAGTTGATAGGCAACAAACAAACACAGACAGACGGATATAAGGAAAGACGGACAGACAGACACACATTTGCCCGGATCGATCTCATAAGTCTACTTTTTCCTCATTTTTACAAAATATGAAAAGTAGGCTAGAAATCGCAAAAATACGCGCAATAAGACCTAAATATGCAAATATATGACAAAATATACAGTAGGTCTACGTTATAAAGTAATCCGAAACGTACATTTTATGTTTAATTCAACACTAGCACTGAAATGAAAGCCAGGAAGAAGAAAAAAAATACATCCCAGCGCTATTACAATCCCAGTATCCCGTACAGAATCTGATTCCTTTTCACGACAGCAATACAGTGGTGTAGCGGTAACTTAAGCAGTGGTGGAGCGCTCTGTGGAAATTCATTACGTGTTGAAAGCTAACAGGGGACTCGTTATTTTCTCCCCAAAGCTTTACAGCTTTTGGAACGTGGGTTGAACCAAGGATTTACAGCTAACTCTCGTATTTCTACCCCTCATTTGTGATGGGTTCCTCTCTGCATCTTTTCTCCTTGCTATTCCCCCGACGATTTTGAGAAAGGAAACCTAGATCAGTCTAGATTCTTCCATTTAATGTCCCTTCTCTTTCCTTTCCAGATACCCCGAGTTTTTTTTGTCCCATCCCCTGAATAACAATCACCATCAATGATGCAGTTGACCGTCTTTATATGATATTAATTTTGTGAAAGCAAGTTAAAATATTTTCCAAAAATTAGGAAGTAATACATTCTGTGGTTATTTTTCACAAAAATATCCAGTTTTTATGATTTTTTGAATTGCTGTGATATACGTTTATGGTGGAAAACGGGGTTGACTTATGTTTAATGGCACAACATATAAACAAACGTCTAGATGAAAATTTACACACCGTAGTGCCATGTCAGCTTTTGGAACGTCAATGGTAAATGATCCAAAACACGGATTGATTTTTATTGATGTGTAATATCTTTCCACTAACCGGCTTCGGTGGCGTAGTTGGTAGCATGCTGAACTGCTGTGCCCAAGATAGCGAGTTCAAACCCGCTCTATCAAAGTTCCAACGTTCACAACTAGGTATCATTGATATCTGGTAGCGAAATTTGGAACTACTTGAAATTGAACGGAACTTGTAGCTCAACCTAAGGGTGTCCGCTGGAAGCAGCTACAGACTCAGGCGAGCCGAACATGTCCTCGGACACTCCCGGCACTAAAAGCCTTACGATAAATAAATAAAATATTTCCACTCGGTTGTTGGATTTTTTTGTGGGAGTGATTTTGAAAAATGGGACGGAAGTGTGTAAGACGCACAGCCAGCTAGATCGCTTCCCTCCTGGCTGCTTTAGCTTTAGCGACAGCAACTAACATTTAGCGGCATATCTCAGTAAGTATTGAAGAAATTTTCATTTTGTTTTCACCAAATGAAAGATAAATGATTAGTCATTCAATTAATTCATAAAAATTAAAATATTTTGACCGTCAAAGGTGTACCTCCCACCTTAAATGTATAATAAGAAAGACAGTACATAGGTACGAAGGTGGATGAAAAAGTTAGTTGCACTAACGCGCTGCAGCAGCGCGCTGTGTGTCGCAAACGTGGGCAAAGCGGAGAAAGGGACAGACACTGCCCACACATCTGTTAGGCAGGTCGCTGTGGTGTCTCGTCTTGTATGGTGAGAATAGCGGCCACAAGCAATGGCGCGTCGACTGGGCTTTCACTCCAAATATGAGGTGCGTGCGACAATCGCAACGTCCAGGACCCGTGCAAATGCCAACAGTGTGAATGCGATCATTAGACAGAACGGTAGTCGACATTCCCAGACCGATGAGGAGGTGAAGGCCGCTGTCTCCGTGTGGTTGCAGAACGCTGGAGGAACTTTCTATGCATCCGACATCGACAAGTTGGTTGTGAGTTCAAAGAAATGTTTGGAGTCTCTTGGAAACTATGTGGAAAAGTGACGTTACGTTGTATGTCGTTATAGGCGTGTTGCTGTAGTATAGATGGTGTAATAAATGGCCATAACTGGGAAGTGCAACTTATTTTTTAATCTGCCCTCGTATATTGACTTTCACGGCCAGGGAATAGCGTACTGTGCACTACCTCTCTCCTTATGAAGCACACATGCGCTTCTTTACTGGCGTATCGGCTTTCACGGCCAAGGAATTAAAACACAGCAGGCTGCTTAAGCTCTGAACTCTCGCAGTAAAGAAGTGCAGGTGCGCTTCATAAGAAGGGAGGTAGTGCATAGGTCACTACTCCTGTGGGCGTCTGGGCACGGACACCAAGAGCCCGCTGATGAGCCAGCTTGGCGTTCCTAGGCGAAACCCCACACAAGACACGGCACAAACCTAGGAAATATTAATGAGTTTTAAGAAAGAGAGTAGGCCTATTTCCTTTGAAAACGATCTGAAAATAAAACAAATTAATTAGTATGGTTGGTTGGTTGGTTCTTAAGTTTAGGGGCTGCGACAACGCGGTCATGTAGCCCCGTGTACTTTGGGTGTGTGTAGAATCTGTCTGATAACCGGTGTTAATTGTGATGACTGTATTAGTGTGTGTTATCTGTTTCTTTTTAAATTTAAGTACTGCCACTTAGAATTTTTCAAATAGTTCCTACTTTTGCCGGCAAGCGCCACCGTCAACGACTGCTAGGCCAAGTTCAGAACTTAACTACTAGATGCCACCGCAGTCGGCTCTTGGCAACGAACGTAGAAACCTAAGAGCGTTGTTTACATTCTTAACCTATCCAATTTAGCTTCACACAGGTGTAATTAGTGGAAGGTTCTTTAACATGCCATAAATCTATGACATGGGACCACCGGCTTTACTTCCCCTCCGAAGGAAGGCATACTGAGGGATTTTTAACGCTCTTAAAAAATCCGACGGCTTCGGCTGGGTTTGAACCCGCTATCTTGGGCATAGAAGCTCAGCATGCTACCGACTACGCCACCGAAGCCGCCAATTTATTAGTATGTATCTTCAAAGTCGCCTCCGTTGTGGAGTGGTCAGCGTGCTTAGATGCCACCCGGAGGTCTGAGGTTCGATTCTCGGCTAAGCAACGAAATTTGAAAAGTGGTATGAGGACTGGAACGGGGTCTACTCAGCCTCGGGTGGTCCGAATGAGTAGAGGGTGTTCAATTCCCACCACAGCCATACTAGAAGTGATTTTCCGTGGTTTGCCGGGATGGTACCTACCGTCAGGCCACGGTCGCCTCCTTCCCTCTACCTTGTCTATCACTCCCATTCTTCCCATCCCGTCCCATCCGTCATTAACCCCCTTGTTCGCTTTGCAGGTGAGGCCACCTGGGCGAGGTGCTCCTCCCACCTCCCCAGTTATTTATTTATTTATTTATTTATTTATCGTATGGCTTTTAGTGCCGGGAGTGTCCGAGGACATGTTCGGCTCGCCAGAGACTGTAGCTGCTTCTAGCGGACACCCTTATTAGGGTGAGCTACAAGTTCCGTTCAATTTCAAGTAGTTCCAAATTTCACTACCAGATATCAATGATACCTAGTGGTGAACGTTGGAACTTTGATAGAGCGTTACAATGAAATCTAACCTAGAAATTTAGCTCCACACAAGTTTAGTCTGTGAAAGGATCTTTTACACGCCATAAATCAATGACATGGGACCGCCGGCTTTACTTCCCCTCCGAAGGAAGGCATACTGAAGGATTTTAACGCTCTTAAAAAATCCGACGACTTCGGCCGGGTTTGAACCCGCTATCTTGGACACAGCAGTTCAGCATGCTACCGACTACGCCACCGGAGCCGCTACCTCCCCAGTTGTATCCCCCTACCCGATGTCAAGCTCCAGGACACTGCCAGTAGAGGCGGTAAAGGTGGTATTCCTCACTGAGTCCGTGGGAAAGGCCTACCTGGAGGTAAACTGACTACGAAAAAATGTATCTTCAAAATGTACTCCTGCATATTTTATTTTCATTAATTTAACTCATAGGTGGTCGGCGCTACATCATAGACCGCCCCCGCCCCGTCCAAAGCCCCCTGTTGTGGAGACATGTCGTCATCTTGAGGTGACGAGTCACGCTACATCTAAGCCCCCTGCTCCAAGTGGTATCGCGCCCACGGCACGCAGCCATTACCCGCCCTGTTGACAGCAACCAGACACGTGTCACGTGCCCATTGTGCCTTTGTGGAAGAAATACATTAATGGTTCGATTGTTACGCGTTATTAGTTAACCCTAATCGCATTTTATTATTTCACGAGGGTGGAGGTAACTAATATCGGTGGGAGAGGGGAGAGCTGTTATTATATCAAGTACATGTGGAAATATCCTTATCTCCACTAGTGCTGTTACTAATTCTGTTATTGAAAAGAGGTAGCATTGTTCGCTGTAATCAAACGACTGTGGGAAATTATATTATCACGGTTAACCAATATTAATTTGGGAACTCCCTAAGCTGGATGAGAACTATCAGCTATATCAAGCGCCATTTAACAGGCGCAATAGTGAGTAGGCGTAATTTGTCGTCCCGGAAATCCGGGTTCGATTCCCGGCTCTGCCAAGAAATGTTATTCTGGTCTGAGGGCTGGAATGGTGTACACTCAGCTTCGTGAGGCAAAACTCAGGAGAGGTGTGTTCGAATCCCACCTCATGCATCCTGGAAGTGGTTTCCCCACTTCTACTCCAGGCAAAATGTTGGGATGGTTCCTAACATAAGACCACAGCTGTCTCCTTCCCAAGCCTATCCCCAATTAACAAATATACACACTAATACAGCCATCACCATAACACAGGTTATCAAACAAATTCCACACTAACACACTCCCAAATATACGGGACTAAATGACCACGATGTAGTAACCCCTAAAATAAGCAACAACGAAATAGTAACTTTTCTGTCGGCCAACACAAAGCAATACCAATTATTCGAAAAATTGCGTGCAAGAGATTGTTGTTGTTGTTGTTGTTGTTGCTGTTTTTGTTTGAGACCTCAGTCTTTTAACTGGTTTGATGCAGCTTTGCAATCCTCCCTGTCCTGAGTTAATCATTTCATCTCTTCATAGCTACCTCACCTTACCTTGATCTACCTCTACAGTTCTTGTCCTTGACCCTTCCTTCCATAACTAAGCTTGCTATTCCTGGGTGTCTTAGTATGTGTCCTACCAATCTATCTCTTCTCTTCATTAGCAGTCGCCAGAAACATCTCTCCTCTCCACTCCTCTCCTCTCCTCTCCCACTCTCTTAATGCCACTTCATTTGTTACTCAATCTACCCATCTGATCTCCTGTAACACCATATTTCAAACGCACCTACCCTCTTCTTTTCTGCTGCTACAACAATCCCTGTTTCACCTCTATAGAGTGCCACGCTCCAGACAAAGGCTTTCAAAAATGACTACCTAATACCTATATCTATATTCGATGTCAGAGATTCCTTTTCTGTATAATAATAATAATAATAAATTGGTGAAATAGAAATCCAGGAACATAAAATTCTCAGAAAAATATATGGCCCCGTTTATGTTAGTGGTATATGGATTAAAAGGAAAACCACAGACTTGTACACAGTAATCAATAAGTTCACTGATACCGTGCGTAAGAGACGATTGAAATTTTATAGTCACATCTGCAGAATGGACAACACCAGATATTTTAAAAAAACTTCTTGATATAATTAATTCAAAGAAGGACAAAATCAGTTGGTTAGAAGAAATCAAACAGGACTTAAGAGAAATAAACATTACAGAATATATCATCATGAATCGCAAGACTTTTGGAACTCTAGTTACAAATCACTCTTTCGTCGAAAGCTAAAAAAGCTAAAAATGGGCGAAGGAACGTAAGAAGGGGCATAGTGAGTTCTTGAGCAGATTTTGGGAGGACAAGAAGAGGAAAACACCATCAACCCGAGTCAACAAGTTCAAAAAAGCTCCCTAAGTGGGCAAAAGGAAGAAAGAAGAATAAGAATATTATTATTAATAATAATAATAATATTAATAATAATCATAATAATAATAAAATAATGTCGTATGGCCTCGGGTGGCGGGTGCTAGCTTTGTTATTTGACACCCAAAGGGTAGCTTGGATGTTGATTTTCGTTGTTCCTTGAAGCACTATGAAAGTCAAGGAGGTTAGATATCTAAGCGCTTTCTAGTAGAGAAATGAGGAACTTTGTTTCCGCGGAAACTCCCGAGATTAATTTTGCCATTATGAACACGTCCTACTGAATTCAAATTGGTTCTTTGACATGCCAACATCGTATGACATGCTGTCGTAATTTTTGCCATCTTTCAAAAATCATTTACCACGGCCAGGAGCAAACCCGCAGGCTTGGGGTTAGTAGGCCGACACGTTGTCCACTCACCCACCGTATAAATGATTTCCTTGCCTGAACCAACCTACTTTGCTTTGTCCATCACTGGTTATTTTGCTTCCTAAGTAGCAGAAGTCTCCTACTTCCTTTAGATTTCCACCTGCCAATTTGTTGTCCATAGAGGTTTCTGATTTATTTCGGCTACATTCCATTATTGCTTATTTACATTTATTGATTTTCAGCATGAATTCTTTCCTCAACGAATAGGCTACATGTGTTTAAAATCTTTTAGATTCAGGAAGAATGATTATTTGGCTATTATGTATGTATGCTATTCTATTTTCGGTGAATTTGTAGATCTGGACGATCTCAAGTTTTCAAGTTTCCTCATGTTGGTTATGTTAATTTTTTCCATATTAGTAGGCAGGGGCGGATACACATTTTTTTTGGAGGGAAGGGGGGGGGGGGATTGGGGATGGGGGCTGACTATCCTGGAAAATTGTGAGTATTCTCAGGGGATTGTCACCGCAAAATACCCAGAAATATCAACCAATATCTTAGAACATATTACTTTGTGTAATTATTTTAGATATGGTCAAAGTTTACATAGCCTACTATTTATCGGCAATACAAAAAAAAGTTGTAAAATACAACAAAACGCACAAATAAAATGTTATACTTAATGAATTTTCTATTACGATCTATAGAGTAGACTATGAATGGAAAATATCTAAATATTTGTCAATTTACTAAGCAGAAAGGTAAACAGTTTTTTTTATAAAAATTTATTGGCAGAGCCAGGAATCGAATTCGGACCTCCGGGGCGGCAGCCAAGAATGCTAGCACCTACACCACGAGTTAGTCTAATTTCAATCTTAATATTGTTTATAACTCAGCCAATAAGTTAAGATTAGGGTACAACCAAACTTACAATTATTTTATGGTCTTACTAAAGCAACACTTTCTTAATTGGCTTTTTTTTTGGGGGGGGGGGGGGGTGAAGCCCACTCAGCATCCCCCTTATATACGCCCCCTGCTTACAAGTAAGAAGACTACAGGAGTAAAGTGGACAGAAGAAAGAAAACTGACTCATAGTCAGAAAATGAGGGACTATTGGAAGAAGACGAAAGCAACCACTTTACCGAAGAGTAGATACGAGCCCCCTGCTCCTAAATAGTCCTAAACGATAAAGAAAGAAAGAAAGAAAGAAAGAAAGACACGTTTTTTATTTCATAATAAATGAAGAAACATTTATATACTTTACTTTACTCATAAAATTATTGTTCATTACACAACAAGATAAAGGATTTTACATTCGAGAAGTGCTTTTTCGAGTGTTGATTTTTGCTGTTAGTTGTTTGAAATCTGACTGATAATTGGTAAGCGCAGTTCACACGCGTTTACTTCAAGGTTCATCAGTTAGTTTAGTTCGATATTTATATTTACTGTAATGAACTTGAGCGTTGAGTACAGTGATTCACACATAGGCTAAAGTAAGTAGTCCAGAATATTGAGACAGGCACACCCTTTTGTTAATAAGTATTTCTTTTCTGGATCTTTCTTCCAAATCGCCAGTCCATTTATATACTTGTTAAACTTTTTAAAATCAACTATTTATTCAATGAGTCGCACGAGATTGACTCAAGAGCAGAATTTGGCTCGCGAGCCTCGTTATGGTCACCCCTGGCGTATAGGCTCGTAGTGCATAATTATTCTCTTCAGTGAGGTCGACATTTGCTACGTGGGCAGATATCACCAGCTCCAGTACGACTCTTCTGCTATCCGATGTTGGAGGTCACGCTTTAGATTCCAGACCTCGCTGGAAATTGAATAAAGCTAATTTCGAACCCCAGTCCAGTAGGGAGAAAGGGAGACATGCTATCCCATGATTACGTGGTATATAATTAGAGTGTACCGGCTTAAATGGAGCACTAATTGGGTCCCCGATACCCAGTTAGCAAGAGAGGAAGGGAGGTCCTCACTCTTCTATTCCACCAATCTATCAGTTTCCTTCAGGCTCGTCTTATCCGTGCGAGGAAGCAAAGACGCTAAACATCATCATCATCATCATCAGTTTATTTGCTCATGGTCAGTCTCTCCACCTTATCCGGTCTTCAGTAGCACGTTTCATCAGCTCATACGATTTATCAATCCAGCATCTGAAACCTTCTTCTTCCTCTTCGGATTTTCCCTTGGACTGTCTCTTTTTCCTATCTTCTTTAGCATCATCCTTTCTTCTCCTACTTTCTTTAATACTTCCTCATTTCTCACTTTGTCCTTCCAACTTATTCTCTCCATTCTCCTCCAAAGCCACATTTCGAAAGCCTCTATTCTTCTCTCGTCTTCTCTCCTAAGCGTCCAAGTTTCCGCTCCATACATTGCTACACTCCAAACAAAACATTTCACTAATCTCTTCCTTAGGCTTACAGTACATTCATTGCTCCACAAAATAATTGTATTTTTTTCTTTTCTTATTGAAGGCTTCTTTTGCTGTTGCAATCCTTGTTTTTATTTCTTTAGTGCATATTATTTCTTGTGCAACCCCACTTTCTAGGTATTTAAAACTATCTACTTGTTCAATTTCATCTTCTATTTTTTTTCCACTTTTTCCACGTACCTTACTTTTTGTTGTTTCCTCATGTATTTTCAACCCATCTATTTTACAAATTTTATCTAGGTCTTTCAACATTTGTGTTGCTTGTCTTTCACTCTCGCCCACAACCACCAAATCATCTGAGAGGCAAAACTGACAATAGGTGGGTTCGATTCCCACCTCGTTCATCCTAGAAGTGATTTCCGTGGTTTCCTCATTTCTACTCGAAGAAAATGCCGGAATGGTTCCTAACTTAAGGCCACGGCCGCCTCTTTTTAAAAAGAAATTGTTTAAATTATTTTTGGGACATAACTTTATCCAAATTATTTAAGTCACTCATTCGGCCTAAATTAGAATACTGTAGTGTGATCTGGAATCTCTTTCACAGTAATAAAATTGACGCCATCGAACGTGTGCAAAAGAGATTTATTAAATGGCTCTGTTACAGGGGTGGACGACCGTACCATAGAGCTGAGTATGAGAGTTATTGCAACGTGTATGGTCTTCCTCCACTTAGCAGTCGGCGCACAGTGGGTGACGTGAGATTCCTTTGGAAACTGGTAAATGGCGGAATTGACTCTAATCAGTTGCTAGCTGACTTGGGTTTTCACGTCCCTCAGAGAACCACCAGACGGAAGCACACGTTCGATGGGGTCAGATCGAGAATTAATGTGCACAAAAATTCATGTCTGATCTGGTTGCAGTCAACATACAGCTTGATGGAGAGTAAAAGTGCTACTGATATTCACTTCGACTATCTTATCAACTGTTATGAGAGATATCTCAAGTGGGCTGTAAAATAGTGAATGCATATTGTGTTAATTTCTATTTGCGTTGATTGATTGAACATGTGGTCGAATGAATGGTTGATTGATTTTTTGATTGAATGTACGAGCGACTGAAGTAATGTATTTTTTGTTTGCTGTTATCTAGATCCTTAATTGTCGCTCATGTATTACTTTCCCCAGTTTCTGAACTTTTTCTTCTGATCTTTTATTTTATGTGTTTGCCTTTTTCTGTTTACTGTTGATAGTTTTTTTCTGTAATAATTATTGTAATGTTTCTTGTACATAGGGATTGTATGAATGAATGCTTGAGATAGGTTGTTTGAGTGCGTGTCTGTATGGTTGTGGTTGCTGATTTATAATAGAGTGTATTTCTATTTTTGTGCGTGTTTGCTGTTTTTGTTTTGTTTATAGTTGTAAATGTTATTGTTAATTATTATATTGTCACTAGTGGAGTCTATCTGTCTGACAATAAAGAATACATAATAATAATAATAATAATAATAATAATAATAATAATAATAATAATAATAATAATAATAATAATAAACCCTGGAACTACAGCCCATGAGGACCTAGGCCGACCAAGCGACCGCTGCCCAGCCATTTGCCCTGCAGGTATTGGGGTGACGCGTTAATCTTGGTTTTAGTAACCGGAGCGCTGGCTCACTCTTAGACAGCTACTCAATTGTCCTCACGAGGCTGAGTGCACCCCGTTCCAGCCCCCACGTCAGAGAACACCTTCTGGGCAAAATTCCGGCACCCCGCCGTAGGGGTAGGAAAAGAACAAGAGTGGATCGGAAGAGATCAAAGGGAAAGATGAAAGAGAGAAGGAAACAATACTGGACTCAGTTGGAGTTCCGTAATTGTCGACCTACACCCCGCTAGTCATTTCAAGCAATGGGCAGAAGAGTCTGTTACTTCTAGAAATCCCCCCAGGGGCTCACATCTAGTGGGACGAGGGTTGGCGACTATGGGACTCCAGCTGAGTCCAACATTGCTTCCACTTACTTGTGCCGGGCTCCTCTGTGCTATCTTTCCTGTCAACCTCCCTTGGTCAACTCTTGTTCGTTTCCGACCCAGACGGTATTAGGGTATCCGAGGCCTAGGGAGTCTTTCACTTTCCCGCCTTAATTGGCTCTTGACTCATCTTCCCTGATACCCTCCTTCCGCGAGGGGTTCTCATGGCTGGTGAGTTCGGGAGTTGGCGATCCCAAGGGATTCTTGAGCTGGGTCCGTTTTGTTTCCTCTTTTTCCAGTGACTTTGGGTCGGGCCCTCTCCTCTCTCCCTTTCCTATCTGCCTTTCATGGCCCTCCTTCCTTCCAAGTCCCTCAATCCTCATTCTTCGAGGGTTGAGGGAATTTCTTTTCTTCCTGTTCTTTATTTGCGTTATCCTTTATTTGTTTACCATTTCTTCTTCTAGTACAGTGAAACCCCTCAAATCCGAACCCCGGAAATCCGAAATCCCGGGTAATCCGAACGAGTTTTCTTCGACAATTTTATGTTTGAAAAACACACGCAAAACAGAGAAACGTATTTATTTAGTCATAAAACAATTATATATTCTACATTATAGCGTTATTTTTCAATAATTAGTTGAAAAATTAACAAAGAAGTAGAGTTAGCATACGTAACAGAGTGTAAATGTGCCGCATACTTACCTCATTCTGGATTGAAAATTGGAAACGTTGGTTATTGTAATTTCTTAGCTTAATCACTTTGCAAGAACAATGAAATAACAATAGAAACACACAACATATCACTTAATCTTTCACTTGAAATCAGTTATCTTCAATTGTCGAAGTGACGAAAACCTTCCCGCAGAGGCAATTGCGCACGAACTTGACATCGTTTGGCGTGGATGCTTCGTGTTGTTCTACGAAGGGCAATGCGATGTCCAGAGCAGATGCAGCCTCAGTATAAGTCACATTGTCTGTCCAAGTTTCTTCTTCCTCACTGTCACTAGCTACATTGCTGTCATGTTGACTCACTATTTCATGTTCGGTGCATTCTTCATTGACATCAACTGTCGTCCACTACTCTAGACAACCTTCTGCAGCATCCTCACAACCTGCTATATGGATATTTTTTGGCTAATCCGAACAAATTCAAATCCGAACTGACTACAGCCCCAATTAGTTCGGATTTGAGGGGTTTCACTGTATATAAGTTTGTAGTTAGTATTAGTTATAGCTTTCATTATCATCTCATCTTTCACTATCCCCCAAACAATTAGGGGCCGATAACCTAGATGTTAGGTCCCTTAAAACAACAATTATCATAATCACTTCTAAAAATTCCCGGCCGGCAGGTTTCCATCGCCGTGCCGTCATCGTTGGTGTGCGCGCACGTCGGTGGACAACCTGATATATAGTCCATAGATCCCAGGTTCAAATCCCAGCGCTGAAAGTGACCATTCTAAGAGTGAGTTCGCAAATGCTGGGTTGGTGCCTTCTTCCAATTTTCAGGACACCAAATCCAATCCTAAGCTTAACAATTACTGTACATTTTCACACACATCACAAGTCACCATAAGACACAGGTTATCAGACTAATATGGCACACTCAAAATTACACGGTATTGATGATCAAGGATGCCCGAACCCCTTGCAAATCGGTACATGTTCATCTTATCTTCGAGACGCAGCTGGAGCTCCAGGTCTGGGCAGATTCTCATGAGAAAATACACCAGCCCCCCTTCTGAGAATTCCATTCACCAAGTTGGCACCTGGCTACTGCTGAAATGGGATCGCCTAGCCCTTCCTGCCAGGATTTGTGCCTTTGTGTGTGCTGTCACTTATTGGCTTATCGTGATAGACACTTGTCAAGAGAGAAAATCGAGCTTTGTATCTGCAAACTTTGGAAAAGCGAACATTTACTGTCAGCTGCATTCGCCAAGCTCTTATTCTGAGAAAAATCTTACAAAGGACATTGTGTAACGCCTCGACTCCTAGAAGGTTTCTACGCAGTAACCTGTATGGGCTGATATTCTATAGTACCCACTCAAGACCTTGAACCCTGGCTTTGTTTTGGCCGGTTGTGCAACTAGTCGCAGTTGGTACTACTGGAGGTTTGTGGTGGGGGATACGCTGATATACAAGGGTGGAATCGGTGACTCAAGAGAACAGTACGAGACGAAGGTTGGTGACGGAAGGACTTAAAAGCGATCGCCTCCGGGGGAACTAACAGCCAGTTCCTCCGGAGGGCTGAAATAAAGCAGGTGGTATGAACCTTTTGTTAGAAGGGGCAACCTTTCGGTGGAACACTAAACTGTGTCATTTTGCTATGTCGTTAAGGCCATGTGACGATGGACCGTATTTTGAGCGGACTGACATTATTATTTTTAGTATGTAATATTTTGGAAGGGTTTGTACAATTTGGGTGGTACCTTTATATGTAATCACTGCAGAGTGGATTATTATCGCCCTATTTCCCGTTAGCTGGATGGGAACCTCGTGGGTTTTAATTCTTGGTCAGACAGCCTTGACGGGACGGTCAATGCTGGACTGTGGAGGTTGTCAGACCATTCCGTTCCACTAAGGGGCGTTTCGGTTGTTTGATGCAGCATTGTTTTTTGAGAAGGCATTGCCTTTCTCATGTTGTTTTCGGTTTTCTTCTTTTCCGGATCCATTTTGAAATTCATGTTTTAACCTCAAATGTAACTGTGTAATCTTGCCAAGCGGCCAAGTGTCTGGTTTGTTTAAACTAAGTCATTCATTTGTGTTTAATTAGATCATATTTGTCAGTTAGTTAATTAAGTGGTGGACGGCTGTCTCTTGTAACTGTTTTATTTTACTGCTCAATACATGTTAGCTTATTTCGATTTGTCATGTTATTTATTGCATGAAGTCACTAGGAAGATTATTCCCCTTTTCTTCTTCATCTTTGGCAGGGTCAATTTAATATGGCCTGCTGAGGTACGCATCCAGCGCCCCACTCAACAAGCTGGTCTTGACACATGCTTCGTCCCGCCTTATCTTTTCTCCTAATTCAAATCGGGGATGTTCTTGAATACCACGAAAATTTGGAACATTCACTCCTAGGTTTTATTTGCTGTGAACTCAGCTGACCTAGTGAGTAATTAAATTAGCCTTTTCATATGTTTTTTTAATTATTAATTCTGGGTGTGGTAATGTCATGTGATCATTTATTTTGATATGCTAATATTATTATTATTATTATCACGTCTTGGGTTATCGAATAGGGAAGGGGGGATGAGGCCACTGTTACAATGGTAGGAATGAGCATGGTTTTGCTCTGTGATCTTGCCATTAGCATAAAGCCTGCTGACTGATTGCAGTAATTAATTAAAAATTAAATTCAGTAACTTAATTAATGTAGATTGGGCCCTCCTTATTAATCTTTTCTCCACATAGGTAGGATTGATTTAAACTCTGTGTAATGATTAATTTGTGTTCTGTTACATGAAATTTATGTACGATGGCTTCCCGCAAAATCATCGTGAAATACTTATCGGATGAAGAGGTAACCTACGAATTGCTGTTACGTAACCTTGAAGTGCCCAGGGACGCAGAACAAGCGCGCCAGAGTCTAGAGTATGCCGTCAATTTTGCAGCAACCCTTCCAAAGCTGTCAACTGCTGAATTCAAACTAGGTGAGTCAAGGTTATGTGATGCAATTAGGGAAATTTGTAATGTAATTAAGTATTGTTTCAGTGAAGTAGAATGTAGCCCTGTTGATCTCACCAAGCTGAAAGCTAGAATTGATTACCTATATCTCCGATGTGGGGATTTGTTACAATATGATGAAGAACGTCCCATCGCCGATTTGAAAGGTCTATTAGAGGCCGAAGTTAATTTAGTAGAATGTGCTCAGACTTTGGACACTGTTAATCGTGTTAGTGGGGGTGGGGATTTATTGAATTCGACTCCTGCATGTAGCCGTAATGTCTCGACAAATCTAGGCGCCAGTCTGGCTGAAAATGCCACTGGCCACGTTGGTAATCCTGTCACTGAACCTGCCGCGCCCCGTGGCAATGGAATAGCTCGCCTGCCCGACAGCTGTGAGAGTCGAGAGATTTTTCCTATTGTGGGTAACCGTATTTCTAATCATGAAACTGTGACAACTAATTCTGGGTTCGGCCAGGCACCGTTAGGTCCTGATACGGTGATACCAGTTTCGAATACCATTAACCCTAATGCTGTGATGAGTTCTGTGCCAAATAATACCAGCAACGTAACCTTCAGCCTCCCCGGACGCGAAAATTGTACTTGTAGTTGTAACTGTATAACTTGTAACTCCTTCTCTGCTGTTGTCGGCTCGCCTCGTGTAAGGAGGTCGGTAATCGAACCCCAGTCTGTTTTAAATATCCCATCATCTAGTTGTAATCCTGTTAGTGTCGGTGCTCGAGAAGTAAATTCTAGAGATAATTCCGGGACTGTTTCATCATTTAAAGTGCCGGGTAACTCAGGTCATCAGGGGCCTACAGTGACACAAAATTCTCCTTCCGAACCGGTTAGGGATTTAAATTCTGTTTGTCGAGACTCTCAGGGGAGTGTTTCAAATTCAGGGCGTAACCTCGTTTCTTTATCTTGTTCCGGAAACCAAAATTATGTGCAAGGAAATCCCTGTGCCGAAATGCCGGGGCGTGACGTGTCCAATGTCGAGCATTCTAATTATTCTGTTTTTTCTAAGGCCAGCTTTGGTTCTGTCAGTCACCCCATTTTGAGTTTTGTTTCAAAGTTATCGGGTAAAGGTATGGACACGGTTGAAGGCGTTGTTGATTTTTTGAGAATATTGGTCGATATTCATGAGTGTGCTATCCAATTCGGTGTCAGCGACCAAGTGGTATTTCAATTAATATCCTCCCATGTGTCCGATACGTTGGGGGCCTATGTGACTAGTGCCATGTGTGAAGGTTGGAGTGTGGAGAATTTTATGTCCGAGGTGTTGCGAGTATTTGTGCCCATCAGGTCGCTCGATACTGTGAAGGGACGTTACCTGTACCGAGCACAGGGTATTAACGAGCCGTTAAATTCATACATTGTGGACATATCCAGGTTCGTAAAAGTCTTTAGAGTAGATATGCCAGAGGCAGAAGTGGTAAGACTTATTTTGGCCGGTGCTACGCCGGAATTTCGGAATTGCCTGTGTGTTGGAACTAATCCAAGTACGATTAAGGAACTACGTGAAGCCGCTATTCAAGCCGAATCCGTGCGTTCGGTTGATATCATAAGGTATGCAACTAGCATGCCCCCTCCTTTCATTAACCCTGTTCCGTTTGTTCGACCTCCCTCGGTTCGACCACCACCTGGGGCCGGTCGTCCTTCCCATAATTCGCCTAGGAATAATAGTAATCGTCCTGTGACGTGCTTCAACTGTGGGCAGCAGGGCCACATAGCGTGGAACTGTCCGGTAAAAAGAAATTGACTATTCCGAGACAAGCATCCTGAAATCCTCCTTGCCAAGGATCAGCGATGTGCATTGGGAAATAAGGTGACGAGGGATGATGCCAAAGTTATCGGAGCAAATGGTGTCTGTTCTAAAGTTTCTGATCTAGTTCTGCCCTCTCCTATGGTTGAAATTGCAATTAATGACGCTTGTGTAATAGCTTTGTTAGACTCGGGAAGCGCTGCTTCATTGGTTAGCGAAAATTGGTATTTGTCTATGAAACTCATTTGTAAATTCAGTAACCTGTCGAATGTAGATGTTAAGTTGGTTTCTGCCAACGGTGCTCAATTGAACGTTCTTGGTTCTGTGAAATTTAAGGTTCGGATTCATAAATTTTGTTGGAAATTTTCCTTTTGGGTCATTAAGAATTTGTCATGTCCTATTATTCTGGGCGCTAATTTTTTTGCTCATACTGGCTTACTGCTAGATATGCAACACGAATCATTCTGGTTCAGGTTTTGTTCAGAGGTAAAATTTAAATTCTTTTCTACTGCTGTCCCTAGCGCGAGTGCTCATGTTGCCAACCGTGATGCTGAACCCGTCTTGTCCACCGGGGTTGAATCCTTGGATTTAAGTAATTTATCTGACGCTCAAGCTAAAGAGATTCGAGATTTGTGTGGGTATTTTCCCGAGGTGTTCACTGACGAATTAGGAATGACTAAGATCCTGGAGTATAAAATTGAAGTAACGGATACTATACCCGTCAGACATCCTCCCTACCGTTTGAGTCCACCCAAAATGTTGGAATTAAAGAAATTAATCGATCAGATGTTACTAGATGGAGTGATTCGACCCTCCACATCAGCATATTCCTCACCTGTGTTCTTAGTACCTAAGCCAAATGGTGGTTTTCGGCCGGTCGTAGATTACCGTAGGTTAAACAAAAAGATTGTTTTAGAATCCATCCCTCTTCCTGATTTACATAGCTGTTTTTCCTGGTTCAAAAATGCCTCTTATTATAGCCTCATTGACCTGACGCAGGCATATTTCCAAATTCCGTTAGCTGAAGAATCTAAGCATCTGACTGCATTCGCCACCGATTGGAATCTTTATGAGTATTGCAGATTACCTTTTGGCATCTCTACAGGGGGCGCTGTGCTTAGTAGGCTTCTTGATCACGTGTTTTCTGGCATCAAATTTGATTATTTGTATCACTACCTGGACGATGTTGTTTATAGCGAGACGTTCGAAGACCACGTGCGCCATCTTCGTGAAGTATTTGAGAGGTTAAAATCTGCTGGTCTAACCGTAAAGTTGTCCAAAGTGTCCCTTGCTAAACCTAAAATTGCCTTTCTTGGTCATGTTGTTTCTGCTGAAGGTGTTTCGGTCGATGACTCCCGAACCCAGGGAATTAGAGATTTTGCACCCCCTAAAAATGTGAAAGGAGTAGCCCGATTCGTGGGAATGGTTGGCTTTCTGCGCAAATTTATACCCAATTTTGCACAGCGGGCGTTGCCACTTAATCATCTGCGAAGGTCTGACGTGAAATTTGAATGGGGTCCGTCGCAGCAAGCAGCTTTTGACGATTTGAAGGAGGCACTGTGTAGCGCTCCTGTCCTCGCTGTCCCTGATTTCAGTAAGAAGTTTATAATCCAGACTGATGCGTCGCTCGGTGCTGTAGCTGCTGTGTTGTTACAAGAAAGTGAGTTAGGTAGACGACCTATTGGTTTTGCTTCTCGAACTCTGTCCCCTGCTGAAGTAAATTATTCCGTGTATGAGCTTGAGGGGCTCGCAGTGATGTTTGGACTGGAGAAATTCCGAATGTATGTCGAACATGTTCCTTTCGAACTTGAAACCGATAACCAGGCCCTGAGCTGGGTCCTGGCTAGACCTCGAACCACTGGGCGAATCGCCAGGTGGGCAACCCGTATTTCATCATTTCAGTTCACCGTTCGTCATATAAAGGGTTGTGAAAATGTCATAGCCGACTCCCTTAGCCGCATGTATGAAGAAGTTCCTAATAAATGTAAGAATCTCGTTCCCGAGGAAAATCATGAAAATATTAGTGCTGTGTCACTTAAGCGTCTCTATGGAGAAATTCCTGACAGGTGTGAAACTCCCTCTTTAGAGGAACCTGTTGTTGTTGGGGCTAATTCAGCTCAACACATGTTAGTAAATTCACCGTTATTGTTTGGAGACATTGCTAACCATCAGAAGGAAGATCCCGTCTTGTGTGATTTAATTGCTCGATTAGTTTCTGGAGAAGAGATAAAGCCTTATATTTTAAAGTCTGGTGTATTATGTTGTGTAACTAGGCGTGATAGAAAGCCTAAGGTTGTTTTGCCTACTCAGCTGATAAATGGCATGCTAATGTATTTTCACGAGTCACCCGCTGGAGGCCACCTAGGAATTTTCAAAACTCGACAGAAAATAAGGCAGTCTTTTGTTTGGAAGGGTCTCGATAAGGATGTGAGAAAGTTCGTGCTGGGGTGTCATGATTGTAAGGTAAGTAAGCCCACAGTCAGTGGTAAGGTTGGTAAGTTAGCTTCTGAATCTGCGTCTAGGCCCATGGAACGCTTGTATGTGGATTTTGTTGGACCCCTGCCGAGGTCTAAACTGGGTAACCGTTTTGCCTTTGTTTGTGTCGATGGTTTCTCTCGCTTTTCATGGATTTTTCCCACTAGAAATTGTGACTCTGCTACTGTCATAAGATGTTTAAAGTCTGTTTTCTCTTCCTTTGGTCCTAGTCAATACTTGGTGTCAGATAATGCCAAGGCCTTTGTTTCTCATCAGTTCAGAAAATTTTGTTTTGATTATGCTGTTTCCCATGTCACCACGACACCCTATTACCCCAACCCTAGTTTGGCAGAGAGAGTTAACCGAAATTTGAGAGCTGCACTTATCGCATATCATCGTGACAATCATGCCAAGTGGGATTCGTCATTACATTGGTTACCCTACGCTTTTAATACTGCTGAGCATGAATCCCATGGGAAAACGCCGTTCTCACTTATGTATGCGTTCGTCCCAAATTCCCCTCTAACGAATCTGTGGTCACTTCATGATCTGCTTCCTGACCAACCCTCTCCTGATCGTGTCAGAGAAATCTGGAAGGAGGCCAAAGCTGCTATAAAGATCTCGCATGATAAGCTGGCTGAGAGATATAATTTGGGCCGAAAACAGGGTGGATATTCTGTCGGAGATTTTGTCTATGCAAAAAACTTCTGGGCTAAGGCCCCAGGTCGTCAGGTATCAGGTAAGCTGCAGCCAAAATATGAGGGCCCCTATGAGATTCTGTCCTTTCCTTCTGAAGTAACAGTGTTATTAGAGGATCTGTCTAGGAAACGTGTTTTTAGGACTCATATATCGAATTGTAAACCTGCTAGTGAACGAGAAACTCGAGATGTGTAAAGGGTGAAATTATGATGTTCTATTTCCTGTGAATGCGATGATATGAAGTTCAGAGCGATGGGAGATGGTCTAGTTGTTCCGCTGAAGTCAAATCTCTTATGTCATTTTTAGTAATCCTCAAGAAAGGCCGTGATCTGCTTCTGTTAGCTGAGTTTTGTTCATCGTATTCGTGGTTGATATTTTGGGGTAAATTTTTTGGATAATTTAGTGATAATTTTGTTAGGTTGGTAGTGAAATTTCGATTTTATGTGGAAATAAGGTGTAATGCTTCAGAGTGATGCTCATTTCGCTGTGTTGTTCAGCTGCTAACGTGAGGGCTTTAGAAATTGTATCAGTGATCTGGAAAATCTTCGAATTGCAATCTCTTGTCGGTTGAAAATGTATCTGGTTAGGTTAGTCAGTAGGTTACTTGTAATCTGCGGTATATACTGTTAGACTGCTGACTTGCTGGTATTGTCACAACGTTCATGTGATTGTAGTTGGAATCATAGTTCATGTATCCCCGTGTACTTGGGTGTGAAAAGAAAAAAATTAAGTTCGATTAGCATCAGCTTCGAGGTGGTAGCCAGGGTATAGCGTTAGTCAGTTGTTCTATGCATCGAGATAGTGTTGCACTGGAGATGTCGTACCTGTTCTGGAGAAATTTGAGGTATCTATTAGTTGGTGAGCTAACTCTCGTTCTGTGTAAGGTGCATTTTCTTTGGGGACTATTAACCACCCCGTGCATTTTGAAAATTTATCATTTTTGTCACCTCAGTGACCTTGTAATTATGTGTGTGGAACATGATGCAGTGTGTGCGAGATGTTAAAGTGGAGAACATGTGAATTTGGGGACAGTAACCGCCCCGTGCATTTTAAAAAAAATTATCATGCCATCACATCTGTGATCCTGTAATTCTGTATTTTGAGCATGCTGTGGCATGTCGAGGACCGCTAGGTTAGAGAATCTGAAGTTTTGGGGATATTAATCACCTTGTGCTTGTAGAAATGTGTCACATGACACCTATGGGTGTTCGTTGTAGTGAGGTAGATCTGTGTATGGGACCAGGGAAGTGGTTTGTTGTCTGTGTGGGAGTAAACGTTATAAGTAATTTGTGTGTTTTTTTTAAATGGTGGAGCCACGTTCGTTTAGGTATGTCTTGAAAATTGGTTGGTACCAACTTGAATTTGTGTCTAATTCTGCTGAGCTATGTGCTTTGGGTGTAGAATTAGTGTAGCCTCTGCACCGGGCTCGTAGTTGTTGTTGGTTTGATATTGGTTGGGTTCCGTGCCTAGAAGATGGCATCTTGATTTTGAGAAGATGTTTTAATTTTGAACATTTGGTGTAACTGTGGTAAGTTGGTTCTCAGGATAGGTGTGATCACCTTAGTGTCCTGAGTTCGGTTGGTCATCCTACAGGAACTCTTGGGAGTTTGTAGACTGTTAGGATGCGTTGGCGAGTAGCGATGAAGTTATTTGGTGAAATTTGGTTAGGTGCTTGTGTGTGAATTGGTTGCATCGTGGTGTCTATTGTTTAGCGTGGTCTCCCCATTTGGTTATTGTTCTCGTGGAAGGTAGTTGCTGTTTTCTGTCGTTCGTCGGATGGCCACCGTGGACGGTTAGGGGCAGCGACTGGTGAAATGAGACAGTGGCTTTTGATATTCATTATGTTTTTATGTGTCACATACCTGAGACGATCCATATGGTTTGATTATGGTATGTTGTGTTTGTTTTAAAATGTTTTGGTGTTTCCTAAATGTGTTCTGTTTTCCTACGGTACTGCGTGAGGCCATCAAAGTAAATGTAAATTCATTTTTGAGTATGTTTAACTGTTTTGGAAGGGTACCAGTGAGTTCCCCCTTGCATTGTTTCTATTTTTATGATGTTGCCCATAAAATTTCAGGGAATTTCGGTGGGAAAATATCTGAAATTTTGTAAATATTATGGTTTCTGGATGCTTTAGTCAAAAATTGATTGATATAAGTTGAATTAGTTATTCTTGCTAAGTATTGTAGTGAACCTTCAATTAAGCTTGTTAACGTCAGTCATATCTTATGGTTGGTTGCCCCTTTCGTGTGATTTTAATACTTCAGTGGACCTTTAATTATGCCCTGAACACTATCTCCTTGCGTAGAACCTTGTTTGAAGCCTCAAGTATCCCTTGTGACATGAAGGACTCTTAAGTGAACTTCGATGGGACACTAATGCTTCGTGTAATGTTTTCTTTTATCCTTCCTGGGATAACTTCGGCTGTTTGGGCTGGTTGACTGGCCTGGAACGATTGTTCCCTCTAAGGGAACTGTATTTGGACCATACGCTGCTGTTCTGATGTGTGTTTCAGTGGTCACTATGTGAAACGTGTACTACAAATCTGGGCCCAGTTTGGAGGTACCATCTAGGTCCCATGGCATCATTCTACCCGAGGAGATCTACTTCAAGGTCCGCTGGCGGAGATTGGAGTAGCCTCTTCAGCTGCCAAGAGACCAGCTGGACACCATCACCCTGTTCATCATCTCCCCATCGTCTTCCTTTGGAGGAGGAGGATGTACCAATTTTGCAAATCGGTACATGTTCATCTTATCTTCGAGACGCAGCTGGAGCTCCAGGTCTGGGCAGATTCTCATGAGAAAATACACCAGCCCCCCTTCTGAGAATTCCATTCACCAAGTTGGCACCTGGCTACTGCTGAAATGGGATCGCCTAGCCCTTCCTGCCAGGATTTGTGCCTTTGTGTGTGCTGTCACTTATTGGCTTATCGTGATAGACACTTGTCAAGAGAGAAAATCGAGCTTTGTATCTGCAAACTTTGGAAAAGCGAACATTTACTGTCAGCTGCATTCGCCAAGCTCTTATTCTGAGAAAAATCTTACAAAGGACATTGTGTAACGCCTCGACTCCTAGAAGGTTTCTACGCAGTAACCTGTATGGGCTGATATTCTATAGTACCCACTCAAGACCTTGAACCCTGGCTTTGTTTTGGCCGGTTGTGCAACTAGTCGCAGTTGGTACTACTGGAGGTTTGTGGTGGGGGATACGCTGATATACAAGGGTGGAATCGGTGACTCAAGAGAACAGTACGAGACGAAGGTTGGTGACGGAAGGACTTAAAAGCGATCGCCTCCGGGGGAACTAACAGCCAGTTCCTCCGGAGGGCTGAAATAAAGCAGGTGGTATGAACCTTTTGTTAGAAGGGGCAACCTTTCGGTGGAACACTAAACTGTGTCATTTTGCTATGTCGTTAAGGCCATGTGACGATGGACCGTATTTTGAGCGGACTGACATTATTATTTTTAGTATGTAATATTTTGGAAGGGTTTGTACAAATTGGGTGGTACCTTTATATGTAATCACTGCAGAGTGGATTATTATCGCCCTATTTCCCGTTAGCTGGATGGGAACCTCGTGGGTTTTAATTCTTGGTCAGACAGCCTTGACGGGACGGTCAATGCTGGACTGTGGGAGTTGTCAGACCATTCCGTTCCACTAAGGGGCGTTTCGGTTGTTTGATGCAGCATTGTTTTTTGAGAAGGCATTGCCTTTCTCATGTTGTTTTCGGTTTTCTTCTTTTCCGGATCCATTTTGAAATTCATGTTTTAACCTCAAATGTAACTGTGTAATCTTGCCAAGCGGCCAAGTGTCTGGTTTGTTTAAACTAAGTCATTCATTTGTGTTTAATTAGATCATATTTGTCAGTTAGTTAATTAAGTGGTGGACGGCTGTCTCTTGTAACTGTTTTATTTTACTGCTCAATACATGTTAGCTTATTTCGATTTGTCATGTTATTTATTGCATGAAGTCACTAGGAAGATTATTCCCCTTTTCTTCTTCATCTTTGGCAGGGTCAATTTAATATGGCCTGCTGAGGTACGCATCCAGCGCCCCACTCAACAAGCTGGTCTTGACACATGCTTCGTCCCGCCTTATCTTTTCTCCTAATTCAAATCGGGGATGTTCTTGAATACCACGAAAATTTGGAACATTCACTCCTAGGTTTTATTTGCTGTGAACTCAGCTGACCTAGTGAGTAATTAAATTAGCCTTTTCATATGTTTTTTTATTATTAATTCTGGGTGTGGTAATGTCATGTGATCATTTATTTTGATATGCTAATATTATTATTATTATTATCACGTCTTGGGTTATCGAATAGGGAAGGGGGGATGAGGCCACTGTTACAAGTTATAGCTTTCATTATCATCTCATCTTTCACTATCCCCCAAACAATTAGGGGCCGATAACCTAGATGTTAGGTCCCTTAAAACAACAATTATCATAATCACTTCTAAAAATTCCCGGCCGGCAGGTTTCCATCGCCGTGCCGTCATCGTTGGTGTGCGCGCACGTCGGTGGACAACCTGATATATAGTCCATAGATCCCAGGTTCAAATCCCAGCGCTGAAAGTGACCATTCTAAGAGTGAGTTCGCAAATGCTGGGTTGGTGCCTTCTTCCAATTGTCAGGACACCAAATCCAATCCTAAGCTTAACAATTACTGTACATTTTCACACACATCACAAGTCACCATAAGACACAGGTTATCAGACTAATATGGCACACTCAAAATTACACGGTATTGATGATCAAGGATGCCCGAACCCCTTAAGTGTTGCAAAGTTATTTTTCAATATTTACTAACGATACAGCGTTCAGGATTCCCTGAAGTCCGGGTTCTCTGTCATCATAATCATCAGTTTATCTGTCTGATGGCAGGTTTCCTCATGGTCGGTCTCTCCACCTTATCCGGTCTTCAGCAGTACGTTTCATCAGCTTATGGGATTTATCAAAGGGTCTTCAAACAAATTAGAATTACTGAGTTTATTGCTAGAACTAGAAAAATGGGTCAATGAAAATCACCTTGATATTAACCTTCAAGAAACGGTTCAAAGGACGTTTTGAAAAGGAGGTAAACCTGCGCTTGAAGACACGCTCACATTGTACAACGAACCATTAAACGTAGTGAATAAGTTCAAATACTTGGGCGTAGCCCTGCAGACTACAGCCACATCCTTCAGTCATCATATACAAGAGAGGTCAGCATCAGCTATCAGAGGCTTTTACAAGATTAAGAATCTACCAGCGTTATCGCTAGTTACAGCTCTGACCCTTTTCCATACGACCATCTCGCCAGTTGTTACGTATGGTCTTGAAATAATATGGGATCATCTCACATTCAACGATCTTGAAAGAATACAGTAGAGACTGTTAAGTCGAGATTTTTAAAATATATACTAAGAGTTGGAAAAATTAGTCTACGAGTTAGCGAAGGAAATCTTCTTCATCGAAGACCTCAGACTGAAAGTACCTTTGCCGGCTACAAGATCATCTACTGATTTTTTGGTGTCTAGAAGAGTAAAGAGACGAGAGATAGATCCAGACTTTTATATGACTGATGCCATGATGGACAGAATGTGCTCTAACGAGAATCAAGATCAAAGACACATAATAACGAGACTCGCCATTCACGGATTCCATCATAGATACGCTCCAACAGATCCTTCCATAGTCCGAATGAGAATATTGTGTTTGTATTTTATGCAACGAAAGGTGTACCAGGTACCATAATACGACGTGCCGCAAAAGATTAAAATCATTAAGTGATTAACTTATAGTAAAAATTAATGCCCATTCGGGCGATCCTTTTTCCTCTATTGTGTTTTTAGTTAGGATCTACAGTTTTTGTTTCAATAAAGGACATTTTTAATAAGATGTATCAATCTTGATGGCATCCAGAATCTGAAACCTTCTTCTTCCTCTTCGGAATTTTCCTTGGACTGTCCCTTCTAATGCACTTTTCATTAAACCTTCTCCTCTTATGCAGGGTCCAATCCAATTCATTTTCATTTTCCTATCTTCTTTAGCATCATTCTTTCTTCTCCTACTTTCTTTAATATTTCCCCATTTATCACTTTGTCCTTCCAACTTATTCTGTCCATTCTCCTCCACAGCCACAGTTCCAAAGCCTCTATTCTCCTCTCGTCTCCTTTCCTAAGCGTCCAAGTTTCCGCTCCATACATTGCTACACTCCAAACAAAACATTTCATTAATCTCTTCCTTAGCGGCTTCGGTGGCATAGTTGCTAGCATGCTGAGCTTCTATGCCCTAGATCGCGGGTTCAAATCCGGCCGAAGTCGTCGGATTTTTTAAGAGCGTTAAAAATCCCTCCGTATGCCTTCCTTCGGAGGGGCAGTAAAACCGGCACGGCGGTCCCATGTCATAGATTTATGGCATGTTAAAGAACCTTCTACTAATTACACCTGTGTGAAGCTAAATTATATAGGTTAAGAATGTAAACAACGCTCTTAGTTTCCTACGTTCGTCGCCAGGAGCCGACTGCGGTGGCGTCTAGTAGCTAAGATCTGAACCTGTAATCGTTGACGGTGGCATTTGGCGGCAAAAGTATGAACTATTTGAACAATTCAAAGTCTGCAGTCCGTACTTGAATTAAAAACATATAAAACACAGTAATACAGTCATCACAATTAACACGGTTTATCTGACAGATTCTACACACACCCAAAGTACACGGGGCTACATGACCGCGTTGTCGCAGCCCCTAAACTTAGGAACCAACCAACCAATCTCTTCCTTAGGCTTACTTTGATTGCTCCACAAAATAATTTTCTTTTCTTAGCCTACTGAAGGCTTCTTTTGCTATTGCAATCCTTGTTTATATTTCCAACTGTTTTTCCATCTTCACCTACTATAGCATTCCAGCCTCCCATCATTATTGTACAAGCATTCCTTCCTTCTCTTGTCATTATTTCTTCTATTTTATCATAACAATCTTCCACTTCATCATCTGTATGTGTACTAGTAGCCATGTACACCTGAATTATGACTAAGTCTTTGCTTATTCCTTTCAATCTCAACATAATGATTCTCTCATTTATATTTTCAATTTTGAAAGTAAATTCTCCAAAATATTTCCAAGTTACCGATGTTTTATCAATGTGGCTGTTGTTGATTGACTTTCGATCAAATTGTTTACCAGCAGTGATCCCCCGAGTTTTGCCCAGTGTGTGTTGTGCTGGCACTACTGAGCATAACTCGTTGTGCAACTGCAGTGATGCTCTGAATCTTTTTCACTGCCCCGTTCACATTCTGGTGGCACCTATGTGACATCACTGTTCTAGTCTAGACTAATGTTGTTACAGCAGATATTGGGACATCTTATCCCCATGTAGCCTACTTACTGTCGGGGAAGAAAGTATAGATACTCGAGTTTAGGCGTCAATACAAACGTTACTCGTAGGCTTACATAAAAACAAGCTACACTAAACTTTTCCTTACTTATTTTATTCTGCGTTTAGCTATGTAGAGTAAACATTCGTATTGTAACCCGTTTGTTTGTTGTTTCTTGTTTATCGTATGGCTTTTAGTGCCGGGAGTTTCCGAGGACATGTTCGGCTCGCCAGTTTTGTAGCTGCTTCGAGACGGACGCCCAATGGGTGAGCTACAAGTATCGTTGGGGAGGAAAGTTGGAATGGAAGGACGAGGAATTGGAAGGTAGCGGCTGTGGCCTATAGTGAGGGACCAACCCCGGCATTTGCCTGGAAGGAAGATGGAAAACCACTGAAGACCATCTTCAAGGTTGCCGGCGGTGGGATTCAAACCTCCTCGCCTCCCGGATGTGAGCGACTGCCAGCAGTCATGCCGTAACGACCACGGCTAACTCACCCGGTATTGTAACCCGTTAACATTTTATAGCTCATTGAACAAAGAAAGTGTCTGTGTTTTTACCTAGTCTAACGGAGCGCTCATTTAGAAAGATCATTACATTAAACGTATTAATCAGATCGTAATGAAACTTTAATACTTCTTGGAGGAACTTATTGTTAACGTGTATACGGAATTTTAATGTGATCTGACTGTTTTGAAAATAGTTCTTGTTAATTTTGTAAACTAACTTTTTCTCGGGCCTGGGTGGTCGTAGCAGTACGAAATATGGCTTATTATAACAATGCATGGCTAAACAAAAATTTACGTTTTATCTAAACGTGATTGGTGATTTTATTAGGTGTATATAGTAGGTGTGTATTGATAACCTATGTTAGTGTATGTGACCGTATATGTCAGGGTCAAGCTCACTTGGTGGATCAGTGTTCGCTTTATGATCCCAATGTCATGGCTTCGATTCTCGGACAAAGAGGTCGGATTTTTTAAAGGAGGCATAAATCCACTGCACTCCGAGTCCTGCGATTTAGGCTAGTAAAAGATCTCTAGTGTAACGTTTGATGATTACAAGACAAACATAATTACATCTCTCACAGATCGTCCAAAAAGGTTTATTATTATTATTATTATTATTATTATTATTTTACATCCTAATGCCCATATGTGGAGCGTGAGAGAACTTATCTAGCCAATGATATTTTTTTTCTTCTCCCAATATCTCTTTCTTTATCTGGGACTGAAATTCTTCCTGCATTTTTCAGTCCATGATTTCTTGGTGCTGATAGTGTTTTTCTCAGGGAAAGTTTGGTTGTTGATTAATGATCAGAACTGGAGACGATTATTATTATTATTATTATTATTATTATTATTATTATTAATAATAATAATAATAATAATAATAATAATATGATTACTAAATCCAACACGAAAGGTATTAAATTGGGAAACCAAAAAGGTAACATCTACAGGCTGTCTCAAAAAAATGTACTAACACTTTGAATGACTATAAAATGATTATTTATGAACATAGAGACAATTTTAAGGGCTTCAATTATAGAAGAGACATGTAATTAAAGACTCATGTTCGCAAATGTTCAAATTGATCAGTCTGATCACCGTCAGTGTCCATGAGTTCGACAAACCGCTACCAACGCACCGGACCATTGCTCGCATCAGAGATAAATTTGAAGCAGACGGAACCGTTCACAACGTCAACAGGAAACGTTCTGGACGACCACGGACATCCACCAGTCCTAGAAAAGAAGAACAGGTGCAGGAAGCCCTCACTCGATCCCCACCGAAATCACTACGACAAACGGCTCGAGAGACACACCTCTCAAAAGGTAGCGTCCATCGCATCATGAAGCGTCTGCGCTGGAAATCCTACATTCCAACACGAAATTGGTAATTGACAGACCATGTGACGAAATTCCAAATGAACTTTGTCGTAACGTTTGCGAATCCATTGCTTCGCGTTATCAGCTTTGTCTGGACACTGAAGGTCATCAATTTGAACATTTGCGAACATGAGTCTTTAATTACATGTCTCCTCTATAATTGAAGCCCTTAAAATTGTCTCTATGTTCATAAATAATCATTGTATAGTCATTCAAAATGTTAGTACACTTTTTTGAGACAACCTGTAGGCCTATATAGATTTCTTGGCTTTTGCGAATGACATTACTATGATTACGGGAATGCCAAAATCCAAATAGGGATCTTAATGGAGCAAAGACAGAATTTATAATAAACGTTAAATGTTATCCTGATATAGCCTAATAATAACAAATCAAATCAAAATCCGCGAAGTCAATTTTATTCGTTTACATATTTAGGATAATTGATAACTATTAACAACAATGATAATAATAATAATATCGTATGGCCTCGGGTGTCGGGTGCAAGCTTTGTTACTAGGCGCCCAGAGGGCAGCTTGCATGTCGAATTTTGTTGTTCCGTGGAACGCTATGAAAGATATCTAAGCTCCTTGACACTATAGCAGTTTCTAGTAGAGAAAGGAGGAACTATTGTGTTGGCAGAAAATCCCGAGATTAATTTTGCCTTTATGAACATGGCCTACTGAATTCAAATGGGTTCTTTAACATGCCAACAGCGTATGACATGCGTGCCGTGATTTTTGTCGCCTTTCAAAAATCACTTACCACGGTTAGGAGCGAACCTGCAAGCTTGGGATTGGAAGTCCGACACGATAACCACTCACCCACCGTGGCAAGCAACAACAATGATAAAAACAGCTTAGAGGTCAGCGCAAAGAAAATGGATGCAGCATTTCAGATCATCAGAAATATATACAAGAAAAAGGCATCATTGTGGGAAACCAAGATATACATTATATTACAGTGGTGAGATCTGAGGCTCTTCTTGGAGCAGGAGCACTAAAACTATTGCAGAGAGGTGAGAAAATAAAATCATAAAAATTGAAAGAAGACTGGTTAGAAACATACTTGGCCCAAGGACAACTGAAACAGGGTTCAACAGGCCACAACCTAAGAAAGAAAAAAAATATCCACTCATGTAGAGAAAATACAAGGGAAGTTCCGAAAATAAGTTTATTTTTCCATTTATGAAACAAGTAGTTCTGTGGAGAACAATACAGCCTATTTTCATATATCCTACTTATGTTAATTGCCTCTATCAACATACACAATTTCAGTTTGATTGCTGTAATTGATTCGTAGATATTGAGAACCGACGGAATATTGCGGATGGTCGCCATGTTGGATTTTTATATGTGTAGGTCTTAGAGTTATGTATTGTTACAAGAAGATTATTGTGTACGTGTAGTATTCAAATTTCGATCGCATGATTACGACACAAGAAATAAAAACTTAATTTTAAAATTCGCACAGCCACCATATTGAGGTTATGTATACAATTGAACCAAATTAGATACCAGTGCATTATAATGTGTATAAACATTTCCTGTACCAAGTTTCATTGTGTTTGGATCATTAAATCGCGAGAGAGGTTTAATTAAAATTTTCAACTTCGCTTGTCGGCCATATTTGTTTTGTAGTTAACCGATTTTTGAATGTCTTATAGATAAACTTCCGGTAGTGCCCTTTATCTCCGTACAAAATGTCAGGGAGATACCGCTAATAGTTTCAGAGATATAGAATGCCGGTGAAATATTTCGCACAGCCGCCATCTCGAGGTTATGTAAACAATTGAATGAAATTAGATGTCCGTGCATTACAATGTGTATAAACATATACTGTAGGAAGTTTCATTGCATTTGGTTGGTTAAATCGCGAGAAACGTCCATTTAAAAGTTGCAACTTCGCTTGGCCGCCATGTTGGTTTTGTAGTTACCAGGTTTTCAAAAGCCACATAGGTGAACTTCTAGTAGTTCCCTTTATCACCGTAAAATATTCCGGGATGATACCGGTACTAGTTTCGGATATATTGAATGCTGGTGAAATATTTCGCACAGCCGCCATGTTGGATTGGTGAGATGTAACAAAATTTGAAGGGCACGGTCGTGCTTTTCCGGAATAGTGCTATGAACTTACAGAGTTTCATTGAAATCGCTCCATCCGTTTAGAAGTTATTAGGGGGACACACACCATCACACTCACACACAGAGACACATGGACAAAGGGTGATCTCATAAGCCTATTTTTTCATAAATGAAAATAGGCTAAAATAGGCTTAAGAGATCACCTTTTGTCGGTGTGTGTGTGTATGTATGTGCGTCCGTGTGTGTCCCCCCTAATAACTTCTAAACGGCTGGAGTGATTTCAATGAAACTCGGTAGGTCATAATACTATTTCGGCCGACGCGGACCTTCAAATTATATAACGTCTCACCAATCCAATATGGCGGCTGAGCAAAATATTTCACCGGAATTCTATATATCCGAAACTATTACTGATACCCTGAAATTTTGTACGGTGATAAAGGGTACTACTAGAAGTTCTGCTATGAGACTTCCAATAACTTGTAAAATACAAAACGAACATGGCGGCCAAGCGAAGGCGAAACTTTTAAATTGACTTTTCTCGCGATTCGACCTTCTGAGCGCAGTGAAATATGGTACAGTAAATGTTTATACACATTGTAATGCACTGCCATCTAATTTAGTTCAATTGTTCACATAACCTCAAGATGGCAGCTTTGCACAATTTAACAAGAAGTTCCGTGACGAACTAAAGAGCCTACTTTTCATGCCAATGGTTATTCTACAGTATATGAACCTATCTAGAATAATGACGAAATTAAGTTGCTAATATCGAAATTTCTAATTAGTTCGAAATACTGTATACCTGGCATAATGTAGCCTAATAGGGCACCACAGTTGGCAGCCCTGATGACTGAATATATTCTTAGTTCCATCTCTTAAGGTACAGAATACAAAATTTGGTTGAAGTCCAATGAATAGCATGGATGTTACATGCAGTTAAACATTGGATCTAACAGCGCGCGTAAAATCATGTTGGCAACAATGTCATGCATGTATTGGTCAGAAATAATCTGAAATAATATGATCTATTGTTGTGCAAATTTTGAATGAAATCCATTAGTTAGTATAGAAGTTACATGCATTTTAAAATTGGACCTATCAGCAGGCTTAGAATCATGTTGGCAGCACTGACGTATATTAGTTACTCCAAATTCATCTAGAATGCCAGGTACTATACGTGTGCAAAGTTTAGAGCTATTGGCTTGCATACTTTCTGATATATTGATATTAGGGTAACAAAAATAGGGACAGTACATATTAACAGTTGCAGCCCTGGTTGCTCTTAAGAATACGCATAGTCATATCAGTTATGGTACACATAGCACATACGAAATTTGGTTCAAATCCAAATGATAGTATGGAAGTTGCATGTATTTAAAGTTGGACCTGTCAGCAGGCTTAGAATCATGTTGGTAGCACTGACGTATATAAGTTACTCCAAATTAATATAGAATGTCAGGTACTATACGTGTGCATAGTTTAAAGCTGTCGGCTTGCATACTTTCTGATATATTGGTATTTGGATAAAATAAATTAGGAGCATTTATTAACAGTTGGCAGCCCTGGTGGTTCGTAAGAATACGCTCAGTCATATCTGGTTATGTACACATACAACATAAGAAATTTGGTTGAATTCCAATTGATAGTGTAGAAGTTATATGCATTTAAAAATTGGACCTATCAGCAGGCTTATAATCATTTTGGCAACACTGCCATGTATGGTCTCCTGGATATTAAACTGCAATATTATTATCTATACGTGTGCCAATTTTGAAATAGCTCCCATTCATACCTTCCAAGATATACATCATGGAGCTCAAATTTCAAGTGCGATTTTTTCGCAGTTGGTAGCACTGACATCATTTTCAAATATGGCCGTGAGATATTCAGGTATAGATCTTTAATCCTACCAAATTTTGTTTCGATTGCTCCAGCCGTTTAGGAGTTGATAGGGGGCGACACACACACTGCCAGACAGACAGAAGGACAGACAGACAGACAGACACACATTTGCCCGAACTCATAAGTCTACTTTTTCCTCATTTTTGCAAAATGTGAAAAGTGGGCTAAAAATGAAGTTTGTATTTCTTGTGTATTAATCATCCGATCGAAGTGAACGTTTGAATAATGAACCTTCGCAAGAATCGTCTTCTAATAGTGCATAACTCTATGACCTACAAAAATCCAACATGGCCACCATCCGAAATATTTAGACGGTTCTCAATATCTACAAATCTATTACAGCAATCAAAGTAATTCTTTTTATGTTGATAGAGGCAACTAAATTAAGTAGGATATATAAATTTAAATAGGCTGTATACAGGGTCTTTCATATAAAGTAAGAACGCCAAGCGGCAGTTTTGTTATTCGCTGCTGTGGCGTGCCGTGGCCCCCTGCTCTAAGCGTGTGTACAATCCTCTATGAAATATTACCTTATAAAAGTTGCTGGAAGTGTCGTCTTTCCTAAGTTATACAGGCATTGTATCTGGTAACCACATTCTGGCTGACGCGAGTGAGTCATGCCACTGCATTTTTTCTGATTTCATATTTTGTGTTTCTTTATTGAGCACTGAACCAGTAGTGTCAAAGTTATTTACAATTACGTGAATCTGTGCTAGTGAAGGTGGCACTTCATCAGGAAATTGCTGAACAAATGCATCACGTACCCGCCGAGCCGAAACGTAATTAAAATAAATTTTACATAAAAAATACGATGTAGCAATGATAACTGTCTCAACATGTTAGCAGCTGAGGTTAACTGGCGACTGACAACACCTGCACGCTTATTGCAAGGTCAAGTTTGTACTATGCGCGCTTTCAATACTACAGCAGGGGGCCGTGGTGCGTCACAAGCTCGGCCAAGCCGGCTTCAGCAGCGAATAACAAAACCGCCGCTCGCCGTTCTTACTTTATATGAAAGACCCTGTAGTTTCTTCACGGAACTACTTGTTGTTGTTTTTTACCAGTGGCCCTTTATTGCAAACTGGCATACATCATGGCATCATGAAGTATTCACCTTGCAATAGGTTTCGACATAGTCGCCACTGCCATTGAGATCTTGTCGTAGCGTGCAATCAATTTGATGAAACCACTCTGGTAAAACTTGGTGCCCTGCGATACACAGCCTGCTCTGGGTTCAGGTTTCTCGCTACCCATCTTGCGGACGTTTTCGGTAACCCAACACATCATGGAATATGTGATGGTCCCGGGCAAGACCAATACGCAGTGTCTGCCACCGGTATGCGCCTGTACGAATACATTTCAGAATTATTGAATTGAAATTCAATGAATAATCTTCGTTTTAAGCCCAATCTAAGGTGTAATCGATGGAGATACGACAAAAATGTATAGAATCAAACTTGTAGATCTCGCCAAATCCGATACTGTTGGTGCAAGCGTTTTTAGATTAGTCTTGTCGTTTGGCAGGAATAGACCTCCAAACACCACCAACGTTTAAATTGCTCCACCAGCAGCGGAGATTTGTATTTGGAAATATGTCGGAAACGGTTCGTTCTAGGAGCCCCTTGCGGATCTTCCGAGTTTTGTTTCTGACAACAAGAGTCTCAAAATGAGCTTTGTTTGATTTTGTTTGATTATTTTATGTTTCGTCTATTTTAGCATGTACAGTATTTCATGAGAGGTACAGTGAAAAGGTGTCTAATTGATTGCCTGTGACGGATATTTTACATTGATCCATCCTGCTTTTCTCGAGTTGTAAGCGTTCAGACAAACAAACAAATCATTTTTGCGCGCATTCGTCATATAACAGTAAAACGCGTAAATAAGGAAAAAATCGGTGGAAATTCCAAAAAACGCAGACAGACTTTCATTTTTATAACTTACACTAGCTGTACCCGGCAGGTGTTGCAATACCAATCAAGGAAAGAAAGAGTTTGCGTTGTTATTTTGTTTCTCTAATCAACCGAGCGTAGAGAAACTTGGTAGGATAAATATTTATAGAAGATTTAATCTACTGGCATCTGATTCAATTCAATCTTTCTCATAAAAACAAGATGGCATCTGTGCGATATTTAAAAAAAATGTATTTTTCCTAATCATGCGATTTAAGTGAATGTTTGAATAACAAACCTATGTAATATCCTTCATCTAATGGTACAAAAGTATGGGCTACATAAAGAACAATCCAACTTGGCAATCATCCAAAATATTTCGACTGTTCTCAATATCAACAAATCTATTACAGCAATCAAACTGAAATGTTGTATGTTGATAGAGGCTATTATCACAAGTTCACCTATGGGTTTATCAATAACCTGATTAACACAAATCCAACATGGCGGAGATGCGAATTTAAATATTTATATAGATGTTTCTCGGAAAATCCCTGTAATTAGCCCCGTGCCTCATAATCGCATGATTAACGGTCACATGAAACTAAAAGCTACCCGTAATAGGCAGGATAATTTTAACGTAAAAGACCAGTGGTATATATAAAAATAGGCTATTAAGTTCTTCACGGAACTACTTGTTTCTCTTTTTATCTGTGGTTGCACACAGGGTTCTATTGCTGTGGAAACAGACCATCCTCAGCTCGGCACGTGGTGATTGCGGTAACTGATGCTCCGGTGATCTCCAACTACATTACCGTGGGCTTTCAGCAAGGCTACTGTGTGCTGTTCTACACGGACCCCCCGGAGCGCCATCTTGTGACTGATGCCGACCAATCAGGGTGGGCGGGGGGGCCCTCCAGTCATTCGTCCACCCGCCAAATGAGATATTAGGCTGGATTACATAAGGGCGCAGGGGGAGTGAAGGACAATCCTCACGCGAACAAGCCGCCTGCCAGGAAATTAGTTTAATGATAACCCTAGTTTAGTTCCGTCATGTAACTAGGATCATCTACACACTCCATTAGTATCTGATATCTTCTTCCTGTGTGCACTCTCCCCAACATGGGTTGGCAACCACGGGACCACAGCTAAGTCCGGCATTGATTCCACTTACTAATATCGGGCTCCTGTCGACCTTTCTTGGTCAACTCTTCTTCACTTCCGACTCCGACGGATTAGGGTATCCGAGAACTAGGTTGTATTTTATTATCCAGCCTTGTCTCATGTTTCTTGATACCCTTACCTTTCCAAAACTAACACTTCTTTCTTTTTCATGGTATCTCCTGCCTTCAGCAAGAGGCCCTAAAGCAGGCAGGCTGTGTGTAGTTCCAACATGGATAGTGCTGCACCCTCAAGGACTCATGAAATCTCCTGCCTTCTGCAAGAGGCCCTAAAGCAGGCAGTCTGTGTGTAGTTCCACCATGGATAGTGCTGCACCCTCAAGGACTCATGGCATCTCCTGCCTTCTGCAAGAGGCCCAAAAACAGGCAGGTTGTGTGTATTTCCACCATGGATAGTGCTGCACCCTCAAGGACTCATGACATCTCCTGCCTTATGCAAGAGGCCCTAAAGCAGGCAGTCTGTGTGTAGTTCCACCATGGATAGTGCTGCACCCTCAAGGACTCATGATATCTCCTACCTTTTGCAAGAGGCCCTAAAGCAAGCAGGCTGAGTGTAGTTCCACCATGGATAGTGCTGCACCCTCAAGGACTCATGGCATCCCCTGCCTTCTGCAAGAGGCCCTAAAGCAGGCAGTCTGTGTGTAGTTCCACCATGGATAGTGCTGCACCCTCAAGGACTCATGACATCTCCTGCCTTCTGCAAGAGGCCCTAAAGCAGGCAGTCTGTGTGTATTTCCACCATGGATAGTGCTGCACCCTCAAGGACTCATGACATCTCCTGCCTTCTGCAAGAGGCCCTAAAGCAGGCAGTCTGTGTGTAGTTCCACCATGGATAGTGCTGCACCCTCAAGGACTCATGGCATCTCCTGCCTTCTGCAAGAGGCCCTAAAACAGGCAGGCTGTGTGTAGTTCCACCATGGATAGTGCTGCACCCTCAAGGACTCAGGGCATCTCCTGACTTCTGCAAGAGGCCCTAAAGCAGGCAGGCTGTGTGTAGTTCCACCATGGATAGTGCTACACCCTCAAGGACTCATGACATCTCCTGCCTTCTGCAAGAGGCTCTAAAGCAGGCAGGCTGTGTGTAGTTCCAGCATGGATAGTGCTGCACCCTCAAGGACTCATGACATCTCCTGCCTTCTGCAAAAGGCCCTAAAGCAGGCAGGCTGTGTGTAGTTCCACCATGGATAGTGCTGCACCCTCAAGGACTCGTGACATCTCCTGCCTTTTGCAAGAGACCCTAAAGCAGGCAGGCTGTGTTGAGTTCCAATATGGATAGTGCTGCACCCTCAAGCACTCATGACATCTCATGCTTACTGCAAGAGGCCCAAAAGCAGGCAGGCTGTGTGTAGTTCCACCATGGATAGTGCTGCACCCCCAAGGACTCATGGTATCTCCTGCCTACTGCAAGAGGCCCTAAAGCAGGCAGCCTGTGTGTAGTTCCACCATGGATATTGCTGCACCCCCAAGGACTCATGGTATCTCCTGCCTTCTGCAAGAGGCCCTAAAGCAGGCAGGATGTGTGTAGTTCCACCATGGATAGTGCTGCACCCTCAAGGACTCATTGCATCTCCTGCATTCTGCAAGAGGCCCTAAAGCAGGCAGGCTGTGTGTAGCTCCACCATGGATAGTGCTGCACCCTCAAGGACTCATGGCATCTCCTGCCTACTGCAAGAGGCCCTAAAGCAGGCAGGCTGTGTGTAGTTCCACCATGGATAGTGCTGCACCTTCAAGGACTCATGGCATCTCCTGCCTTCTGCAAGAGGCCCTAAAGCAGGCAGGCTGTGTGTAGTTCCACCATGGATAGTGCTGCACCCTCAAGGACTCAGGGCATCTCCTGCCTTCTGCAAGAGGCCCTAAAGCAGGCAGGCTGTGTGTAGTTCCACCATGGATAGTGCTACACCCTCAAGGACTCATGACATCTCCTGCCTTCTGCAAGAGGCTCTAAAGCAGGCAGGCTGTGTGTAGTTCCAACATGGATAGTGCTGCACCCTCAAGGACTCATGACATCTCCTGCCTTCTGCAAAAGGCCCTAAAGCAGGCAGGCTGTGTGTAGTTCCACCATGGATAGTGCTGCACCCTCAAGGACTCATGACATCTCCTGCCTTCTGCAAGAGGCCCTAAAGCAGGCAGTCTGTGTGTATTTCCACCATGGATAGTGCTGCACCCTCAAGGACTCATGACATCTCCTGCCTTCTGCAAGAGGCCCTAAAGCAGGCAGTCTGTGTGTAGTTCCACCATGGATAGTGCTGCACCCTCAAGGACTCATGGCATCTCCTGCCTTCTGCAAGAGGCCCTAAAACAGGCAGGCTGTGTGTAGTTCCACCATGGATAGTGCTGCACCCTCAAGGACTCAGGGCATCTCCTGCCTTCTGCAAGAGGCCCTAAAGCAGGCAGGCTGTGTGTAGTTCCACCATGGATAGTGCTACACCCTCAAGGACTCATGACGTCTCCTGCCTTCTGCAAGAGGCTCTAAAGCAGGCAGGCTGTGTGTAGTTCCAGCATGGATAGTGCTGCACCCTCAAGGACTCATGACATCTCCTGCCTTCTGCAAAAGGCCCTAAAGCAGGCAGGCTGTGTGTAGTTCCACCATGGATAGTGCTGCACCCTCAAGGACTCGTGACATCTCCTGCCTTTTGCAAGAGACCCTAAAGCAGGCAGGCTGTGTTGAGTTCCAATATGGATAGTGCTGCACCCTCAAGCACTCATGACATCTCATGCTTACTGCAAGAGGCCCAAAAGCAGGCAGGCTGTGTGTAGTTCCACCATGGATAGTGCTGCACCCCCAAGGACTCATGGTATCTCCTGCCTACTGCAAGAGGCCCTAAAGCAGGCAGCCTGTGTGTAGTTCCACCATGGATATTGCTGCACCCCCAAGGACTCATGGTATCTCCTGCCTTCTGCAAGAGGCCCTAAAGCAGGCAGGATGTGTGTAGTTCCACCATGGATAGTGCTGCACCCTCAAGGACTCATTGCATCTCCTGCATTCTGCAAGAGGCCCTAAAGCAGGCAGGCTGTGTGTAGCTCCACCATGGATAGTGCTGCACCCTCAAGGACTCATGGCATCTCCTGCCTACTGCAAGAGGCCCTAAAGCAGGCAGGCTGTGTGTAGTTCCACCATGGATAGTGCTGCACCTTCAAGGACTCATGGCATCTCCTGCCTTCTGCAAGAGGCCCTAAAGCAGGCAGGCTGTGTGTAGTTCCACCATGGATAGTGCTGCACCCTCAAGGACTCAGGGCATCTCCTGCCTTCTGCAAGAGGCCCTAAAGCAGGCAGGCTGTGTGTAGTTCCACCATGGATAGTGCTACACCCTCAAGGACTCATGACATCTCCTGCCTTCTGCAAGAGGCTCTAAAGCAGGCAGGCTGTGTGTAGTTCCAACATGGATAGTGCTGCACCCTCAAGGACTCATGACATCTCCTGCCTTCTGCAAAAGGCCCTAAAGCAGGCAGGCTGTGTGTAGTTCCACCATGGATAGTGCTGCACCCTCAAGGACTCGTGAGATCTCCTGTCTTTTGCAAGAGGCCCTAAAGCAGGCAGGCTGTGTGTAGTTCCACCATGGATAGTGCTGCACCCTCAATGACTCGCGGCATATTCTGCCTTCTGTGTGTATACGCCGGTGACAATTGTCTCATCCTTAATTTTACTAAGATACATCATCAATCGGATCACATTAGTTACTAACCTCATTCAATATCATGTTCATTTTTCCTCCAATAACATTATATCCAAGTATCATTCTCTCTTTAGAAAGCTTTTTCAGTCGGTCAACACACATTGTGTCCAATTACATTAGGCGAGAAAACAAATATTTACACACCCTAAACTGAATGAAATATTACAGGAGATATTTATCATAAAATGACACGCTTTTATGTTCAAAAACAAAAGATCAATATTAGGCTACTCGGAAGCTAAAAGTATATTTATAGTTATATGGTTTCTTATTGTAGGGGATGCGATATCGCGGTCCCGTACTATAAATAGCCTGTGTAATTGTGATGACAAGAAGACTACTTAGTGTGTGTATTTGTAATTCAGGATTGGGAAGGAGACGGCCGTGGTCTTTAAGTTAGGAACCGTCCAACCGTTTGCCTGGAGTAGAAGGGGGGAAATCATGGAAAACCACTTCTAGGATGGCTGAGATGGGAATCGAACCCGCCTCTTCTCAGTTTTAACTCTCGAGGCTGAGTGCACCCCATTTATTCTTGGTGGAGGCGGGATTCGATCCTCTGGGGTGAGAGCAAAACTGTTAGCCATTACACCACGTGGTAGTCGACACCGGATAAAATCATAGGCTATATTATCCGCCAACTGAATTCTTCTGTTCTCACCGCATGCTCGCTTGCCACGGTGGGTGAGTGGTTAATGTGTCGGTCTACTAACCCCAAGTTTGCAAGTTCGCTCCTGGCCGTGGTAAGTGATATTTGAAAGGCGGAAAAAATTACGACATGCATGTCATTCGATGTTGGCATGTCAAAAAACCCATTTGAATTCTGTAGGCCGTGTTCATAATGGCAAATTTAATCTCGGGATTTTCCGCCAACACAAAGTTCCTCATTTCTCTACTAGAAAGCGCTATAGCGTTCAAGGAGCTTAGATATCTAACCTCCTTGACTTTCATAGTGATTCAAGGAACAACGAAATTCGACATGCAAGCTACCCTCTGGGTGTTAAATAACAAAGCTTGCACCCGGCCACAGAGGCCATACGATATTATTATTATTATTATTATTACCCCGTGCTTGATTCACTCAGCTCGCAATAGACATCATGCTTAAGCTTCTGTCTACTCTTGAGCAGGTGAATTGTGTACATATTTTTCACACATTATTGTACTACCCTGCCAGCGAATTGTTACCGCTGGCGGATTTATTTATCTATCGTATGGCTTTTAGTGCCGGGAATGTCCGAGGACATGTTCGGCTCGCCAGAGGCTGTAACTGCTTCAAGCGTACACCCACAGGGTGAGCTACAAGTTCCGTTCAATTTCAAGTAGCTCCCACTTTCGCTAACAGATGTCACTGATAGTCTACCTAGTGGTGAACGTTGGAACTTTGATAGAGCGTTCCAACGAAATCTAAATGAACGTTTAAAATTATACGCCAAATCAATACATATACAAATATATATTTTACATATTGGGACATGTTTCGACCTTCAATGAGGTCATCTTCGGCTTAAAAAGAAAATCAATTAAGAATTCAAAACTAAAATAGCATATATAACTTAAATCTAAATTAAAATGAAAAATTAATGATAATAATTGTTATAAATAAAATATAGTAATAAAATGGATATCCTTACAAATGCAGTATTAATAAAATAAATATAAGATTGGTCTTTTTACAATCATTTTAAAAAAGTAGTTAAAAATAAGAACTATTAACGGTGAGTGTAAAAAAGTTAAGCTTTAATTTTTTAAAACCAAAATATACACAAAATAATTTTGAAAATCAAGTTCTAAAATCAATAAAATAATTCAGTTCGGCGCTTGGTTAAATAAGTTGAATGCTCTTCAATACGGAGTTAATTAACAATTTTGAATAGGTGGCAACCAGTATTACGATGACTTGAATTAACCTAACTGATAGGAATATAACACATGTCAGAAAAAAAATTATAAAAATAAACGAAACAAAATTAGCCAGCATATGAAACTGATAAAAACTACTTTATATAACATAACGTGCAGTATTATTATCATATAAAGTAGATTTTATCAGTTTCATATGCTGGCTAATTATGTTTCGTTTATTTATATAATTTTTTTTCTGATCTGTTTTATGTTCCTATCTGTCAGGTTAATTCATGTCGTCGTAATACTGGTTGCCACCTATTCAAAATTGTTAATAAACTCCGTATTGAAGTGGATTCAACTTATTTAACCAAGCGCCGAACTGAATTATTTTATTGATTTTAGAACTTGATTTTCTAAATTATTTTGTGTATATTTTGATTTAAAAAAAAGCTTAACTTTTTTACACTCACCGTTAATAGTTCTTATTTTCTAACTAATTTTTAAAATTATTGTAAAAAGACCAATCTTGGGTATTTATTTAATTAATGTTGCATTTATAAGGATATCCATTTTATTACTATATTTTATTTATTACAATTATTATCATTAATTTTTCATTTTTAATTTAATTTAAGCCATATATGCTATTTTGGTTTTCATTTCTTAATTGATTTTCTTTTTAAGCTGAAGATGACCTCATTGAAGGTCGAAACATGTCCCAATATATAAAATATATATTTGTTTATGTATTGATTTGGCGTATAATTTTAAAGGTTTAATTCTACTATCAATACGGATATTTAAAAACATTTGTTTTCAATGACAAATGTGTTTGCATACAACGAAATCTAACCTAGAAACTTAGCTTCACACAAGTTAAGTCTGTGGATGGTTCTTTTACATGCCATGAATCTATGGCATTGGACCGCCGGATTTACTTCCCCTCCGAAGGATGGCATACTGAAGGATTTTAACAGTCTTAAAAACTCCGACGACTTCAGCCGGGTTTGAACCTGCTATCTTGGGCACAGCAGTTCAGCATGCTACCAACTACGCCACCGAAGCCACCACCGGTGGCGAAAATCGGAACTAATGCGCTCCGCCCAGCCACACGCCTGCGATAGACGTGCGGTCATCGCATGTTGTATGTGCGCATGTATCGTGCTGGGTCGTGCGCTGCGCGGTGTGTTCTCATTATATGCCTGTACATGCCTTCTTCCAGGAACACTTATCTTCGGTTCTTTTCAACCAAATACAGTCTAGATTTTTTTTTCTCAAACTGACAATAACTACCTTCAGAATATTAACCTATAATAATTTTTATCAGAGCGAGAAAATGAACATACTGTGCCCATTCATGACCCTGGGACACAAACGGATCGGCTCCAGCCTCCCGTTGATCCGTCCCACGCCCGCGCAGTGACTCCAGAAATCAGTTACCTCGCACGAGACGCCTAATAATACTCGGGGGGATGAATCTGGTTCGAGAGAACTGGCTCCAAAGAGCAATTGGGAAGGAGGATAAAATCTCAAGGCCAAACTTTATAAAATAAACCTTCATTATTTATTATCAACAACATGGTGGGTGAGTGGTTATCGTGTCGAACTACCAACCCCAAGCTTGCAGGTTCGCTCCTGGCTGTGGTAAGTTATTTCTGAAAGGCGACAAAAACCATGGTATGCATGCCATACGTGTTATAAATGGCAAAATTAATCTTGGGATTTTCCGCCAACAAAAAACATTCCTCCATTCTCTACTAGAAAGTGCTATAGTGTCGTGGAGCTTAGATATCTAACCTCCTTGACTTTCATAGCGCTCCAAGGAGCGATAAAATTCAACATGCAAGCTGCCTTCTGGGCGTCAATTAACAAAGTTTGCACCTGGCACCCGAGGCCGTACGATATTATTATCATTATTATTATTATCATAGCATAAGCTCAATAGAATAAGATCCTCAAGACCCATGTGCCATCGTACACCAATTCAAATAACCGCTTAACCACTACATCATGTGGGGTATGATTTGTTGTTGTTTGAGTCTTCAGTCTTTTGACCGGTTTGATGCAGCTCTCCATGCCTCCCTGTCCTGAGCTAATCGTTTCATCTCTACATAGTTACCACACCCTACATCCAAGGCAATCTGTTTAACATATTCTAACCTTGGTCTACCCCTACAGTTCATATCCTCGACTCTTCCTACCATGACTAAGCTTGCTATTCCTGGGTGTCCTAGTATGTGTCCTACCAACCTATCTCTTCTCTTCATTAGCAGTCGCCAGAAACATTTCTTCTCTCCCACTCGTCTTAATACCTCTTCGTTTGTCACCCTATCTACCCATCTGATATTCATCATTTCCCTGTATGATTTTGAAATAAATAAACAGTAAACAACAGCAATTTTGTTGTAGCATAAATTAATCCCTTCATAAATAAATTGTAAACATTAGAAGCATGAAGTAGTAAACATTAGGAATATTGTTGTTAAAGCATGAAATTAATTGCTTTCTACAGACAAGTTTAAGGTTACAAACCTTCTACCGTGTTGATCGAGAAAGAACGTTTGAGATAATTCAAAGAGGTGGCGTTCCCAATGGAATTCCCATCACTCCCTGTATGCGAAATCTTCAATGACGTAACGGGGACAATACAGTCCATTAAAAAATAAGTAACTTGGATGGAATATTTTTCTTGGATTCTATTCTAATATTGAAAATGAAAATTGACAGCCTGCTTCCACTCGACCGGGTCAGGGATGGAATGAATGAAGCCCCCATCTAGCAGCGAGGATATGAACTGTGCCGGCTGCCGAAGCCTGTCGCACTCCTCGGAGGCAATGATTAAATAATTACAGATGAAATGTTAGTGGACAGTGTTGCTGGAATGAGATTTTGACTGGGAAAACCGGAGTACCCGGAGAAAAACCTGTCTGCCTCCGTTTTGTCCACATGGAGTGACCGGGATTTGAACCACGGACCCAGCGGTGAGAGGCCAGCGTGCTGCCGCCTAAGCCACGGAGGCTATATTCTATTCTAATATTGATAAAGTAAATAAGTTAACATTCTAAAGGTATCTATTCCCAGAGTGTGAAAAAAACTAAACAGCATTTGCTTGAAAAACAACTTAGATACCGGTAAGTGTTCCTGAAGAAAACAATGGTACTTGTTTCTAAATTTTCTTTTGAAATAATTTTAATATATTTTTCCAGATTTTCTAACATCAAAATATCATCACATGGTTACCAACCAGTTCACAATAAGTTACGGTAAAGTCGGGAAAGATGGCACACCAGGAGGGATGGCGCATACCCTGCCGAGATGACTGTACTGGGGGTAGGCTGTTTAAAAGGTTGTTGAGTAGCTGCGCCACTGAGTGAGTATTGTACCATTGGGTTCTTAGCGTGTATTGTTCCATATATTCGTTCTAAGGCGAGGTTTCCATGAGAAACAAGTAGTTCCGTGCAGAAATATACAGCCTATTTTCATGTATCATACTTATGTTAATTGCCACTATCAACATACAAAATTTCAGCTTGATTGCTGTAATAGATTCGTAGATATTGAGAACCGGCTAAATAATTCGGATGGTCGCCATGTTGGATTTTATATATGTAGGTCCTAGAGTTATGTACCTGTTACATGAAGATTATTGTGTACGTGTAGCATTCAAACTTCAATCGCATGATTAGGACACAAGAAGTAACAAGGAGATTTTAAAATTTCGCACAGCTGCCATTTTGTGGTAATGAAAACAATTGAAATAAATTAGATGCCAGTGGATTAACATTCGTATAAGGATTTACTGTACCAAGTTTCACTGCACTCGGATGGATAAATTGCGAGAAACGTCCATGTGAATATTTATACTTCGCGTCGCCGCCATGTTGGATTTGTGATCACCAGGTTATTGAAAGTACTATAGGTGAACTTATGATCATAGCCCCTATGAACATAAAAATATTCAGTTTGATTGCTCCAATAGATTCGTAGATATTCAGAGCCGTCTAAATATTTCGGATGGTCGCCATGTTGGATTGTTATATGTATAGGCTACAGAGTCATGTACCATTAAAGGAAAATTATTGCGTAGGTTCATTATTCAAACTTTCACTTCGATCGCATGATTACGACACAAGAACTAAAAACTTAATTTTAAAATTCGCACAGCCTCCATCTTGAGGTTATGTAAACAATTGAACTTAGTTAGATACCAGTACATTACAATGTGTATAAACATTTCCTATACCAAGTTTCATTGCGTTTGGAACATTAAATCGCGAGAAAGGTCTATTTAAAATTTTCAAATTCGCTTGGCCGCCATGTTCGTTTTGTAGTTATCCGGTAATCTTATAGATGAACGTCCAGTAGTGCCCTTTATATCCGTACAAGATTTCAGGGTGAAACCGGTAATAGTTTCAGAGATATAGAATGCCGGTGAAATATTTCTCACAGCCGCCATCTTGTGGTTATGTAAACAATAGAACGAAGTTAGATGTCGGTGCATTAGAATGAGTATAAACATATACTGTACCAAGTTTTATTGCGTTTGGTTGGTTAAATCGAGAGAAACGTCTATTTAAAAGTCGCAACTTCGCTTGGCCGCCATGTTGGTTTGGTGGTTACCAGTTTTTCAAAAGCCACATAGGTGAACTTCTAGTAGTTCCCTTTATTACTGTAAAAATTCCAGGTTGTTATCGGTAATAGTTTCGGAGATATCGAATGCTGGTGAAATATTTCGCACAGCCGCCATGTTGGATTGGTGAGACGTAACAAAATTTGAAGGGCACGGTCGGGGTCGTCCCGAATAGTGCTATGAACTTACCGAATTTCATTGAAATCACTCCAGCCGTTTAGAAGTTATTAGGGACACACACACACATACCATCACACACACACACACGGGCAAAAGGTGATCTCATAAGCCTATTTTTTCAAAATTGAAAATTGGCTGAAAAAAGAGGAGAGTTCGTGAGTGCAAAAATGAATTGTTAGCATACTGATCACCCTGGTATTCCTATGCACGTTCATGTAGCCGTCTTTAGCATTACATTGGGTAAGTCCTCCCTTCACTAGCACAGTTTCGAATGCCGTTAGCCATATTGCGAGGGACTACTGTAGGTAGGTGCGCCATCTCTCCCACCGTTTGGGGATAGTTGACGCGTGGTCAGCGCGTCAGGCCCCCTTGGCCGTTTATCTTGCTTTCCGTGACCGGGGCGCTGCCTAACTGTCAGACAGCTACTTAATTGTCCTCACAAGGCTGAGTGCACAACGTTCCAGCCCTCACGTAATTTTCCAAGACCCCTGACGGAGTCGGTAATCGAACCCGGACCTCCGAGGCAACAACAAAGAATGCTAGCCGCTACAGCACGTTGTGGTCGAAATGTGTTCATCACGAAGGCGAATTCAGAAGAAGGAGGAAAGAACCCGATTCAAGTTGAGAAAGTAGAGTGTCAGTGAGTGTTTTCACATTAATCATCTCTACCTCACTCATCTAGCCCACCCCAGTGGGAGAGATGAAAACCAAGTAGTTCCGTGAAGAACTATGTAGCCTATTTTCATATATCCTACGTATGTTAATTACCTCTATCAACATACAAAATTTCAGTTCGATTGCTGTAATAGATTCGTAGATATTCAGAATCGTCTAAATATTTCAAATTTTTATATGTAGGCCATTGAGTTAAGTACTATTAGATGATGAATATTGCGTAGGTTCATGGCCGCTTCCTTCCACATCCTTGCACAGTTTCCTTCATCTTCATCCATTCCATCTCTCATCCCGACGCGCAGGTCGCCCACGGGCGTTGACTAGAAAGACCTGCAATCGGCCTCTCAGGAGGCTACACGACAAAACATATACAGGGTGTATTTGATATGATGGAAGTCCTTTACACTGGTGATAGAAGATGGTATTCTAAGCAAATATCTTCATGAAATTAAGTCGGATCTTAATTAGTGTAGGTGGAATTAAATCACAAAAATCGTCGGTCAATATCTTGGAAACGGGCTTTCACTTCGTTCCCCTCAGCAGCAGAGCTGACTTCTCCCCGTCTCCCTCCCCTCCTACGCTGAGGAATGTTGACCAGAGTCTGCAGTTGAGTGACCTCCTCGCCTTGTCTGCCAATGACATTGAAATACACAAACCGAGCCTATGAACAGCTGATTCACACCTTCATGGGGAGTGGCTACATGACTAGTGATGGTGGATCTGTCTAGGATTTTTCCAGCTTCATGAACTATGCATAGAAAATAGAAATCCTAAAGATTTAGTAAATTAATTTAAGGAACTGTTGGTCTATCTTTGTGTGAAGATAGTGCAACAACTGTAATAAACTTATTAATAATACTAATAATAGTAATAGTAGGCTTTTAGACACACTAACTTCTTTTATGTTTCTTTTTGGTATGTCGAGTTGCCAGACTTTAATGTACGTAGGATTTCTTGTATGTGCCATGAAATCCATGGAGATGATCTTATTAGATCCCATTCATTTACTACATGACTGAACGTAGATCGCACCCTCGGGAAGGTTAGCACTCTACCACCAGAACTACACATGCTGACTCTTATTATTATTATTATTAGACTATTATTATTATTATTATTATTATTATATAACACTGTATTATAACAATGTATTTGTATTTTATTTTCATTTTCGTGTATTTTCATATGTATTTACATTGTTGATGGACCAATAAATCAATCCTCCCCCCCCCCCCCCCCCCCTCTCCAGTTAATGGCCACCCGAGGGCTGGAGATGGGATGGGACAATTCACAATATGAACATGTGGTACCATACTAGTATTAAATCTTGGAAGCAGGTTTCCATGGGTTCCCACTTCTACCCCAGGCAAATGTCGGGATTGTTCCTAACTTCAGGCCACGGCCGCCTTCTTCTCAATAATCATAACCGCTGGCAGTGCAGCCCATGAAGGGCCTAGGCCTACCAAGCGACCGCTGTCCAGCCATTTGGCCTGCAGATATTAGGGTGACGCGTGGTCAGTGCATCGGGTCCCCTTGGCCATTAATCTTGATTTTCCTGACTCGGGCACTGCCTCACTGTTAGACAGCTACTTAATTGCCCTCACGAGGCTTAGTGCACTGCGTTACAGCCCTCACGTCAGTTTCTAATATCCCTGATGGAGCCAGGAATCGAACCCAGGGCCTCCAGGTGAGAGGCAGTTGCACTGCCCCAACACCACAGGGCTGCCATATTCTTCCGAATCCTCACCTGAATTACAAATACCCACATTACTACAGAAACCACAAAACACAGGTTATCACACAAATTCTACCCACACCCAGCTACATGGGGCTAAATGACCAAAATCGCCAAGCCTCTCAAACAAAACATCAAGTTTTTTACTTCCGTCCTAAATGCCTAGTTCTGAACAGACTGCGGGATGTCGGAATTTTGTCACACTGCATTTCATTAAGAGAATGTTTTTAGTATTTTCAGAAACTAGTCAACAGAAGGTCCGACACGGACGCCAATGATACATCAGGGCTGAGTATCGAAATTATTTTATACATGAACATCAATCAATGAATTCCACACTTACAAAGTAGGCTACACAATACTACCGGTCCTGACGTCCCAAGCCATTGCGTGCGTTGTCAACAACAACAACAAGAACAACGGCAATGCACATTTTCTTACGAGACGGTAGAGCTCAAACAGCTGATAGCCTACCACCCCTCAAGTCTACCGGTAAGGTCAATGCTCCGATTACGTAACAACTTCCCCTTCGCGCGTCGTCACATCGGGCTCCGCCTCGTTTCCCCAGCCTGCCGCACCACTTTCTGCCTGATTAGTTTCTGAAATAACTAAAAACATTGACTTTTTAATGATTAATTATCAATTTCAAGATAGGTGACAAATTTTTTACCTAGGAAGCTTAGAATAGTCTCTTCTATCACCAGTGTAACGGACTTCCATCATATCAAATACACCCTGTATATATATATTCAAACGTTGAATCCGATCGCATAATTAGGACACAAGAAATACAAACTTAATTTTGAAATTTTGCACAGCCACCGTCTTGAGGTTATGTAAACAATTCAACTAAATTAAATGACAGTGCATTACAATGTGTATAAACATTTGCTGCACTAAGTGTCACTGGGTTTGGATGGTTATATCGCAAGAAAGGTGTATTTCAATGTTTCAACTGCACTTGGCCACCATGTTCGTTTTAAACTAGACAGGTTTTTTTGAAAGTCACTTTGGTGAACTTCTAGTAGTGCGCTTTATCACCGGGCACAATTTTAGGGTGATATCAGTAATAGTTTAGGAGATACAGAATAAGGGTGAAATATTTCACACAGCCACCATGTTGGATTGGAGAGACGTAATTAAATTTGAAGACCACGATCGGGGTTGGACAAAATAATACTATGACCTTACCGAATTTCATTGAAATCGCTCCAGCCGTTTAGATTTTATTAGTGGGGAACACACACACGGACAAAAGGTGATATCATAAGCCTATTATTTTCATAAATGGAAGGGGCAGATGAACTCGTAGTTTCACCCCTTAAAGCAACAATAACTAACTAACTTTCATAAATGAAAATAGGCTAAAAGCAAGCTTTCCTAAAACATTTTTTCCTATAAAATGTACAATGGTTTATAAAACTGTAACTTTTCATTTATAAATAGTGTGTCCACAAAGTTTCCATGAATGTAATCCTATTTTTAGCCTATTTTCAATTTTGAAAAAATAGGCTTATGAGATCACCTTTTGTCCGTGTGTGTATGCGTGTGTGTGTGATTCGTGTGTGTGTGTCCCCCCCCCCCCTAATAAAATCTAAGCGGCTGGAGCGATTTCAATGAAACTCAGTAAGTTCATAGCACTATTCCGGGCGACCCCGACCGTGTCCTTCAAATTTTGTTACGACTCGCCAATCCAACATGGCGGCTGGGCGAAATATTTCACCAGCATTCAATATCTCAAAAACTATTACCGATATTACCCTGACATTTTGTATGGTGATAAAGAGAACTACTGTAAGTTCACTTATGTGACCTTTGAACACCTGGTAACTACAAAACCAACATGGCGGCCAAGCGAAGTTGCGACTTTCAAATAGACGTTTCTCGCGATTTAAACAACCAAACGCAATGAAACTTGGTACAGTATATGTTTATATACATTGTAATGCACCGACATCTAACTTCGTTCAATTGTTTACATAACCACAAGATGGTGGATGTGCGAAATATTTCACCGGCATTCTATATCTCTGAAACTATTAGCGGTATCTCCCTGAAATTTTGTACGAAGATAAAGGGAACTACTGGAAGGCCATCTATAAGACTTTCAAAAACCGGTTAACTACAAAACGAACATGGTGGCCAAGCGAATTAAAAAATTTAATAGACCTTTCTCGCGATTTAATGTTCCAAACGCAATTAAATCTGGTACAGGAAATGTTTATACACATTGTAATGCACTGGTACCCAATTTAGTTCAATTGTTTACATAACCTCTAAATGGCGGGTGTGCAAATTTTAAAATTAAGTTTTTATTTCTTGTGATGTAGTCATGCGATCAAAGTAAAAGTTTGAATAATGAACCTACGCAATAATTTTCCTTTAATGGTACATGACTCTATGACCTATACATTTAACAATCCAATATGGCGACCATCCGAAATATTTAGACGGCTCTGAATATCTACGAATCTATTATAGCAATCAAACTGATTTTTTTTAATGTTCATAGGGGCTATAAACTTAAGTTCACCTATAGGATTTTAAATAACCTGGTGATCTCAAATCCAACATGGCGGCGACGCGAAGTATAAATATTCACATGGACGTTTCTCGCAATTTAACCATCCGAGTGCAGTGAAACTTGGTACAGTAAATCCTTATACGAATGGTAATCCACTGGCATCTAATTTATTTCAATTGTTTCCATAACCTCAAGATGGCAGCTTTGCGAATTTTTTAAATCTCCTTGTTACTTCTTGTGTCCTAATTATGCGATTGAAGTATGAATGCTACACGTACACAATAATCTCCATGTAACAGTACATAACTCTAGGACCTACATATATAAAATCCAACATGGCGACCATCCGAAATATTTAGTCGGTTCTCAATATCTACGAATCTATTACAGCAATCAAACTGAAATTGTGTATGTTGATAGTGGCAATTAACATAAGTAGGATATATGAAAATAGGCTGTATAGTTCTTCACGGAACTACTTGTTGAAGTGTGGTGTAGTCTCTAAGATAGCTTTAAAAACCGTGCGCCATCTCTCCTACACTTTGCACGTTGAAGAATCATAGGCGTTGCCTTACCATAAAATGAGAAAATGTTAAGTATAATGATGGAAGATTATTGTATTTTTATTTATCGTATGGCTTCTAGCGCCGGGAGTGTCCGAGGACATGTTCGGTTCGCCTGAGTCTGTAGCTGCTTCCAGCGGACACCCTTATTAGGGTGAGCTACAAGTTCCGTTCAATTTCAAGTAGTTCCAACTTTCGCTACCAGATATCAATGATACCTATTGGTGAACGTTGGAACTTTGATAGAGCGTTCCAACGAAACCTAACCTAACAATTTTAGCTTTACACAAGTTTAGTCTGTGAAAGCATCTTTTACATGCCACAAATCTATGACATGGGACCGCCGGCTTTACTTCCACTCCGAAGGAAGGCATACTGAAGATTTTGTAACGCTCTTAAAAAATCCGACGACTTCGGCTATCTTAGGCATAGCAGTTCGGCATGCTACCAACTACGCCACCGAAGCCGCTATGATGGCAGATAATATACACAATTCACCTGCTTAACCCTTTATAGGCTAGTGGCCTGTATATGAATCACCTGCTATATTGTCAAAAATGCTGATAGTTGAATCATTTAGCCGCATGTCAACGAATGTTCTTTTGGAAGTGTTAATATTTCATGAAACCAAATAATGTTTTTTCCATCTTCTTGACATGAGATGCTTGATGATTTTTTAACAAAAACAATTAAAACGTAAATAATAAAATATGAAAGAAATTAAAATTGAAAATAAAGAAATAAATAAATTATAAATATTAATAAGCCTATAAAATTACTATTAGTATTAAATAAGCTTATATAATAATTTATTTTTATATTTTTTCTTATTTAGTCAATTTACCCTCTAGGTTGGTGGTTCCCACGGACTCAGCGAGGGAACTCACCACTACCGCCTCTATGGGCAGTGTCCTGGAGCTTGGAACATCTGGTCGGGATAGATACAACTGGGGAGGTGTGATCAGCACTTCGCCCTGGCGGCCTCACCTGCAAAGCGAACAGGGGCCTCATGAGGGATGGGAAGGGATGGAAGATTGGGATGGATAGGCCAGGAAGAGGGGAGGAGGCGGCCGTGGCCTTACAGTAGGTACCATTCCGGCATTTGCCTGAAGGCGAAGTGGGAAACCACGGAAAACCACTTCGAGGATGGCTGAGGTGGGAATCGAACCCCCTCTACTCATTTGGGCCACCCGAGGCTGAGTAGACCCCGTTCCAGTCCTCATACCACTTTTCAAATTTCGTGGCAGAGCCGGGAATCGAACCCAGGACCTCCGGGACGGCAGCTAACCATGCTGACCGCTACGCTACGGAGGCGACTTATATAATAATTAGTAAGCATAAAAATACAATTAATATTGAATAAGCTTATGCAATTGAAAGTAAATAAGCTTGTAAAATAGAATTATAAAAAATTAAAAACATGAAAATAGCTTTTAAAAATTATAAAAACATTTAAATATAAAAATTAAAAAGATAACACAACATGAAATAAATAAATTAAAATTTGTCTAAAATAATTACATTTAAATAACTACAAATAAAACATTTTAATAATACAGTAGTTCCGCCCTATAAAGGACGACAGGAAATTTAATTAGCCTGTGTCCTCAAACCTTTGGTAGAAGCTGTACCTTGTATTATTCGCAGTCCCTTGTATGCCATGACTGCAGAGCGCGTTCTATTACATAGCCTTAGTTCTCGATATCAGATACACAGCACCGTGTTGGTTCGCTGAATAATATTTACCGATGTTCTATAATGGTAGCCGCACAGGAACAAAAGCATTTAGCAGATGTAGCCTACTGTTATTGTTCATTTAACTTGTGCTGATAACGACCCGTTCATTAATCCCTATCTGTATTGCGGCTCCTCTCAGAGATGAGATGTCGATGAAATTCTGTTCTAGATTAAAGCTCGTGTTGTTTACCCATTGAATAACCTTTAAACTGGAGCGCACAGTACCGGTGTTTCTTACGGAATATTTTCTCTAAGGGAGGGGTAGATCCAATTTCCAGAGGCCATTTTGTCTCCCCTGCATGCAGCGACGAAGCTTTAGAAATAAGAGTGTGGAATTTCTAACGTAGGTAGATAAAGTAAATATATATATATACGAGCCTTACAGTAATCGCATATGATGTGTATCATGTGACATGTTATCCTACTATGTGTCTGCCGGGAGCGCAAATCCCTTGTTAACAGTGAACTCTGTTGGTCATTGAAATAACTACTTGTAAAACTCCAGTGCCAAATCCTGACCGTAATAAATCATAATTGTTATTATGTTATTTGCTAAGACCTTGTATCTTAATCGATTGATAACATATGAGTATTTTGCAATGGAAAATTAAAAGTGTATGTTGTAATATTATAGTGCAGAAGTGGCTTTAAAAGGCTGAGCCGTCTCGGTTACAGACAAGATGGCCGCTGATCTCTCGTTTGAACCTATATTTCACTAATTTGAGTATGTTGCATGCCATATAACCTACAGATATAAATAATAGGGACTTTGTATGAAATGAATATTGTTTGAAATATACTCCAGTGAGGAAATCGTTTAGTCAAAGTAATTATTGGCTAAGAAGTTGTATCTTAATCGATTGATAACATTCAGTTTGGGAGGAGATAATTAGGTCTGTGGTTACATCGTTGGTCTCTCAACCGGCCGGCTGGGGTTCAAATCCTAACAGAGGTGTATTCTTTTGCTTGATTTATTTGAGTACTGGGGCGTTATACAATTGAGCGTTATATTGTGCATTTTGCAATGGAAAATATATATTTAAGTAAAACAAAGTTCTCCAATGGATCTGCAGTAGTGACATCTACCTGCAACTAGTTGAACTACGGTATGCGGGAGCAATCCACTGCCTACTTGATGCGAGCTGCGCTCTATACCGGCCAGTTAGTGAACCCATGCCAGCGATGTTATTGAAAATGGCCTCTTTTTGCCGATAGGGCGCACTGCCAAGTAAAGACGCGATTAAAAATTAGGTGTGCAGTAGGTATATTAAATGTGTTTCTCCCAGTGATACGGTTAGACCAACGAAGTTTTAATTATTGTTAGTAGTCGGTGTTAATATACTGAATTCCTACGATGTTTGGAGTGTTTGTTGATGCGATATAGATTCCACATAGCCACATGGCCGACTGCACCTCGAGTGCTTACATTAAATAAGAATACAGCAAAGGTATGAAGATTTAATAAATCGTTGTTTTTTTTTCAGCAAATATGACATAATGAATATTTTCCACCAATGAACGACAACTTGAAAATGATTTATTGTAGAAATATCTTAAATGGGGTCTCCAAACCTTCAACTAAATCGTATGCGTTATAGATTTCACATAGCTACATGGGCTACAGTACGTCGTTGTACCGATCTTCGCCACCGCGTGCGCTCATTGTTTCCGTCCCATGCACTCCCATTCCATCGACTTCCGTCCCATCCCCTTCCGTCCCTTTTCCAAAACCACTCCCACAAAAATTTCCAGCTACCGAGTGCCACAAAAATATCCAGATACCGAGTGGAAAGATGTTACAAATCAAACATGTTGAAGATAAAAATCTACGAATAAATGCTTTCAGTGTTTCCCTTTCATCTAGTAAAGTAATTGATTTTCAGTCGGTCAAAACGTAAATGTGCCCAATTAAATTGGATGGGGAATAACACCTGCTCACAACTAATCGCCTGGGAAAAGTACATGGATTGTTTTCACTTCTTTGTACAGCGAGCACATAAACCTACGGTACATACAAAGGCCCCCAAGAATGGAAAATTAAGTTATGAAAGAGCTAGTTACCATGGCAACAAGTGCAAGCGACATAATTTGCTCTCGTTGATCCGTGTTGCATGCATCGACAAACTTCCGACTCTAGTTACCATGGTAACACGTGCAAGCAACTTAGTTTCCTCTCGTTAATCCGTATTGCATCGACAAATTTCCGATAGCTAGTTACCATGGTAACAAGTGCATTCGGCCTACTTTCCTCTCACTGATCCGTGTTGCATCGACAAATTTCCGATGGCTAATTACCATTGCAACAAATGCAAGCTACTTAGTTTGCTCTCGTTGATCCGTGTTTTCTTCGCGAAATCATCTGCCCCTTTCTATTCCCCGACATTTTATAAATGTTAATAAACTACAATTTCCAACTAAAGTTTACCATAAAGCAGCGATAGGACTTAACACAATAATGTTCACTTTCCAAAAGGACACTCCGATACTAACAGAATGGTAATTAGCAAGTTGTGTATTTTTGGAAAGGATGAGGAGATATAACGCCACACCCTTCTCAATTCCGCCTCGTTGGCTAACTGAACAGCTCCCCCAGGGGCTCACATCTAGTGGGACATGGGTTGGCGACCACGGGACCCCAGCTGAGTCTGACATTGCTTCTACTTACTTGTGCCGGGCTCCTCTCCATCTTCTTCCTGTCGACCTCTCTTGGTCAACTCTTGTTCTCTTCCGACCCCGACGGTATTAGGGTATCCGAGGCCTAGCGAGTCTCTTCTTTTCCCGCCTTCATTGGCCCTTCTCTCATCTTTCCTTATCCCTCATTCTTCGAGGGATCGACCTTCTTTTCATTATAGTTCCTTTTCTCTTTAGATTCCCGCCCTGTTTTTATGAATTGACTCCCGGTGTCTCTAAATTACATTTTTTTTTTTATTTTACTTTTTTAACTCAACCACATTTTGTAAGCTTGTTTTCAATATATATTGCACTTTATACGTATTTTCGATCTAAACTCCATTTTGTAAGAATTTTCAATCTCAGATGCATTTTGTGAGTACAGTATTTTGAATCGCGGGCTTCCACATTGTGATGGTTATTATCTCCTGATGGGAGTGAATCTGCACCACAACAAGTTCCACAGTTGGACAACAATAAGTAATGGCCATTCACCTGAAGTACTGTGGTGAAACCACTATAGACATTTATACCTGGTGGGCGCCATCGTGTCCAATTACCATTAGGACATCGAAATATACCTATAATCAGACTTACCATTACTTACCTCAGCTATGTAGACTCTCTTTAACTCAGCTCGTGGGGAAACATCCAGCTTCTAACCAAATGATATGTACTAAGAGAGGACAGGTTCGGTATTATAGCTAATTCTATCTACAAGAATTGAACACGGAAACTGAATTTAATGGAATTGAATTTAATTATAATAAAAAGATCACTTTTAAAACACATGCTAATGGAAGACGTAGACTTTACTATTAACGTGGGGGCTAAATCAAGACGAAGCGGAGACATATTACTTTAACTTATTGCAGAATTAAAATGAATTTACAGTTACTTTGCCCAAATAAAGATTGATTAATTTTGAAAGAAAAACAGAGAGATATGTCATAATGTCATCTACGCTCACCAGTGCTGACTTCGTGGTAGGATATGCTCAACCTCGAGCAAATCTGTTGTCTTCTGTACGAGATCGCCATCATCTTCTTGAAAATTCTCGATATGTAAAATTATAGCGTTGCGTGAGATGAAGTACTAGCTTCAAAAATCCCATTTATGACAACAGCCAAAGACACAACTGTTATCATGAATATGCGTGAACGAGATATGTTCCCAGCATACTGCAACTGTAATAGTTTATGAGCTCAGGGATGCTCAAAAGAAGACTAGACTGACCATCAACATGATATCGAGTCTGATTAAAGAAAAAGAATCAAATGGAGTGACTCTCCGTCCCCGGGTTGAGTATTTTAAAACTTCACGATATCCCTCTCTCCAGCACCCATCACACGTGGTCGTAGGCCAATCTCTTCTTGCGATGCTGTCCCCAAGTCTCCCACTCCATCAAATTGGGTTGTCGTCAACATTCTGATTTGCTCAGGGCTAGCGTGGCTCCGATTCTGAGAATTGCAGGTCTTATAGCCAAATAAGGAAATGCTGTACGTCGAAAGCCTAGTTTCTCTTGTCCTCAGTAAGCTTGACCTCACATGAACCAAATTCGTGGAAAAGCGCCTCAGAGAGGCGTCAGTTCTTGTCTGCTTCAATTCTGGGAAAGCGCCCCGCTGTTCATATGGTCGAGAATAACATGAGTTGCGACATCTACTCTGCCTGGCTAAATGACTTAAAATCTCGGCTTCCTGCTCAATCTTGCCCTCGCGTTAAATTTATAGTATTCGTATATCGAAAATCTTCCATTAGCTCCAATTGAATATAAACATAATAAAATACCCTCTCCTTCCATATAAATTGATATCAAAAATAATTACACTGAAAAGTTAAAATTAAAATGACGTGGGTGGTTATTATGTATCCCAACGTTAATGTAGGTTGATTAAAATATCATATCACAGCACCAACTATGTGAGTACTTTGAATCTATCATTCATTTTGTAAGCATTTTCAAATTCAATTGCATTTTGTAAGTATTTTGTATTTCAATTGCACTTTGGTAGTATTTTGAATCCGAACCGGCCTTTTTCAATCTCACTTGCAGTGTGTATTTTCAATTCCAATTGCATTTTGTAAGTATTTTGAACCTCAATTGCATTTTGTACGTTTTTTTTTCAATTTCAAGTGCATTTTGTAAATATTTTGAATTTCAATTGCATTTTGTTGAGTAATTAGAATCTACATTGCATTTTGTAAGTATTTTGAACCTAAACTACATTTGTGCATATTTTTCAATCTAAATTCCTTTTGTGAGTAATTTCCTTCTAAATTACCTTTACCTTTTATAAGTATTACCACTCTTCATTTTGTGAGCCATTTCAATCTGAGTTCCATTTTGTAAGTATTTTCACTCCAGCTTAATTTTCGTTATGGTTTCCTTTTCATTGTCATTTTCGCTATCACCCAGACCATTGGGGGCCGATCACCCAGATGTCTGTCTGTTGGGTAGTCAGCCCGAAGGCTGGTTGGATCCTCAAAACGAACCGCCGTTAGGTTTTGTGTATAGATACCCACAAAAACCCAGGGCAGCGCTATATTGAGGCGTACTAGGCAAGATGAGGAGTGAGGTAGTTTGCCATTCCTTTCCTCACTGAGTCAGAACAGCAGTACTAACCCTATGTGTAGAACCTTTCACAGCATCCACAGGCACTGACTGTGCCCTGAATGTCATTACTAAGCACCACCCATACCTCAGTAGCTTCCATATAATCACAGCCATGAGTGAGACTGAGACATCGGTGAAAAGCCACATTTTACTCTAGCCTGTGCCAACATACAAATTCAAATGTACTGCATTCATCAAGAGATGGCAAACAGGCGAATACGAGGTGTAAACATCACATAACAATGGTCGGAATACTAATTAAGATAGTGTAAAACTGCAAAGGTTGGCTATGCTCTCACGCATCACGATCTTTCCTTGTTTATAACACGATTATCCTCTTATGACGTCTAAACACGTAGAAATGACAAATGCCGACGATCGCAATTGGACATTATCCAGATCAAAGGTAATCGGGATCGCGACCTGGACGTCTAATAAATGGAGTATTACAGAGGGTTGGCGAGGATCTCTAAAGCAGCTATACAAATCCTGCTCATTGTAACCAATAGTTTGCAGCTCACTTAGGAACATCTAGATAACAGTTACCGGAGACAAATAGAGAAAATGAAAAGTCGCATACCGTATCTACAGAAGGCTTGGTCCTATGTACTGATGTCTGATACTGACAAGAGAACCATGTTTGGTTGAGGAACTTCGTTTCACGATGCAGTTACCATCGTCCACAACCTACGAACTACTGCAGTATCAGACACAGAACATAAACCCAGATTTCTACACGACAGACGCTCGGATTACCAATAAATGGATGATACTAAATTAATATCTGCATCACTGGCTGTACGTGCCTTCCATTTCAAACTATCCATAAAAAGATTTACCATGACCCTCTAGCAGAATGTGTACTGTGTGTAAAAGATGTACGGTAGGCTAAAAAATCTTCTTGAAGGTTTATTTTTATTAAAAATCGAAACTAAATAGCAAATAGTACGGCATTATTGACATGCATCTTCATTGCTAACAGGTAGTCCTATGTAGGCTACTATTGGTAAGAGAAGTTTTCAATATAATTTTCCATGTATTTGCCATATGTTGTATGGTATTTGATTGTTCCTACTTCCGAACTTATTGTGATCTGTTTGAAATAAATAAAATACGTGAGTTAATAGAAAAAAATCGATCTCTTACGTTACGTACAGACGAGTAATTTGTTATTTTCTTAAATATCTGTTAATTATTTAAAATCTTGTATGGTAATTAGCTGCAATTAAGATATTATCTATTGGCATGTGATCGAAAATTATTTGTTATTACTACTCTACTTAGGCCCCTTAAAACAATTATCATCATCATCATAACTAAACAGCAGACCAGTTTGCTCATTCAGTAAGAGTTATGTTACACGAGTGAAACCGGATAAGTTAGCCGTGGTCGTTACGGCCTTGCTGCAGACAGTCGCTCACATCCGGGAGGCGAGGAGGTTCGAATCCCCCGCCTGCAACATTGAAGATGGTCCTCTGTTGTTTCCCATCTTCCTTCCAGGCAAATATCGGGGTTGGTCTCCAATTATAGGCCACAGCCGCTACTTTCCAACTCCTCGTCCTTACATTCAAACTTTCCACCCCAGACAACACTCCACACGCGACGGTATTTGTAGCTCACCCCATGGGTGTCCCCACAGAAGTAGCTACAAACTCTGGAGAGCTGAACATGTCCTCGGACACTTCCGGCGCTAAAAGCCATACGCAAAAAAAAAAAAAAAAAAAAAAACACGAGTGAAATGAAATGCTTTCAAACACAATCCAATCCGAAGAGTATTTTTAGCCTACTTTTCACAATTTGCAAAAATGAGGAAAAAGTAGACTTATGAGATCGGGCAAATGTCCTTCTGTCTGTCTGGCTGGCTGTGTGTGTCCACCCCCCTATCAAGTCCCAAACGGCTACAGCAATCGAAACAAAATTTGGTAGGAATAATGATCTATACCTGAATATCTCACGGCCATATTTGAAAATGATGTCAGTGCTACCAACTGCTGAAAATTCGCAATTTAAATTTAAACTCCATGTTGGATATCTTGGAAGGTATGAATGGGAGCTATTTCAAAATTGGCACACGTATGGATAATAATATTGCAGTTTAATTTCCAGGAGGCCATACATGGCAGTGTTGCCAAAATGATTATAAGCCTGCTGATAATTCCAAATTTTAAATGCATATATCATCTACACCATCAATTGGAATTCAACCTAATTTCGTATGTGCTATGTGTACATAAACAGATATGACTGAGCGTATTCTTAAGAGCCACCAGGGCTGCCAACTGTTAATAAATGCTCTCATTTTTCTTATCCAAATAACCATATATCAGAAAGTCAGCAAGCCGACAGGTTTAAACTATGCACACTTATAGTACCTGACAATCTATATTAATTTGGAGTAACTAATATACATCAGTGTTGCCAAAATGATTATAAGCCTGATGATAGGTCCAAATTTTAAATGCGTATAACATCTACACTATCAATTGGATTTCAACCAAATTTCGTATGTGCTATTTGTACATAAACAGATATGACTATGCCGATTCTTAAGAGTAACCAGGGCTGCCAACCCTTAATAAATACTGTCTCTATGTTTGTTACCCTAATATCAATAAATCAGAAAGTATGCAAGCCAATAGCTCTAAACTTTGCACACGTATAGTACGTATAGTTTAGATTAATTTGGAGCAACTAATATAGGCCTACGCCAGTGCTGACAACATGATTCTAAGCCTGCTGATAGGTCCAATTTTAAAATACATGTAACTTCTATACTAACTAATGGATTTCATTCAAAATTGACACAACAATATATCAGATTATTTCAGATTATTTCTGACCAATACATGTATGTCATTGTTGCCAACATGATTTTACGCGCACCGTTAGATCCAATGTTTAACTGCATGTAACGTCCATGCTATCCATTGGACTTCAACCAAATTTTGTATTCTGTACCTTAAGAGAAGGAACTAAGAATATATTCAGTCACCAGGGCTGCCAACTGTAGTTCTCTATTAGGCTACATTATGCCAGGTATACAGTATTTCGAACTAATTAGAAATTTCGATATTACCAACTTAATTTCGTCATTATTCTGGATAGATCAATATAGATTAATCACTGGCATGAATCTTAAATTTTAAGAAAAGTAGGCTCTTTAGTTCGTCACGGAACTTCTTGTTTTATTCAAAATTAAAATCCCCCTGATCATCCCCCGTAGTTACGACACTGCACTTGAGATACAGATAATCTCAAACGTGCGACTATAAGTTACTTTTAGTCTGGCTGCGTGGCTCAGGGGTAACGTTCTCGCTTGCTGAGCCCAAGGTTGCAGGTTCGAAACCTGGCGCAGTCAGCTGGCATTTGAGGGTGCGCAAATGCGAGGGAGCCGTGTCAGTACATTTACTGGCACGTTAAAGATCCCCTTCGGGGCAAAATTCCGGCACCCCGGCGTCTCTAAAAGCCAGTGTAGTTAAAAGGGACGTAAAACCTATAACATTATTAATTAAGTTACTTTAACTTCCCACCGCTGGCTACCACCTACAATACGAATCCTGGAAGACGCTAAACCGACTGAGAACTGGTGTGAGTCGGTGCAAAAGCAATTTAATGAAGTGGGGATACAGTGCTGAAGAACTTTGTAGATGTGGTGAAAGATAAGACCCTGAGCACTTTCTGAATTGCAGCATGTTATCAAGACCATGTACTATGCAGGACTTGATAGAAGCCAATGACTGTGCCATTCTAACAGTTGAACACTGGAGTAATGAAATTTAGTGTAATTTATATGTATATATGCATGTGTTTTGGACTCGGATAAATAAATAAAATTTCCCACCACAATTCTTACCGAAAGAAAATATGTATCTAACTATAACTATACATTTCAAATGGGTTTCCTCCGTTTCTTTTTCCACACTTCCTCCAGGCAAATACCGGGATAGTAGGTCTACCATACTTCAAGCCCCAGGACACCTGCTCCATCCCTGTTCCTAATACACACTTCTACTGTACAGTCATCACATAAATACAGGTTATCAGACAAGTTCAACACTCGCATAACAACAAGGACATTTCAAGCATTTTAAATAACACGAAACATTCCATATAAATTGGGAACAAGACAATGCTATTAGAATTACTAGTCTATTCTCACCGCCTGTCAAATTGAATGTTACGGGTACCTCCTGGTACTCTAAGGACTGGATGACCCGGAATACACTACATAGATTATGAACTGAAGTTTGCAGGTCCAAGGAAGAGTTACTGCCCTGCAGCGTTATGTGTGATGGATAGTAGGCTATAAACAACTCTACATCTTTGGTGTTGTTCCATGAACGTTCTTGAATCATGGCCTGGAGGTGGTAAATTATTGTTCCAAGCATGTGATGTAACTCACTGAGTACAGGTATTTTAATTAAACTTCATTGTTCAGTTTCTTATGCAAGTTGCAAATAACTTCTTTGTCTTTTGTACAATTTATAATGGTTTATAATTGTAACAATGAGAATCATATCTGGCACCCTGTACTCTACTCCTGTACAGTGGTTACCCGTACTGAGCCACATTCAACCTCCTCACATCAGACGACAAAATGCCCTTGTCAGATTATGGACTAAGGTGATGATGAACAGCTCACTTCCCATCCAGCAGGATACCGATGAAAACGACGTAGCGAGACTGAAATCCCGGAAACCTGCCTGGAAGACGGCCAGGAACCTAGCTGACATACCTTTTAGACCTGACGAAGCATGGAAACAAGAATGGGCCAGATTTCACCCACATGGTCTAATCAACATCCATGACTCAACAGCAAAACATCCTGGGTTCAACCTCCCACGCACCATCTGGACCAGACTAAACAGGATACGCTGCGGCGTTGGAAGAACTGCTTCAGCACTACACCAATGGGGGTGGTTGGAGTCTCCTTCCTGCAACTGTGGTGCTGAAGTGCAAACCATCAGCCACATCGTGAAAGAATGTCCTCTACGAGCATTCACTGGGCCTATGGAGGAGCTACATCAAGTAACCCCTGCGGCACTCACTTGGTTGGAAGGACTAGACATCAGCTTGTGATCAAATCTCAGAATCTGCAGCTGTGTGTGTGTGTGTGCGTGCCTCCTAGTTAGTCTGTAATACTTTATATCCATGTATATACACATGTATTTTTTTTTCTAATAGCAATTATATGTAAAATACATTTCAAACGATTGTCAAATGAAGCATCATACGCTCAATAAATAATACTGTATAAGTGATTCGAATAAAGACCATTAAAAGTGGTTTTATGCCTACCACTGACAGAGCCCTCGCGTTCAACCAGTTGGACACCTCTGATCTATATCTAGAGTCCCAGATTTTTGGTTTTAACGATATCCGCAAGACTTTTCAGCAAACATATAGGCCTATGTGTTATCAAAATAATATATTTACCCCAAATTTGCAATTCTTTTCGATATTGAAGTAGCGAAATAAACTTATTTTGCGAAAGGTGCTATTTTCACCCTGGTCGGTTGGTTGGTTGGATAGTTCCTCAGTTTAGGGGCCGCAGTCATGTAGCCCTGTGTACTTTGGGTGTGTGTAGAATCTGTCTGATAACCGGTGTTAATTGTGATGGCTGTATTATTGTGTGTTATCTGTAATTCAGGTAAGGATTGCAGACGATCAATTTCAAGTAGTTCCTAGTTTTTTAACCAAATGCTACCGTCAACGACACCTACCTGTGAACTTGGCTACTAGATGCCACCGCAACCGGCACCTGGCGACGAACGTTGGAACTTAATAGAGCATTAATCAAATCTAACCTAAAAATTTAGCTTCACCCAATTGTAAGGTTCTGTTATTACATGCCTTAAATCTATGACAAGGCCCGCCGGCTTTACTTCCCCTCCAAAGGAAGGCATACTGAGGGATTCTTAACGCTCTTAGAAAATCCGACGACTTCTGCTGAGTTTAACCTTGCGAGCTTGGGCATAGAAGCTCACCCTGAAATGCGAAATAACTACGAAATTCTGGTAATAAGTTTTTGTTTTGTTTTAAATATTTACTTTAAAATTAATTGAAACAGTTCCATTATCTGACGTTTGAAATCGAAATGAAAATCCACAGCCTGCTTCCAGTCTCCGACCGGGTCAGGAATGGAATGAATGAAGCCCCCATATAGCGGCGAAGATATGATCTGTGCCGGCTGCCGAGACCTGACGCACTCCTCTGGTGCAATGATTAAATGAATGACAGATGAAATGAAATGATAGTGTTGAGTGTTGCTGGAATTAAATTTTGACCGGGAAAACCGGAGTACCCGGAGAAAAACCTGTCTGCCTCCGTTTTGTCCAGCACAGATCTCACATGGAGTGACCGGGATTTGAACCACGGACCCAGCGGTGAGAGGCCGGCGTGCTGCCGCCTAAGCCACGGAGGCTTAATGTCGTCGTTTGAAATCATAATTATTAAATGTTTTATAAGACAAGACAACGAAAGAGGCTTTCTGCCTACTTAGATATGCGTACACATCTGCGTCCTGAAGTCATAGAAACAATGGTTGGTTGGTTCCTCAGTTTAGGGGGCCGCGACAACGCGTGCCTGTAGCCCCGTGTACTTGGGTGTGTGTGTGGAATCTGTCTGATAACCGGTGTTAATTGTGTTGGCTGTATTAGTGTATTAGTGTGTATTATCTTCGGTGGCGTAGTTGGTAGTGTGCTGAACTGCTGTGCCCAAGATATCGGGTTCAAACCCGGGCGAAGTCGTCGGATTTTTTAAGAGCGTTAACAATCCTTTAGTAGCCAATGCCTTCCTTCGGAGGGGAAGTAAAGCCGGCGGTCCCATGTCATAGATTTATGGCATGTAAAAGATCCTTCCACAGACTAAACTTGTGTGAAGCTAAATTGTTAAGTTAGATTTCGTCGGAACGCTCGATCAAAGTTCCAACGTTCACCACTAGATATCATTGATATCTGGTGGCAAAAGTTGGAACTACTTGAAATTGCACGGAACTTGTAGCTCACCCTAAGGGTGTCCATTGGAAGCAGTTACAGACTCAGGCGAGCCGAACATGTCCTCGGACACACCCGGCACTAAAAGCCATACGATAAATAAATAAATAAATAAATAAATAAATAAATAAATAAATAAATAAATAAATAAATAAATAATCTGTTTTTAATTCAAGTAAGGACTGCAGACATTCAATTTTCAAGAAGTACCTACTTTTGCTACCAAACGCCACCGTCAATGGCAACTAGTTCTGAACTTGGTTACTAGATGCCACCTCAGTCGGCTCCTGGCGACGAACGTTGGAACATAAGAGCGTCACTCAAATCTAACCAATAATTTAGCTTTACACCAGTGTAATTAGTGGAAGGTTCTTTTACATGCTATTAATCTATGACATGAGACCGCCTTCCCCTCCGAAGGAAGGCATATAATAGAAACAATGCTCTGCTTATATAGCCTACCCTACAGAGTGAGCCACATCTTACGCCAGGGGAGGGGAATTGATAATACTACCCCCCCCCCCCCCCCTGAAAGAAACAACTGAAGCTACGTACTTTAAGTGCGTGAGAGTGTACATGATTCTCACAGCCCCCCTGCCTTGCTGCTCCTTGCCCGACCTGGCCCTATCATTATCAATTACCATGGCCGCCTGCCCGTGCTATTCATCAACCCGCCATGCTAGCCCGATACTGTTTCAGTGGGCCTTGAAATGATAGCCACCCTGTTAGGATTACAGCTACTGCCGATTTTCACCGCAGGGAGGCAGAAATGAAGCGACGGCGTTTAGTTAACGAAGGTTTTTGCTTTCTTTTATCTCCTCGTTGCTTGTTTTTTGTGTTGTTGTTGTTGCTGCTGCTGCTGCTGCTGCTGCTGTTTGGAAAGGGAACAGAATGGGGGAGGTAAGCGGTGGAAGAGACAAGGTGTAGCAAAACCTTTTGTAACTTAAATTCATTGACAATGGCCGGTGCAACATAGAAGGTGTATTCGCGACAAAGGTATCATTAGTTTCTTTTTTAACAACGTGATTAACAAGCCTTAAGGGAGATTTCATTCCTTTTTTTTAGGAAAAGAAGTATCAAATTCATGAGCTGCATTAATTAACTTCCTTTATACGTTTACGAATTACGCCCTGGAAAGGGGTGGATTTTTTTTAAAGGAACTTTATGTATATCTGAGAATACACATGGAAGATATTCCCCGTGTACAAACTTGGTATATTACTGTATTGAACGGAAAATATGCCGTACATTTCTTATTATTAGAAGATACTGATGGATATTTGAAGGGAAAAAATAGTAATGTTGGGGCTTCCGAAAATCATGCTATTGCATGTTATTATTAATTATTGATTATTTATTATTATTATTTATTATTAATTTATTATTTATTTCGTTTTTAATAATAATAATAATAATTTATTTATTTATTTATTTATTTATTTATTTTAATGCTTCTAAGAGGTTACAACTTGATATAATATAATAATAATAATATCATATGGCCTCGGATGCCGGGTGCAAGCTTTGTTATTTGACACCCAGAGGGTAGCTTGCATGTCGAATTTCGTTGTTCCTTGACTATGAAAGTCAAGGTGGTTAGATATCGAAGCTCCTTGAACACTACAGCACTTTCTAGTAGAGAAATAGCTTGCCACGGTGGGTGAGTGGATAGCGTGTCGGTCTACTAACCCCAAGATTGCAGGTTCGCCCCTGACCCTGGTAAGTGATTTTTGAAAGGCGGCAAAAATACGATACGCATGTCATACGATGTTGGCATGTCAAAGAACGCATTTGAATTCAGTAGGCCGAGTTCATAATGGCAAAATTAATCTCGGGAGTTTCCGCCAGCACAAAGTTCCTGATTTCTCTACTAGAAAGCGCTATTGTGTTCAAGGAGATTAGATATGTAACATCTAACCTCCTTGACTTTCATAGTCAAGGAACTACGAAATTCGACATGCAAGCTACCCTCTGGGTGTCAAATAGCAAAGCTTGCACCAGGCACCCGAGGCCATACGATATTATTATTATAGTAGAGAAATCAGGAACTTTGTATTGGCGGAAACTCCCGAGATTAATTTTCCATTATGAACTCGGCCTACTGAATTCAAATGGGTTCTTTGACATGCCAACATCGTATGACATGCGTATAGTTTCTTTGCCACCTTTCAAAAATCACTTACCACGGCAAGGAGCGAACCTGCAATCTTGGGGTTAGTAGACCGACACGGTATCCACTCACCCACCGTGGCAAGCTACAACATGATATAACAACATACAACAACATGATTTACACTATAATTTTCCACGCTAAAGCAATAATAATCTCCAGCAATTCCTCTTGGTTTTTTCTTTGTCTGTTCCTCAACAAATTCGGCAAAAACCTAGAAGAGGACAAAATGCCAACATCCCACCAATAGTAATAATAATAATAATAAAATTTGAGGGTGTAATATCTAAACCATTCAAAATAAATAGAGGGGTAAGGCAAGGTGATGACTTGTCTCCACTCCTCTTCAAGTGCGACCCGGAGAAAGTAGTAAGAATTTGGAATGAAAAACTGGGAGAACATAAGCTATCACCGATAACAATGGGAATAAGGAACAGAGGTATTGAACTAAACTGCCTAGCATTTGCAGATGATTTTGTCCAACGTTCTGAAAATCTGGCAAACGCAGCAATACAGATCAATCTCTTAGAATAGATAGCCAACAAAACAGGTATAAGAATTTCTGTAGAAAAAAAAACAAATTCATGACAAACATAAAAAATGCTCCAGAAATCATAGTAGACTAACAGAAATTGGTCAAATAAAAAGGGTAAGGAAGTTCAAATATTTGGGGGAAATTATTCAAGAAAATGGTTTGGAAAAATCTGCTGTAGAAAGAATACGAAAGATGTAAAAAGCGTATGGCATAACTAGGAATACCTACAACAAAAGTGTTTGCCTTACCTTAAGATCTTAAAATACAGCACTACAACACCGTAGTCAAACCGGAAAGCCTGTATGCGAGTGAATGTCTCGTACTGAACTACAAAGAGTATAAATAGAAGTAGTAGAAAGAAGAAATATACGCAAAATACTCGGTCATTTAAAAACTGCAGAGTTCTGGAAATTAAGAAGTACCGGTAATGATGAAATATATCGAAAAATAGAAAACATATCAGAAACAATACGGAGAGGAAATTGCTATTTTTTGGACATTTGTACAGGATGGATGACAGTAGGTTAACCAAGCAGATCTTCACAATTCTGTGGAACAAGAAGTCAACAACAACCTCGGTACAATAAGTCAAAAAGGATTTGGAAAGAAACAATATCAGAGAAAAAGGTACATCACAGAGAGAACTTCAAGAACTGCAATCTACTGCGATAGATTGGCTTGTTACCTTTTTCAATGCCATATTGGACTCTGGCCACATCCCTATTAACTGGGCTACAAGCATTACAGTACCGATTTTCAAGAACAAAGGAGACCCAGCGGAAAGTTCAAACTATCGCCCAGTACGTCTTCTCTCACATACAATGAAGATCTTTGAGAGGATTCTTGATCGACGCCTACGTACCATCACCGAAATCAGCTCCAACCAGTGCGGGTTACTCATGAAGAGGGACCGTGAGAAAAGAAAGCCTCTGCATATTGCCTTCCTTGACCTTGAAAAGGCCTTCGATCGTGTTCCTCATGAGTTGATTTGGTATGCGCTCCGAACCATGGTGTGCCAGAGTCATTTGTAAATGTGGTCAAGATGTTATACACGAACACCAGCAGTAGAGTACGTTGTGCTGTTGGCACCTCGGAAAACTTTCCTGTAAATGTCGGCGTCTACCGAGGCTCAGCACTATCACCGTCCCTTTTAGGTAGATTTCATTAGAAAGCTAACTATTGCAATGGGTACCATGTTTCGACTTCCTGAAAATTTCGACATATCTTCACGTTTCACATCCCCTAGACCCCAAAACCACCGTCAGTTAAAATGTTTATAAATAATTTATGTATATGTGTATATATATTGTACAGTCCCCCAGGGGTCTGCACCCCCTGGAGGCCATCCCCCCATCATCTATTTAAACCACCCCTAACTGGCAGATCTCGTAAGTCCAGAACAACATCTTTAACACCGCAAGGGCAGCTAACCAGCCTGGAAAGCTTGCCAAATACTTGCATCACACCACAAACAGCTACACATAATTAACTGGGGCATCTATGCCAGCGGAATGCTGACAGCACAACACCGAAGACTATAAGAGGAGGCCTTAAGGAGGACAGTCTCTCTCTCAATTACCAGTTATACAGTGCGTCCGCCGAAGGCCCTAGCCGTTATCATCAGGTGAGTCAGCAGTGTTCAGAGTTCCTATATTTTGTGACCTACCTCACAGACTTGTACACTTATACTTATAAGATTCATTACATTCCCCTAAGAGGGACTCATAATTTCATATTCACTGACCAATAAATACTTGGTCAGTACTCTACACTTGTCTTACTATTTACACGCCTCTTAACGTCCTAACACCTTTCCTGATTCCCGTCACGATTAGCCGTGACATACAGTAGCCAAATAGTTGCTAGTGCAAGCTTCATTGTGCTTCCTGCAGCGGCCCGACTGCCAGAGCATCGAGCCGCAACATCGCTGACGCACGCACGTCGGTTATATAACACCCTCCAACCAGCTGAGCGGCTAGTACATTAACCTGTACACAAAGTTTCATCCCCTGGAGTACACTTACGTCTTTATAGGAGCACCCCCTAGCATCCTAACACTACACAACACTCTACACTGGTCAGCTTACCCAGCTACGGGAAGCTACCCCCTCCTAGGCATCACCTTATAAATTAGTACATTAACACATCCGTTTTAGATCTAACTACCCCCAACTAAGGGATCTAAAACAGATTGGTGGAGGCGCCTCTACTACGCACAGTAAGGGTGGGTCTCAAACAACGAGCCCTCGTAGTAGAAACGACCCCTACCGTACCGCATACAGCCAAGCGAAATTGTGATTTTTTTCTCTCAGACAGAAAGCAGTTTTTTTTTGCTTCGCACTACCTACACAGGGGAAATTCTTAGCAAACCAACCCCCCAGCCCCAGAAAGAATCAGAGAGACACAAGATACACTGCCAAACACGCACAGTTTTTTTATTATTAGGAGACGCATACACTTCATTCAGCATGGCCCCTCTATACCGCCTAGCTGTGCTGAGGAGCATTGGGGAGTACCAGGAATTAATTGCCTGGCACAAAGTCTTTGAAACTAGGCAGGACTACCTCAGAAGGTTTCAACAGCTCCTGCACGCCCAGTACATGCGGATCATAAGAGCCCTTGTGCGGCCACTCCGCAGCGCTAAGAATCGCAAGATTCGGGCGAAAATCCCAACCCTCCGTACACAAATCATAAAGGCACACTGGCAATTACACTGCCGACACGAGTTCATGTTCCAGCAATGGGAGACACTCATCAGGGAACACCAACGCATAGGGACCAATGGCACAAAGGTCGCTGAACAGGCCATGAGCCTCAATAGGCAGCACACCCAAATTTGGGACGAGTACCGCGAGCTCCAGAATAACAAGGCCATTTTCGAGTACATGGCAGGGCCACAAGCCCAGCCGAGAGAGGACATAAGCGTAGATACGCTAACTCGGCAATTTGCGAGGATGTCCCTCTCGCCATGTACTGCCACACATGGGAAGGAGTTCACCGTGGCCACAGTCCAGGAGACGGCCAGGTTAGACTCCAATACACTGCGGGGACAAGCTTACACCATTACACATCCCTTAGCTCCGGTTCGGAAGGCAATTTTGCCAAACCGCGGAGCTGGACCTACGTCAATCCCCTCGGAACGGACGAACGAGAGGGAGTCGACGCCAGGACCCTCGTGTACATATGACACAACAGGGATAAAACGGGAGGTAACCACGTCATGGGCTGAGGACGTAGAGCCCGCCCTACAGCACATTGAGCCTACACACACACACACAGATAGGCAAACACAATGGCAGGAGTCTACCGTGGCCATAGGCCAGAAATCGGTTAGACCACACTCCACTACATTGCCAGGGCAGAGACAGGCAATTAAGCGGCCTTTACCGCTAGTTCAAAGGGCAAGTTTGCCAGAACGGAGGCGAGCACCGACATTCGTACCCCAGGTGCCAATGCATAAGAGGGTGTTGCATTCAGGCCCTCAGGATGCACAATACACGCCCGCACATTTTGACCAGGCACTAACACACGGTACACGGGGTATAAGAAAGGTGTTATTACCTACCCCACAAAACCACTCAGTCAAAAATACACACACCCCCGTAAACTCTACCAGGGTAGTGCAGAGCGCAAGTAGTCCCTCGAACACAGGCACACTCAGACCAACATCCAGGCACTACGGTGAAAGTAGGCCCAGGCTTACTTTGCTGCAAACTCCTCCGAAAAACGGCAAAGAAGCGCCTCAATGGGTTTCAGGGGCCTATTCCCTAGTAACAGGGCGACAGTATCCACCTTCCCGAGCAATGACGCTCGAACGGGAATAACGACTTCCACCAGGGACACAAAAATAAACTAATATCACTTGCACCAATATTATACATACACGTAAGCTCGTTTACACGGGAGAAATACGGCAATAGACACATAGAGACTCACAAACTTAAACGGCACATTTTTTCATGTATATGCAGTGCAACATGGCTAAACAAAAAGTGTATAATTCTAAATTCTTCTTGATTTTTTTTGGCCCCTAGCATTTTTTTTCTCAGGCCATCAATGGTTATTTACCATAGTTGGTCCACATTATAACTTGGATAGCGTAAAGTTTCTAACATGCAAAGCCAAGCGGAAGCCAATCAGGCGAGCCACGCGGCTTAAGGCCGGAAAGAGCTATTCTGAACACAGCTTAAGCATCAAATCACAGCATAGAGCTTAGGCGGGTCTTTATAGGTAGAAATGACTAAATGTTCTATGTTCCGGTCCCACAGTTTGATAGATTCCCTTGTGACGGGCGAGAGCCCTAATCGTGGCAGGAATTAAGAATCGCAAACTATTTTTCAAGAATTTGATGAGGTGTGCTTTAACCAACTGAAGAGCCCAATAGCACACCTGGGCGAAACACTGTCATCTTGTTGAGTTATGCCGCAACATTTAGCACTATTTGTGTTTAAATATATTATGGCTCAACGGACAATGCATATTTTCTTATGAAAATTGTATATTCAATGCCAAGGTAAGGTTATTGCTTTGGAGTGGAGTTTCGACTCCCACAGTGCACTGGCTTTGCTCGTGACGTGGATACACATGTATCAAATACGTCTTGCAATGGCCTTCCCAGCGTGTACTAGACAGTGTTGGTAGATTCCCCTGAGACGTAACTAGGTTACTGTCGTACTAACGTCACCAAATAGGTGGATAGTACATTCAGGTCCTATTTCTCATTTTTAAACATTTTTCATATTGTTTACGACACAATTTTTACAGACTACCGCCGCCTGGCAACCCGCTTTAATAAGCATAAAGCAGTGGGCAGGGCGACATACAAAATATTTTCTATGCCCTTTTCAAAGTGCTCTCTTAATGCGGAGCGGGGCATAACTCTTTTTTTCTGCCTCAGTCATTAAGCACGATAAAGGAAAAATTAGCCAAGTTGAACTATATATATTGCATCCATAGGCATACATGACACGTTACACTGCCTATAACATGACTTTTACTCACCTCCATATCATACACGCAAAGCTCCCACACCTACACGTACAGGCGGGAACACTATCAAAAGAAAAGGGAATAATCCCACTGGCAGACGTGGAAAGAAGACCAAGAAATAGCCTTCGGACCTCACTGACCGCACCGGGATACGACCCTAACACTCGACAGAACTGTCCCGGAGACACAGCCTAGAATGGCACCAGAAACAATTACTCTGGTTAAAGACGGTCCCAAAACCCGCAACCTTCTGATTACCAGGAATGTAAGGTCGGGTAGCTCTCCAGTTGCAGGATAGGAAACTAAGGAATCTAAAACAGATTGGTTGCAGGATAGGAAAGTATGGGATCTAAAACAGATGGGGACAGTTACTCTAACAGATATTCATAAGCGGAAAACAACAAAATCACCTCCGACACCTAGTCACCAAACACGCGACTAGCGGCTCGGAGACACGCGTGCATAATGACATTTTGTACCATTGATAGGGATATATTCGACCCACGTCACAGTTAACACAAAACTTGGGAACACGAATGTAGGTAATGAAAGCTTCTTTTATATTGCGGAAAGCCTCACCCGCAATTACAGAGACAGCACTCAAGTTCACACATACACGTGCCGGAAACATGAGCATGGTCAGAACAAGTAACAAATGAGTGCGCACGCCATTGTAATTCAACACTACCGCTGTCAGCGATAAGACCCGCGTGACTGGGCGACCTTCACGCATACAGACGGACTGAGCCAACTCCAAGTGAACAGGAACAAACGCCATCATTCACGTCAGAACCAAAGACCTCATAACTCTCCAAATTACACTACGAGGAGAATTCAAAAATACACAAACTCTTCACAGGAATGCGTATTCTCATCTGCGCATTTTGAATACACAGTACATGTGCCATGGTATACACGGCATGGATATCGTCATACCAGGTCTTTACAGTAAGCCGGGTCCGAACTCATAATCACACACCACACTCGTACCAAAAACTAACTAACCAATGGTATTTTTGGTACGAGAGACACAAGCAAAAACCACACTGAGGACACCTCAATCCCAAAGACACAACGCAAACACAGAACACAGAGAATTACATGAGATCACGGGTCCAAATCCCAGTAAAAATCGGACACCGTGGAAAACAACTATCCAGGCTTCCAATCACACCGAAATTGGCCCATACAAGTACATAACCAGGTAATACCACATTTCCTCCGGCCAAACACCGTGCATAAATTTCAATTACACCTGACATAGAAAATAGATTTCCTAGACACAGGTATGAAAATTTCATAAGGCAAAAAGGATTATGGAATAGTGTCCACACAACAGTACTAGCAAAAAATAGGACGAATTGCTACATTGGTCCGCCCGGAATCCCGAAGAGTGACAACACTCACATACTGGCGAAAAGTCACGTACACAAACAAATGAAAGCACAACATGACGAAAATACTGACTTGCAGGTTTCACCGCATTGCCACACTGCTGCCGACAGACACTATTGTTATATCGGAAGTGACCATGAAATTACAAGCACAAAGCAATCATAATGCCACACATTTTTCAGCACTGCAAAAACAATTGTGACATTTAGCAACGTATAGACATCTTTAACACCGGACTTATCATAGGGCCACAGGGACATATCTCAAAGATGTTGACAAGTTGCCCACGCCATCTGACACTCAGACACGCGATACACATTAGGACTTAGCCGATAACAGGCCTCCCGCCCGCATGGCGTAGCGGAACATAGTCCCATTCACACGCGCTCAATAATCAGGGGCGAATAGAGACAGGGGCTCTGAGGAAACAAGACCTCCCCCCTAATAACTTCCTTTCTCGATTTTAGTTCTAAAAATCATTACAGGCGATCAGGACATGGCCAGGCATACTACGACCACTGGCTGCATTAACACTACAAATGGCAGACCAGATTAGGTCGTGACGTCACAGCGTCACGACGCTTTACTATCCCAAGAAGCGGATAGAAAGCAGACATGGACCAAGGGAGAATGACAGGAGCATAAGTGGATAATCCCAGCGGGATTACCGACATACCACCCACAGGCTACCATTTTTAATACCTTACTCCCCTCCCATAACCTTCCCACGTCCAACATCAACCAACGCAGACGCATGAACACGATGCAAACAGCTACACTACATTACAAAGTATACATCGGGGTTGATAGACTTCATGCGTTTAAAAAGAGGGCTTACTACGCCCTGGATCTCGATGCTAACACCTGAATATTAGGGGTGTGTCGGCAAACGACAATTAAGCGTAATGCGCATCTCCAAGTGAGAGATGAGGCCAAAATCATATACTAACCATTTTTTTTAAATTAAATACTCCCGCATGACAGGGACATAATATTGTTTTACACTCATCCTATACCTATCCTTAGATGAGTGCGATACGCCTCATATCCAGATAAATGCATGGAGTATCCCATCCATTTACCAAGGGTTATTACTATCAAACCTGCATGGAATTTTTATATTTTTGCAATCCCAGGAATTACCTGCCCCCGTCCACTCACTGTAAAAGCATCCCAGCAGCATTACCGGCTCAAGGCCACCATTTATTGGAGCCCAAAGATGCGCAACCTCTTCCTACCATGCTTTCAGCCTACTCTACGAATAACTACCCCCAGATCCTAATAACAGGGTACCTAACGCCATAGACCCTACTAACACCTCCATAAAGGTTAACAGAGCATTATCGCTGGAAAGCCGACGTAGCAACAGCAGACCTAAAGTAGTCTATGCACTTAGAAGTTTAGACAACCCCAAAACACTTGAAAACTTTTACATTTTATACAAAATAAATTATTTACACAGGTTACGCTTATATTTTTTACATGAAAAGGAATCTGATAACACTCTGATTGGTGATAACGGCACGAGCAGAAGGCCAAAGGCACCACACTTTGAGAGTAAAAAAGGCGATGATGAGCCTTACCCTAGTAACTTAACGACTAGACCAAACAGACGAACCACGTAAGGTTGAGGCACTCATGGCCTGGCGCGGGCAAGCTTCGGAATCCTAGGTGTGCCTAGCCTGCCCCTGGGAGGAAGAGATGCTACACCCACTATGTGCCACGGTCGTCGAAGCCAAGACCAGCAGGGGAGACTTTCTGAGGATGGTGGGAGAAATAGCTAGCTCCACGCCGGACCCAGGAGTTGACCCTAGGGACGACCAAACTAGGACTAGACTCTTAGTTAACTATAAGTAAGTAGGGCTTCTACAGCGGGAAGCGAGACTCCTATGCGCGGGAGTGAAGTATTATTGCGGCCAACAGTGGCGAAGAGATTATTATTACTGCGAAAAGGATACTACGGTTGCCAATAAAGGCGAAGAGATTATTATTACTGCGAAAAGCATACTACGGTTGCCAATATGGGCGAAGAGGACCCCGGACGCCACCATTCCCGGAGGATATTATTACTGCCAATATGGGCGAAGAGGACCCCGGATGCCACTATTCCCGGAGGATATTATTACTGCCAATAAGGGCGAAGATGATATTATGCCATTGGACGATGTCCAATGCCCACATAAATGGCGACGCAGCGGGCAGCCTAGGACATTAAATGAGTAGCATAGCGAGCAACTCACAGGGGTTCTGTGGGCAACCCAACTACGGCAACATATGAAAGACAACGGTAAAGAGCAGGAAGATACAGCAGGCGAGACGGTTTGCTTTGTGGCACCGTAAGCCGCCTGTGACTATATTAGTACTAGTTAGTAAGACCTAGAATAGACGTCGATAACTATAATTAAGGGGGCGGAATCCGGCGATTCTAGAGACAACCGGTGTTTCTAGGATTCGTACGGGTGGTGCCCTGAGGAAGTAAATTGCCTCAGGCGATCGCCCTGGTCAAAATTTAGCAAGTAAGACAGTTGCACTTCGGTACGCAACTTAGGATTAAGCAAATTCACTAACCGCTGGCACTAAATAATAGCACAGCACATTTCGGCAATAGAGTAAGGCCACCCATTCGGCTTAGTAATAGCAACCATTTTTTTTTCTTTCTCTACCATAAGTAAGATAAATAGTGTTAAGATAACGCCGCTCGGCACCTGATGACCGACAAACCCGTCATCAGGGTAAGTCCGATAATACATTATAACACATTAAAATAAGTATAATTGAGGTAGAATATCTCGGCACCCGGTAACCAAAATTCCGCTACCGGGGTAAGGCCGACAACAGATTAAGACAACATGGTAATATGAATGGTATTAAGGTGATACATTAAGTAGATTAACTAGATTAATTAGGTTATATAAACACCTTCAGCATAAGAAACGACATTACGGCACCGTATAGGGTAAGCCCGGGCATACATCAAATAACACTAATCATGCCATTTTTTTTCACAGGGAAAAAGAGCTTCAGACTGTGGACACACTGCCACAGGAAGCGGCATAGAAAATATGCAATATTTATATGTTTTCTAAACCTCTCCATTTTTTTCAGGCATCGTCACCAGGAATATGGCACTGGTGACTATAATTTCGCTGCCATACAGCAGCAGCATACTATTTGTGCCATCATATTACTGTATTCCACCTTTGCGCATTAATTTGTATTTACTATTCGTATTCATCCTCACTCACATACTCACCACATTTTTTACAGCTACACAACAAAAATCTGCACAGCAGGGCTGATACCTGTGGGGTATCAGGCTCGCTGGCAGATCAACGTTAACAAGAAAAACATAAGGCGTCAAAAATGCGGCGCAAATTACGACAATGAGGGCGCAACCGACTTGTGGCGGCGACTCTCATTGTCAAGTGTGAAAGCATTCACCCACAGGGAATGCTCACAGAATAAGGATACATTTCAAGCGGTACGACCACTAAACCATACCAGGAAGTGGCCGTACAGGATTAGCCGTGAGACGGCGCATACGTACAAATGAGTAGCGTGCACGCGAGGTACCATATAAACTAGGATCATAGAAAATTAGTGCGCTTAAGCTAGATATAAGATAATTGTAATTCATACTTGTACAAGGGTAACTTAACACAAATTAATGCGCCCACGGGCAATCATTCTACTATAAATATATAAATAATACTTCGCACCCCCACATTGTCTACGGAGGTGATAAATGATATTCCTAAACGTTAATATATGCACATCTCAAAATCACACATTAAACGGTATACTCTTTTTAAGAACACATGTGCGCAATGTTTATGATTTGTTTTCTTTCATTTTCTTTCTTCTAACTTCCCAACTTGTAAAGGTGTTCCGTTTCATCCCAACGCAATAAACACATTTTGAATATTTCCCTTCACTTATACCCTGGAACACCTATTTTCTACTTCTTCTATCTTTCTCATTGAGGGAGCAATTTTTTCCCTAAGATAGAGCGGACACAATCATCCGTCCAGCCCTGGGTTTTTTCCTCCCTGCACAACAATATACCGCATAATTATCAAAACCATGTATTTTTTTTCGAACTTTCAATATGTCAATGTCAATTTTTCTCATGCACTATTTTTACAATGTCAATGCCAATGTCAATGTCATATATATGTATGTATATCCCATAACCCACCCCTCTGAACACGAGCTGATCTCACACCTATACATCAACACGACATCACCACATCTATACGACGACGAAGAAGACACCAACAGGTGATACAAGGAAGATTCAAGAACAAACTGCTACATCGACATCCCAACCTCACGTTCCTAAATAGAGGAAGAGGCTTGTACAGTCCCCCAGGGGTCTGCACCCCCTGGAGGCCATCCCCCCCATCATCTATTTGAACCACCCCTAACTGGCAGATCTCGTAAGTCCAGAACAACATCTTTAACACCGCAAGGGCAGCTAACCAGCCTGGAAAGCTTGCCAAATACTTGCATCACACCACAAACAGCTACACATAATTAACTGGGGCATCTATGCCAGTGGAATGCTGACAGCACAACACCGAAGACTATAAGAGGAGGCCTTAAGGAGGACAGTCTCTCTCTCAATTACCAGTTATACAGTGCGCCGAAGGCCCTAGCCGTTATCATCAGGTGAGTCAGCAGTGTTCAGAGTTCCTATATTTTGTGACCTACCTCACAGACTTGTACACTTATACTTATAAGATTCATTACATTCCCCTAAGAGGGACTCATAATTTCATATTCACTGACCAATAAATACTTGGTCAGTACTCGACACTTGTCTTACTATTTACACGCCTCTTTACGTCCTAACACCTTTCCTGATTCCCGTCACGATTAGCCGTGACATACAGTAGCCAAATAGTTGCTAGTGCAAGCTTCATTGTGCTTCCTGCAGCGGCCCGACTGCCAGAGCATCGAGCCGCAACATCGCTGACGCACGCACGTCGGTTATATAACTCCCTCCAACCAGCTGAGCGGCTAGTACATTAACCTGTACACAAAGTTTCATCCCCTGGAGTACACTTACGTCTTTATAGAAGCACCCCCTAGCATCCTAACACTACACAACACTCTACACTGGTCAGCTTACTCAGCTACGGGAAGCTACCCCCTCCTAGGCATCACCTTATAAATTAGTACATTAACACATCCGTTTTAGATCTAACTACCCCCAACTAAGGGATCTAAAACAATATACATATATCACTTTCTTGTGGACACGATAACTACCGCAATTTTGCACCAATCAATTTGAATTTTTTTCATAATATGTACCCCTATAAAATCTCGGTCGAGTTCGTTAATGGGCACAATCGGTCGACGGGGGTGAAAATGAGGGGCTTTTTTTTTAAAAAAAATGACATATCGCTATAACTCTCTTAATATTTGAAATATCGAATCCATTCAAAGTTCATACTATGTATCGAATAAGGCCGAAAAATGTATGTTTGAAGAGTTTTTCGATAGCACCAACCATTGACCAAAGAGGAGGGAAAAAGTGGGTTTTTCGGGAAACATTAATCATATCTCTCTTAATAGGCACAATATCAGAACCCTACAAATTGGACAATATTCCCTAATAATTACCTAAAACTTTTGTCTGAAAGAATTTTTGATATGACCCACCATTACGCCAAGGGATGAGAAAAATGATTTCGTAATTATAAGAAAATGCCAAGAACTATCAGAGGTTGCCATGACAACGCTACTAAATTGATGAGGGATGAGCCATCAGACGTTGCCATGACAACGCACTTGCACGCGATGACATTCAGTTTTCCATCTGACTAAGTGAGAAGCGGCTTCGGTGACGTAACTGGTAGTATGCTGAACTTCTATGCCCAAGGTCGCGGGTTCAAAGCCGGCCGAAGTTGTCGGATTTTCTAAGAGCGCTAAAAATCCCTCAGTATGCTTTCCTTTGGAGGGGAAGATCCAACGTTCGTTGCGAGTTGCTGGTTGCGGTGGTATCTCGTAGCCAAGTTCAGGGCTAGGTGTCGTTGACTGTAGTATCAGGTAGCAACATTAGGAACTACTGCTAAGTACATGGGGTTACATGACCGCGTTGTCGTAGTCCCTAAACTGAGGAAGCAACCAAAATCTCTGCGGGAGATACAATTTTGCGTAAAGAGGTAACAGACCGTTACATAGTTACACATCAGTGTCGAAACCTTGCATAAGGACAGTGTGACCACAAGTATAAAAATGTACCCCAAATGACAAGAAGGTTACCGTCCCCATAGGACAATAAAATGTTTAAAATATGCTTAAAATGACGAAAAACAAAGTTAAATAAGCTCCAAATATAAAATACTTTTTCGCAATAAATGAGGTCTTATCCTTCTACGGAAACGTGCATATTCTGCCTCTTTTCACCTATCCCCAAGTTTGCCCAATGAAATCTACCTCCGCCCTCCGGCATGCCGAGAGGACTTTTTTGTTCTTGTTCAACGAATGGAAAGGAGAGTGGACTCTCAATACTGACCACCTGCTTTGGCCTCTACTTTCCAAAAACAGTCCAGTTCCAGGATTTCACCTCCCAAGGAGGGCATTGACTGCTCTAAATAGGATCCGCACAAATACCGGAATCTGCGCAGAGTCCTTGTTCATATGGGGCAAAGTTCCGTCCCCCCAGTGTGACTGCGGTGCTCCTTCCCAGTCTATACAACACATTGCATTCGAGTGCACACTGCGGGCCTATGAAGGTGATCCACTGGACTTTGTTCAGGCCACACCTTCTGTGATACTGTGGCTGGATAGTTTGGACTTAAAAATATAGATATGTTGCTGTTTCTTGTCATGTGTATTTATGTATATATTGTATATAGTACTTACTGTCATCTTTCAATCTTGTTTCTGCATGCAAAAGTCATACGATAAATAAATAAATAAATAAATGTTCTTGTGATGGACACCATCACTCGTGACCTGCAACGGAATGTTCCTTGGACCCTTCTATATGCAGATAATATAATGGTTGCAGATGACACCCGAGAAAAACTCCAATGTCAAGTTGAAGACTGGAATAACCGCCTCTCCCAGTACGGCCTGTGTCTGAATGTGAAAAAGACGGAGTATCTGGAGTTAAATCCAAGCGACGCTACCATTCAAGTCGCTGGACAAAATCTAGTCAAGACTGAATGCTTCAGGTACCTTGGATCTCGTCTTCAGACTGATGGCAACTTCAATGATGAAGTAAGAGCCAGGGTAAACGCAACCTGGTTGCGGTGGAAGGAGGTCACGGGTGTGCTTTGCGACAAGAAAATGCCACTTCGTCTCAAACCGAAAATATATCGGACAGTGGTACGACCAGTTGCGCTGTATGGAGTTGAATGTCGACCATCCGAGAAAATTTCAGAACTTCGCCTGCACGCCATGGAAATGAGAATGCTCCGTTGGACAATGGGCATCTCACTTATTGACCATGTCAGAAACGACACAATTCTGGAGCAAATGGGGGTCGCCCCAATTGTAGACAAAATGAGAGAGAAACGGCTTCGATGGTATGGCCATGCCCTGCGTGCAGCGCCTGATACTGTTAATAACTCTGTCCTTCATTTTGAGGTTGAAAGCCTGCGCCCCAGAGGACGATCGAAGCAGCGTTGGCAAGACACTATAAATGGTGATTTAAAAATTACCGGCCTAAATCCAGCTGACGCACGAAACCGGACAAAATGGAGGTCAATGCCAAAAAAGTGGACCCTGCACCAGCGGGACAACGCTAGGAAGAAGAAGAAGAAGAAGACAGAGAGATATGTTTAAGCAGAAGGTGCTAGAAATGGAAGGGAGGATAACTGGCTCGAAATGGTCCGAGGAAAGTAAGAGGAAACCTAGTGAGATGATGAAGGAATACTGGGGAAGAAGAAGGAACAGCCAAGCATTGATCTTTTCCAACCTTCACAAGTGGGGACTCCGTGGTAATCTACCGACTTTCATTGCGAATCTCATGTCCGTCCGACTCTTCCGTGTAAGGGTTGGTAGGACATTATCGCAATACCATACTTAAGAAAATGGAGTTCTTCAGGGTTCTGTGCTGAGTGTCTCCTTGTTCACGATTGCCATAAATTGCATTGTTGCCGGGTCCGCGGTAGTTCCATCGCTGTATGTAGAAGATTTAGCTCTGCATTACAGCTCTGGAAGTATGGCAGTCGTGGAACGGCAATTGCAGCTAGCTAGGCTACTTACTGGGTCGACAGATGGGCTCACGACCGGAGTTTCGTTTTTCAGCAGCGAAAACCTCCGACGTCCATTTTTGTCGGCTCCGGAGGCTACATTTAAACCCTGAACTACATCTCAGGGATGCTGCCTTGCCGTTGGTTGACACTTATCGCTTCCTGGGACTCCATTTTGACAGCAAATTAACGTGGCAGCACCATATACGGCAATTGAAGATGACGTGTCTCAGGAAACATGAACATGCTCAAGTTTCTTAGTGGCACAACGTGGAGGCCTGGCCGTGCGGTGCTGCTACGGTTCTACCAAGCCCTCGTCCTGTCCGGCTACACTATGGTTCTGCGGTATACGGTTCAGCAAGGCCGGCAACCTGGAAAATGCTATAGTGGCTTAGGCTGGCTACCGGTGCCTTCCGGAACAGCCCGATACGCAGCCTACTCACCGAATAGGGTGTTCCACCTTTAAATTTTAGACGCCAACATATGCTTTAAGCATATACTGCCAATGTGGGTCAAATGCCGCACCACCCGACCTATCAAGCTCTCTTCGGTACCCAAAACCACCAGGGGTACGCCAACCAGCCTCGTGCCACTCGGCCGGTTGGTAGACTTGATAGCTCGTGTACTGAAATAGGAGTGGCTGTAGGTCCCTGTATGATCCGGACACCTAGCGAGGTGCCTCCGTGGCAAGTCCCGCGTCCGGAAATTCGGTTAGATCTGCACCGAGGTCTAAGGTGAACACGGATGTCACCGTTTACCGGAGGCAGTTCCACAGCATAGTTCACCAATTTTCGGACGCTGGCATTCTCTACACGGATGGTTCGAAGGTTGACGAGAAAGTGGGTTGTGCTTACGTTATTGATGGTGCAAATACCAACATCTCGTTGCTTGAGGCCTGTAGTGTGTTTACTGCGGAGCTTGTTGCCATCTATGATGCTCTGCAGTTTGCACTACAGGTTACACGAATACACTTTCTCGTGTGTACCGATCCTTGGAGTTCGTTGCAGTCAATCGCTACATGTTTCCCGCAACACCCCCTAGTGCAGCGAATCCACGACCTACTAGCCGGGCTGTGGCACGCTGACACTCGAATGACCTTTCTGTGGCTTCCAAGCCACATGGGAATTGCGGGAAATGAGTTAGCGGATCAAGCTGCAAAAGAGGCGGTATGATTACCACATCGACCAATGGAGGTGCCCGCTAGAGATATTCGCTCTCAGTTACGCCTACAAGTTCTGGCACTTTCGGAGAGTCAGTGGCTAGCTGACCCACTGCCCAGTAAACTGAGAGCGATCAAGGGAACTACTCGCGTGTGGCGGAGCTCTTTCCGGTCACGGAGAGAGTCCGTCATTTTGTTTAGGCTAAGGATAGGTCATACAAGATCCACCCACTCGTACCTAATGAGAAGGGAAGACCCCCCACTTTGTACCTGTGGAGCCATTTTCACCGTGGCCCACATTTTAACCGAGTGTGTGTATCTTGCTGACTTAGGAAGAAACCTTGGTTTGCAGATGACACTCAAACTCATATTAGCCGATGACGCGGTGGCTGCTGATCGCGTTATCCGCTTTATAAGTTAGAGTGGGTTAGGGCTAGCAATCTAAACTTTCCAGTGAACATTGACTCAACGACTTGTTCGTTTTTGAATGATATTTTTTTGTTTTTCCGTAATTCTTGTTTATTTTTAGCCTACTTTTCACATTTTGCAAAAATGAGGAAAAAGTAGACTTATGAGATCGGGCAAATGTGTGTCTGTCTGTCTGTCAGTCTGTCTGTCTGTCTGTCTGTCTGTCTGTCTGTCTGTCCTTCTGTCTGTCTGTCTGGCTGTGTGTGTGTCCCCCCCTATCAACTCCTAAACGGCTGCAGCAATCGAAACAGAATTTGGTAGGAGTAAAGATCTATACCTGAATATCTCACGGCCATATTTGAAAATGATGTCAGTGCTACCAACTGCTAAAAAATCGCAATTGAAATTTGAGCTCCATGTTGGATATCTTGGAAAGTATGAATGGGAGCTATTTCAAAATTGGCACACGTACAGATCATAATATTTCAGTTTAATTTCCAGGAGGCCAAACATGGCAGTGTTGCCAAAATGATTATAAGCCTCCTGATAGGTCGAATTTTTAAATGCATATAACTTCTACACTATCAAGCGGAATTCAACCAAATTTCGTATGTTGTATGTGTACATAACCAGATATGACTGAGCGTATTCTTAAGACCTACCAGGGCTGCCAACTGTTAATAAATGCTCCTAATTTATTTTATCCAAATACCAATATATCAGAAAGTATGCAAGCCGACAGCTTTAAACTATGCACACGTATAGTACCTGACATTCTATATGAATTTGGAGTAACTTATATACGTCAGTGCTACCAACATGATTCTAAGCCTGCTGACAGGTCCAACTTTAAATACATGTAACTTCCATACTATCATTTGGATTTCAACCAAATTTCGTATGTGCTTTGTGTACCATAACAGATATGACTATGCGTATTCTAAGGAGCAACCAGGGCTGCCAACTGTTAATATGTGCTGTCCCTATTTTTGTTACCCTAATATCAATATATCAGAAAGTATGCAAGCCAATAGCTCTAAACTTTGCACACGTATAGTACCTGGCATTCTAGACGAATTTGGAGTAACTAATATACGTCAGTGCTGCCAACATGATTCTAAGCCTGCTGATAGGTCCAATTTTAAAATGCATGTAACTTCTATACTAACTAATGGATTTCATTCAAAATTGGCAACTTTGCACACGTATAGTACCTGGCATTCTAGACGAATTTGGAGTAACTAATATACGTCAGTGCTGCCAACATGATTCTAAGCCTGCTGATAGGTCCAATTTTAAAATGCATGTAACTTCTATACTAACTAATGGATTTCATTCAAAATTGGCACAACAATAGATCATATTATTTCAGATTATTTCTGACCAATACATGCATGACATTGTTGCCAACATGATTTTACGCGCGCTGTTAGATCCAACGTATAACTGCATGTAACGTCCATGCTATCCAGTGGACTTCAACCAAATTTTGTATTTAGTACCGTAAGGGACGGAACTAAGAATATATTCAGTCATCAGGGCTGCCAACTATAGTGCTCTATTAGGATACATTATGCCAGGTATACAGTATTTCGAACTAATTGGAAATTTTGATATAAGCAACTTAATTTCGTCATTATTCTAGATAGGTTCATATTCTGTAGAATAATCATTGGCATGAAAAGTAGGCTGTATAGTTCTTCACGGAACTTCTTGTTATAATTATTATTTTTATTAAATTTTTGGTTTTATTAATTTTAGGTCTTTCAAATTTAGGTGTCCACCTGTAAATTTTAAATTCAATTCCAAATTTGTATTCTTTAATCTGTGTTAAGAGGGGCAGATGACCTCGTAGTCCGCCCCTTAAAACAACAATAACTAACTCACTAGCATTGATATTGGTTCGTGGTCCTTAAGACGACCGAAAAGAAAATAATAATAATAATAATAATAATGAAAAATAATAATAACAATAGACTAAATATTGTGATATTAGTACAAAGGTAAGTTGGCGCTTAAAATTATGGTACGCAGTCACTGCTTGAGAAAGATGTCATTTCTGTTAAATCATCGCCCCGGGAGATTTCCTCATGCTTCACTAGGCGGGACATTTACATAGTTTTCAATCTGAGACAAACGGTGTGAGTCGGTGCAAAAGCAATTTGAAGAAGTGGGCATATAGTAGGCTACTTAAGATCTTTGTAAATGAGGTGAAAAACATGAACCTGAGCAACTTCTGAATTGCAGCATGTTACCAAGACCATGTGATTTGCAGGACTTGATAGAAGCTAATGACTGTGCCATTCTAACAGTTGAACACTGGAGAAATGAAATTTAGTACAATTTATATGTATATTCGTATGTGTTTTGGACTCGGATAAATAAATAAATTCTGAGACAGAACGGACCACTAACATATGTATGAAAATGGGAAAATTAGTTCATGGAACTTCTTGTTAAAGTACTGAATGACACTGGACAAGGTGTTCGAAGGGAATGGCCATTGTCTATTAGCAGGCAACTTTTGTTGGAGGTGAAAATGGTTTACCTTGGAGACGTAAAGTTTTCAGTGTTGCCTTAAGAGACAGCTGTAGCGTTTCAGTCGGACAACACGAACTTGAGTGTTATTTACTTATTATTCATCATATATATTATTTCAGTAGTATAGATCCCTCCTGCGGCGCTCACAAGCGACCGATCGTGACAAATGAGCATTCAAATGAAAGAGAATAGACATTAGCAGTGACGAATTGCACTGTAATTTCATATATATCTATAATTTCTGTAAAATATATCTTTAAAAAAATGTACGAAGTTTGCGATTTGCAGATACTCAGACACTGCTGCTGTAGGTACAGTAAATACGCTCCATAATTGATGTCCACTCCACATTTTGGCCGCAGTGACGCCTGTTTCATGTCATTTTTAACATTCTGAGGGTTTCTCTTTTCATTTTGCATGGATTTCAGAAACAGTAGCCTATATCAAAGGAATGAGTACGGTACTCAAATCGTATAACTTCATAAATATCGAATAACCGGTGAGTGTTACAGCTAAGCTATTAATCAATGAGCTCAGCGCACAAATTACATTAGCAGTGACGAATTGCATTCTAATTTCATAAATATTAAAGTGTGCGGTTTGAAAATACTGTAGCTGTAGGAAAATAAATCATTTGTTTGAAATAAAAACATAACAACCGTTCTCCATAAGGAGGGAGGTACACCTTTTCAAGTGAAAAATTCACAGATATTTAAATTAGTTTTCCTCACTTTTCCTTTGTTCTGTTGATAAGAAAGTTTGCATACCCCTAGAACTGTCCTTTATTTTTAGTTTTTAACTTCAATATTTGCATTTAACTTTCCCTAGTTATTAAAAAAATTATTTCAAAAAAGTGGACTAATTTATACATTGATCATGCCTACAAAACTTCTCATTTCTGGAAGATTATTGTTTTAGAATGTTCATAATACTTGTGTTAACAATGTGAACTAACATCTTTTACCTATCTTTTGAAATAATATTTTTTCCTCCGTTTTTATAAGTGTAGATATTTTTTGACATTTTAATGAGGTGTGTTTACTCCGAAAATACAAAAAACGAATGTTACAGCAATGGTTCTAGTTCACATTCTTAAGAAACAAAAGATACATGTGAATACAAAATTCATCAAAATATCTCAAAAACTGTTTGAGTTATGAAGGAAAACAAAAGAAACAATTGAAGTTTGGGGTCGAGCGTTAACTTACCAATGGGAGGAAACGTTTTTAAGATATTTTGATGAAATTTTGTTTTCCCATGCATCTCGTGTGTCTTAAGAATGTGAACTAGAACCATTGCTGAAACATTTGGTTTTTGTATTTTCTGAGTACACATATCTCACTAAAACGTCAAAAATATTTCTAAAAATCTACTCTTATAAAAAAGGGAGAAAAAAGTATTATTTAAAAAGATAAGCAAAAGATGTTCACATTGTTATCACAAGTATTATGAACATTTTAAAACAATAATCTTCCAGAAATGTGAAGTTTTGTAGAAAACAGGCTTATTAAGGAAAAGCATGATCAATGTATAAATTAGTCCAATTTTTTGATTTTTTTTAATAACTAGGGAAAGTTAATTGCAAATATTCAAGTTGAAAACTAAAGATAAAGGACAGTTCTAGAAGTGTGCAAACTTTCAAATCAACAGAACAAAGGGATATCGAAGAAAACTATTTTAAGTAGGCCTATCTGTGGTTTTAGGTAGATTTCATTAGAAAGCTAACTATTGCAATGGGTCCCATGTTTCGACTTCCGGAAAATTTCGACATATCTTCGCGTTTCACATCCCCCAGACCCCAAAACCACCGTCAGTTCAAAAGTTTATATATAATTTATGTATGTATTGAACCCTTGCAAAGAAGCTTATGAGACTCAGTTTCGGGGGGTGTAACAGTCCATTTCGTAAGTTGTTGTTAAAGCGCTTCATTAACATGCAGGGTAACACATAACAAAATAACATGCAGGAAGAAGTGAATACCAGGGTTATAACAAATGAATTTAATAACAGATCGACTATTTACAAGTAAAAATAAACAAAACAAAACTCCCAAATGACTCCCAACTGAATAAATTACTTGCCATAACTAGGCATAATCTAAGGAGAGATTATAAATTGGACCGAATGTCCCAAATGACTTCAATGACATTGTGTACGTGTGCGGCTGTTCTACATGCTTAACGATGAGTACAAATTAATGCGAGATTCGTCATCATCCGGTAAACCTTCAAAGGACGAATCTGCATTGTTTAGAGCTAGACAGACGCGGGGAACCAACTATACACTACTTAAATTAATCTGACACTTCCTACACTAAATAAACAACAAATAATTTCCGCTTGAAATTGGAATCAAGAACTGCCGTAGCAAAAACATTAACGCCTAAAATTAGGACTTTTCAAAAATCAACTCAAGTAAATTAACACGTGACCAACAAAAGAAATACACATATGACCGCCTGTCATTTTTACAAGTAAATACAACTACACCACACGGGTGTCACAACAGACAAACTAACATGACGTGAGTCATAGAAAATCACTAGGCTCAAAGCCAACATTTACAATATTAAAACAATATTCCATTCATACGACATGCGATAATTCGTAACAGACATGGCGAACTCCCCAATTAATTACGGTCCAAATGACCATCACAAAAGAACAGGTTTGCTAATGATAGCTTATAGGGAACAGTCGGTCAACAGGACTGCCTAACAATGAGTCATCGATCCTAGACGGGCGCTAAGTCGAAATATGCACATCTGTCAACCCACGTGTCAATAACCTCGACCTCCCATGGCACGGGATCGAGTCTCGAAGAAGCGTGCTCCCAAAGCACAATATACGTGTGTGTGTCAAATCAAAATATCTCAGCATTTCCCCTAGGAAATCCAAGAAAATCAACACTGGACAAGGTACAGTAGCCTCCTCGGAGCGCTCTGCCTTTCCATCAAAACGAATACCACAACAACAACAATATGAGGGTGGTAACACCACCTACTCCTCATCACGAAGAATCAATACACACACCTGACACATGAACACACACAGAATCACACGTATGGGTTTGACAGAAACCTGAAATAAATGACATAGATATTTTTCCACCAGCTTCCGCTTCCGTTCTAGTCCGTCACTAACTAACCTGAAAAGGACTCAAAAAATGCTAAAAAATTAGAACTAAGGTGTTCTACAGTTACATCTTAATTTGTTGCGCTCGGCAACCCTAGTATGAGTAATAACCTGTTCATAAAACATCTTACAATAATTACCTCCCTTTCCTATAAAAAAAATGAACTTTAATAAAGCACCACTTATCGAATGTAACGAGTTTCGCATTCGCATGGATAAAATCAAATACGCGCGCCGTGTACACTAAATATGACTCCAAAGAAAAATACACAACAAACAAATTTGGCCACGCGCCAACGTACATTTAAAGATGAGAGTGTCAGCACAAACAAAATCTAAACACAAGAAAAAGAATGAATGAACTATTTACAATGTTCCCACGCCTTATCTAACTACATATCGAGTAAATCAATTTTTGTACACCACCGTCTCAGCTTGCAGAACATTAACCTCCGTCCTGGTGCATTTCCCTACGGGAAATTTAGCTCTCCATCGTCGACGTCGTTGTAGAAGCGATGCACATCAATCCATCACCTGACCAAACGTCGGACATCTTGGCGAAGTTTCTTGGACAGAAATGTTCAATGTTAATAATATTTCCTATCTATAATCGCTGTGAGCTACTACTTTCACTCACGAATATGTCCTGATGCGATTACTGATCGTAGACTTGCCCTATCTTAGCATTTGCTTCACACACGCACAAATATCACTAAAAAATTATAATATACAAATTTACATAAAATTACACACTTCAAACTCATCGCCACTAGCTTGAAAACAAGTCTTAAACATGACTATTTTGCAGTCCTTATCTCGCCTAGAGATCTCCACTGCTATACGTGAACCTTGCTCACTTGAGCACAAAGTAAAATGTTAGTAAAGTACGCTCATTAGCTTTTGAAAATCGTGACGCAGAGTGACGTGAACCTTGCTCACCAGAGCTCAATAAAGTTGTCCTCGAAACGGCTTCTCACCGATCAATTTATTGGAAACTGACAGAATACGGTAGAGTGGGGAGACTTTGAAAAAATAATCTGGAGTTTTCATCACACAAACTTGGGACTAGTATCAATCTTCAACATTTTATCCAAACGTCTCAGTGCAGCATTGCGGAATTAATTCGGATCGGCGGTTCTTTAGATACACGTTTTCGCGCGTTTTCCCAGGGTACGCAACTGGCCGCGTGGCTTTTGGCGTGGTCTCCTCTGATTGGGTGATTCAATCCTGGGCCGGTTGAAACTTTACTCAATACACCCCTCAATGACTCTAATTTAGGTGCACGCTGTTACAAAATTTGTCCTTGAACTCGGCTTAGCCGGTCGTCTTCAGGAATAACTACCAGGCTTGCTTCTGTTGTAATCATTGCCACACACTACCTTGGCTCCCCCTTTGTCAATTTCAACATGTACTGCCTGGGCATCAGTAATACTAATAATAAAATCATGAATACTTATTCATCGATAGATTAATAAGGGTTCAGTATATATATACAGTGAGTACTTGATATGATGAAAGTCCGTTTCACTGGTGTTAGAAGATGGTATTCTAAGCAAATATCTTCATGAAATTAAGTCGGATCTTAATTAGTGTAGGTGGAATTAAATCACAAAAATCGTCGGTCAATGCCTTGGAAACAGGCTTTCACTTTGTTCACCTCAGCAGCACAGCTGACTTCTCCCCGTCACCCTCCCCTCCAGCGCTGAGGAATGTTGACAAGAGTCTGAAGTTGAGTGACCTCCTCGTCTTGTCTGCCAATGGCATTGAAAAACACAAACCGAGCCTATGAACAGCTGATTCACACCTTCATGGGGAGTGGCTACATGGCTAGTGATGGTGGATCTGCCTAGGATTTTGCCAGCCTTATGGACTATGCATAGAAAATAGAAATCCTAAAGATTTGGTAAAATAATTTAAGGAACTGTTGGTCTATCTTTGTGTGAAGATATTGCAACAACTGTAATAAAATATTAATAATACTAATAATAGGCTTTTAGACACACTAACTTCTTTTATGTTTCTTTTTGGTATGTCGAGTTGCCAGACTTTAATGTACGTAGGATTTCTTGTATGTGCCATGAAATCCATGGACATGATCGTATTAGATTCCATTCATTTACTACATGACTGAACGTAGATCGCACCCTCGGGAAGGTTAGCACTCTACCACCAGAACTACACCTGCTGACTTTATTATTATTATTATTATTATTATTAGACTATTATTATTATTATTATTATAACACTGTACTATAACAATGTATTTGTATTTTATGTTCATTTCCGTGTATTTTCATATGTATGTACTGAACCCTTAATATGATTGCCACATATTAATGTTTCATATTTCTGGTCTGTGTGAGGACGAAAGATGACATTTGAAGGAGGCTAGCTAGTATGTTGAAAATTTAGAAGCTACCTGGCAAGAAGAAGGGAGCCTGACATCCTGTTCAAACAATGGGCTGGGGTGAGTTTGGAATGCAACCCGGACTGAAGAAAGGGACAAACCCGTTAGCTGGAGTTCAAGAAACTAGTTGGGGCGTTGGACAAAATGAGTCGCCCCTAAGCGTCTGTTCTTTGTGAGACAAGGGAAAATACGGAGAAGCAGGGAAAAGTGCGAGGGAAACGACTGTGCGTCGACGCATACGTGGGCGGGGTCCGCATTTTACCGCGAGTTCAGAAACAGCACCCCAACCAATAAGAAATGAGGACGCGGGGCCTTTCGCGCTATTTCGAAGATACGGCATCAGAAGAAATTAAGGAGGGAAATTGATTATGATTAATTGCTCGATCAAAATAAAACCCGCATGCCATAGGTGTTCGATTCACATCAAGACAAGCTCCCTGATATGTGTTGTGTGTCTGTAGGACTACTGGTTGAATAATTAGATATTTTATTCAGTCCCGCCCCCACTTTTCGGACTAAAATGTATAAATACTGAGTGGAGTGTTCACGGAAGGACAGTATTATTTCATTCGTTGACAGAATGTGAAGGCTGACTACGCTCGTTATACGTTACTATTTTGGGAAGTGACAATGTCTGTTAATATGCAAGTCACTGGACGTAGCAAGTCTCGAGCCAGTAAAAGAGAGGAACTTAAACTTTCATAAAATCATTGCTCTTAGGAGGTGAAATTCTACCGCATCTCAAGTGTATAAATTAATGTGTTTTGCGTGTGAAACGTTCTAGATAACTCCTTGCTATAAGTGAGGGACAGTCATCGATAAATATCGCTATCAGGACTTGTGGATGGATACAGCAATCCTCGCTAGCAATCTATTAAGGATATTGCGTGAGGCACTATTTTAAAACGAACTGACATTCTATTTTGAAGCAGCCAGCCATAAATGGAGACCGTGGTATCAGCAGCTGAAGGAAGAATGGTGCTACTGAAATCGAACACGGGAATGATTGGGTGCTAAGCGCACATGGTTGGGGTCATGCCCAGGAAACGTCAACGATGGAGGGGACTAAAAAGGATGAGTACAGAATGATTTATTTCATTATGTAGCCTAGTTTTGGTAATCGGGAAATCCTTGTATATTGTGTAGTTGTGATGTTTTCTTTTGTGTGATTAGAGTGTTTTTTGTTGACCGACCACTATTTTCATTTGTGAAGAGCATCGTGGTTATTCTTTTGTATTTCATTAAAATTTGTGCGGGACAGTCGATTAAATTGTACTCGTGTGCACTGAGTGTGTTTTTATGACAGATACAGCAAATGAACGGACTGTATCGCTGATGATAAGTGAAGCTTTGGTTAGGTGACGTAATTACAGTGTAGTGGGGAAAATGTGATATTTTGTGTGAGAAACTGCGGGTTACACAGGCTGTAAATTGTATGCGATATTGCATATTTTCTTAGCGAGAAGCATTCAGCTTCTCTGGTAATCATTCTTTTGTAGTTGAGCACTTAGTAACTTGTTGTGTGATGGAGCACTATATTTTTTTTAGGTTTATCTGTGATCTGGAGCAAATTGAGGGTGATGGTGTGTTGTACCAAGGCATGGGTCTATTATTATTATTATTATCCTGCGCGGGGTCTGGCCGAGGTCAGTTACCTGTCAGCTGCATAGCATCGAAGACAGGACTCATATGGTTGATGTCACTGTTAAGTATTCTATAGATCCCAAATTGCATGGTGCAGTTTTGAGGACAGATCTACGAGTTGATATGTGTTTTATTCCAGAATGTGATTGTTATTTTTTTTTCTTCGGATCTTTAGCGTGTGGCTGAGAGACAATTTGAGACCTGCCTGGTGTTGACACTGACGAGAGCTGGATATTCCAGACTGAAAAGGCTCAGATCTCAGATAAGGACAGAGGGGCCATTAGGGCCGAGGTGCGTGCTCCAGTGATAACGATCAGTTAAAAGCCTGGATAATTGGAAGCGAATTAGATTAATTTTGATGCAAGTTCTTCACATCAGAAATGCAGTTCATGATTATGCTGATTTGTATTTTGTTGCCATGTTGGCTACTGTCTCGTAATTATTGTAAATATTTTATCGCATTTGTTTTGATGCGCCTCTGTAACTTTGGTGTGTTCGGAAAACGATCGGTTTATCCATGAGTTAGTTACGGATGACCACGATTGTATTTTCAGCCTGTTTCTGTAAGACCTTTTAGGCAGCTTGATCTTGTGTGCTTTTGGCACTGATATAAAGACTTCTCGAGGAAGTAATGACTGTGTACTTTTAGTAAAGGGTAGTGTGGTCGATTGTCATGTCATTTTGTGTTAGCCTTTAAGTGTGGATCCAGATGCCAAGGCGTGGTAAAAAAATGTTCATGGATATGCGTCCTGCGATCTGGTTCTATGGAAGCATATCTCATGAAAATATGTACTCATTCTAACCGTAGTCTTGCCAGTAAAAACCGTCAAACACAATTCACGCAACAATAAGAGGAGTAAGGACGAGGTCCATGATTTGGTTTATTTGTTGCTGTAATGTTGATTCAGAGTAACTTATTATTTGATTGTTTGATGTTGAGTTGATAAATATGGGTGTCATTTGGGATTTTGTGTCATTGTTGTGTCATTCTTATCGGGATATTAAAATATTTGTTTTGTTTGAAGTTGAGTCATCTTTTGTTAATTATATTCTCCTTGAGTCACCTTGAAATTATGGAAGCAAAGTACAAAATATCCAACTTCACGACGATGAACTGTACACCCCCGAATAAAGTCTCGTGTACGCTTCCTCAAGGGAACATAGGAAGAATGGCGCAAGCCAACGATGGGGCTATTTCGTGTTAGGTTGGTTGGCATTTGTGAGAAACGTGGTGTTAGAAATTTGGTATACAAGTTTAGCCACTGTTTCAGGTTTTGTTAAATTCAGTTAATAGGCGAAATGTTTTCCGCCAGATGTGAGAAATAAAGGAGAATCTTGGAGTTTGTCAGTAAATATTAAATACGGGACACATTACTTGATTTGATTGATGATTTTGAGATAATGTGAGTAACCGGGCGTCCAACTATAGATTAATTAGAAATGTGTAGTGATGACAAACTCAAAAATGTAGTAGGAGGGTGTTAACCCTGGAAAGATTAATGATATTTGATAATTAAGTCTTGGTGGTAACGTAAAGCCAATTAAATTAGGGAAAATTTTAATAACCGATATTATGGGTTGACAATAAGGAAATTAAAGTAAAGATATACTCAAGGATGATTGCATTGCGGGAGGTTAAAATGAAGTAAATGAATTGAGTATGATTAAAATATTTAAATGCATTGTTGTGTGTGTGCGTGACGGAAGATGATGTTTCTATGTGCATGGCCCCTACATTCTCAAGTGAATTTATTTGTTGTCATGGCGACAGTCGATGAAATCAGGCAGATTGTGGAGCTTGCCACGGCAAGGAACATTGAAAATTTAGAGAAAATGAGAGCTGAACTGAAAGAACAGAGTAGGGTACAAGTTGAGGAAATAAACAATCGTATGTCACAGCAATCCGCGGAAATAAACAATCGTATGTTACAGCAATCCGTGGAAACAAACAATCGTATTTCACAACAGTCCGAGGAAATAAATAAGCGTATCGCGGAACAGTCGGTTATCCAAAGCGAGAAAAACCAGGAGCAATTTAGTCAGCTGTCGGATAAGATCAAACAAAATACTCAGGAGCCGATGGACCAGTTAGCCAGTGAAGCAAGCAAAAACAACGACAAACAACTAGGTCGTATGAAAGAGATGGAGGAGAGCTTCGACAGAAAACTTGGAATTCTTGATGAGACCGTAAACGCTAAGCTGAAACAAATTGAACAGGCATGTAGCTATAATTCGGATGAAATGAAAGAAGCGCACGAAAAATTGAAAGAACGGTTTGATAAGGTGGAAGCGAACACTCAGGGTATGCAGCAACAAATCGAAGAAGTAGACAATAACTTGCTAGGCATAGTTAAAGAGATGGAGCGGGCCGAAATGAAAGCGACGGAGCGTTTGAAAGGGATAGAGAAAGAGCAAGGCGAATTAAAGGCGTCCTTTGATGCAAATAATAGTCAAATGGAAATACGGCTAGATAGGATGGAAATAAATCAGGAGGAAAACGCAGAGAAACTTGAGGCGAAATTCGAAGGATTGAAGATTAAAATACGCAAAGATTTGAGCCAAGAAAGGGAAAATAGTAAAGAAGAACGCCTATCCATAATAAAGAAATTAGGAGATAATCTCGCCAGGTTGCAACTATTAGAAAAAAATGTGCATTCGAAACTGCAGGAACAGGATGATAAATTGGTTAAAGCAGAACTCAAGTCACAAGAGCTGGACACGTTGTTGACATCCATGAAAGACAGAGAGGGCTTGGAGAACAATAATAGCTTGGAGAACGTAAATAGCTTGGGGGCAAGTAACGGAACGGAAAGAGGGCTGAGTAATGAGCAGAGCCCACGGACCGGTTGCAACACAAGAGTATTTGAGAAGTTTAGAGGCCAGACGTCGACCCCAGAGCAAACCGCATTACCCACACAAATTATACAAGTGATCAGGGGCAATGAGTACAAACCAAATCGATACACAGATGGAACAGGGACCACGCCTAAACAATTTTTGCGGGAACTAGACGATTTCTTTACAGACCAGGGGGTACCGGAAAGTAAGAAATTACGAATGGTAGAGAAGTTTTTGAGTGGGAGCAGCTTAATTTGGTATCAGAGCTTCAAATATACGGTTGGGAGCATGCAGGACTTTAAGGATGCATTCTTAAAAAAATATTGGTCCTCGGCCCTGCAACAAAGTCTAAGAATGGACTTGTACGCTCGCAAGTATCATTCTACCCATCCAACGAGATTTGCCGATTTCTTTACCCAACAGCTATTAAAACTGAAAGATTTAGATGACCCACCGTCCGAAAAAGACTTGGTAATGACAATAGGAAAACAGCTTCCCATGAACGTGCAGCAGTTCCTGGTAACGGCAAATATAACTACAGCAGTCGGAGCGGAAGAGATGCTCAGGAATCTAGATGAGACAAGCCTACAGCTACCGCCTCGGGGCGCGAGACACAGCGAGCAAGTAAGCACTGCAGAGGTTGTGACTGAGAGCGCTAAGAATAACACTAGCACGCGGTTACAAGCAACAAATACTGGAACAGATCAGCGCCGGCAAGAAAATAATAACGGACAGTACGGGAGGTACGAAAACAGAGGAAATTACAGGAACAACAGAAATAATTACAGACAGTACCAAAGAGGATATCAGGAAGGCGGGAATGATAGAAGGCAGGAATTTCCGTACCGAAGGAATGGTGACACGAGAAATGACCGTCAGTGGCGTAACGACAGACAGCAGACAAGGGGGTACCAAAGAGGGCACCACAACAACTGGAACGAGAGATATCACGAATCACAGAGGTACCTGCAGGAGTTACATGCTACGGAGAATAATGAACCAGATAGATGGGAAAGAGCCATGAAAAACCACCAGAACCCGGACACATTCGAGGATCAGGGAGCTGAAAGTTTAGAAAGGCAGCAGGAAACACGTAACCAGGGAGCGATACCGAGGAACTCTCGGGATTAAAAAAAAACAATAATTTCAGTTAAAGGAGATAGCCTGGCAAAACAGCATGGGGCTGATGACCGTGATGGTAGAATTGTTGCACACATAGCAGAGTGGGTTGCAAGACCGGAAGATTGCCTGGAGGAGGTTACTAAGCTACAGACAAATAACATCAAGAAACTACCAGTAATCTATGAACGGATTGGGGGATTGAATGTAAGATGCCTTTTAGATACCGGGGCGCAAGTGAGTCTTATATCAGAGACATTGTTGAAGGAACTGGCACGTAATCAACATGTACCATTGATTCCTGTACCACAGTTGAAAGTAAGGGGCGTATTTCCCGAGCGATCTATAGTATGCAAGCACCAAGCGTATATAGAACTGGATATTTTAGGCCACACCTTCGCACAGACTTGCATTGTTATAGCAAGAATGAATTTTAATGTCATATTAGGGGCAAACTTTATTTATGATTACCAAGTAATTATTGACCTGCACAACAATATTGTAAGCTTTCGGCAGATTGAAGGAATAAGGGAAGTTGCCTAACACATGGACGACGGACCTAATGATCAGGAAGTAGACACCTGGATGCTGGAAACAACTAACGAGGAAACCATTGAGGAACTATGTGATGAAGCGGAGGACGAGTGTGACATTGTTGTCGTGGAACATGGCGAGCAGGACTACTCACAGGAAATATGGACCTTATTAGCGAACGAAGAAAAGGACGGGTCCGAGTTTGAATGTCTACTACAGGAGCGGCTTCGAGAAGTAAATTTGCGGGAAGCAGATAAGAAGAAATTTGAAAATATTTTACGCAAGCACAAAGAAGTTCCACAGGGAATTGGTCTTAGTGAAAAAGATCCCGATATCTGATCCAGCAAGCAAAGTACTGGCCAATTTCAGCCAGCGATATATTGGACCGTTCCGCATTGTTAGAAATCTGGGCAACAATACATACAGGATTCAGGAAATCAGTCTTTAACATTTAAAACCTTAAGGTGTATCTAAGGACGGAGCCGTTTGAGAACGAAGAAGACGTCGCTGAGGCAAATGTGGTACATTTCCAATAAACCACAACATACAGCACGGGGAGATTGGAGCAAGCAGCTTGAGGAAGAAACGAGTAATGGTTTGTTTACAAACAATAGAGTCAGCCGAGGTCAGACTCGCTTAGACAGAGAGCGGAGATGAATGGGAAAAAGGCAGGTAGCGAGCGGACAGCAGGCGGTGTCGAAGTGAGTCAGAAATGGGGAAACTCATTAGTAATGAGAGGAGGACACCACACAGCCAGAATGAAATTTGAAATTTTGAGTACTAGACCGTACGAAGGCACAGAAAAAAAATCGAATCCATGTATCGATTCGATTTTTCCTAAGAAAAGGACGAATGAACCCTTAATATGATTGCCACATATTAATGTTTCATATTTCTGGTCTGTGTGAGGACGAAAGATGACATTTGAAGGAGGCTTGCTAGTATGTTGAAAATTTAGAAGCTACCTGGCAAGAAGAAGGGAGCCTGACATCTTGTTCAAACAATAGGCTGGGGTGAGTTTGGAATGCAATCCGGACTGAAGAAAGGGTCACAACCCGTTAGCTGGAGTTCAAGAACCTAGTTGGCGCGTTGGACAAAATGAGTCGCCCCTAAGCGTCTGTTCTTTGTGAGACAAGGGAAAATACGGAGAAGCAGGAAAAAGGGCGAGGGAAACGACTGTGCGTCGACGCATACGTGGGCGGGGTCCGCATTTTACCGCGAGTTCAGAAACAGCACCCCAACCAATAAGAAATGAGGACGCGGGGCCTTTCGCGCTATTTCGAAGATACGGCATCAGAAGAAATTGAGGAGGGAAATTGATTACGATTAATTGCTCGATCAAAATAAAACCCGCATGCCATAGTTGTTCGATTCACATCAAGACAAGCTCCCTGATATGTGTTGTGTGTCTGTAGGACTACTGGTTGAATAATTAGATATTTTATTCAGTCCCGCCCCCACTTTTCGGACTAAAATGTATAAATACTGAGTGGAGTGTTCACGGAAGGACAGTATTATTTCATTCGTTGACAGAATGTGAAGGCTGACTACGCTCGTTATACGTTACTATTTTGGGAAGTGACAATGTCTGTTAATATGCAAGTCACTGGACGTAGCAAGTCTCGAGCCAGTAAAAGAGAGGAACTTAAACTTTCATAAAATCATTGCTCTTAGGAGGTGAAATTCTACCGCATCTCAAGTGTATAAATTAATGTGTTTTGCGTGTGAAACGTTCTAGATAACTCCTTGCTATAAGTGAGGGACAGTCATCGATAAATATCGCTATCAGGACTTGTGGATGGATACAGCAATCCTCGCTAGCAATCTATTAAGGATATTGCGTGAGGCACTATTTTAAAACGAACTGACATTCTATTTTGAAGCAGCCAGCCATAAATGGAGACCGTGGTATCAGCAGCTGAAGGAAGAATGGTGCTACTGAAATCGAACACGGGAATGATTGGGTGCTAAGCGCACATGGTTGGGGTCATGCCCAGGAAACGTCAACGATGGAGGGGACTAAAAAGGATGAGTACAGAATGATTTATTTCATTATGTAGCCTAGTTTTGGTAATCGGGAAATCCTTGTATATTGTGTAGTTGTGATGTTTTCTTTTGTGTGATTAGAGTGTTTTTTGTTGACCGACCACTATTTTCATTTGTGAAGAGCATCGTGGTTATTCTTTTGTATTTCATTAAAATTTGTGCGGGACAGTCGATTAAATTGTACTCGTGTGCACTGTGTTTTTATGACAGATACAGCAAATGAACGGACTGTATCGCTGATGATAAGTGAAGCTTTGGTTAGGTGACGTAATTACAGTGTAGTGGGGAAAATGTGATATTTTGTGTGAGAAACTGCGGGTTACACAGGCTGTAAATTGTATGCGATATTGCATATTTTCTTAGCGAGAAGCATTCAGCTTCTCTGGTAATCATTCTTTTGTAGTTGAGCACTTAGTAACTTGTTGTGTGATGGAGCACTATATTTTTTTTAGGTTTATCTGTGATCTGGAGCAAATTGAGGGTGATGGTGTGTTGTACCAAGGCATGGGTCTATTATTATTATTATTATCCTGCGCGGGGTCTGGCCGAGGTCAGTTACCTGTCAGCTGCATAGCATCGAAGACAGGACTCATATGGTTGATGTCACTGTTAAGTATTCTATAGATCCCAAATTGCATGGTGCAGTTTTGAGGACAGATCTACGAGTTGATATGTGTTTTATTCCAGAATGTGATTGTTAATTTTTTTCTTCGGATCTTAAGCGTGTGGCTGAGAGACAATTTGAGACCTGCCTGGTGTTGACACTGACGAGAGCTGGATATTCCAGACTGAAAAGGCTCAGATCTCAGATAAGGACAGAGGGGCCATTAGGGCCGAGGTGCGTGCTCCCGTGATAACGATCAGTTAAAAGCCTGGATAATTGGAAGCGAATTAGATTAATTTTGATGCAAGTTCTTCACATCAGAAATGCAGTTCATGATTATGCTGATTTGTATTTTGTTGCCATGTTGGCTACTGTCTCGTAATTATTGTAAATATTTTATCGCATTTGTTTTGATGCGCCTCTGTAACTTTGGTGTGTTCGGAAAACGATCGGTTTATCCATGAGTTAGTTACGGATGACCACGATTGTATTTTCAGCCTGTTTCTGTAAGACCTTTTAGGCAGCTTGATCTTGTGTGCTTTTGGCACTGATATAAAGACTTCTCGAGGAAGTAATGACTGTGTACTTTTAGTTAAGGGTAGTGTGGTCGATTGTCATGTCATTTTGTGTTAGCCTTTAAGTGTGGATCCAGATGCCAAGGCGTGGTAAAAAATGTTCATGGATATGCGTCCTGCGATCTGGTTCTATGGAAGCATATCTCATGAAAATATGTACTCATTCTAACCGTAGTCTTGCCAGTAAAAACCGTCAAACACAATTCACGCAACAATAAGAGGAGTAAGGACGAGGTCCATGATTTGGTTTATTTGTTGCTGTAATGTTGATTCAGAGTAACTTATTATTTGATTGTTTGATGTTGAGTTGATAAATATGGGTGTCATTTGGGATTTTGTGTCATTGTTGTGTCATTCTTATCGGGATATTAAAATATTTGTTTTGTTTGAAGTTGAGTCATCTTTTGTTAATTATATTCTCCTTGAGTCACCTTGAAATTATGGAAGCAAAGTACAAAATATCCAACTTCACGACGATGAACTGTACACCCCCGAATAAAGTCTCGTGTACGCTTCCTCAAGGGAACATAGGAAGAATGGCGCAAGCCAACGATGGGGCTATTTCGTGTTAGGTTGGTTGGCATTTGTGAGAAACGTGGTATTAGAAATTTGGTATACAAGTTTAGCCACTGTTTCAGGTTTTGTTAAATTCAGTTAATAGGCGAAATGTTTTCCGCCAGATGTGAGAAATAAAGGAGAATCTTGGAGTTTGTCAGTAAATATTAAATACGGGACACATTACTTGATTTGATTGATGATTTTGAGATAATGTGAGTAACCGGGCGTCCAACTATAGATTAATTAGAAATGTGTAGTGATGACAAACTCAAAAATGTAGTAGGAGGGTGTTAACCCTGGAAAGATTAATGATATTTGATAATTAAGTCTTGGTGGTAACGTAAAGCCAATTAAATTAGGGAAAATTTTAATAACCGATATTATGGGTTGACAATAAGGAAATTAAAGTAAAGATATACTCAAGGATGATTGCATTGCGGGAGGTTAAAATGAAGTAAATGAATTGAGTATGATTAAAATATTTAAATGCATTGTTGTGTGTGTGCGTGACGGAAGATGATGTTTCTATGTGCATGGCCCCTACATTCTCAAGTGAATTTATTTGTTGTCATGGCGACAGTCGATGAAATCAGGCAGATTGTGGAGCTTGCCACGGCAAGGAACATTGAAAATTTAGAGAAAATGAGAGCTGAACTGAAAGAACAGAGTAGGGTACAAGTTGAGGAAATAAACAATCGTATGTCACAGCAATCCGCGGAAATAAACAATCGTATGTTACAGCAATCCGTGGAAACAAACAATCGTATTTCACAACAGTCCGAGGAAATAAATAAGCGTATCGCGGAACAGTCGGTTATCCAAAGCGAGAAAAACCAGGAGCAATTTAGTCAGCTGTCGGATAAGATCAAACAAAATACTCAGGAGCCGATGGACCAGTTAGCCAGTGAAGCAAGCAAAAACAACGACAAACAACTAGGTCGTATGAAAGAGATGGAGGAGAGCTTCGACAGAAAACTTGGAATTCTTGATGAGACCGTAAACGCTAAGCTGAAACAAATTGAACAGGCATGTAGCTATAATTCGGATGAAATGAAAGAAGCGCACGAAAAATTGAAAGAACGGTTTGATAAGGTGGAAGCGAACACTCAGGGTATGCAGCAACAAATCGAAGAAGTAGACAATAACTTGCTAGGCATAGTTAAAGAGATGGAGCGGGCCGAAATGAAAGCGACGGAGCGTTTGAAAGGGATAGAGAAAGAGCAAGGCGAATTAAAGGCGTCCTTTGATGCAAATAATAGTCAAATGGAAATACGGCTAGATAGGATGGAAATAAATCAGGAGGAAAACGCAGAGAAACTTGAGGCGAAATTCGAAGGATTGAAGATTAAAATACGCAAAGATTTGAGCCAAGAAAGGGAAAATAGTAAAGAAGAACGCCTATCCATAATAAAGAAATTAGGAGATAATCTCGCCAGGTTGCAACTATTAGAAAAAAATGTGCATTCGAAACTGCAGGAACAGGATGATAAATTGGTTAAAGCAGAACTCAAGTCACAAGAGCTGGACACGTTGTTGACATCCATGAAAGACAGAGAGGGCTTGGAGAACAATAATAGCTTGGAGAACGTAAATAGCTTGGGGGCAAGTAACGGAACGGAAAGAGGGCTGAGTAATGAGCAGAGCCCACGGACCGGTTGCAACACAAGAGTATTTGAGAAGTTTAGAGGCCAGACGTCGACCCCAGAGCAAACCGCATTACCCACACAAATTATACAAGTGATCAGGGGCAATGAGTACAAACCAAATCGATACACAGATGGAACGGGGACCACGCCTAAACAATTTTTGCGGGAACTAGACGATTTCTTTACAGACCAGGGGGTACCGGAAAGTAAGAAATTACGAATGGTAGAGAAGTTTTTGAGTGGGAGCAGCTTAATTTGGTATCAGAGCTTCAAATATACGGTTGGGAGCATGCAGGACTTTAAGGATGCATTCTTAAAAAAATATTGGTCCTCGGCCCTGCAACAAAGTCTAAGAATGGACTTGTACGCTCGCAAGTATCATTCTACCCATCCAACGAGATTTGCCGATTTCTTTACCCAACAGCTATTAAAACTGAAAGATTTAGATGACCCACCGTCCGAAAAAGACTTGGTAATGACAATAGGAAAACAGCTTCCCATGAACGTGCAGCAGTTCCTGGTAACGGCAAATATAACTACAGCAGTCGGAGCGGAAGAGATGCTCAGGAACCTAGATGAGACGTGCCTACAGCTACCGCCTCGGGGCGCGAGACACAGCGAGCAAGTAAGCACTGCAGAGGTTGTGAGTGAGAGCGCTAAGAATAACACTAGCACGCGGTTACAAGCAACAAATACTGGAACAGATCAGCGCCGGTAAGAAAATAATAACGGACAGTACGGGAGGTACGAAAACAGAGGAAATTACAGGAACAACAGAAATAATTACAGACAGTACCAAAGAGGATATCAGGAAGGCGGAAATGATAGAAGGCAGGAATTTCCGTACCGAAGGAATGGTGACACGAGAAATGACCGTCAGTGGCGTAACGACAGACAGCAGACAAGGGGGAACCAAAGAGGGCACCACAACAACTGGAACGAGAGATATCACGAATCACAGAGGTACCTGCAGGAGTTACATGCTACGGAGAATAATGAACCAGATAGATGGGAAAGAGCCATGAAAAACCACCAGAACCCGGACACATTCGAGGATCAGGGAGCTGAAAGTTTAGAAAGGCAGCAGGAAACACGTAACCAGGGAGCGATACCGAGGAACTCTCGGGATTAAAAAAAACAATAATTTCAGTTAAAGGAGATAGCCTGGCAAAACAGCATGGGGCTGATGACCGTGATGGTAGAATTGTTGCACACATAGCAGAGTGGGTTGCAAGACCGGAAGATTGCCTGGAGGAGGTTACTAAGCTACAGACAAATAACATCAAGAAACTACCAGTAATCTATGAACGGATTGGGGGATTGAATGTAAGATGCCTTTTAGATACCGGGGCGCAAGTGAGTCTTATATCAGAGACATTGTTGAAGGAACTGGCACGTAATCAACATGTACCATTGATTCCTGTACCACAGTTGAAAGTAAGGGGCGTATTTCCCGAGCGATCTATAGTATGCAAGCACCAAGCGTATATAGAACTGGATATTTTAGGCCACACCTTCGCACAGACTTGCATTGTTATAGCAAGAATGAATTTTAATGTCATATTAGGGGCAAACTTTATTTATGATTACCAAGTAATTATTGACCTGCACAACAATATTGTAAGCTTTCGGCAGATTGAAGGAATAAGGGAAGTTGCCTAACACATGGACGACGGACCTAATGATCAGGAAGTAGACACCTGGATGCTGGAAACAACTAACGAGGAAACCATTGAGGAACTATGTGATGAAGCGGAGGACGAGTGTGACATTGTTGTCGTGGAACATGGCGAGCAGGACTACTCACAGGAAATATGGACCTTATTAGCGAACGAAGAAAAGGACGGGTCCGAGTTTGAATGTCTACTACAGGAGCGGCTTCGAGAAGTAAATTTGCGGGAAGCAGATAAGAAGAAATTTGAAAATATTTTACACAAGCACAAAGAAGTTCCACAGGGAATTGGTCTTAGTGAAAAAGATCCCGATATCTGATCCAGCAAGCAAAGTACTGGCCAATTTCAGCCAGCGATATATTGGACCGTTCCGCATTGTTAGAAATCTGGGCAACAATACATACAGGATTCAGGAAATCGGTCTTTAACATTTAAAACCTTAAGGTGTATCTAAGGACGGAGCCGTTTGAGAACGAAGAAGACGTCGCTGAGGCAAATGTGGTACATTTCCAATAAACCACAACATACAGCACGGGGAGATTGGAGCAAGCAGCTTGAGGAAGAAACGAGTAATGGTTTGTTTACAAACAATAGAGTCAGCCGAGGTCAGACTCGCTTAGACAGAGAGCGGAGATGAATGGGAAAAAGGCAGGTAGCGAGCGGACAGCAGGCGGTGTCGAAGTGAGTCAGAAATGGGGAAACTCATTAGTAATGAGAGGAGGACACCACACAGCCAGAATGAAATTTGAAATTTTGAGTACTAGACCGTACGAAGGCACAGAAAAAAAATCGAATCCATGTATCGATTCGATTTTTCCTAAGAAAAGGACGAATGAACCCTTAATATGATTGCCACATATTAATGTTTCATATTTCTGGTCTGTGTGAGGACGAAAGATGACATTTGAAGGAGGCTTGCTAGTATGTTGAAAATTTAGAAGCTACCTGGCAAGAAGAAGGGAGCCTGACATCTTGTTCAAACAATAGGCTGGGGTGAGTTTGGAATGCAATCCGGACTGAAGAAAGGGTCACAACCCGTTAGCTGGAGTTCAAGAACCTAGTTGGCGCGTTGGACAAAATGAGTCGCCCCTAAGCGTCTGTTCTTTGTGAGACAAGGGAAAATACGGAGAAGCAGGAAAAAGGGCGAGGGAAACGACTGTGCGTCGACGCATACGTGGGCGGGGTCCGCATTTTACCGCGAGTTCAGAAACAGCACCCCAACCAATAAGAAATGAGGACGCGGGGCCTTTCGCGCTATTTCGAAGATACGGCATCAGAAGAAATTGAGGAGGGAAATTGATTACGATTAATTGCTCGATCAAAATAAAACCCGCATGCCATAGTTGTTCGATTCACATCAAGACAAGCTCCCTGATATGTGTTGTGTGTCTGTAGGACTACTGGTTGAATAATTAGATATTTTATTCAGTCCCGCCCCCACTTTTCGGACTAAAATGTATAAATACTGAGTGGAGTGTTCACGGAAGGACAGTATTATTTCATTCGTTGACAGAATGTGAAGGCTGACTACGCTCGTTATACGTTACTATTTTGGGAAGTGACAATGTCTGTTAATATGCAAGTCACTGGACGTAGCAAGTCTCGAGCCAGTAAAAGAGAGGAACTTAAACTTTCATAAAATCATTGCTCTTAGGAGATGAAATTCTACCGCATCTCAAGTGTATAAATTAATGTGTTTTGCGTGTGAAACGTTCTAGATAACTCCTTGCTATAAGTGAGGGACAGTCATCGATAAATATCGCTATCAGGACTTGTGGATGGATACAGCAATCCTCGCTAGCAATCTATTAAGGATATTGTGTGAGGCACTATTTTAAAACGAACTGACATTCTATTTTGAAGCAGCCAGCCATAAATGGAGACCGTGGTATCAGCAGCTGAAGGAAGAATGGTGCTACTGAAATCGAGCACGGGAATGATTGGGTGCTAAGCGCACATGGTTGGGGTCATGCCCAGGAAACGTCAACGATGGAGGGGACTAAAAAGGATGAGTACAGAATGATTTATTTCATTATGTAGCCTAGTTTTGGTAATCGGGAAATCCTTGTATATTGTGTAGTTGTGATGTTTTTTTTTGTGTGATTAGAGTGTTTTTTGTTGACCGACCACTATTTTCATTTGTGAAGAGCATCGTGGTTATTCTTTTGTATTTCATTAAAATTCGTGCGGGACAGTCGATTAAACTGTACTCGTGTGCTCTGAGTGTGTTTTTTATGACAGATACAGCAAATGAGCGGACTGTATCGCTGATGATAAGTGAAGCTTTGGTTAGGTGACGTAATTACAGTGTAGTGGGGAAAATGTGATATTTTGTGTGAGAAACTGCGGGTTACACAGGCTGTAAATTGTATGCGATATTGCATATTTTCTTAGCGAGAAGCATTTAGCTTCTCTGGTAATCATTCTTTTGTAGTTGAGCACTTAGTAACTTCTTGTGTGTTGGAGCACTATATTTTTTTTTGAGGTTTATCTGTGATCTGGAGCAAATTGAGGGTGATGGTGTGTTGTACCAAGGCATGGGTCTATTATTATTATTATTATCCTGCGCGGGGTCTGGCCGAGGTCAGTTACCTGTCAGCTGCATGGCGTCGAAGACAGGACTCATATGGTTGATGTCACTGTTAAGTATTCTATAGATCCCAAATTGCATGGTGCAGTTTTGAGGACAGATCTACGAGTTGATATGTGTTTTATTCCAGAGTGTGATTGTTAATTTTTTTCTTCGGATCTCTAGCGTGTGGCTGAGAGACAATTTGAGACCTGCCTGGTGTTGACACAATGACGAGAGCTGGATATTGAAAAAAAATCCACAGAGCTGGATATTCCAGACTGAAAAGGCTCAGATCTCAGATAAGGACAGAGGGGCCATTAGGGCCGAGGTGCGTGCTCCCGTGATAACGATCAGTTAAAAGCCTGGATAATTGGAAGCGAATTAGATTAATTTTCATGCAAGTTCTTCACATCAGAAATGCAGTTCATGATTATGCTGATTTGTATTTTGTTGCCATGTTGGCTACTGTCTCGTAATTATTGTAAATATTTTATCGCATTTTTTTGATGCGCCTCTGTAACTTTGGTGTGTTCGGAAAACGATCGGTTTATCCATGAGTTAGTTACGGATGACCACGATTGTATTTTCAGCCTGTTTCTGTAAGACCTTTTTAGGCAGCTTGATTTTGTGTGCTTTTGGCACTGATATAAATACTTCTCGCGGAAGTAATGACTGTGTACTTTTAGTAAAGGGTAGTGTGGTCGATTGTCATGTCATTTTGTGTTAGCCTTTAAGTGTGGATCCCGAAGCCAAGGCGCGGTGAAAAATGTTCATGGATGTGCGTCCTGCGATCTGGTTCTATGGAAGCATATCTCATGAAAATATGTACTCATTCTAACCGTAGTCTTGCCAGTAAAAACCGTCAAACACAATTCACGCAACAATAAGAGGAGTAAGGACGAGGTCCATGATTTGGTTTATTTGCTGCTGTAATGTTGATTCAGAGTAATTTATTATTTGATTGTTTGATGTTGAGTTGATAAATATGGGTGTCATTTGGGATTTTGTGTCATTGTTGTGTCATTCTTATCGGGATATTAAAATATTTGTTTTGTTTGAAGTTGAGTTATCTTTTGTTAATTATATTCTCTTTGTGTCACCTTGAAATTATGGAAGCAAAGTACAAAATATCCAACTTCACGACGATGAACTGTACACCCCCGAATAAAGTCTCGTGTACGCTTCCTCAAGGGGACAGTACATTGTTGATTGACCAATAAATCAACACCCCCTCTCCAGTTTATGGCCACACCAGGGCTGGAGATGAGATGGGACAATTCACAATATGTACATGTGGTACCGTACTAGTATTAAATCTTGGAAGTAGTTTTCCATCGGTTCCCACTTCTACCCCAGGCAAATGCCGGGATTGTTCCTAACTTAAGGCCACGGCCGCCTTCTTCTCAATAACCATAACCGCTGGCAGTGCAGCCCATGAAGGGCCTAGGCCTACCAAGCGACCGCTGTCCAGCCATTTGGCCTGCAGATATTAGGGTGACGCGTGGTCAGTGCATCGGGTCCCCTCGGCCATTAATCGTGATTTTCCTGACTGGGGCACTGCCTCACTGTCAGACAGCTACTCAATTGCCCTCACGAGGCTTAGTGCACCACGTTCCAGCCCTCACGTCAGTTTCTAATATCCCTGATGGAGCCGGGAATCGAACCCAGGGCCTCCGGATGAGAGGCAGATGCACTGCCCCAACACCACAAAGCCGGCACCTTCTTCCGAATCCTCACCTGAATTAAAAATACCCACATTACTACAGAAAACACAAAAACACAGGTTATCACACAAATTCTACCCACACCCAGCTACATGGGGCTAAATGACCAAAATCGAAACGCCTCTCAAACAAAATATCAAGTATTTTACTTCCGTCTTGAATGCCTAGTTCTGAACAGACTACGGGATGTCGGAATTTTGTCACACTGTATTCCATTAAGTGAATGTTTTTAGTATTTTCAGAAACTAGTCAACAGAAGGTCCGACACGGACGCCAATGATACACCAGGGCTGAGTATCGAAATTATTTTATACATGAACATCAATCAATGAATTCCACACTTACAAAGTAGGCTACAAAATACTACCGGTCCTAACGTCCCAAGCCATTGCGTGCGTTGTCAACAACAACACCACCACCAACAACAACAAGAACAACGGCAATGCACATTTTCTTACGAGACGGTAGCGCGTATCCTCATAACAGCTGATAGCCTATCACCCCTCAAGTCAACCGGTAAGGTCAATGCTCCGATTACGTAACAACTTCCCCTTCGTCACACCTGGCTCCGCCTCGATTCCCCCAGCCTGCCGCACCACTTTCTGCCTGATTAGTTTCTGAAGAAACTAAAAACATTGACTTTTTCATGATTTATTATCAATTTCAAGATAGGTCACATTTTTTTTACCTAGGAAGCGTAGAATAATCTCTTCTATCACCAGTGTAACGGACTTCCATCATATCAATTACACCATGTATATATATATGTATATCAGTTTATTGTGGAAACGATAACTGCCGTAATTTTGCACCAATCACTTTGATTTTTTTTTTACCGAATATGTATACCTATAAAGTCTCTGTCGAGTTCGTTACTGGGCTAAATCAGTCGAAGGGGGTGAAAATGGGGAGCTTTTTTCGACAAAGTGAAATATTGCTATAACTCTCTTAATATGTGAAATATCGAATCCGTTCAACGTTGATACTATGTGTCGGATAAAGCCCAAAAATTTATGTTTGAAGAGTTTTTTTATAGCACCAACCATTGACCAAAGGGGTGGGAAAAAGTGGGTTTTTCGGGAAACATTAATCATATCTCTCTTAATAGGCACAATCTCAAAACCGTACAAAATGGACAATATTCCCCTAATAATTACCTAAAATTTTGTCTTAAAGAATTTTTGATATGACCCACCATTATGCCAAGGGATGAGAAAAATGATTTCGGAATTATAAGAAAATGCCAAGAGCTATCAGTGCTTGCCATGGCAACTCTACTAAATTGATGAGGGATGAGCCATCAGACGTTGCCAAGATAACGCACTTGCACGAGATCATATTCAGAATTCCATCTGACTAAGTGTGAAGCGGCTTCGGTGACGTAACTGGTAGCAAGCATGCTGAATGTCTATGCCCAAGGTCGCGAGTTCAAAGCCGGCCGAAGTCGTCGGATTTTCTAAGAGCGCTAAAATCCCTCAGTATGCTTTTCTTTGGAGGGGAAGATCCAACGTTCGTTGCGAGTTGCTGGTTGGGGTGGCATCTAGTAGCCAAGTTCACAGCTAGGTGTCGTTGACGGTAGTACCTGGTAGCAACATTAGGAACTACTGCTTGAAATTGACCGTCTGCAGTCCTTACCTGAATTAAGACTAATACAGCCATTACAACTCACACCGTTTATCAGACAGATTCTACACTCACCCAAAGTACACGGGGTTAGATGACCGCGTTGTCGCAGACCCTAAACTGAGGAACCAATCAGAGGTAGATTCATTAGAAAGCTAACTATTGCAATGGGTACCATGTTTCGACTTCCGGAAAATTTCGACATATCGTCGCGTTTCACATCCCCCAGACACCAAAACCACCGTCAGTTCAAAAGTTTATATATAACTAGCAGAAGTACCCATCCTTCGAACGGTCATCGGTATTAATAACCAGACGTAATCAATTGAGCTACTGTTGCAATGGTTAGAGACTTGGAACCTGTTTCTCGACAAAGAAAAATGATTAGTTAAAATATGCTCTGAAACTAAATTTACCTAACGTGTACTAACCCAACGTGAAAAAAAAATGAAAACCTCGTGGACGAAACGCAATACACGTCAAATAAAACTGACCTTCACTGTTGTGTCAAGTACCCATCCAGAGGAAGACCGCTTTAATAAATTATAAAGGCTTGTGGTGCATGAAAATTCAGGTTTTTTAGACTCCAATGGCCCCAATTCCTAAAAGAAGAAAAGAAAAAAAACTACCGTATTTCAATTCAGGAATTTTTGAAAATAATGTTTCTGTTTGGAGATATAATAGACCTTCTGTACGACATAACGCACATTTAAGTTGTGTGAAAAAAATCTAGGGTACCCCTTGACCCCCTTAACGCATTGATGAATTTTACAGTTTTAGTTGATTCCGTATTAACCTTATAGCCATTTGCAAACAATCACAGAAATTTAATAAATGGAGGGGCTTTACTTCTTGCAGAAATAGATAGAAAGTTGGATGTCACCTTTTCAGATATTGTTGTCATGGTTACTGGCTTGCATTCCTTCATTAGTTTATTAAATGAAATTAGTTTTCTGGGAATATCTCAGAAACTGTTTTCGGCGAACCTTTACTGCTATTTAGGGGCACCGAGTTTTGTTTCTGACACCAAGGGGCTGAAAATAAGCTTTGTCTCGTCGTTGTAGGCCGTAGTATAATAATAATAATAATAATAATAATAATAATAATAATAATAATATGGCAATATAGGGATAGGGATATAATAGACCTTCCGTACCACACCCGAACGTGTAAATCGCGTGAAAAAAATCTAGAGTAATCTTTGACCCCCTTAAGCGCATTATATGACATTGATGAATTTTACAGCTTAATTTGGTTCCGTTATAACCTTATAGCCGTTTGCAAACTATCTCAGTAATGTAATAAATTGAATTGTATTGCGTCTTACAGCAATAGATGGACCTGTGAGATTCCGTTGCCATGGTAACCGGCTTGCATTCTTTCGTTATTGTATTAAATGAAATTAGTTTTCTAGAAATATCTCAAAAACGGTTGGTTTTAGGGCCTTAAAATATGGTTTTCGTTCGTTTCTCACATTGAGGGGCTGAAAATGAGCTTTGTCTCGCCCTTCTACGCCTATTTCAGCAAGTATTTTAAGGGGGTAGGCCCCCTTTTATGAGAGGTACAGAGAAGAGATACATCAATGATTAGTGTCGTGCCTCTGAAGGATATCTGTACCAAATTTTACGTTGATCCACCCAGCCGTTCTCGAGTTATAAGGGAACAACAACTTTGTCCACAGACAGACAGACAAACAGACAGATATACAGACAGACAGACAGACAAAAATTTTATTTTCACGCGCATCCGTCATAAAACACTGAAACGCGTAAATAACGCAAATTTCCGTATAAATTCAGAAGAAACAGACAAACTTTCATTCTTATATATATAGATTTATGTATGTATGTATGTATATATATATGTATATCAGTTTTTTGTGGACACGATAACTGCCGTAATTTTGCACCCATCGCTTTGAATTTTTTACCGAATATGTATACCTATAAAATCTCGGTCGAGTTCGTTACTGGGCTAAATCGGTCGAAGGGGATGAAAATGGGGGGCTTTTTTTTTTTTTCGAAAAAGTGAAATATTGCTATAACTCTCTTAATATGTGAAATATCGAATCCGTTCAACGTTCATACTACGTGCCGGATAAAGCCCAAAAATTTATCTTTGAAGAGTTTTTTTATAGCACCAACCATTGACCAAAGGGGTGGGAAAAGTGGGTTTTTCGGGAAATATTAATCATATCTCTCTTAATAGGCACAATATCAAAACCGTACAAAATGGACAATATTCCCCTAACAATTACCTAAAACTTTTGTCTGAAAGAATTTTTGATATGACCCACCATTATGCCAAGGGATGAGAAAAATAATTTCGGAATTATAAGAAAATGCCAAGAGCTATCATTGTATGCCATGGCAACACTACTAAATTGATGAGGGATGAGCCATCAGACGTTGCCATAATAACGCACTTGCACGAGATCAGATTCAGATTTCCATCTGACTAAGTGTGAAGCGGCTTCGGTGACGTAACTGGTAGCATGCTGAATGTCTAAGCCCAAGGTCGCGGGTTCAAAGCCGGCCGAAGTCGTCGGATTTTCTAAAAGCCCTAAAAATCCCTCAGTATGCTTTCCTTTGAAGGGGAATTTCCAACGTTTGTTGCGAGTTGCTGGTTGCGGTGGCATCTAGTAGCCAAGTTCACAGCTAGGTGTCGTTGACGGTAGTACCTGGTAGCGACATTAGGAACTACTGCTTGAAATTGACCGTCTGCAGTCCTTACCTGAATTACAGACTAATACAGCCATCCCTAAGTACACGGGGTTACATGACCGCGTTGTCGCAGCCCCTAAACTGAGGAACCAACCAAAATCTCTGCGGGAGATATAATTTTGGGTGAAGAAGTAACAGACCGTTACATAGTTACACATCAGTGTCGAAACCTTGCATAAGGACAGTGTGACCACAAGTATAACAAGATGTTCAGTAAAGAATATATAGCCTACTTTCTCCTAAATGCATGGGTATTGTTATAACTCTTTGTCCTTTTCAAGGAGTATGATTGAATGTTGTTTGTAGTAGCTTGTTGAAATACAACGTGCTATAGGGATATTACACATGAATATGAGGTGCCCTTTGCTAGTGCTACCTCTGTACCAAATTTCGTTCAATTCGGATTCACCGTGTTTGAATTGATAGGGGAAATCGATTTGCACACATACATGGCCACCATCTGCAAACTATTGGGCTGATGTTCTTGCAGTTTGGTCAGAATATGTTTCCCACATAAAGATATGGTGTTGCAAAATTTGGTAGAGACTAGATTATTAGGTTGGTCGTAATTACATTTTAGCTTTTAACATTTGGGTGGCCACAATTACGTTTCCGTCAAGATACCGGTGATATAAAACATGACACTGAGGTGCCCTTTGCTAGTGCTACCTCTGTACCAAATTTCGTTCATTCGGTTCCACCGTGTTCGAATTAATAGGGGGAATCAATTTTGACATAAAGATGGCCGCCATCCGCAAACTATTAGGCTGATGACCTATTAGATTTGTCAAAGGATGCTCCCTCCATAAAGGTATGATGTTGCAAAGTTTGGTAGAGATCGGATGGTTATGTTAGTCGTAATTTGATTTCAGCTTTAAACATTTGTGTGGCCGCCATTACGTTTCTGTCAATATGGCGGCGATATTAATCATGACACTGAGATGCCCTTTGCTAGTGCTATCTCTGTACCAAATTTCGTTCCATTCGGTTTCACCGTGTTTGAATTAATAGGGGGAATCGATTCTGACACAAAGATGGCCGCCATCCGCAAACTATTAGGCGAATGACCTATTCGATTGGTCAAAGGATGCTCCCTCCATAAAGGTATGTAGTTGCAAAATTTGGTAGATATCGGATGATTAGGTTAATCGTAATTTGATTTAAGCCTTGAACATTCGTGTGGCCGCCATTACGTTTCAGTCAAGATGGCGGCGATATAAAACATCACACTGAGGTGCCCTTTGCTAGTGCTACCTCTGTACCAAATTTCATTCCATTCGGTTCCACCGTGTTCGAATTAATAGGGGGAATCAATTTTGACATAAAGATGGCCGCCATCCGCAAACTATTAGGCGAATGACCTATTAGATTGGTCAAAGGATGCTTCCTCTATAAGGGTAGGTTGTTGCAAAATTTGGTAGAGATCGGATGATTAGGTTAATCGTAATTTGATTTAAGCTTTGAACATTTGTGTGGCCGCCATTACGTTTCCGTCAAGATGGCGGCGATATAAAACATGACACTGAGGTGCCTTTTGTTAGTACTACCTCTGTACCAAATTTCGGTCCATTCGGTTGCTCCGTGTTCGAATTAAGAGGGGGAATCGATTTTCACACAAAGATGGCCGCCATCCGCAAACTATTACGCTGATGACCTATTAGTTTAGTCAAAGGATGCTCCCTCTATAAAGGTATGTAGTTGCTAAATTTGGTAGAGATCGGATGATTAGGTTAATCGTAATTTGATTTAAGCTTTGAACATTCGTGTGGCCGCCATTACGTTTCAGTCAAGAAGGCGGCGATATAAAACATGACACTGAGGTGCCCTTTGCTAGTGCTACCTCTGTACCAAGTTTCGTTCCATTCGGTTCCACCGTGTTCGAATTAATAGGGGGAATCAATTTTGACATAAAGATGGCCACCATCCGCAAACTATTAGGCTAATAACCTATTAGATTGGTCAAAGGATGTTTCCTCTATAAGGGTATGTTGTTGCAAAATTTGGTAGAGATCGGATGATTAGGTTAATCGTAATTTGATTTAAGCTTTGAACATTTGTGTGGCCGCCATTGCGTTTCCGTCAAGATGGCGGCGATAAAAAACATGACACTGAGGTGCCTTTTGTTAGTACTACCTCTGTACCAAATTTCGTTCCATTCGGTTGCACCGTGTTCGAATTAATAGGGGGAATCGATTTTCACACAAAGATGGCCGCCATCCGCAAACTATAACGCTGATGACCCATTAGTTTGGTCAAAGGATGCTCACCCGATAAAGGTATGTTGTTGCAAAATTTGGTAGAGATCGGATGATTAGTTTAGTCGTAATTTGTTTTAAGCTTTGAAAATTTGTGTGGCCGCCATTACGTTTCCGTCAAGATGGCGGCGATATAAAACATGACACTGAGGTGTCCTTTGCTATTGCTACCTTTGTACCAAATTTCGTTCAATTCGCATTCACCGTGTTCGAATTGATAGGGGGGGGACAGACATTCAGGGTACACACACTCACACACACACAGACTCACACACATACACACACACACAGACTCACACACACACAGACAGACACACTTTTTTCGTCCTGTGTTGATCTCATAAGTCTACTTTCATTTTTTGCAAAAATCGAAAGTAGGCTAAAAATGGACCCCAAATGACAAGAAGGTTACCGTTCCCATAAGACAATAAAATGTTTAAAATTAGCATAAAATGACGAAAAACAAAGTTAATTAAGCTTTAATTATAAAATACCTTCTCGCAATAAATGAGGTCTGATCCTTCTACGAAAACCTGCGTATTCTGCCTATTTTCGCCTATCCCCAAGTTTGTCCGGTGAAATCTACCTCCGCCTTCCGGCGTGCCGAGAGGACTTTTTTATATAAGAGATATCAGTTTCTTGTGGACACGATAACAGCCGTAATTTTGCACCAATCACTTTGAATTTTTTACCGATACTTATATAATCTCGGTCGAGTTCGTTACTGGGCTAAATCGGTGTAAGGGGGTGAAAATGGGGGGCTTTTTCGAAAAAGTGAAATATTGCTATTACTCTCTTAAGATGTGAAATATCGAATCCGTTCAAAGTTCATACTATGTGTCGGATAAAGCCCAAAAATTTATGTTTGAAGAGTTTTTTTTATAGCACCAAACATTGACCAAAGGGGTGGCAAAAAGTGGGTTTTTCGGGTAACATTAATCATATCTCTCTTAATAGGCACAATATCAAAACCGTACAAAATGAACAATATTACACTAATAATTACCTAAAACTTCTGTCTGAAAGAATTTTTGATATGACCCACCATTACGCCAAGGGATGAGAGAAATGATTTCGGAATTATAAGAAAATGCCAAGAGCTATCAGAGGTTGCCATGGCAACACTACTAAATTGATGAGGGATGAGCCATCAGACGATGCCATGACAACGCACTTGCACGAGATCAGATTCAGATTTCCACCTGACTAAGTGTGAAGCGGGTTCGGTGACGTGATTGGTAGCATGCTGAACTTCTATGCCCAAGGTCGCGGGTTCAAAGCCGGCCAAAGTCGTCGGATTTTCTAAGAGCGCTAAAAATCCCTCAGTATGCTTTCCTTTGGAGGGGCAGTTCCACTGTTGGTTGCGAGTTGCTGGTTGGGGTGGCATCTAGTAGCCAAGTTCACAGCTAGGTGTCGTTGACGGTAGTATCTGGAAGCAACATTAGGAACTACTGCTTGAAATTGACCGTCTGCAGTCCTTACCTGAATTACAGACTAATACAGCCATCACAGTTCACACCGTTTATCAGACAGATTCTACACTCAGCCAAAGTACACGGGGTTACATGACCGCGTTGTCGCAGCTCCTAAACTGAGGAACCAACCCAAATCTCTGCGGGAGATATAATTTTGCGTGAAGAAGTAACTGGCCGTTACATAGTTACACATCAGGGTCGAAACCTTGCATAAGAACAGTGTGACCACAAGTATAAAAATGGACCCCAAATGACAAGAAGGTTACCGTCCCCATAAGACAATAAAATGTTTAAAGTATGCCTAAAATGACGAAAAACAAAGTTAATTAAGCTCCAATTATAAAATACTTTCTCGCAATAAATGAGGCCTGATCCTTCTACGAAAACCTGCATATTCTGCCTATTTTCGCCCATCCCCAAGTTTGTCCGGTGAAATCTACCTCCGCCTTCCGGCGTGCCGAGAGGACTTTTTACACTTGTAAAGGTGTACCTCATTATAAACCTATTGGGGAAAGTGTGGTTTATGAACATGCTAGATTTCTGGCACTGGTCCGCTAGTCGTATTGAAAACCACTTACGATTTTCACATGGAGATTCTGTGGTTTTCAACTTTTGAAACAATGAACCTCGACTATTTGAAAATAAGACTTGTCAGTAAACACTTTAATATCTCACTTCCCTGCCAAGTTATTATTTTAAATGAAAAACAGAAATGACACAAAATGGTCCAACAAATTTTTCACAAGGAGGCTCTCCAAGTGGATAGTCCTCAAGTTGCTCGCTAGATAGTGCGGTAGTGCGGATTTGTTTGTGACTTCATATTATACGAATCATAACAAGGAGAAAAAACAGTCACTCAATTTAGTAATGTATTTCTATAAAGAAAAAAATATTGATAAGTTGAAAATGCAATACTGCTTTATCGATTCTCAAAATATAGGTAAAGTATTCCTTGTGGCTTCGCACACATCATGTAAAAGCAACGTACCGTTGGTAATATTACCCATAGAGACTTGTTAAAATTTCAAGTAGGTGCTCCCTTTATATCGTTCTAACATTCACATCTTCCCAAGTATTGAGATGCTTTAACGCTAAATATCTCGTGTTGTATTATTTTGAAATAGACTACTATAAAAAGTTAAAGACCAGAAAAAAATATTTAAAATGGCAAGTTGGATCACCTCATGGCGTAGCGGCTAGCATTCTTGGCTGTCAACCCGGAGATTCGGGGTCGATTCCCGGCTCTGCCAAGAAATATACAGTAATTCTGGTCTGAGAGTAGGAACTGGGCCCACACAGCCTCGTGTGGTAAAACTGAGAATAGGTGGGTTCGATTCCCACCTCAGCCGTCCTGCAAGTGGTTTTCCACTTCTACACCAGGCAAATGCCGGGATGTTTCCTAACTTATGGCCGCGGTAGTCACCTGAATATCAAATATACACACGGCCGAAGCCGTCGGATTTCATTAGAGACTTAATAATCCCTCAGTATGCCTTCCTTCGGAGGGGAAGTAAAGCCGGCGGTCCCATGTCATAGATTTATGGCATGTTAAAGAACCTTCCACTAATTACACCTGTCTGAAGCTAAATTGGATAGGATAAGAATGTAAACACGCTCTTAGGTTTCTACGTTCGTTGCCAAGAGCCGACTGCGGTGGCGTCTAGTAGCTAAGTTCTGAACTTGGCCTAGTAGTCGTTGACGGTGGCGCTTGACGGCAAAAAATTCTAAGTTGCAGTCTGTACTTAAATTAAACAAGTAGTTCCGTGAAGAACTATACAGCCTATTTTCATATATCCTACTTATGTTAATTGCCTCTATCTACATACAAAATTTCAGATTGATTGATGTAATAGATTCGTAGATATTGAGAACCGACTAAATATATCGGATGGTCGCCATGTTGGATTTTATATATGTAGGTCCAAGAGTTATGTACTGTTACATGAAAATTATTGTGTACGTGTAGCATTCAAACTTCAATCGCATGATTAGGACACAAGAAGTAACAAGGAGATTTTAAAATTTCGCACAGCTGCCATCTTGTGGTTATGGCAACAATTGAAATAAAGTAGATGCCAGTGGATTAACATTCGTATAAGGATTTACTGTACCAAGTTTCACTGCACTCCGATGGTTAAATTGCGAGAAACGTCCATGTGAATATTTACACTTCGCGTCACCGCCATGTTGGATTTGTGATCACCAGATTATTTAAAGTCCTATAGGTGAACTTAAGTTCATAGCCCCTATGAACATTAAAAAATTAAGTTAGATTGCTATAATAGATTTGTAGATATTCAGAGCCGTCTAAATATTTCGGATGGTCGCCATGTTGGATTGTTAAATGTATAGGCCATAGAGTAATGTACCATTAAAGGAAAATTATTGCGTAGGTTCATTATTCAAACTTTCACATCGATCGCATGATTACGGCACAAGGAATAAAAACTTAATTTTAAAATTCACAAAGCCGCCATCTTGAGGTTATGTAAACAATTGAACTAAATTAGATACCAGTGTATTAGAATGTGTAAAAACATTTCTTGTACCAGATTTCATTGCGTTTGGATCATTAAATCGCGAGAAAGGTCTATTTAAAATTTTCAAATTCGCTGGGCCGCCATGTTCGTTTTGTAGTTGACTGGTTTTTGAAAGTCTTATAGATGAACTTCCAGTAGTGCCCTTTAACTCCGTGCAAAATTTCAGGGTGATACCGCTAATAGTTTCAGAGATATAGAATGCCGGTGAAATATTTCGCACATTCGCCATCTTGTGGTTATGTAAACAATTGAACCAAGTTAGATGTCGGTGCATTACAATGTGTATAAACATATAAGTTACTGTACCAAGTTTTATTGCGTTTGGTTGGTTAAAACGTGAGAAACGTCTATTTAAAAGTCGCAAATTCGCGTGGGCGCCATGTTGGTTTTGTAGTTACCAGTTTTTCAAATGTCACATAGGTGAACTTCTAGTAGATCCCTTTATCACCGTACAAAATTCCAGGGTGATATCGGGAATAGTTTCGGAGATATTGAATGCTGGTGAAATATTTCGCACAGTTGCCATGTTGGATTGGTGAGACGTAACAAAATTTGAAGGGCACGGACGGCGTCGCCCGGAATAGAGCTATGAACTCACCGAGTTTCATTGAAATCGCTCCAGCCGTTTAGAAGTTATTAGGGACACACACACACACACACACACTCCTCTCTCTCACACACACACACACGGACAAAAGGTGATTTCATAAGCCTATTTTTTCAAAATTGAAAATAGGCTAAAAACAGATAACACACACTAATACAGTCATCACAATTAACACCGGCTATCAGACAGATTCTACACACACCCAAAGTACACAGGGATACATGACCGCGTTGTCGCAGTCCCTAAACTTAAGAACCAACCAACCTAACTAACAACCCGCCCCGGCTTCGCCCGGGAAAAGTTATGACTACATTGCGTGATAAGCGCTGTTTTTTCGATGTCAATAATACCTCTATCCGTATTACGTCTCGGCATGATGGATTAAAATCACTGACTGAACTATTAATTAATATATTATCATGGGGATGCATGTGCATCGAATTCTTGTCAGACGTAATTTAAGAATGGCGAGGTGATATGAAACACAAATCCCCCTTCCGTCCAATCTAAAAACACTTATAGTGGGCGATGTAAAGACGATATAGATATGCTCTCACGGACTTTTTTTGTAGAACTTTTCATGCTGAACAATTCTTACAAGCATCGTATATTGATATTGTTAACGGTTTGCCCAGCGTAAGCTTAAAAAGCGCACGTTTTTTTGACTTCTTCACCGATGTTGTCACTACTTGGATTCCTTATATCCTAAATAAATTATTTTCTACAGAAACCTTCCTCGAGATATCCTTTACAGAACGGTGAAAACCGCATCAAAATCCATCCAGTGGTTCACGAGATTACCCGTGACATCCAATAATCGGGGACTTCGTTTTATACTGTATAGGCTACTCACTAATACAGCCGTCACAATAACACAGGTTATCAAACAAAATTACACACACACCCATGTACACGGGACTAAAACGACAACGATGTCATATGAAGCCACAACAACAATATTGTACATGCTAGTCGAATGTACATAACGTAAGACCAAGCATGCCTCAATCCCAATCCAATGCCCAATTACAGCTATACTGTACACACCAGTACCGACACCCCAATAACATTATCAGACAGATGCCATTCACGTGATCTACAATCTATACAGAAACCAGGCAGCAGTCATTCGAGCCGGAGGACATGAGAGAGAAGTTGGTATTCAGAAAGGAGTAAGGCGAGGCTAAAACTTATCACCCATACTTTTCAATCTTTACGTTGAACAAGCAATGAAGGAAATTGGAGAAAAAATTAAAGTAGGAGTGAAGATTCAAGGAGAAATAATTTCAACACTGAGATTTGCTGCTGACGTCGTCATCTTGGGCGACACGCCAGAGGATTTGAATGAGTTTTTGAATGGTATGGACTTCGTCTTGAGGAAAGAATTCATGATTAAATTTAATAAATATAAAACAAAAATATTGGAATGCAGCCGAAATACATCTGAAACCTTAATTGCACTCAATTGCACTCATTCCAGGTTCCGTATTGAACATGTTAACATGAAGTATAACATAAATTCCTCGCCAAATCAATACTTTTTACTTACTTAAAAATTCTATAGGTACATGTTTCGAAAACACACAATGTTTTCTTCCTCAGCCCACTTATTGGTGTTAAACATCATAAAACATCGATAACCTCACTAAATAACAAAAAAAAAACACAGTTCACATTTCTTCTCTTGTTCTTCCTTTGTTAGGCCTGTGTCATTCGACACATTAATGTCACTCACGGAATAAACACTTTTAGTTGAAGTAATGAATATTGACACATTGACACATTTACTCATTGCTAGTTTCAACGTGGGTTGCTGAAATGCACACAAGTGTCGTATAACCTTGCCAAAAGCGGAGAAATCAACTAACCAGCACCCAGGAAGGTAATTGGGTGTGGCGTCATGAAAATAAATCGAGTCAGGAATGTATGTTGGAATTAAACTATTGCGGTGGGGGTTGAGGAGGTGGTTTGCGTTTTTTATTATTATTTAAATAATCTGCTAATAAATCGAACAATTCATTCGTTTCAAAATTAACCTCGTTTAGATTATTGCATTCCTTTGACCTCTGATAAGTAATGATATGAATATTTTCCAAAATATTCATATAGCTGCCCTTCGATGCGTAATGCAAAATTTTGACGTCATTATTTATGTCCGTGAACTTATGTCCTGTTTCTTCCATGTGTACCGCCATGGCTGAAAACTGCCTGTGTTTTGTGGCCGAAACATGCTCAGCATAACGAGTACGTATGCTCCTACCCGTCTGTCCCGCGTAATTTGAATTGCAAAAATTACATCTGAGCTCATAAACTCCCGATTTTAAATGTTTATCACTACTGTTGACTTTATTGGAGTTGAAAAATTTGTTGAAATTAGAATTATTGGTTTTAAAGGCGACGTTCATATTGTGTTTCTTTAGGATGTTGGTTACTGTGTAAATGCTTCGATTTACGTAGGTGAAGGTGGCAAGTGCTTTCTTTGTTGTGTCCTCTCTAACTAATTTTGTTAAGGGTCTGTTTTTCAACTTGTAAATTAATCTGCTGACATAATTGTGGTTGTAACCATTGAGTTTAGCTATTTGATATATAATGTCAATTTCTTGCTTCCGGTCATGATCAGAGGAAGGGATTCTTAACGCTCTATTAATGAGGTTTATGAACGTTGCATTCTTGTGTCCGCCCGGATGGTTAGAATCCTGCCGTATAACTGTACTCGTTTGCGATGGTTTTCTGTAAACTTTATAATGCAGACGATTGTCTTTTTTAATATTCATATCATTACTTATCAGAGGTCAAAGGAATGCAATAATCTAAACGAGGTTAATTTTGAAACGAATGAATTGTTAGATTTATTAGCAGATTATTTAAATAATAATAAAAAACGCAAACCACCTCCTCAACCCCCACCGCAATAGTTTAATTCCAACATACATTCCTGACTCGATTTATTTTCATGACGCCACACCCAATTACCTTCCTGGGTGCTGGTTAGTTGTTTTCTCCGCTTTTGGCAAGGTTATACGACACTTGTGTGCATTTCAGCAACCCACGTTGAAACTAGCAATGAGTAAATGTGTCAATGTGTCAATATTCATTACTTCAACTAAAAGTGTTTATTCCGTGAGTGACATTAATGTGTCGAATGACACAGGCCTAACAAAAGAAGAACAAGAGAAGAAATGTGAACTGTGTTGTTTTTTTTTGTTATTTAGTGAGGTTATCGATGTTTTATGATGTTTAACACCAATAAGTGGGCTGAGGAAGAAAACATTGTGTGTTTTCGAAACATGTACCTATTGAATTTTTAAGTAAGTAAAAAGTATTGATTTGGCGAGAAATTTATGTTATACTTCATGTTAACATGGTCAATACGGAACCTGGAATGAGTGCAATTAAGTATAAGGCTAGCCAGGCCAACAGGTTAAATTACAAATACAAAGATCTGAAAGTTAAATTGGCTAACGTCATTAAGGACATCGATTTTCTTAAGAAATGCAAGAAACACAAATTAATTCCTCAACATCTTAAGGGCTACCAAAGAAAAGGACATTCCAACCCATACGAAAGACATACACAATTCTTGGTGAACAACAAAATTCTTAGTCGTGAAATAAAGTTTCTTTTCATGAAAAAGAACTACATCAGCAATGCCTTATACCGCGCCCACAGAGAGGCAGCTAATTCTATAGATAAGAAAGAATGGGATAACTACCAAATAATCGTGAGTCATATAACGCACTCTTGCGTTATAAAAAGGTCAATACTTTAAACAATAAATTCTTTAATTAGTCAACTCGCAGAAAATGCCCAGTAACCAAAACGCACCTGATGTGAACAATTGCCATATTTTCCAAAGCCCAGTTATAAACTTAACTAATGTCAATTTCCACCAGAGCGATCTAGAGATTCTCCAAAAGGGTCCCAAACACAACTGGGAGCAAAAGCTAAATAAAAACGATCTAACCGTCCTAGTAGCCGAAGCTGAAACAGCCATTAGGAAACTGCCCATTGAAGAACAAAATGCCGTTAGGTTTGAAACTAATAAGAAAATTAAGAAGATAATTAATTCAAGCAAGAAAAAGATCAATAGATGTTGCGATTTAAACAACAAGTTCAAAAGTCTCATCACCAAAATCAATGACAACAACATTATTATAACCAAAGCAGATAAAGGCAACACAACAGTATTAATGAGCGAAGACGATTACGTCAATAAAACAATCGAGTTTCTTAATTCTGGCAATTTCACAGAAGTCAAAAAGGACCCTACCAACGTCATTCAGAAACGTTTGAAACAACTTTTGAAGAACACTATTTTTATCTTAGATGAAAAGCAAGCAGATAAGCTAGTAAGCATGAACCCCGGCATTCCCGCTTTGAGATCTCTTCCGAAAATTCATAAACCTAGCACCCCTATTAGGCCTATTGTAAACTTCAGGAATAGCCCAACGTACAAACTAGCGAAATTTGCCCAACAGTTTCTTAATAAACACTACAAACTCAAGGCCGACTGTTCTTTCGTTAACTCCATGCATTTCTGTGAAAGAACCATAGACTTGAAAATAAACGAGAATAACACTATGCATTCGATCGACATTAAAGACATGTATACTAACATCCCGGTCAAGAAAACGATCAAGATCATTCAGGATAGATTAATTAACAGTAGTGAATTATCTAAAGTGGAAATCGAGGAATTTATTTCAATTTTGACCTTTGTCACCGACAACAATATTTTTTTGTTCAACAAGAAAATGTATAAACAATCCGAAGGCCTTGCAATGGGATCTCCATTATCGGGTGTCTTGGCCAACATTTACCTTGACCACATTGAACATGAGAAAATTATTAACCAAATTAGTGGCATCGTTTTCTGGGGAAGATATGTAGACGATATCTTCATCATTATCAATAACATAGTTCAAGCGATAGAGCAAATATTGGATGATTTGAACATAATTGACAGCAATATTAAATTTACTTTAGATTCAGAAGTCGATAATAAAAAAATTATCTGGATATAACTGTGATTAAAAAAGACAATCGTCTGCATTATAAAGTTTACAGAAAACCATCGCAAACGAGTACAGTTATACGGCAGGATTCTAACCATCCGGGCGGACACAAGAATGCAACGTTCATAAACCTCATTAATAGAGCGTTAAGAATCCCTTCCTCTGATCATGACCGGAAGCAAGAAATTGACATTATATATCAAATAGCTAAACTCAATGGTTACAACCACAATTATGTCAGCAGATTAATTTACAAGTTGAAAAACCGACCCTTAACAAAATTAGTTAGAGAGGACACAACAAAGAAAGCACTTGCCACCTTCACCTACGTAAATCGAAGCATTTACACAGTAACCAACATCCTAAAGAAACACAATATGAACGTCGCCTTTAAAACCAATAATTCTAATTTCAACAAATTTTTCAACTCCAATAAAGTCAACAGTAGTGATAAACATTTAAAATCAGGAGTTTATGAGCTCAGATGTAATTTTTGCAATTCAAATTACGCGGGACAGACGGGTAGGAGCATACGTACTCGTTATGCTGAGCATGTTTCGGCCACAAAACACAGGCAGTTTTCAGCCATGGCGGTACACATGGAAGAAACAGGACATAAGTTCACGGACATAAATAATGACGTCAAAATTTTGCATTACGCATCGAAGGGCAGCAATATGAATATTTTGGAAAATATTCATATCATTACTTATCAGAGGTCAAAGGAATGCAATAATCTAAACGAGGTTAATTTTGAAACGAATGAATTGTTCGATTTATTAGCAGATTATTTAAATAATAATAAAAAACGCAAACCACCTCCTCAACCCTCACCGCAATAGTTTAATTCCAACATACATTCCTGACTCGATTTATTTTCATGACGCCACACCCAATTACCTTCCTGGGTGCTGGTTAGTTGTTTTCTCCGCTTTTGGCAAGGTTATACGACACTTGTGTGCATTTCAGCAACCCACGTTGAAACTAGCAATGAGTAAATGTGTCAATGTGTCAATATTCATTACTTCAACTAAAAGTGTTTATTCCGTGAGTGAAATTAATGTGTCGAATGACACAGGCCTAACAAAGGAAGAACAAGAGAAGAAATGTGAACTGTTTTTTTTTTTTTTGTTATTTAGTGAGGTTATCGATGTTTTATGATGTTTATCACCAATAAGTGGGCTGAGGAAGAAAACATTGTGTGTTTTCGAAACATGTACCTATAGAATTTTTAAGTAAGTAAAAAGTATTGATTTGGCGAGAAATTTATGTTATACTTCATGTTGACATCTGAAACCTCTATGGACATCAAATTGGCAGGTGAAAAGCTGAAGGAAGTAGGAGACTTCTGTTACTTAGGAAGCAAAATAACCAGTGATGGACAAAGCAAAGAGGATATAAAAAGTATGTTGGCTCAGGCAAGGAAAGCATTTCTACAGAAAAGGAATCCGTTGACATCGAATATAGATTTAGGTATTAGGAAGTCATTTTTGAAAGACATTGTCTGGAGCGTGGCGCCCTATGGAAGTGAAACTTGGACTATTGGTGCAGCAGAAAAGAGAAGAATTGAAGCGTTTGAAATGTGGTGTTACAGGAGGAAGATGAAGATCAGATGGGTAGATAGGGTTACAAATGAAGAGGTGTTAAGACGAGTGGGAGAGGAGAGATGTTTCTGGCGACTGCTAGTGAAGAGAAGAGATAGGTTGGTAGCACACATACTAAAACACCTAGGAGTAGCAAGCTTAGTTATGGAAGGAAGGGTCGAGGACAAGAACTGTAGGGGTAGACCAAGGTTAGAATATGTTAAACAGATTGCCTCGAATGTAGGGTGCGGTAGGTAGGCCTATGGGGAGATGAAACGATTAGCTCAGGACAGGGAGGCATGGAGAGCTGCATAAAACCAGTGAAAAGACTGAAGACTCAAACATACAAACAGTCCTGATGACCACGCTGTACCATTTCCGTAAATTAATTAGTGACAACAACTAGAGGGCAATATACTGCAGCCGTAGCTATTAGTTCTACCGTAACTCGTTAGGAAACCAGGCGAATGTGTGTTTGAATTTTCAAGTTATTGCTAGTTAGAAACGAGCATTCCCAAGTACTTTTGACAACCGCAATGGAGAGCTCCAATTTGAAAATACAAGGCTCAAATCCCTGCCATAACAGCGGCCAAACTGGGTGTTGCTTTTCCCGGATTTTCCGTAGCCATTCTAGGAAAATGCAGGGATTGTACCTTATCTAAAGTCTTGAACCATTCACCTTATTCCTAGACAATTACACACACTAATACAGTCACTGCAATAACACAGAGTATCAGACAAACTTCAATTGCAAACAAGTACACGCGACTGGTGACCAAAGATGTTCCAAGCCCATAAATGAAGCAAGAAAAACAGCAACAACAATTTTAGAAACGATCGGGTTATAGATAGCTAAGCTCCCAGATCCAAATCACACTTACTGTCGACCAAAATATTATGTGCACTCGAGTTTGAAGGTTGTTTGTGAAGTAACCAATAGACCTACATAAAATCCAATAACATCATCATTTTCATCGTTCTATTTTACGTTAGTTCATGTAGGTTTGGAATTTTAAATTTATATTTTAATATTTTTATCGCAGTTGAAACACAAAAAGTGCCCGTTTTTAAGCATGTTTCAACCATGCGTCACATTTAAGAATTATTATCTCACAAACCCGTCATCAGATCGAATCCAAATTGTAACACAATATACATTGCAATGTTGTATAACTGGTTTATTATTTTAATTTTTTTTTTGTGTTCAAGAACGAAAGTTGTTATCATTTTTGTAGGGTAACTTTTTCTCGGCTCGGGGTCGTTGGATAATGTAGTTCTTGGTTGCGTTGTAATCATTATACATCAAAAGGTTATGCTGTATGACTGTGAAATACGTAAATTAATTCACTTATTTTATATCGGTTTGTATTTGTACGGGGAATTAACACATGGTTCACCCTCTAGTCGCTCCGGGAAATGCTGTACAGCGTTGCTGATATGGAGCCCATCCCTTCCGAGCGAGGCGCGCCATGACGCGTGATGGAGCCCATCTTGGCAACGTTGTACAGCTTTCACCGGAGCGGCTAACTGGTGAACCATGTCTTAATTCCCCGTACAAATACAAACCGATATAAAATAAGTGAATTAATTTACGTATTTCACATTCATACAGCATACCTTTTTGATGTATAAGGATTACAATGCAACCAAGAACTACATTTTCCAACGACCTCGAGCCAAGAAAAAGTTACCTTACAAAAATGATAACAACTTTCGTTCTTGAACACACAAAAATTTGAAATTAATAAACCGCTACGACAAAAGAGAGACCCACCTAGAATAACCAAATATAACATGAGCAAATTGAATATTTCCCACGACATTGTTAAGAACTTTAGGGAAGAAATCCGCAGCACCAAAAAGGAAAGTTGGCAACAACTCTGTACAGGAATCAATGACGCCGCAAAGAAGACACTGGGGTTGGCAAAGAGGAAAAGAGAAATCTGGTGGAACGAACACTGCTATGTAGCTCTCAGTAAGAGGTCTGAGGAATGGAGAAGATGGAAATCTTCTGGAAAAAGGGAACACTTGGAACAATTCAGACAACAGAGGAAAGAAACATCCAGAATTTTCCGTAGGACCAAGCGATCTTTTGAAGCAGCACAGTTAGAAAATCTTCAGAGCAACTTCGTTAAACACAACTCCAGAGACTTTTACCAGACATTCAAAAACAAACTTAAGGGTTACCAAGCCCCAAGTATGAGTTTTAGAAATGAGCAGGGAAAAATTGGACTGAACAACCATGAAAACTGCGAAATACTAGCTGGATACTTTCAAGATCTTTTGAACTGTCCAACCTCCACTTCTAGATTAGAAATAGCAGACTCACCAGCAAACTCAAAAGAGGATGCACCACCAACAAAAGAAGAGATCAGGGATGTCATCAAGAACCTAAAGAACAACAAAGCAAGTGGAGAAGATTCGATAACAGCAGAAATGATTAAATGGGCTGAGCCAGAAATTCTAGACGACCACAGAATCCTTGGTGCAGTCTGGGAAACCGAGAAAATTCCAGAAGAATGGAAAACAGCGCTGATCCATCCGCTCCACAAGAAATGGGATAAGCAAGACGTGAACAACTACAGAGGTGTGTCCCTCCTTTCAATTGCTTATAAAATTCTCTCCAAGATTCTTCTAAACAGAATAGAAGATACGCTGGACAAACAACTAGGCGAGTACCAAGGAGGGTTTAGGAAAGGACGCTCCTGTGTTGAGCAGATCTTCAACTTGAAATCAATAATCCGTCACAGACTGCTGAGTAATAAGAAAATTGTGGTATCCTTCATAGACTTTAAAAAGGCATTTGATTCAGTGGACAGAGAGACCTTAGACAGGATTCTAAGGGAATTTGGAATCAAAACCAAACTAGCAAATATAGTCAAAGCGACCCTAACAAACACAACTTCCAGGGTGAAGTTCATGGGAGAGCTTTCTCGGCCGTTCGAAATTAAGACAGGAGTCAGGCAAGGGGATGGCCTATCACCAATCCTTTTCAACTGTGTCCTTGAGAAGGTTGTGAGAATTTGGAACTCGGAATTGGAGAGTCGAGGAATAAACCCAATCTGCCTCGGGAGGAAGTCGGGAGGAATTAAAGTCAACTGCCTGGCGTTTGCAGATGATTTTGCAGTACTATCGGAAACCACGGAAGAAGCAGTCATACAAATCAACCTCTTGGAAAAGATCGCTAGCCAAACAGGAGTAAGGATATCTATCAGTTGAAAAGACAAAATTTATGACAAATGACAAACATGGACCAAAGTTCCTTGACACGGAGATAGGACGGATTGAAAGGGTAAAAAAGTTCAAGTACCTAGGAGAGACTATACAGGAGAATGGGTTAGAAAAAGCAGCTGTTGGAGATCGAATTATAAAAATGGAAAGAGCTATGGATTAACAAAAAATATCTACAACAAAAAATGCATCTCCTGGAATGCCAAAATAAGGCATTATAACACTGTCGTAAAAACAGAGTGCCTCTTTGCCAGTGAATGCCTCTCGATGAACTATAGCCTCGAAAAGCTAGAAGTCATGGAAAGGAGAATTCTTAGAAGAATCATGGGTGCAGTTCAGACTGAAGATGGATGGAGACTGAGAAGCAACGGAGAAGTCTACCAGAACGTGGAAAGAATCTCCGCGTCTATGCGGAAGAGAAGGCTGACATTCCTCGGACATCTCTATAGAATGAACGACCATAGATTAACTAAACAAATATTCGACTATCTCTGGAAGAAAAACACCACCACAACATGGATTAAGGAAGTTAGGAAAGATTTAGAAAAGTTAAACATCACAGAATCTCAAATGCTAGAAAGAAATGTATTTAAGAGCAAAGTGAACAATCTGGAAGGGTTTCAAGATGAAGGAAGACCTAAGAGAAGTGGACGAACTTGGACAGAAGACCAAAGAAAAAATGCCAGTGAACGCATGAAGGAATATTGGAGACAGAGGAAACTCCAGGCAAAGAATAAGAAAAAGAAATAAAGTTGTTGCGTGATCCTAAGTGGTCAATTCGCGTGAAAAAAAAAACAGATATACAACTTGTGTTAAAATTTGGATTCGATCTGATGGCGGGTTTGTGAGATAATAATTCTTGAATGTGACACATGGTTCAAACACGCTTAAAAACGAGCACTTTTTGCGTTCCAACTGCGAAAAAAAAAATATATATAAATTAAAAATTCCAAACCTACATGAACTAACATAAAATAGAACGATGAAAATGATGATGTTATTGGATTTTATGTAGGTCTATTAGTTACTTCACAAACAACCATCAAACTCGAGTACACATAATATTTTGGTCGACAGTAATTTACTGTATGCAAGATTCCCACAGCCTTCCGTGTTACGTCCAGTCAACGTGCAATTCCAAGGTCCCCTGGAATTATTAATGCCCCACCAAGAAGCCACAAAGACAACAACAACAACAACACCAGCAATAGGCCTATTTCGAAACGATCACTTTAAGGATATCTTTGCTCTAAGGCCATTCTCAGCTCCAAATCACACGCTTCTCCTTTAATTTCTCCGTGCATTTTCCCATAGTCTTCCGTGTTACATTCAGGTCCCCTAGACTCTTTAATGTCCCACAAGGAAGCCAACAATCAGCAGCTATATTTAGAAGAATAGCTTTAGGGATATCTATGGTCCAAGGCCATTCCCAGACCCAAACCACACACTTCTTATTTAATTTCTCTGTGTATTTTTCCCTTAGCCTCCCGTTTTACGTCCATTCAACGTGCCAATCCAAGATCCACTAGACTTTCTAAGGGGAGGTTGTAAGCCCTATCTCCACCATGTTAAATTTGTCTACTTCATGTTCCTTTTTCTCACTAAGTATTTAACCTATAGAAACAAAACCTTACAGATATTTAGATATATATTTTATCTTTAAATGGTTGTTTTTGGAAATGTGTGTGTTTGTAAATAATATTTTTAATATAGTTGTTTTCAAATGTTAAATTTTTCAACTTATTTCTCTACAAAAACATAAAATATTATTTTTAGCCTACTTTTCACATTTTGCAAAAATGAGGAAAAAGTAGACTTATGAGATCGATCCGGGAAAATGTGTGTGTGTCTGTCTGTCTGTCTGTCTGTCCTTCTGTCTGTCTGGCTGTGTGTGTGTCCCCCCCTATCAACTCCTAAACGGCTGCAGCAATCAAAACCAAATTTAGTATGAGTAAAGATGTGCACCGGAATAGCTCACGTCCATATTTGAAAATGATATCAGTGCTACCAACTGCTGAAAGAACGCACTAGAAATTTGAGCTCCATGTTGGATATCTTGCAAGGTATGCATGGGAGCTATTCCAGAATTGGCACACGTGTAGATAATACTATTTCAGTTTAATTTCCAGGAGGCCAACGATGACAGTGTTGCCAAAATAATTTTAAGCCTTCTGATAGGTCCAATGTTTAAATGCATATAACTTCTACACTATCAATTGGATTTCAACCAAATTTTGTATCTAATAACTGTACATAAACAGATATGACTGAGCGTATTTTTAAGAGCCACCAGGGCTGCCAACTGTTAATAATTGCTCTCTCTATCTTTTTTTATCCAAATACCAATATATCAGAAAGTATGCAAGCCAACAGCTTTAAACTATGCACACGTATATTCTGACATTTTAGATTAATTTGGAGTAACTTATATACGTCAGTTCTACCAACATGATTATAAGCCTGCTGATAGTACCAATTTTTAAATACATGTAACTTCTATACTATCAGTTGGATTTCACCCAAAATGTGCTATGTGTACCATGACAGATATGACTGTAAGTATTGTTAAGAGCAATCAGGGCTGCCAACTGTTAATAAATTCTGTATATATTCTTTTTACCCTAATATCAATATATCAGAAAGTATGCAAGCCAACAGCTCTATACTTTGCACACGTATAGCACCTGACATTCTAGATTAATTTGGAGTAATTAATACAAGGCAGTGCTGCCAACATGATTCTATGCCTGCTGATATGTCCAATTTTAAAATACATGTAACTTCTGTACTAACAAATGGATTTCATCCAAAATTGGCACAACAAGATATCATAATAATTCAGATTATTTCTGACCAGGACACGCATGGTATTGTTGGCAACATACTTTTACGCGTGCTGATAGATCCAGTGTCTAACTGCATGTAACGTCCATTGGACTTCAACCAAATTTTGTATTCTGTACCTTAAGAGGAGGAACTTAGAATATATTCAGTCACCAGGGCAGCAAACTTAAGTGCTCTATTGGGCTACATTATACCAGGTATATTTTGAATTAATTAGATATTTCGATATTACCAACTTAATTTCGTCATTATTCTAGATAGGTTCATATACTGTAGAATAATCATTGGCATGAAAAGTAGGCTGTATAGTTCTTCACGGAACTTCTTGTTTCTATTTATGAAAAAAATCACAAGAAAACATTCAATCCTTAAGTTGATTATATTAAATTACTGGAAAAAAATCAGAGCGCTGTTGTTAATACTTCCTCAGAAAAGGAACATTTGTTTCGAAAAAAAAAAAGTGAAGAACAATGCTCTTAAAGATAAGTGTTTGTGCACCAGGCCCATATTCAGGATCATCTGGGTTGCCTTCACCTTCTCTGCCCTCTTCTGGTTTCTTTTTAATTTCCTAGCCTCTTTAGAGAAAGAGAAGAAGGAGAAGGTGATGGAGAAAGAGGAGAAGGAGCAGGAGGAGGAAAATTAGCAGGAGAAGAAAGAGAAGGAGAAGAAGGAGAAAGAGAGGAAGGAGCATGAGAAGGAGAAGGGGAAGACGGAGGAGGAGAAGGAGAAAGAGAAGAAGCAGGAGGTGAAGAAGGGGCAGGAGAAGGAGGAAATGAAGGAGAAATAGAAGAAGGAGGAGAAGGAGGAGCAGGAGTAAGAGAAGAAGGAAGAGAAGCAGAAATAGGAGAAGGAGGAGGAGCAGGAGAAAGAGAAGAAGGAGGACGAGCAGGAGAAAGAGAAGGGCGAGGAGGAGGAGGAGGAGGAGAGAATATGCCAGTTCTCCGGAACAGATCTTCGTGGCTTTAAATGACCTATAAATGGCGTTTAGCAAACATTTTCAGCAAATAAACATATGTACCGTACATTATAAATTGGACTTCAGGCTATCGAAATAACATAACATCTAAAATTCCACTTTTTGACCCAAAGCAGCTTACAATCTCCCCTTAATGTCCCACCAAGAAACAAGAAAGACAACCACAGCTATGCTCCAAGGCTATTCCCAGATCCAAACCACACGTTTCTCCTTCTATCTACTGTACGCATGAATCCTATAGTCTCCCGTGTTACGTTCAGTCAACGTGACATTCCAAGGCCCCCCGAGACTTCCAATGTCCCAGATGGTCGTCATAGCAACCCCTCCCCCTCCTCCTCCCCATTACTGGAGCTGGCCAGGCCCCAATTACCGCCATCATTGGATTACAAGGCCTGCAATCAACAGGATAAAAACACAGTTGAAATCCAAGAACATTCCGCCTACCAAATGTTATCGCTACAAATGTTTAAAAATATTGCGTAGCATTAAATGGATCAATCATTGTGTTTTTACTGATTGATAGTCAAAGAGAGGTACTTTTAAAAGGAACAATAATTGGACGGGGCTATTTGATCCATTCGCGTGTATTTTTATTACCACCGTGCACCGATAAACGTTGTTTTGTATCATATTACCGGTTTTCTTTAATCACACATGGTTACCTTTTTTTTGCACAATTGTTTATTTTGTTGGTATTTTTTGTTTTCACTGCGTACTTGCTTTTTCCGGCTGTTCCATTCGTTCTATTTCAACATGCACTCTCTGTTTTTATCTCATCCTATCAGCCTCATTAAAAGCAGTGGAAAAACAGTTTCCAGAAAGATTTTATTGATTTCTCCGGTCATCTCTACAAATACAGGAAGCCTTTTGTCCGAACATTTTGAATTTTTGCCTCAACTTAGTATTTATCTGGGATAGACCAAATATGTCTGTTTGTTATGGGATTGGCGTCATAACTTCCCTGAGCAAATGACATGCAAATTCCAGCGTAAGTAGGAGACACCGCTAGGCAACACATTGTTCAAATAGCCTGATAAAGGCGGGTTCACACGGAGTCGTCAAGCGGGCGAGAGCACTACTAGTTTGAGCATGCGTCACGACCTGCTTTTTTTTAGCGTATGGCTTTTTTAGTGCTGGGAGTGACCGAGGACATGTTCGGCTCGCCAGCTGCCTCGAGACGGACACCCAATGGGTGAGCTACAAGTACCGTTGGGGAGGGAAGTTGGAATGTAAGGACGAGGAGTTGGAAGGTAGCGGCTGTGGCCTATAGTTAGGGACCAACCCCGGTATTTGCCTGGAAGGAAGATGGGAAACCATAGAAGACCATCTTCAAGGATGCCGGCGGGGGCATTCGAACCTCCTCGCCTCCCGGATGTGAGCGACTGCCAGCAGTCATGCGGTAACGACCACGGCTAACTCACCCGGTACGACCTGCTTATTCAACTTAAGAACCCACGACCTTGTTCAGTTCACACGGACCAAGGGTTCTCGCTGGTCGTAAGTTTATCGCTCGTTGTTCAATCATGGCAAAACATGAAGCTGCGAAAGAATACGACTGAAGCGGTCGTGCTCACTCCAACCGGTCGGACATTTCACGCCCCACTCTTCGAGAGCAAGCACGACCCCCATTCCCACTACCACTGGTTCACACGAGGTCGTGTCCACGACCGGCTGATCGACCAGTAGTGCTCTCGCCCACTTCACGACTCCGTGTGAAGCCGCCTTAATACAAATGAGTATGGGGGTTAACAGGAAGTAAGGCAGCTGTATTCTCCTTGTGACACGACAAGATCAATCGTTCATAGGCTATAACTTTCAGTCGGTCAACACAATATAATTCCAATTAGGCCTACTGGAATATATGAAAAAATGAACTGAAAATAATTGCATGTGATTAAGATATACTGTATAAAGGGTGTATCTTAATTATACCGACAAAAAATCAGGGACGCTCTGCGTGTTATGTAAAAGACGATGCCGCAACCGGATTGGCGGAGAAAATGTTTCCCTTCCAGAAAATGAGGTTACTTTGTTCCTTCCGGGCGCGCGATTCAAATCTACGAGCTCGCCGTATTTGCTGAGCCAGAGAGCAAGCCGCTGGCCACTGCTGTGCTTCAATCAAGGGAAGGGAGTGTGATAGAAGGAGACAGAGATATGCTGGCGGGAATGCGCAAGTTTCCTCGTTCGCCTCGGCTTGCACTCTGGCTCAGGAAATACGGCGAGCCCGTCAATTTGAATCGCGCGCCCGGAAGTAACAAAGTAATCTCATTTTCTCGAAGGGAAAAATTTTCTCCGCCAATCCGATTGCCGCATCGTGTTTTACATAGCACGCAGAGCGTCCCTGATTTTTTTGTCGGTATAATTAAGATACAGCCTGTATATTTGTTGTGGACTAAGGCAGCACCGTCCAAGGTCAAGCCGCACGGTGCAGTCAGTGTGTGTCTCAGAACAACAGGTGTGCACCCCCTCCCTTACCGTACGTCCTCACTTCCTCTCCACTCCGCGCGGTAGGGTAGTGTCATCGTTCAAGTCAATTAGCAGGCGACGAATGCATTATCAAATTTTCATCTGAAATGCCTGCTCGGAACCTCGGTTTGTTACGTTTTAATATCGAAAAAAAAACTTTCACATACATAGGTAGAACCGAACATACTCATAAGTTTTGCGGCCTCGTGATGAAGGCGAGGAAATTCGTCAGACGTAAAAAGAATTCTGTAACACCCATTATTTCTTAAATTGTTGTTTCACATCGCCGCTCCGTCGCTTTTTAGCACTTGCCATGTTGTAATGATATGGTCCCTGGTCTTTAACAGATCGTGGTCTGATCACGAATTGATAATGAAATACACGAGTCGTATTGCAGGATACATCCCTCCCATAATGCACGCGCACCGTTGTCTACCGTGACCTACCTGGCTGGCACCACGCCTACTACGACTCTGCACTGTACATTCACAGTTGTGGCAGCTGTGCGGTGTTGCACAGTGTGAAGAAGTTTGGACGCTGCTGAACTAAGGGATGATATGCTTCTCTCGTCTAGTGACCGTCTTCAGATCCTCATATACTAGACAAATAGCTCTACAAAACACTAACAAACCTAAATGACAGCCCATGCCCTCCAATACATAAACAAAACAACCGTCAGAAAACTTAGAAAGCGTGGTGTGGCAACTACGAAGGTGGATCAAATAATAAGTTGCACTTCCCAGTTATGGCCATTTATTACACCACCTATACAACAGCAACACGCCTATATATATATATTAATATTAATATTATCGTATGGCCTCGGGTGCCTGGTGCAAGCTTTGTTAATTGACACCCAGAGGGTAGCTTGCATGTCGAATTTCGTCGTTCCTTTGAACGCTATGAAAGTCAAGGAGGTTAGATATCTAAACTCCTTGACACTACAGCGCTTTCAAGTAGAGAATGGAGGAACTTTGTGTTGGCGGAAAATCCCGAGATTAATTTTGCCATTGAACACGGCCTACTGAATTCAAATGGGTTCTTTAACATGCCAACAACGTATGACATGAGTGTCGTGATTTTTGTCGCCTTCAAAAATCACTTACCATGGCCAGGGGCGAACCTGCAATCTTGGGGTTGGTAATCCGACACTATAACCACTCACCCACCGTGGCAAGCTAACACGCCTATAACGGCATACAATGTAACGTCACTTTTCTACATACTGTAGTTTCCAAGAGACTCTAAACATGTCTGCGAACGCACGGCCGACTTGTCGATGCCGGATGCATAGAAAGTTCCTCCAGCGTTCTGCAACCACACGGACACAGCGGCTTTCACCTCCTAATCGGTCTGGAAACGTCGACTACCGAGCTCCGTTTTGAGCTTACCGAACAGATGAAAGTCGCATGGCGCTAGGTCCGCCAAACGAACGAACTGCTGCAGCGTTTCAAGTGGGAGGTTTGGCAACATCCACCCTACAGTCCCGACCTATTGCTTAAAGCGATAAGTACCTTGGAAGATTGTTTCCGATCCATGAACAAAGGCGAAGACAGTGAAACCAAGGATAAACATGAGTATGTTGATCTAGCAAACGTAGAAGAAGTCAATGCCTTCCCTGAATCAGAGATGACAAAGGCAAGACACAGAAGCTCTGTGCAACATGCAGCGCCATCTATCGACAGTGCGCATGAAACAGATTCAGAGATGACAAAGAAAGGAGACAGAAGCTCTCTGGCGCCTACAACCGACAGTTCTCGTGACACAACTAGCGCACTAACTAGAGACGGAACAGCAGGAACTACAAGTACAACCCAGCATGCCTCGACATCAAGCAGCGACTTCTATAACTACAACAGCCAGGAGCCAGACCACACGTCACTGGAAGATAAAATCACCAATAATGTCACACAAATAAAAAGTTACAGTCAGTCTGGAAGACTACACTTTATATCATTTCAAATGACGCATGCTACAACTGCTTTCTCGCTTCGCTCGAAGCCCCAGGTCTCTCGACGCCCCAGGACTCTTTCAACAGACTCCATTACCCATTATCTTAGGCTTCCCGTGTGGCTGCATGACGTCACGCATTCGACGTCCATTACCCATTAACTTAGGCTTCCCGCGCGGCTGCATGACGTCACTTGGTCGCCGTCTCTCTAACGCATGACGTTAGACTCAAGCTTCCCGCGTGGCTGCATGACGTCACGCACTCACCGTCCATTACCCATTAACTTAGGCTTCCCGCGCGGCTGCATGACGTCACTTGGTCGCCGTCTCTCTAACGCATGACGTTAGACTCAAGCTTCCCGCGTGGCTGCATGACGTCACGCACTCACCGTCCATTACCCATTAACTTAGGCTTCCCGCACGGCTGCTTGACGTCACGCGGTCGCCGTCTCCATAACGCATAACGTTAGGCTCAAGCATAAGGATGAATTCGACAAGATAATTTGAAATGATAAAACTAACTTATTTGATTGACACCCTTACAGGCAACTTAAGGAAATTAATAAAAGAGGAAATAGAAAGCGCTCAGCACTCAACACCGACACCAAAACGTGACGATAGAACAGCAGAAGTTAAGGCGAACAGTTACAAGAAAATTGACGAACAGACGCCAGCATCACAAGAATTGGCACTGGTGAGAACTCAAGACCTGGAATATGCCAACTATCCGGGGCAATGGGTTCAAGTTGCCAGCAAATCAGATAGAAGGTAAACAAGACAGCAATATGCAACGATAAGCTCAGGTCCAAGAGTTGAAGAATTGCAAGCAGCAATGAAGAAAGCTTGGCTTTTTGTGGGGCGTTTAGGCCCGCACACCACCCCTGATGCAATAAAGAAGTACCTATAAAACAGAAGAATTATAGAAAACGTTACGTGTAAAGAGGTAGCAACCAATTACGATACGAATCCTTTCAAAGTGGAGATCCCATTCGATCTAATGGAAAGGGTATATGAGGAGGAATTCTGGCCGACAGGGATGAATGTCAGACGTTTTCGATTTCGGACCTTTCACCCCTTTCGAGACATTGGTCGCTCCCACGAATAACTCAAAAGAGAAAGTAGTTGATAGAAAGAACCAAAACTTAAATAACGCACCTGGAAAATTGAGAATCATGATGTGGAACATAGAAGGACTAAAAATTGCTATGAGTATGAGCCCAGAACACTTTCTAATAGGTTACGATATAGCAATCCTATTGGAAACATTCGTCACTGACGACTGGCAACACCCACACTTCTATGGTATTCATCTTAAGCTAGACAGGGAGCAAAAGATAGACCTTCCGGGGGGATAACTTTCTTATTAAAACCACACCTAACCCCAATATTATCAACAAGGCAACCCTACTTTTGGAAAAGGCGGCCTCATATTAACAGCCGCTTATTTCCAACCGAACATAACAGCATTCGGCATAATGGACGAGCTAGGCCAAATGATCATTCAAAGTTAGCAAGATAAACCAATAATTATCGCAGGTGACCTTAACTGCAGATTAGACATTCCGAACTACAAAACTAAGCTTGTCCTGGAGAAACTGGAAGAAGAAGGTTTCATCCTGCTAAACAACCCCACAATCCTCACATACATCTCACACAATGGAAAGAGCACAATAGATATTGCACTTACAAAAGGACCAATAACTGGAAACGTATTTACATTATGGACAGCAAACCAAGCTGTGATAAGGAAACACTTACCTCTTGAAATAAATATCCAAGGGGAGTGGGGAAAGCTGCAGGAAAAGACAACTCAGCCCCTTTCAAGGAAAATAGATGTCGAAAAAAGTAGAAGCTATGCTAGAATCAACAATACTTTTAGACTCATTAGTAGACAACTCAAGGCTGGAGACGCAACAAGAAAAATAGAGGAAATTCTACAACAGGCCGCCATTCCGCGAACCACAAGAAGAGCAAAGATATGGTTTGATAGTGTTATAGGCTGAGGAGGGAGACCCTAGAAAAATTACAACAGTTAAGGCAGAACTTGAATAACCAAAGTCTACTACACATATATAACGACAAGAGGAATCTACAAGAGAACATTGAAAGAAAAGAACCGCGCCTACTTAGAAGCAGAGGGCAGGAAGCTAGCAAAGGAAGGCAAGAAAAACTCGTTCATAGCCCTACGTCCAAAGAAACATTCACTGACACACTACATCGACATGGAAAATTGGGAATCACACTTCAGCAAGATTCTCAATATCGATGGTCTAGCACACTCCAGAAAAGATCCACATATCATCTCTCCACAAATACCAATAGACTGGGTACCCCTGACCATTGAGGAAACGAGAATCGCCTTAGACAGCACCAAAAATAAGAAAGCCGCAGGACTGGACGGGATCTATAATGAATATGTAAAAGACACTGTACACCTGCTAGCCCCAATATGGACAAAATTATATAACAAATGTATTGAAACAGCTTCCGTACCTGACCAGTGGAGAAAGTCAATTGTAAAAGTTTTATATAAAGGGAAAGGAGATCCAAGAGATCCCAATAAGTACAGAGGCATAGCACTGGTAAACTGCCCCTTCAAAATCTTCACCAAAATTATAACAGGAAAAATAAATGAGGAAATAAACGAGCTTCTGTCAGAGAACCAGTTTGGGTTTAGAAAGGGATGATCTACCCTAAACGCTATTGAACTCCTGCTAAACCAAATATGCCTTAGAGGTCAACGGAAAATATTACACATTTTCATAGATTTCACAAAGGCTTTCGACCCGATAAATAGAAAGCTTGTGACAGAAAAGCTAAAGGAGAAGCTAGGCATGAACAACATATGGGCCAATCTCATTACATCAATACTGCAATGGAACGAAGTACGAATTTCGGACAACCTCACTCTATCAGAACCGATAGCCCAATCAAACGGGGTCCTACAGGGAGACCCACTGAGCCCCTTGCTGTTTATAATATCAACCACAGATATCCTAAAATAGACCAAAAGGAGGGAGTATTCTCTTGCGCATATGCTGATGACATTGTAATTAGCTCCAGAGATTTAACAAAACTCCAGGAAACTGTAAATGCGTGCAAAAGTGGTGCTCCGAACACAAGCTGGACATCAACATCTCAAAAACAGACACCATGAGCTTCCGGAAAGGCGGAAGAGTACCCATATCAACAGAGATTTTCATTCGAGGGAAAAAAATTAAAGATAGTTCCAGACTTTAAATATTTAGGTATCACACTGCAATCGAGCGCAAATTGTTTCACAAAACATATCACAGACACAGATAAGGTAACCCAAGCAATGATGGCAATGCACGAAATAAAATACATCAAATCACTCAGTCTGAAGACATCAATGTTACTATTTAGAGTAAAAATTCTTCCAATAATGACCTATGGCATTGAAATCATTTAGACACATTTAACAACGAGGAACCAATCCACCTTGGAAAGGATAGAAGCGAACTACATAAGGTAGCTGATAGGAGTATCAAAAACGACACGATCTGGACTTGTATATCTCCTGGCAAAGGATTCTTTCCTCGTAGATGACCTCAGGACAAGCATACCCCTACCGAACACCGGTACATCAAAGAAACTGCTGGCAACTTTGACGGAGAAGAGAGAAGAAGTACAACCAGACTTCTCTGGCACAGGGGCCATTATAGACCGCTCGTGGACAAAAGCTAATTTCGAACTAAGACATGTCATTACAAGATTGGCAGTTCACGGTTTCCACCACCTAATCAGCAAATCAAAACACTTCCATGACACAAGTATAGACTGTGAGTGCACACTATGTGGAAAAATGTGTGAATGGTATCACATAGAATTCTGTACAAGAAGAACAATGTCTATAAGTGATTATGCAAATATGTAACCCATCTATGTAACCTAGTTATGGCTATTTGGCTGTGCTAAATATATTATTATTAGTCCCGTGTACTTGCATGTGTGGAGAATTTGTCTGATAACCTGTGTTATTGTGGTGTATGTAGTACCGTGTGTGTGTGTGTATGTGTGTGTGTGTGTGTTTGTGTGTGTATGTGTATTTGTGTGTGTGTGTGTGTGTGTGTGTGTGTGTGAGTGTATGTGTGTGGTAGGATAGGGGAAATGTGGGAAAAACCGGGAGAAATTCATACTTAGGATAGCCGCTGTCAGCGCCGGGATACGAACCTCTAATCTCCGGACTTGCTGCAACAAGTGAGAAAAGAGAAAGAACGAAAGATAGAAAAAACAAACTAACAAACATAGAAACTAACTAACAAACTAGTAAAACAAACAAGCATAAGAGAAAAACTAACGAGCAATAAATAAACTAACGAACAATGAAACAAATGAAGAAAAAGTAAACAATTCATTGTACAGACACGATACATCTTTGTGATCGGCCACGTGTAGTTGGGTGTGTTGAATTTGTCTGATAACCTGTGCTTCTAAGATAACTGCTGTAGTGTGCACTACTCTAATATTTAGAGCTAGAATTACGGTAGGCGGCCTGGGTCATGAAACAATGTATCATTTGTTACATGCTAGCAAATATTAGGGAATTTTAGAAGTCATAATATCATAATGAAATTGGAGGGCACGCGTTGTTCCCTCCGCCAGTCATGGCGCCAGTAACTTGGAGTTCCCAGGGCGAGCGGCGCTGATGGACATTCACGTCATGGTTACCTCACTCATCTGGAACCAGGAGCCGAAAGAACAATGTTTAATGATTCGCGTAATAGGGAATAGCGCCAGAGAACATGGCCCGCTTTAGGAAAAATTCTGTCTAGACGAGGATTAACTTGGGCAGGTAGCAGACTGACTTGTCGCTATCAGGATCGCTACGTGGGTGGTTCACCCACCATGTAAACAAATCTTCCCATATATTGGATGGAAGATGAATTACAAGACAGGAGACTACCTCAGTCTTGTGTAATTCACAGTCTCAAAATATTGAACTAAATTGAGAGAGAAACGAGTTGAAACATAATAAATTGTCCCTAAATCCAAAACAGTTAAAATAAAGAATATTACGTAAATTGAGAACATACTTTCTTTTTATCGCTTATCCAACCCCCCCCCCTCCCCATATCGTCTTCACCTATAGACTCTACCGTCCCAAGGACGGTGTCTGGAGCTGAACATACTTCGTCAGCAGATACAACTGGGGATGGTGACAGGCGATCGCTAACTTGGATCTAATTGTTGTTGTTTGAGTCTTCAGTCTATTGACTGGTTTGATGCAGCACTCCATTGCTCCCTATCCTGAGCTAATCGTTTCATCTCTACATAGCTACCACACCCTACGTCCGAGGCAAAATGTTTAACATATTCTAACCTTGGTGTACCCCTACAGTTCGTGTCCTCGACCCTTCCATAACTAAGCTTGCTATTCCTGGGTATCTAAGTATGTGTCCTACCAAACTATTTCTTCTCTTCATTAGCAGTCTCCAGAAACATCTCTCCTCTCCCACTAGTCTTAATACCTCTTCGTTTGCTACCCTATCTACCCATCTGATCTTCATCATTCTCCTGTAACACCACATTTCAAACGCTTCAATTCTCCTCTTTTCTGCTGCACCAATAGTCCAAGTTCCACTTCCTTCGAGTGCCACGCTCCAGACAAAGGCCTTCAAAAATGACTTCATAATTAAGGAAGATGGAAGAGATTTTGGAAGGGAGTTGGCCTTGGAACTGTTCCGGCATTTGCCTGCTGGTGAAAATGGGAAACTACGAAACCATTTTCAGGATGGTCGCGGTGGGAATCGACGTTAGCGACATAGGAGATAGCGCGTTAGCCCTCTCGACCACCACGGCCAGTACACCAGGATGACTGAGATGGGAATCGAACCCACCACTTATGAGTTTTCACTCACGTGGCTAGGTATACGTTCCAGCCCTCAGGCCAGAATTAAATTTCTTGGCAGAGCCGGGAATCGAACACGGGCCTCCACGGCGACAGCCATGAATGCAAGCCACTACGCAACGAGTCGGACACAAAATGCCTCAAAGCCAAAGCAGTTTGAACAAACGTTCAACCAGTGTGTCCAGCCATCCAAATTATTGTTATGGTACAGGCTGTTGAAAGTTATGGTGTTTCACGTGACGTTGATTGGTTGGTTGATTCCTTAGTTTAGGGGCTGCGACAACGCGATCATGTAGCCCCGTGCACTTTGGGTGTGTTTAGAATCTGTCTGATAACCGGTGTTAATTGTGATGTATGTATTAGTGTGTGTTATCTGTTTCCAATTCAAGTGCAGACATTGAATTTTTTCAAGTAGTTCATACTTTTGCCGGCAAACGCCACCGTCAACGACTACTAGTTCAGAACTTGATTACCAGATGCCACCGCAGTCGTCTCCTGGCGACGAACGTCGGAACCTAAGAGCGTTTGTCGAATGTTAACCTATATATTATTTAGCTTCACACAGGTGTAATTAGTGGAAGGTCCTTTAACATGCCATAAATCTATGACATGGGATCGCCGGCTTTACTTCCCCTCCAAAGGAAGGCATATTGAGGGATTTTTAACGCTCTTAAAAAATCCGACGACTTCGGCCGGGTTTGATCCCGCGATCTTGGGCATAGAAGCTCAGCATTCTACCAACCACGCCACCGAAGCCACTTCACGTGACGTTATGGTATACCTAAGAAACTTTGCAGACTACCTCGTCCTAGTTTAAGCACTACTGCAACTAAATAAGTGTATAATATTGTAAATATCATAACCCATACTTATAAACATAGATTTAATAGCCTAAGTGTAGCCTACAGGCTCTGATGATGATCGCTTGACAATGGAAACTGGTCATCCAAGTGTATTTATTAATTTCATGTAAAGTTTCCAGGGTTAGGGAACCAGCCATTACAATTGAGTACAATCGTGCTGACCGATTGATAAACATTAAATTCCGATGAAAAATACCAGCAATAAACATAAAATTTAGGGGCAGTTGACCTCGCTGTTTCGCCTCTTCAACAATAACTAACTCAACATAGGCTAACATAGTTTTGGAGATAATCAATCATCCCTACTCTTGGCGTAGTGAGCGTATGCCGAATGGAATGAGGATGTCATGTGACTTCTTATATGTTTGATTGAATGATTGTTAGTTATTGTTGTTTTAGGGGCGGAACAGTGAGGTCATCTGCCCCTACAAATTTCGATGAGTTTATAATTCAAAGATGGGTTCCTAAATATAATCTTTAAAATATATGCTTGAATTTAATAGGAAATGTAGAACAACGACTAAAATTACGTAAGAACTAACAACTAACTTACGCACTAGAAGAAGAAGAGGACAGAAAAAAAGGAATAAGGGAAATAAACAACCGGAAAATTCATAGAAAAGGAGGAAAACGGACACAGCTCAGGAATCCCTCAGGGTAGCCAACTTCTGAGCTCACCAGCCGTGAACCCTTGAGGGTGTAACACTGTCTAGGGTGGGGCTATACACACCCTGCCTTCTTTAGGGTCTTGAGCAGAAGGCAGGAGTGCCGGAATTTTGCCCCGAAGGGGATCTTTAACGTGCCATTAAATCTACTGACACGGCTCCCTCGCATTTGCGCGCCCTTAAATGCCAGCTGACTTCACTAGGATTCAATCCTGCAACTTTGGGCACAACAAGCGAGTACGTTACCGCTGAGTCACGCAGCCAGTCGACTTATCTACTGGAACAGTAGAGAGCTTTCGACAAGGTCCATCTGGAACAGAAGCAGAAGGAAGACTGAGGACCGTTGGATCATCCGACAACACGTCATCGATCCAGGCGAATGCGAAGTTGGTAACATCAGTAGCAGAGAGGAGAGACGTCTTGGCTGAAGTATTTCCAACAGGGTATGATTTGCAGATCAACTTGAAGCAGCTCAAGGTAGAAACAACTTTCATTACAAGTTGCAATTAGTAGAATTTACGATTGGACCAGATTCTAGGGAATGTTTTTTTTAATCTTGGATTTTTTTGATATTTTAGATTTTGGATTTTATATTTGGAACATGATGATTTTTTGGATTTAATGGTTATTTAGATTTTTCGGCGACGAATTGTTTAGGTAGGATTTAATATTTTTAATTCGTCGAGTGGAAAATGTTATGATAGTGTCGAGGTTTCAAGATATAATATAATAATAATAATAATAATAATAATAATAATAATGTTATTGGTTTTACGTCCCTTTTAACTACACTGGCTTTTAGAGACGCCGGAATTTTGCCCCGAAGGGGATCTTTAACGTGCCAGTAAATGTACTGACATGGCTCCCTCGCATTTGCGCACCCTCAAATGCCAGCTGACTGCGCCAGGTTTCGAACCTGCAACCTTGGGCTCAGCAAGCGAGAACGTTACCCCTGAGCCACGCAGCCAGACATATATAATATAATGAGGATTCCAGTATACAATATAAATGTTATATAATACGCCAACAGTTGATGTGCTTGATTCTTGTTTATTTAACAACAGAGAAGACAAAGAGAAAAATCAAAGAATATAACATGTTACACACTATGTACCTAGGTGGCACTATAACCTGCCCTCTACCTAGGTGGCGCTTGTGTCCGTGGCACTAGTACCCACCACATACTTAAGCTGGGTTTTCCTAGGTGCGGAAGTGGAGAGCGGAGCGCGGAGAGCGGAGTCGGCTCTCCTCTGGTAATCTTAATGGTACTGTTTTTCTAGAAGCGGAGCGGACCGCCGCTGGACGAGCGGAACTCGCTCCTCCGCATTCCTCCCGAGAGCAGACGAGTCCGCTGTCGGTTGGCGGAGTGGCTGGACGTCTGTACAAGTTGTGTGTAGTTTTATTCAATTGTGTCCCTTGTGTGTTTAGTATAAAGTGTGTACACCATGAGTGTGTGTCGGTTTACTAATTTCGTCATCAATTGAATGGTTATTTATAAGAATTTTAAACACTCCCTCAATTTCACGCGTTTTAAATATGTCACTTGCACATTTTCGATCCTTCACTAAATGCAGTAGTAACTCTTCTTCCTCCTCCTCCTCCTCTACCAAGTGTAATAAAATAGAAAATCTAGATTCCACGTCCATATGGACCTCACCTTATCACTCCCAGTATACAAATGAGCAACCGTTCTGCTCTCCGCCAGAGGACAAGTCCGCGTCTAGGAAAACAATTCAGCTAGCTGATGACTCACGAGCGGAGAGCCGACTCCACTCTCCGCTTCCGCGCCTAGGAAAACCCATCTTCAGGTGACGCTAACATCTACCACACACTCCCTTCCAAGTGACAACGTCCATGAATCTACGAGGCAAGGTAACTTGTCGACCAGATTTGGTAGTCCTGGTCTGATGGTTCTTGTCTTGTTCGGAAGTATTGAGAATTGTGGATGGCGGTGGTTTGTCTGTTCCATATGCAGGGGTTTAGAGGTCGTGCAGGATGAATGCCGGTTTCAGTCGGTCCACAGAAATCGTCTATTTATCTCTTGGAGTGTCGATGTCGAAGTGTTTTGCCGTTCGTGTGAGAACTTGGTAGGGACCATCATAAACAGGTTGCGATGGTCGTCTGGTCGCATCATGTCGATTGAAAACATTATTACACTTCATTAGTTCTGGGTGAATAAAAACCTTCTTGGCGGAGTGATGTTCTGCTTGAACAGGTTGAAGAGCGCGCATTTGCTCCTTTAATTTGCAAAGCAAGGTCGGTGTGGAGTGCTAGGTAACAAACCCAACCGCTTTGACTTTTACGTCATACAAAGAACTTCCTATGTTATGAACTCTGGGCAAAACAATTGACAATCTAGGAGTCCATGTTGTTATCTGTATTGTAGCCATTTTTGATGTTGACGTTGAGAATAAAAGTGAGTGAAGCAGAGCCGGTAAAATTGGTGTCTGTATTTTATAAAAAAGATTGTTAAGGGAACATTGACCGGGTAGGTTAAGAGTGTCTCCCACAGTCGGTATGTCTTGCAAATTTTCTTGGTGATGCAAGAAATCCGCAGGAAGTTTGACAGGTGATTTCTGGTGATTAATTGATCTCGGGAGTTTCCGCCAACACAAAGTTCCTCATTTCTCTACTAGAAAGCACTATAGTGTTCAAGGAGCTTAGATATCTAACTTCCTTGACTAGCATAGTGCTTCAAGGAACAACGAAATTCGACATGCAAGCTTCCCTTTGGGTGTCTAATAATCAAGCTTGCATCCGGCACCCGAGGCCATACGATATTAATTAACTTGAATTAAAAACAGATAACACACACTAAGTAGTCATCACAATATTAACACCAGTTATCAGACAGATTTAACACACACCCAAAGTACACAGGGCTACATGACCGCGTTGTGGCAACCCCTAAACTGAGGAACCAACCAAAACTCTTTGTTCGACCAGGAGTAGAGATGATCGTTTCTCTTTAGAATGATTGTATGCTTATTGCTAAGGCCCGGATAGTTATGTGTTTAAATATTTTTTATTTAACTCTTTTTTTCTATGTATTTACATATTTTTGCCGTTTTTATGAATAAATACATATTCTGGCGTATTTATTTGTCTCTGTATTGTAGAAGTATTTCAAGACATGAATTCCCCACAGGTTACGATGTTCCAAAATGGGAACATGATGTTATTTCCGTTTGAGCAGATGAATTATCAATTAATATGATAATATTGGTCCGGTTAACTCAAACATAAAATGCCAGCGTTTCGCCCCGGTGTGCCGTTGGGCTCGTCAGTTCCCATCCGGGCTCATCATAACCTATTTGGTTCGCCAAGGTAAAGCTTTTGTTTTATGAAAGGAAGCTTGACTTCCGTAGCACATTGGCATCACTCGTGACGTCATTACTTGTATTTTGTGTCTTGTGATGGCCTTCTCAGTATGTGCTAGCCACGCGTATTGGTGAGGTGCGTCTGTACCAACTGACGAGCCCAACGGCACACTGGGGCGAAACGCTGGCATTTTATGTTTGCTTTAACCGGACCAATATTATCATATTAATTGATAATGAATTCCCCAGTCATTAAGTACAGTATAGCAGTAGGGCTGGAGTCGACAGTCTCATTACGCCTCCAATAGTCCTTACCTTGACAGGAAATTTTACTTGAAATTACAGTGGTCTGCGAAAACTTGTGAGTATTGATAGAGTGCTATGAAAGTTTTTTGAAGTGACCTTTTCTTCTGCTCTTTAGAATGAAATTCGAAAACAGCGCATACAGGATTTCGTATCGTGCATCTGCAGTAAGTATTGTAGGATTAGGAAACTGAGGCAAGCCCCGGTTTATTAAGCGGGATCATTTTGAACTGTACACAGGATTTTGGATAATTCAAGCAGCTAGACGTGTCAACTATATTTCGAGTAACTGGAGGACATACCCTTCAACACATGGTAAATTGCTTAGTACAACCCAGTGAAGAATCGGCTTGTATGTGAACGCTTTTAAAACAAAAATGTTGGTGTTCTCTGTTGTTGTTTGAGTCTTCAGTCTTTTGACTGGTTTGATGCAGCTCTCCATGCGTCCCTGTCCTGAGCTAATCGTTTCATCTCTACATAGCTACCACACCCTACATCCGAGGCAATCTGTTTAACATATTCTAACCTTGGTCTACCCCTACAGTTCTTGTCCTCGACCCTTCCTTCCATAACTAAGCTTGCTATTCCTGGGTGTCTTAGTATGTGTCCTACCAACCTATCTCTTCTCTTCATTAGCAGTCGCCAGAAACATCTCTCCTCTCCCACTCGCCTTAATACCTCTTCGTTTGTAACCCTATCTACCCATCTGATCTTCATCATTCTCCTGTAACACCACATTTCAAATGCCTCAATTCTCCTCTTTTCTGCTGCACCAATAGTCCATGTTTCACTTCCATAGAGCGCCACGCTCCAGACAAAGGCTTTCAAAAATGACTTCCTAATACCTAAATCTACACACATCAAAAAAAGTTTTGCATCACCTCGGTTCCCAGATCTCCGGCATATAGACGTTGACTGTGTATATTGTATCCAAGATACAGTCCCTTTGACTGTTCATAGATGTCACTAAAACTGCTCAAAGATGTAAACAACCATGCATGAGCAGGGCCTATTAGACGGAGGGGGTACGACAGCCGATCAGTTCCAGTCATTCCACCAGGACGAAGGTACGCTGCTCATGTTGTCTGTAGTTCTACCATGCCTAGAAGGTCAATACCGCAGTTCGATCGCGTCCGCATTGTTACTTTGTGTCAAGAAGGGCTCTCAACAAGGGAAGTTTCCAGGCGTCTCAGAGTGAACCAAAGCGATGTTGTTCGGACATGGAGGAGGTACAGAGATACAGGAACTGTCGATGACAGGCCTCGCTCAGGCCGCCCAAGGGCTACTACTGTAGTGGATGACCGCTACTTACGGATTGCCGCTCGGAGGAACCCTGACAGCAATGCCACCATGTTGAATAATGCGTTTCGTTCAGCCACAGGACGTCGTGTTTCAACTCAAACTGTGCGCAATAGGCTGCATGATGCGCAACTTCACTCCCGACGTCCATGGCGAGGTCCAGCTTTGCAACCCCGACACCATGCAGCGCGGTACAGATGGGCCCAACAACATGCTGAATGGACCCCACGGAATTGGCATCACGTTCTCTTCACCGATGAGTGTCGCATATGCCTTCAACCAGACAATCGTCGGAGACGTGTTTGGAGGCACCCTGGTCAGGCTGAACGTCTTAGACACACTGTCCAGCGAGTGCAGCAAGGTGGTGGTTCCCTGATGTTTTGGGGTGGCATTATGTGGGGCCGACGTACGCCACTGGTGGTCATGGAAGGCTCCGAAACGGCTTTACGATACCTGAATGACATCCTCCGACCCATAGTGCAACCATATCGGCAGAATATTGGAGAGGCATTTGTCTTCATGGACGACAATTCTCGACCTCATCGTGCACATCTTGTGAATGCATTCCTTCAAGATAACGACATCGCTCGACTACAGTGGCCAGCATGTTCGCCAGACATGAACCCTATCGAACATGCCTGGGATATGTTGAAAAGGGCTGTTTATGGACGTCTTGACCCACCAACCACTCTGAGAGATTTACGCCGAATTGTCGTTGAGGAGTGGGACAATTTGGACCAACAGTGTCTTGATGAACTTGTGGATAGTATGCCACGACGAATACAGGCATGCATCAATGCAAGAGGACGTGCTACTGGGTATTAGAGGTAGTGGTGTGTACTGCAATCTGGACCACAAATGCTGAAAGTCTAGCTGTATGATGGTACAACATGCAATGTGTGTGTCTCATGAGCAATAAAACGAGCTGAAATGTTGTTTGTGTTGATCTCTATTCCCTTTGTATTTAAAGGTTCCGGAACTCTTGGAACCGAGGTGATGCAAAACTTTTTTTGATGTGTGTATATTCGATGTCAACAGATTCCTTTTTTGTAGAAAGGCTTTCCTTGCCTGAGCCAACCTACTTTTTATATCCTCTTTGCTTCGTCCATCACTGGTTATTCTGCTTCCTAAGTAACAGAAGTCTCCTACTTCCTTCAGCTTTTCACCTGCCAATTTGATCTCCATAGAGGTTTCTGATTTATTTCGGCTGCATTCCAGTATTTTTGTTTTACATTTATTAATTTTCATCATGAAGTCCTTCCGTAAGACGGAATCAATACCATTCAAAAACTCATTCAAATCCTCAGGCTTGTCGGCCAAGATGACGATGTCATCAGCAAATCTCAGAGTTGAAATTATTTCTCCTTGAATCTTCACTCCCACTTTAAATTTTTCTCCAATTTCCTTCATTGCTTGTTCAATGTAAAGATTGAAAAGTATGGGTGATAAGTTGCAGCCTTGCCTTACACCTTTCTGAATACCAGCTTCTCTCTCATATCCTTCAGCTCGAATGACTGCTGTCTGGTTTCTGTATAGATTGTATATCACCCTCCTATCCCTGTACTTTATTCCAATAGATTTCAAAATGTCAAACAATTTAGTCCAATCAACGTTATCAAAAGCCTTTTCTAAGTCTACAAATGCCATGAACGTTCTCTTATCTTTCCTTATTCTACCTTCCAAAATCAGCCTAAGACTTAGTACAGCTTCCCTTGTTCCTACATTTCTCCTGAAACCAAACTGGTCTTCACCCAACTCCGTTTCGATCTGGCTTTCAATCCTCTTGTAAATTATTCTAGACAGGATCTTTGAAGCATGAGTAATCAAGCTGATTGTACGGTAATCTTCACATCTGTCAGCTCCCACTTTCTTTGGTATAGGGATGATAACATCCTTCTTGAAATCAGGGGGTACCTCACCTGTCTCATAAATCCTACACACCAAGTGAAATAACCTGATCAGACCTTCATCTCCTATGCAGCGTAGCAACTCAATCGGTATATCATCTATGCCTGGTGCTTTGTTCCTGCCTAAGTCCTCTAATGCTCTGTCAAATTCTGATCTCAATACTAAATCTCCTTTTGCATCCTCATCAATTTCCTCCTCCCTTTCCATTACATGATTCTCAATCTCCTTTCCCTTATACAAGCACTCTATGTAAGCTTTCCATCTCTCAAGCTTTTCTTCCCTATCTGTTAGAGGCTTTCCATTTGTGTCCCTAATATTACAGCACTTCGTCTTCTTTTCCCCAAAAGTATTCTTAATCCTTCGATAAGCTGTGTCTACTTTTCCTAATTTCAGACACTTTTCTATACCTGCACATTTCTCTTTCAACCATTCTTCCTTCGCTTCCTTGCACTTCTTGTTAACCTCATTTCTCAGACGTCTGTATTCTGCTTTCCCCTCTTCATCTCTTAGATTCTTGTGTTTCCGCCTTTCATCCAACAATTCTAGTATATCCTGAGTGATCCACGGTTTTCTACCTATTCTTTCTTTCCTACCAATGTTTTCTTCTGCAGATTTTGTTATTTCATTCTTCAAAACTCACAATAAATAATAATATAGTTGAACAAGTGTCCTCCTTCAAATACTTGGGCACCATATTGAACGAACAATGTGACTCCAAACAAGAAATAAAATCTAGAATTGAACAGGCCAGGAAACAATTCTTTAACTTGCGGAAATTCTTTGTACGATCAGATCTCAGTCTACATTTGCGAATACGCATGATCCGTTGTTACATATTTTCTGTTCTTCTATATGGCTGTGAATGCTAGACCATGGATCCTTCTATTGAAAAACGAATCGATGCCTTTGAAATGTATCTATATCGTCGTCTCCTGCGCATACCTTGGATATTGAAAATTTCAAATGTCGAGGTCATACATCGAATGAAAAAGCAAAAAGAAGTGCTACATGTTATAAAGCAAAGAAAGACACAATACCTAGGTCACATCATGCTGAACGAGAGGTACCAATTATTACAGCTAATTATTGAAAGAAAGATACCAAGAAAAAGATCCGTTGGGAGACTCAGAAATTCATGGTTGAAGGACATTAGAAGGTGGCACCGGTGTACATCGGAGGAAGCTTTTCATACTGCAATGTCAAGGTCAAGGTGGATCGCCAACCTTCGTTTGGAGACGGCGTCTTAAGAAGAAGAAGAAGAAGGACATAAATATGATACTAATTTAAGAACATATTTTGGAAATTTAATCAAATATTTTCCACTTTTAAGCACATAAATACATATTTCTGAAAAGTTAGGCCTACGCACATAATTATCCGGGACCTGCTTATTGCTGTTCTTTACGTAGTTAGCACAATTTTCTCCACTATTAGCAACTAGCAAGTACCCGCGGCTTCGCTCGCGATCAAGACAATGGGGACGATGCATTATTGTTGATAATTGGTTTATTCTATTACAGCAATCGCGGCTACAGGTGGGTCGATTCTACTTCTGAAAATTCTGATACATACAGTATATTGATATGAGCAGCAAAGTGGGAATTTTATAGAGTTGTGAAAGTCTGCAGGGTACGATGTTACATTATGTGAACACATTTGAACGATTTTGTTGTCCGGATACTCGCCAGCACGCCACATACAGTTGTCCATGGGAAAAAATGGTTTTGTCTAAATGTACACCTGGAAAGGCAAATCTATCGGAATATGGGGAATTAAAAGCATTTTTCCTTAAGCTATTCTGGGTATAATTTTGCCACACTTATTGATGATTTGAACGTCAACATGTCGCTATTAATAGACCTATAGTAAAATATCTCTCACCTTGGCCGCTGATGTACATTATGCAGTCTCTTCCAGTGTTACATCCCAGGGATTGAAATTCTCCAACAACCCTTTTGCCTCACATGCCTCTCTAAGTAAATAAAATTCCCGATTGTTGTTGTTTGAGTCTTCAGTTTTTTGACTGGTTTGATGCAGCCCTCCATGCCTCGCTCTCCTGAGCTAATCGCTTCATCTCTACATAGCTACCGCACCCTACATCCGAGGCAATCTGTATAACCCTGGTCTACCCCTACAGTTCTTGTCCTTGACCCTCCCATCCATAACTAAGCTTGCTATTCCTGGGTGTCTTAATATGTGTCCTACAAACTTATCTCTTCTCTTCATTAGCAGTCGCCAGAAACATCTCTCCTCTCCCACTCGTCTTAATAGCTCTTCATTTGTTACCCTATCTACCCATCTGATCTTCATCATTCTCCCGTAACACCACATTTCAAACGCTTCAATTCTCCTCTTTTCTGCAGCACCATTAGTCCAAGTTTCACTTCCTTATATTGTCACGCTCTAGACAGAAGCTTTCAAAAATGACATCCTAATACCTAAATGTATATTCGATGTCAACAGATTCCTTTTCTGTGGAAATGTTTTCCTTACCTGAGCCAACCTGCTTTTTATATCCTCTTTGCTTCGTCCATTACTGGTTATTTTGCTTCCTAAGTACCGGTAACAGAAGTCTCCTCCTTCCCGTAGCGTTTCACCTGCCAATTTGATGTCCATAGAGGTTTCTGTTTTATTTCGGCTGCATTCCAATAATTTTGATTTACATTTATTGATTTTCATCATGAATTCATTCGTCAAGACGGAGTCCATACCATTCAAAAACTCGTTCAAATCTTCAGACGTATTAGCCAAGATGACGATGTCATCAGCAAATCTCAGAGATGAAATTATTTCTCCTTGAATCTTCACTCCGACTTTAAATTGTTCTCCAATTTCCTGATTATTGTGTTTTTAGAGATCTTTGAAATGCGTTGCCCTCGCACATGGTGTAGATGCATTGTCAAAGGAAAACATTCCATGGTACGAACATGGGCCGCATAACCTGTACCGAAAGCCTATTCTGGACAGCAGTTCCTTGAACGGGGATTTGCCAACATTTTATTGTATCTTTCCATGTGGTATGTCTCTGTACCTCAACATACAGAAGAGTGCTTTAAAAATCATGTCTTGTGTAAATTTTGGAAAAGGTAGTGAGTGTGGTTTTTGCCGGAGTGGATACTCGCTCGTAGAAATTCTTTTCAGTAAAATAGACTGGTTCACAATTTGGTAAGTGCACATTGAGTCATATGACGGCGGGAAGCCTTAAGTGTTTTAAGGAAACGGCAATAGCCGCCTCAGAGCTTCGTTGCTACTGAAATAATGACCTGACCAGACTGATATTTGTACTTAACTATACGGGATTTGTGAGCCCAGTGTTTATGAAATTGAACGTAGCTATATCGCTACCTTTATTTTATAGCCGCTACTGTAGTGTTTAAATACTAAAGGTGGTATTAGAAGGTGCTTCCCCTAATTTTTCTACGCCTGGCACTACAGCCCATGAAGGGCCTAGGCCTATCATGCGACCGCTTCCCAGCCATTTGGCCTGCAGATATTGTGGTGACGCGTGGTCAGTGCTTAGTGTCACCTCAGCCGTTAATCTTGTTCTTCGTGACCGGGGCGCTGCCTCACAGCTACTCAATTGTCCTCACGAATCTGATTGCAGCCCGTTGCAGCCCTCACGTCAGTGTCTAAAATCTCTGACGGAGCCGGGAATCGAACCCGGGGCCTCCAGACGAGAGGCAGGCGCGCTACCCTGTTCTTATTGTGTTTATATATATCTTGAAAAAGATAATAAATGGATTGGCATTGCCTCCTACAGGGATATATAGAAAATCCGATGTCATACCTTGAGTTAGTGTTGCCATGGAAACGGACTTGCGATTAGTTCATCAATCAGAGCGAAGATAGTTTTCTGCGAATATCTTTGAAACTGTTCGTTTTAGGGCCTTTGTTTCTTGCATCGAGGGGAGTAAAATGAGCTTTGTCCGGTCTTTATGCGACAAATTCGATATTTTGGCCTGGTTGAGTATTTTTGGTGACTTTTCAGTTATGTTGCCCTTTCCACGGGAACAATGATTTATTTCCGGACGAAAGGCAGCCTATATGTTATCCCATTGTATAAGCTGTCTCCATTTCAAATTTCATCCAAATCCGTCCAGTCCTTTTAGTGTCAAGAGGTAACAAACTAACACACACACACACGGACACATAGATTTTCACAACTACAATATACTAGCAGCTACCCGCGGCTTCGCTCGCGATCAAGACAATGGGGACGATGCATTATTGCTAATAAGTGGTCTATTCTATTACAGCAATCGTGGCTACAGATGGGTCGATTCTAATTCTGAACATTCTGATACATACAGGATATTGATATAAGCAGCAAAGTGGGAATTTTACAAAGTTGTGAAAATCTGCAGGGTACGATGTTACATTATGTGAACACATTTTAACATTTTGGTTTTGGTTTTGCCATCTTCTGCTGAGACATAACGATTTTGTTGTCTGGATACTCGCCAGCATGCCACATACAGTTGTCCATGAGAAACAATGGTTTTGTCTAAACGTACACCTGGAAAGGCAAATCTATCGGAATATGGGGAATTAAAAGTATTTTTCCTTAAGCTATTCTGGGTATAATTTTGCCACACTTATTGATGATTTGAACGTCAACATGTCGCTATTAATAGACCTATAGTAAAATATCTCTCACCTTGGCCGCTGATGTACATTATGCAGTCACTTCCAGTGTTAGATCCCAGGGATTGAAATTCTCCAACAACCCTTTTGCCTCACATGCCTCTCTAAGTAATTAAAATTCCCGATTGTTGTTGTTTGAGTCTTCAGTTTTTTGACTGGTTTGATGCAGCCCTCCATGCCTCGCTCTCCTGAGCTAATCGTTTCATCTGTACATAGCCACCGCACCCTACATCCGAGGCAATCTGTATAACCCTGGTCTACCCCTACAGTTCTTGTCCTCGACCTTCCTATCCAAAACTAAGCTTGCTATTCCTGGGTGTCTTAATATGTGTCGTACCAACCTATCTCTTCTCTTCATTAGCAGTCGCCAGAAACATCTCTCCTCTCCCACTCGTCTTAATAGCTCTTCATTTGTTACCCTATCTACCGATCTGATCTCCATCAATCTCCCGTAACACCACATTTCAAACGCTTCAATTCTCCTCTTTTCTGCAGCACCATTAGTCCAAGTTTCACTTCCTTATAGTGTCACGCTCCAGACAAAAGCTTTCAAAAATGACATCCTAATACCTAAATGTATATTCAATGTCAACAGATTCCTTTTCTGTAGAAATGCTTTCCTTACCTGAGCCAACCTCCTTTTTATATCCTATTTGCTTCGTCCATTACTGGTTATTTTGCTTCCTAAGTAACAGAAGTCTCCCACTTCCCGTAGCGTTTCACCTGCCAATTTGATGTCCATAGAGATTTCTGAGTTATTTCGGCTGCATTCCAATAATTTTGTGTTACATTTATTGATTTTCATCATGAATTCTTTCCTCAAGACGGAGTCTATACCATTCAAAAACTCGTTCAAATCTTCTGGCGTATTGGCCAAGATGACGATGTCATCAGCAAATCTCAGAGATGAAATTATTTCTCCTTGAATCTTCACTCCGACTTTAAATTGTTCTCCAATTTCCTGATTATTGTGTGTTTTAGAGATCTTGGAAATGCGTTGCCCTTGCACATGGTGTAGATGCATTGTCAAAGAAAAACATTCCATGTTACGAACATGGGCCGCATAACCTGTATCAAAAGGTTCTGCAGATTTAACACAAGACCTATTCTGAACAGCAGTTCCTTGAACTCAGATTTGCCAACATTTTATTGTATCTTTCCATGTGGTATGTCTCTGTACCTCAACATAAAGAAGAGTGCTTTAAAAATCATGTCTTGTGTAAATTTTGGAAAAGGTAGTGAGTGTGTTTTTTGCCAGAATGGATACTCGCTCGTAGAAATTCTTTTCAGTAAAATAGACTGGTTCACAATTTTGTAAGTGCACATTGAGGTATATGAGGTATTTAAGTGTTAAGGAACCGGCAATAGCCGCCTCAGAGCTTCGTTGCTACTGAAATAATGACCAGACTGTTATTTGTACTTAACTATACGGGATTTGTGAGCCCAGTGCTTATGAAATTGACCGTAGCTATATCGCTACCTTTATTTAGTAGCCGCTACTTTAGTGTTTAAAAATTGAAGGTGGTATTAGAAGGCGCTTCCCCTAATTTTTTTACCCCTGGCACTACAGCCCATGAAGGGCCTAGACCTATCATGCGACCGCTTCCCAGCCATTTGGCCTGCAGATATTGTGGTGACACGTGGTCAGTGCATAGTCTCCCCTCAGCCGTTAATGTTGTTCTTCGTGACCGGGGCGCTGCCTCACTGTCAGACGGCTACTCAATTGTCCTCAAGAATCTGAGTGCAGCTCGTTGCAGCCCTCACGTCAGTGTCTAAAATCTCTGACGGAGCCGGGAATCGAACCCGGGGCCTCCGGATGAGAGGCAGGCGCGCTACCTTGTTCTTATTGTGTTTATATATATCTATCTTGAAAAAGATAAATGGATTGGCATTGCCTCCTTCAGGGATATAGAAAATCGGATGTCATACCTTGAGGTAGTTTTGCCATGGAAACGGACTTGCGATTAGTAGGCCTAGTTCATCGATCAGAGCGAAGATAGTTTTCTGCGAATATCTTCGAAACTGTTGGTTTTAGGGCCTTAAAATGTAGTTTTCGGTGTCCCACGGGGACATACCGAGTATTTTTTCTTGTATCGAGGGGAGTAAAATGAGCTTTGTCCGGTCTTTATGCGACAACTTCGATATTTTGGCCTGGTTGAGTATTTTTGGTGACCTTTCAGTTATGTTGCCCGTTCCACGGGAACAATGATTTATTTCCGGACGAAAGGCAGCCTATATGTTATCCCATGGTATAAGCTGTCTCCATTTCAAATTTCATCCAAATCCGTCCAGCCGTTTTAGTGTTAAGAGGTAACAAACTAACACACACACACACTCACGGACACACAGATTTTCACAATTATAATATATATAGGGATATAGGGATTTAGAGGGCAAGGCTACCCTGCATTTCTCTATCAGAGAATCCCGATGGCGGATATGATCTAGCATTCCTTTACTCTCTGATCATCTCTGTTACATTCCGCTAGTTTGCGCGCATGTCTCTTAGAGGCAGCTTCGTCTTATGTATTCATTGTTCAGAATGTCTTTGGTTTTGGTTCTGCTGTTGAGACTGTATTGTTATGGCGATGAATGCACATGCATTTTTGTATGCAATTTCTATTTAATTATCAATTAACAGTTCAGTTACTAAAGTTTAATGACGAGGAAACCTTATGAATAACAACGTGGAATGGTAATATTCAGCTTGAGTAAACACATGTTGTGTGGTTAGTGAGTGAACTGAAATACGAGTGGCGTGTTATCATAACCTACGGAGCGCACATATTAAGTTCCTAACGTTCAACTAATCAACGCTTGTGTAGGGTTTAACCTTGGTAGCCACACCATACTGTATAGGGTTGAAACTACGTCCATTGTCTCAAGGACTTCCTAATTGTTTTACTTGCTTTCCTTGTATATAATTACTGCGTGGCTTATAATAAATCTTGAACGCGTCTTGCGTATCACACTTTACAACTTCCTTTCAATTTCTCTTTAGAATTCCAAACTTTTTAGTAAATTCGTTGTCACTTGACTTCATTATAAAACCAGTAATGTTACCCGATTAAAACACAAAATGGAACCAATACAGTATTTTAACTAATGACTCGCTATTGGGACATAGGTTGGCAACCAGCTGAGCTCGACATTGCTTCCACTTTCTTGAGCTGGGCTCCTTTCTTTCATCCCACCTGTTGACCTTCCTTGGTCAACTCTTGTTCTCTTCTGACCCCGACGGTATTACAGTATCAGAGGTCTAGGGTGTTTTACATTTTCCCGCCTCAACTGGTCCTTGTCATTACTTTCCTGACACCCTCATTTACCAGGATCTGACCTCTTCTATTCCTTTCATGGTATCTCCTGCCTTCTGCACAAAGCCCTAATGGAAACAGAGTGTGTGTATCCCCACCACTTATGGTGCAATTTAGATCATGCTACACTCTCAAGAGCAAACGGCTACTGCTTTCGGGATTTAGCGACTACGAGGGATCTCGATTCGCTCAATTTTGGGCGGTCTCTCCTGTTTTCCTTTCATCTCAATGGCGAGAGGATATCGTGATACCGATTCCCAAGGCTGGAAAGGATCCCAAGCTTGTCAGCAGCTATAGGCCCATTTGTCTTGTGCCCAAATCCGGTTGCCCAGATTTGAGAGCACAGTCCCAGATGCTAAGTCCAGAGCTGAGGTTTTGAATAGCGCGCTCCCATTGTTCTTAGAAGCATTTCGAAGCTTTTCTGTTTATCGAAGTTCTTCGAATCCATGCTCGAATGTCCATGTAATTAATATTGTGTTATATTCATTGTTATGACTTTATATTTGAACCAATTTTCAGATACTGATTCCTGGAAAAAGTGTTAGTTAATTTTCTGCTACTATTTGAAAAACAAAAACAGTGATTTCATTTCTAATCGAGTGATAATATTTCATTTCAACGTGTGAATACTTAAAAGTTAGGAATCAGGCTGGACAATTAAATTTGCACTGACAAACCCTAAGATTGTAAATAATTCATTTGAACGAAGTCAACAGGACTAACAATCTGACTTTCGTTTCAAATGCCTAGTGTTCATGTGTTGGTGAATCTGTAAATTTGTGTATATAAATGTATGATCCGTCATGCATCCATAATGCTATTGTTAGCATTACTCCAGTAAACTTTTAAACATTTTAATAAAATGAGATATTTTACGAATTATGTTATTTTCAGAAAATCTCCTTCTATCCTTATTGTTGCATCGAGCCGAAAATCAGTATAGCTTTTTTTGTTGAGTTATTGTTTGTCACTTTAACCCTTATGGTGCCCGGGATATTTAGATTCACGTGCTGACTGATTTTTTTTTGTGAAAATGCATATGTGGTCGTCCGGACTTCGTTCTAAACGGGCACAGTCTGACAAATGGCCTATGCATGCAGCAGGAGAAGATGGTGAACCGTCGGCTGGTGTGGTTCCTGGAGAAGAGAGGCCTCCTGTCTGTACCAGTGTGGATTTCGCTCACATAGGTCCTCCACCGACCATCTGGTGCGATTTGAGAGCGCCATACAGGAGGCATAACTCCGAAGGCACCACCTAGTTACCGTTTTCTTTGACCTCGAGAAAGCCTACGACACCACATGGTGCCACGGAATCCTTTCCACCCTTCATGAGTGCTGACTCCGTGGTAATCTACCGACTTTCATTGCGAATTTCATGTCCGTCCGACTCTTCAGTGTAAGGGTCGGTAGCACATTATCGCAATATTACAGTATACCCAAGAAAATGGAGTTCCTCAAGGTTCTGTGATGAGTGTCACCTTGTTCGCGATTGCCATAAACGGCATTGTTGCCGCCGCCGGGCCCACGGTAGTTCCATCGCTGTATGTAGACAATTTAGCTCTGCATTACAGCTCTGAAAGTATGGCAGTCATGGAACGGCAATTGCAGCTAGCTAGGCTACTAACCGGGTCGACAGGTGGGCTCACGACCGGAGTTTTCGTTTTTCAGCAGCGAAAACCTCCATCGTCCATTTTTGTCGGCTCCGGAGGCTACATGTACACCCTGAACTACATCTCAGGGATGCTGCGTTGCCGTTGGTTGACACTAAACTTATCGCTTCCTGGGGCTCCATTTTGACAGCAAATATACGTGGCAACCCCATACAGTATACGGCAACTGAAAACGATGTGTCTTAGGAAACTGAACATGCTCAAGTTTCTTAGTGGTACTACGTGGGGGGCTGACCGTGCGGTGCTGCTACGGTTCTACCAAGCCCTCGTCCTGTCCCGGCTACACTCTGGTTCTGCGGCATACGATTCAGCAAGGCCGGCAACCTTCAAAATGCTGGACAGTATCCACCATATCGGCGTTAGGCTGGCTACCGGTGCCTTCCGGACAAGTCCGATACCCAACCTACTCGTCGAATCGGTTGTTCCACCTTTAAATTATAGATGCCAACATATGCTTTTAGCATTTGCTGCCAATGTGCGTCAAATGCCGCAACACCCGAGCTATCAAGCTCTCTTCGGTACCCAAAACCACCAGGGGTACGCCAACCAGCCTCGTGCTACTCGGCCAGTTAGTATTAGAGTTTTTTTTTTTTTTTTTTTTTTTTTTTTTTTTTTGTCGTGTGGCCTCCTGAGAGGCCGAGTGCAGGTCTTTCTATTCGACGCCCGTGGGCGACCTGCGCGTCGGGATGAGAGATGGAATGGATGAGGATGAATGAAACAGGGCAAGGATGTGGAAGGAATCGGCCGTGGCCTATCAGAAGGTACCGTCCCAGCATTTGCCTGGTGTTGAAAATGGGAAACCACGGAAAACCATTTCAAGGACGGCCGACGGTGGGGCTCGAACCCACGCGTCTACCGAGTCAGCAGAGAGCTTGGCCCCATGACCTAATGCTGCGCTTTAGCCAGCTGAGCCAATGCTGTCGGTAGTATTAGAGTTGATAGCTCGTGTACTGAAATAAGAGTGGCTGTAGGTCCCTGTATGACCCGGACACCTAGCGAGGTGCCTCTGTGGCAAGTTCCGCGTCCGGAAATTCGGTTAGATCTGCACCGAGGTCCTAAGGTGAACACGGATGCCTCCGTTTATCGGAGCCAGTTCCACAGCATAGTTCGCCAATTTCCGGACGCTGGCATTCTCTACACGGACGGTTCGAAGCTGGACGAGAAGGTGGGTTGTGCTTACGTTATTGATGGTGCAAATACCAACATCTCTTTGCCTGAGGCCTGTAGTGTATTTACTGCGGAGCTCGTTGCCATCTATGAATGCTCTGCAGTTTGCACTACAGGATGCGCGAATCCACTTTCTCGTGTGTACCGATCCTTGGAGTTCGTTGCAGTCAATTGCTACATGTTTCCCGCAACACCCCCTAGGGCAGCGAATACATGACCTACTAGCCGGGCTGTGCCACGCTGACACTCGAATCACCTTTCTGTGGCTTTCAAGCCACATGGGAATTGCGGGAAATGAGTTAGCGGATCAAGCTGCAAAAGAGGCGGTATCACTACCACCTCGACCAATGGAGGTACCCGCTAGAGATATTCTCTCTCAGTTACGCCTACAAGTTCTGGCAATTTGGGAGAGTCAGTGGCTAGCTGACCCACTGCCCTGTAAACTGAGAGCGATCAAGGGAACTACTCGCGTGTGGCGGAGCTCTTTTCGGTCACGGAGAGAGTCCGTCATTTTGTGTAGGCTAAGGATAGGTCATACAAGATCCACCCACTCGTACCTAATGAGAAGGGAAGACCCCCCACTTTGTACCTGTGGAGCTGTTTTCACCGTGGCCCACATTTTAACCAAGTGTGTGGATCTTGCTGACTTACGAAGAAACCTTGGTTTGCAGATGACAATCAAACTTATATTAGCCGATGACGCGATGTCTACTGATCTCGTCATCCACTTTATAAGTGAGAGTGGGTTTCGGCCAGTAATCTAAATTTTCCAGTGAACATTAACTCAACGGCTTGTTCGTTTTTGAATGATGATTTTTATATTTTCGTAATTTTTGTTTATTTTTATAATGATTAGTTTTATTTAATTTTTTTGTTTCATTAATTTTAAGTCTTTTCAAATTTAGGTGTCCAGCTCTTAATTTTAAATTCCATTCCAAATTTGTATATTTTAATCTGTGTTAAGAAGGGCAGATCACCTAGTAGTTCCGCTCCTTAAAACAAAAATAACGAACTGTTATTTTCAGAATTCTGATTTTTTTTCTGCAATTTGTGTTTATTTTTATAATTATTATTTTTATTTAATTTTTTGTTGTATTATTTTTTGTTCTTTTCAAATTTAGGGGTCCAGCTCTAAATTTTAAATTCCATTGCAAATTTGTGTACTTTAATCTGTGTTAAGAGGGGCAGATGACCTCGTAGTTCCTCCCCTTAAAACAAGAATAATTAACTATTTTTTGGAGGGATGAAGACGTCACGGTCAAGGGAACAAGGTGGTAGTTCGGAGCATGTACTGAGCCATAACTTCCACTTCAGAAAATGAAGCTGATTTATCCATCACACGAGATATCTCTCTAAATAGGCTACGTCCTGCGATAGAATCATCTACTCTCGTGAAGTACTCCATTCACCACCTTTGTGTTTTGGACAACCCTATTTTTTCCCTCTCATTCCACTTTTCATAGACTCCCAAACAAGACAATGGTAGTACAGTATATATGTACATACATCCCCTCCCCGATTCGACCCCTCTATAGCCATTCATCTGTTTACGCACCCCTAAGTATGAGTTACTGGCAGCACAGCGGTAGCCGGGTGGGGGTGAGGGAAAGCATTCTAAACATTTGCAAAGCGTTTCGAACCTGAAGTATAACAGTGGCTTAATAGCTGCATTCAGAGCCATCTATCCGTAAACTTCATCATCATTTGCATCATTGTGGAAGATAGCTTACATCTCTACTCGTATACAACAACAAAAAGCTATACAAGTTGTCGTATTAAAAGGAATCATAACTATTAGGCCTGAGTATATCTTTTATAATTGGATCAACAATTTTGCCCGGCAAACATAAACACGCGCCATTGTTGAAGATGCGCGACATTCTTTTGTCGCTCCAACACCCCCTGTGGCGAGATAGCGAAACTAATCTGGGTTAGGGTTGACGAGAAGTGTTCGTAAGAGGATTAGCTTGCGTGTTTGCATGTTGATGAGGTTGGGGCTGAAAATCATGCATTTTGTGGAAAGTTGTTGCTTTTACGACAAACAAGGGGAATCTGATGTATGCTTGTGTGGGTTTGACCGTTATTGGGAATGATTCACTCAGGGATGAACAGGACACTGAAGGTGCAGGCTAGACTTAAATCGCTTAAATCGATCTTGTGGTTTACGCTGATCGCTGCACTTACTCTTCTAACCGCAGACCGTATTCAGGGAGACTATTATGGCCATTGGACTATATCCTCCACCCGTAAAATACGTTCCACCTGCTGTTCGGTTCCTAAATAACCATACATTAATCATCCTATAGACTAGGTGAGAGGTATTTCCTACCAATAGAGACTCAAACTCAATTTCTCAGAGTAGGTTGTTTTTGTTGCTGCTGTTTTAAGTGGCAGAACAGCGAGGTCATCTGTCCTCTTTTAATACATATAAGTTGGTACAATTTTTTTAAAATTTAAATATAGAGGTGGACGCTTCAATATGAAAATAGGCTAACAATAATAAAACAAAAATAAATAAAAGTAATAATTATGATAAACAAAATAATAAGTTATACGGAAAACAAAAATTACAAAAAATAAAACTTTCCTTTTCTCCAAATATGCCAGCAGAGTATCCGTAGGATTGTGCACCATACCTTCCATGTAGGGCTTTTTCCTCCAGTCATTTATCCACTGTTTTGCTGACTTCAAAATGAATTCATCATCTGCTTAATCTAGTGACAAGGGATTGAAGTTCTGATCTTCTGAGCACACTGCTTGATGATGGATGCTCTCTCAAAACTTGAAGATGTGCTTCATTTTCATCTCCTGCAGATTTAACAGACCTCTACCTCCATTATTAGGGGCAGGTAACCTCGCTGTTCCGCCCTTAAAACCTCAATAACAAACTACCACCATTATTACGAGACAGGTAGGAGTTATGTGAGACTGATTTGCGATCAAAACTCTCCAATGTTGTAGGCCTATTAGACCAGTGTACTTGGGCGCGTGTGTGTAGAATTATGTCGACCACATTGTAACATAGGCCTACATTGTAGGCCTACTATACGGTTGAATGGTTGGTTGGTTCCTTAGTATAGGGGCTGCGACAACGCGGTCATGTAGCCCCGTGTGCTTTGGGTGTGTATAGAATCTGTCTGATAACCGGTGTTAATTGTGATGGCTGTATTAGTGTGTTTTTTCTGTTTTAATTCAAGTAAGGACAGCAGACGATAATTTCAAGTAGTACCTACTTTGCTACCAAATACTACCGTCCACGACACCTAGCCTTCGGACTTGGCAACTAGATGCCTTCGCAGCCACCTCCAGGCTACGAACTTTGGAACGAATATAGCGTTATCAAATCCAACCTACAATGTTTGGCTTCACAGAAGTATAGTTAGTGGAAGGTTCGTTTTCATGCCATGACATGGAACCGCCGGCTTTATTTTTCCTCCGAAGGAAGGCATACTGAGGGATTTTTAACGCTCTTAAAAAATACGACGACTTCGGCCGGGTTTGAACCCGCGACTTTGGACATAGAAGCTCAGCATGCTACCAACTACGCCATTAAAGATCGTCGACGTGCTTTCAAATGCTATCGGAGGCAAAACACTATGGCCAACCTTATCACCTTCAGAAGGATACGTGCTAGAGCCCGATATCTGATTCGGGAGAGTAAGAAAACGATGTGGGAAAAGTATGAGTCGTCTATGACGGCGCATACTCCTTCATCTCAAGTGTGGACTAAGCTTCGTCGGATCTCCGGACTCCCGACATCACTGTCGATACCCGGAGGATCCAACAATGGAGACATCATCACGGACCATCTCACCATTGCTAACAGTATTGGCTCGCACTTCTCCGATGTATCCTGCTCTGGGAGTTACGATCCTACATTTCTGACTCTGAAGCGGGAGGCAAAGGCTCACCGCTTGTCCTTTGCCACTGCTGCTTCGGAGTCCTACAATGTACCATTCTCTGAATGGGAACTGCGCAGTGCGCTTGCACTGTGCAGGGATACGGCACCTGGACCGGATAACATACATAATCAAATGTTAAAACATATGTGCGAAGCCAGTATAAAACAACTGTTAATCCTCTTCAATCGTATATGGATTGAAGGGGAGTTTCCATCTCAATGGCGAGAGGGGATCGTGATACGGATTCCCAAGGCTGGAAAGGATCCCAAGTTTGAAAGCAGCTATAGGCCCATTTGTCTAACAAATGGCCTATGTAAGCTGCTGGAGAAGTTGGTAAATCGTCGACTGGTGTGGCTCTTGGAGGATAGAGGTCTCCTGTCTGAGTACCAGTATGGATTTCGCTTTCATAGGTCCACCACCGATCATCTGGTGCGACTTGAGAGCGCCATACTGGAGGCATTTCTCCGAAAGCAGCACCTAGTCACGGTTTTCTTTGACCTCGAGAAAGCCTACGACACCACATGGCGCTACGGGATCCTTTCCACCCTTCACAAATGGGGACTCCGTGGTAATCCACCGACTTTCAGTGCGAATTTCATGTCCGTCCGACTCTTCCGTGCAAGGGTCGGTAGGAAATTATCGGAATACTATACTCAAGAAAATTGAGTTCCTCAGGGTTCTGTGCTGAGTGTCACCTTGTTCGCGATTGCCATAAACGGCATTGTTGCCGCCGCCGGGGCCGCGGTAGTTCCATCGCTGTATGTAGACGATTTAGCTCTTCATTACAGCTTTGGAAGTATGGCAGTCATGGAACGGCAATTGCAGCTAGCAATTAACCGGGTCGACAGGTGGGCTCACGACCGGGGTTTTTGTTTTTCAGCAGCGAAAACCTCCGTCGTCCATTTTTGTCGGCTCCGGAGGCTACATTTACACCCTGAACTACATTTCAGGGATGCTGCTTTGCCGTTGGTTGACACTTATCGCTTCATGCGGCTCCATTTTGACAGCAAATTAACGTGGCAGCACCATATACGGCAACTGAAAATGACGTGTCTCAGGAAACTGAACATGCTCAAGTTTCTTAGTGGCACTACGTGGGGGGCTGACCGTGCGGTGCTGCTACGGTTCTACCAAGCCCTTGTCCTGTCCCGGCGGGCAAGACTATGGTTCTGCGGCATACGGTTCAGCAAGGCCGGCAACCTTGAAAACGCTGGACAGTATCCACCATAGTGGCGTTAGACTGGCTACCGGTGCCTTCTGGACCAGCCCGATATCCAGCCTACTCGCCGAATCGGGTGTTCCACCTCTAAATTATAGACGCCAATATATGCTTTTAGCATATGCTGCCAATGTGCGTCAAATGCCTCAACATCCGAGCTATCAAGCTCTCTTCAGTATCCAATACCACCAAAGGTACGCCAACCAGCCTCGTGCCACTCGACCGGTTGGTATTAGACTTGATAGCTCGTGTACTGAAATAGGAGTGTCTTTAGGTCCCTGTATGATCCGGACACCTAGCGAGGTGCCTCCGTGGCAAGTCCCGCGTCCGGAAATTTGTTTAGATCTACACCGAGGACCTAAGGTGAACACGGATGCCTCTGTTTATCGGAGGCATTTCCACAGCATAGTTCACCAATTTCCGGACGCTGGCATTCTCTACACAAATGGTTCGAAGGTGGACGAAAAGGTGGGTTGTGCTTACGTTATTGATGGCGCAAATACCAAAATCTCTTTGCCTGAGGCCTGTAGTGTGTTTACTGCGGAGCTCGTTGCCATCTATGAAGCTCTGCAGTTTGCACTACAGAATGCACGAATCCACTTTCTCGTGTGTACCGTTTCTTTGAGTTCGTTGCAGTCAATTGCTACATGTTTCCCGCAACACCCCCTAGTGCACCGAATCCATGACCTACTAGCCGGGTTGTGCCGCGCTGACACTCGAATCACCTTTCTGTGGCTTCCAAGCCACATGGGAATTGCGGGAAATGAGTTAGCGGATCAAGCTTCAAAAGAGGCGGTATCACTACGACCTCGACCAATGGAGGTACCCGCTAGAGATATTCGCTCTCAGTTACGCCTACAAGTTCTGGCTTTTTGGGAGAGTCAGTGACTAGCTGACCCACTGCCCAGTAAACTGAGAGCGATCATGGAAACTACTCGCATGTGACGGAGCTCTTTCCGTTCACGGAGGGAGTCCGTCATTTTGTGTAGGCTAAGGATAGGTCATACAAGATCCACCCACTGAGAAGAGAAGACCCCCCACTTTGTACCTGTGGAGCCGTTTTCACCTTGGCCCACATTTTCACCGAGTGTGTGGATCTTGCTGACTTACGAAGAAACCATGGTTTGCAGACGACACTCAAACTTATATTAGCCGATGACGCGGTGGCTGCTGATCGCGTTATCCGCTTTATAAGTGAGAGTTGGTTAGGGCCAGCAATCTAAATTTTCCAGTGAACATTGACTCAACGACTTGTTCGTTTTTGAATGATGATGTTTTTGTTTTTCCGTAATTTTTGTTTATTTTTATAATTTTTAATTTTTAGTAAATTTATTGTTTTTGTTTTTTCATTTAGGCCTTTTTAAATGTAGGTGTCCACCTCAAAATTTTATTTTCTATTCCAAATTTGTATTCTTTAATCTGTGTTAAGAGGGGCAGATGACCCTGTAGTTCCTCCCCTTAAAACAACAATAACTAACTAACTAACTACAACTACGCCTCCGAAACCGGTTCTACTATAGGCTACTCTATGAATCATGTAGAATACGCATGTAAAGTGTTGTGCAGGTGATTTTTTATTTTTTATTTTTTTTAGCGTATGGCTTTTAGTGCCGGGAGTGTCCGAGGACATGTTCGGCTCGCCAGTGTTGTAGCTGCTTCGAGACGGACACCCAATGGGTGAGCTACGAGTACCGTTGGGGAGGGAAGTTGGAAGGTAAGGACGAGGAGTTGGAAGGTATCGGCTGTGGCCTATAGTTAGGGACCAACCCCGGCATTTGCCTGGAAGGAAGATGGGAAACCACAGAAGGCCATCTTCAAGGTTGCAGGCGGGGGGATTCGAACCTCCTCGCCTCCCGGATATGAGCGACTGCCAACAGTCATGCCGTAACGCCCACGGCTAACTCACCCGGTGTGCAGGTGATACTACGCCTTCAATCAATTTCTACTACCACCACATCATATAGCAGATAGCATTCCTGGATGTCACCTCGGATATCCGGGTTCGATTCCCGGCTCTACCAAGAAATTTAATTCTGATGATGATGATGATGATAATTGTTGTTTTAAGGGGCCTAACATCTTGGTTATCGGCCCCTAATGATCTGGGTGATAGCGAAAAAGGCAATGAAATGAAAACCAGAACGAAAATTAAGTGAGACGGAAAATACTTACAAAAAGGAACTCAGATTGAAACAACTCACAAAATGTTCTTACGAAAGGGAATTTAGAACGAAAAGAATCACAATAGGAATAGATTGGATAATACGCACAAAATGTAGGCTAGGTTCAAAATACGTACAAAATGCAATGTGTCGAAATACTTACAAAATGCAATTTAAATTCAAAATACTTACAAAATGTAAATGAGATCGAAAATGCTTGCAAAATGTACTGTAAATTCAAACCACTCATTTGGATGGACAATACTTACAAAATGCAATTTAGATTGAGAACCCTTGACAAAATGTAATTTAGATTCAAAATACCCACAAAATGCAATTGAGAATCAAAATACTTGCAATATGCCCACCACACAAAATGCAATTGAGATTTAAAATTCTTGCGAAATGCGGTTTTGGTTGAAAATACTTACACAATGCAATTGAAATTCAAAATACTCACTAAAATGCTTTGCTCCTACATTGAATGACTTACTAAATATCAATTTAGATTGTCAAACTTCACAAAATGCAATTGAGGTTGAAAACAATCGCGAAATGCAATTTAGATCGAAAAAACTTACAAAATGCAACGTAGATTAAAAATACCTACAAAATGTCGTGTGGATGAAAAAAATAATTAAAAAGGCGCTAAAGGGAATTTAGATAGCCAAGTAACAAAAACAGTGCGGGAATCTTAAAGAGAAAAGGAAATATAATGAAGAGAAAATAAGAGGTCGGATCCCTCGAAAAGGAGGGATCAGGAAAGATGAGACAAGGGCCAATTAAGGCGGAAAAGTGAAAGTCTCCCTAGGCCTCGGATACTCTAATGCCGTCGGGGTCGGAAAAGAGCAAGAGCTGACCAAGGGAGGTCGACAGGAAAGAAGACGGAGAGGAGCCCGGCACAAGTAAGTGGAAGCAATGCCGGACTCAGCTGGGGTCCCGTGGTCGCCAACCCACGTCCCACTAGATGTGAACCCCTGGGGGAAATTTAATTCTGGCCTGAAGGGTGGAACGGGGTACATTCAGCATCGTGAGACAAAACCTCGGCCATCCTGGAAGTGATTTTCCTTGGATATCCACTTCTACTCCTAGCGACGGCTGTCTCCTTCCCACTCTTCACCTCAATTACAAATATACACTTTTTTTTAAACGTATGGCTTTTCAGTAACGGGCGTATCCGAGGACATGTTCGGCTCGCCAGAGTTTGTAGCTTCTTCTATACGGACACCCATGGGGTGAGCTACAAGTACCGTCGCGTGTGGAGTGTTGTCTGGGGAGGAAAGTGTGAGTGTAAGGACGAGGAATTGTAAGGTAGCGGCTGTGGCCTATAGTTTGGGACCAACCCCGGCATTTGCCTGGAAGGAAGATGGGAAACCACAGAAGACCATCTTCAAGGTTGCCGGCGGGGGGATTCGAACCACCTCGCCTCCCGGATGTGAGCGACTGCCTGCAGCCACACCGTAACGACCACGGCCAACTCACCCGGTAATATACACAATAATACAGGTTATCAGACAAAATTCTTCACACTTAGCCTACCCAAGTACACGGGGATAAATGGCCAAGCCCCTCAAATCAAATAGCAACAGCAACAACAATACAGGCTCTGCATCTTCAATTCACATAAATCTACTGCTGGATTTTAAATTCCTTAAGTTGCAGTCAATTTCCATTTGTGGAACCGAGAGAAGTCTTTCTCCTTCTTGGAGAAGATAAAATTATTAAAGTAGTACAATATCCACGCACCAGTGGCGTACGCAGGATTTCATTCGGGTGGGGGGTCAGTCATAGTTGTGTACATTATTAGTTAGTTATTGTTGTTTTAAGAGGCAGAACATTGAGGTCATCTGCCCCTGTTGTTCAAGATTAGAATGCTATTTCGATTATTATTCATAAAAAGCAATAATTAAATAAGCATTCTATGAAAACTATTTTAATTGTATTTTCCAGCACAATAAAAATTGAAAATAAAAAAATAAGGAAAATAGAAGGCTACTGTTGTTTCTTTGAATCATTTCTACCCCCACATGGGTGATTAGCCCGATGTGGAGTGATTTGTAGGGTTGCTTTCCAAGCCTCCTTATTTATGTCCCCAGGAGATAGGGTGGCCCAGTTATAATAGTGATGGCTGATACACCAGAAAGACTTCAGCAGGCAGTGGTGGAATGGTATGAAGAATTGGAAAGGAAATGAATGGTAGTGAATACAGTTATAAGCAAAGTAATGGGGGTCTCAAAACTGGACAGATAGGAATAACAACTTGACATAATTTGTGGAGGAAGACCTCTCAAAAAAGTAGAAACTTTTGAATATCTTTGCACCATATTAAGTAGTGATGGGAAAATAGAGCAAGAGGTACTCAATGGAACTAAAAAAGCCATCTCAGCCTACTATCAGATAAATAATACAATAGTAGGGAAGAATGAGATAAGCATCAAGACCAAAATGCAGATTTACAATACGGTTATGGCCCCGATCACCCTATATGGCACAGAGAGTTTAGCACTGCAAGACAAGCATCTCAGTAAGATCACTGCCACTGAAATGAAGTATACAAGGCGAGCAGTGGGGAGGACTAGAAGGGATAGGATCCGAAATGAGAGAATCAGAGAAGAAGCAGGACAAAAGAAGGCGATAAATATGGTGATTGAGGAACGTCAGTTGAAGTGGTATGGACATGTCAGGAGGATGGAACAAGAGAGAAAAGCGAAGCAGGTTTTTGAAATGCGAGTGGAAGGGGGAGTAGGAAGAGAAAGACCCCGTACCACTTGGGATGACAGAATTGAGAAAATCGGACAGAAGCGAGGTAAAACAATGCTGGAAATGAAGAAATTGCGTGAAAATAGATTGGGGTGGCAGAGATGGACAACACGAGGCTACCCCGACGCTTGAAGGCACAAGGGATAAGAAAAGATGAAGAAGAAGAAAGATAGAAAACTTTAACTAAATATTAAAACTGAAATGATGCAGTGGTACCAATATATCCACACGTGACTGCTTATAATATTGATAGTATGTGAGAGAGAAATAAAGTTTTGCTCTCCATGTTCTTACCTCCATTAGTCTACTATTGACTCTCAAAATCTGCCATCAAGAAGATGGCTTTAACAGCTTCATTGATAGGGATAAATTGCAAATATTCCTCATGTACTGCATTATCTTAAACGAAACACAGTTAGTTATTGCTGTTTTAAGGGGCGGAACTACGAGGTCATCTGCCCCTAAAACACAGTGACACAGATAATATGCACATTTAAAGCAGACTGAAGCGACCTGGAGAAAGTTACCGATCGCACACTTATGCAGCAAAACTGATCCACTGCTAGCTCTAACGCTGGAGGAGTAGTCTCGTTGCGAGTAGAGAGGTTGGTTGGTTCCTTAGTTTAGGGGCTGCGACAACGCGGTCATGTAGCCCCGTGTACTTTGGGTGTGTGTAAAATTTGTCGGATAACCGGTGTTAATTGTGATGGCTGAATTAGTGTGTGTTATGTGTGATTCAGGTAGAAGGACTGCAGAGGATTATTTTTTTCAGTAGTTCCTACTTTTGCTACCAAAGGCTACCATCCACGACACCTAGCTGTGGACGTGGCTACTAAATGCCATCGCAGTCAGCACCTGGTGGCAAACGTTGAAACTAATATAGCGTTAACAAACTAACCTATAAATTTTAGCTTCCACAAGTGTAGTTAGGTGAAGGTTCTTTTTCATGCCATAAATCTATGACATGGGACCGCCGACTTTACTTCCCCTCTCAAGGAAGGCATACTGAGGGATTTTTAACGCTCTTAAAAATCCGACGACTTCGACCGGGTTTGAACCCGTGATCTTGGGCATAGAAGCTCAGCACGCTACCAACTACGCCACCGAAGCCACTTGCGAGTAGAGAGTTGGGAATTTACCAAGTGATGGACGTGATCACATTTAAAATACTTATATATATAGGAGTATCGACTCCACACTGTCGGTTGTGATAAACATTTACCAGGATATAAGGATTCAAGCAACCAAATTACTTTGGGGCGAGGGGTGTCCGTAAACCATAACCCCCTCCCCCCGTCAGTACGCCACCGCCACCCACTCCCAAGTATACGAGTCTGTGGACCATGATGTCACAAGCTCCTCTTTAACACGGGGCCACCATGGTGGCGCCACCACGTCTTTGCAATATTTTCTTTAGCCACCAAATGTGCCACCAGTAATGAGCCAGTCTTGAAATGGAGGTGGAAGAAGCAGCACTTGCTGTTTTTCTATATATCAGGTTGCGTAAGCGCCGAAAACGGGGAAATACAGTAGAAGATTTTGGGTTCACCCACTTTTGCAGGATCAATCAACAAAAGGTATATTTTATACTCTGTATATTGATTGACAGAATCCAGTCAAATTCTTCACCTTCCTACGAAGGAACATTTCATCTTTTGATGAGCTGGGCCTACTGCAGTGTTTAAAAGATCAACTGACCGGTGTGGACTCAAATATGAGAGATAGTACACCTCCAGAGGAAAAAAGATACGAGCCTTACAGTAGTCGCATATGATGTGTAACATCTGACATCTGACTCGTATACTACACAGCTTGGACATTCTTAAAATGTTAATTTACACTCCATTTTCATACTAGTACTATGATGAATGTATATATTGAATTGGAGATCTGCTATTGTCACATTTGTGGCGCAGCGGTCAAGCTGTTAGTCTCTCACCAAGGTAGACCGGGTTTGATTCCCGGTAATATATGTAGGATTTTCGAATTGAAATGCCATGTCCTGTGGTTCGCATTCCACGTAAAAGGGAGGTACCGTGTATCATGATCGTGAGATTAACGGACACGCAAAACTACAAGCTTCCTTCCTTCTTTTTACATTAATAATTCATAATAACAAAGTGACACACAACGTCGACAGTACTCTCAAATACTGTGAGCACATTCCTCAGTAACTATAACATTCATTATTCTCAAGGCTCTCATACAGTTCGTCGTAAACAATCAAAGCATGGCTTCCTACAATCATGAAATGACCTAGTCTCACATATGATGAAAATACAGCTTTTATTCCACTCATATAACAACATTCTGTTATGCATTTAATATTTGACTACTCACCCACAGCTTGACAATAATGCCGCTTACTTAAATGTCATTTGTCGTCTTTGTCCTACCCCATGTGATATTCAACCTTGAACGAGAAGCTTCATAAACTGCTCAATGACAAATGAAAGTCGGTGAAACATTTGCCACTGTGCTCGTCAAACCAGTGCCTGCTAAATGCACTGCCTACTGTATTGCCATAACATTCTCGCGCTATAGAGCACACACTGCCTTGTTTCCAATACACACATTTTCAATTGTACATCCAGCTGGCAGTGCGTCTTCACTTCCGTCCGATCCACTCCGTTCGATCCACTTCCGCCCGATTCACTTCCGTCCCATTTTTCTGGCAGTGCGTCTTCACTTCCGTCCGATCCACTTCCGTTCGATCCAATTCCGCCCGATTCACTTCCGTCCCCAATTTTCAAAAACACTCCCACAAAATTATCCAGCAACCGAGCGGAAAGATGTTACACATCAAAAACTCCTAGTGGCACTGAGAATTTGCACATTTTCGACTTACAGTGCACTCCCGATAATTCTTTATATTATACTTTAACGGAGATAAACATATAAACAAGTGAATAGAACTCAATTGTGGGTAGTCATGTTTATAGCCGGACACGGACATTCGTTTATGTTTTTCACAGGGTGAGATAATCACAAGTGATACTAAATGTATCAGGTTTTGATTGCATTAAGGATTTGAATTTATCTGTGTCGAAATCACTCTTTCTTGATACGATATCCATTTTTAACACGAGCAGATAGACCACACGTCTGGCCTGGCCGCCCAGAAAGTCGCGTCGCTTGTGAAAGACTCCGTTTGACTCCTAAGGCGCGTTTTGACGTTCCGTTTGGTATACATTGGTTAATACAAAAGCTAACCAGACCGTTTTGGCGAGCTTTAGTTTTAACTCGGGTATAGTTTGGTTTTAACCAGGCTCTTGAAATCAGTAACCAAGCTACTACTGCGGTTACTGAACTGTTAATCACTTTAGAAGCGCCAATTCAAACATAATCTGAAACTAGTATTGCAAGTACGAGATATGAAATCATATTTGAACTAGAATCACTCAGCACGTAACAAATGAAATCATATAGTATCAAATTCTTAGTGGTTTTTGCAATGTTATATTTGACGATTTCGAAATCGAGCTGTTGTGACGTTACTTGGTCAGTTGATATACGGCCTACGTTATTTAAAGGATTATGGTGGCTCTTTTAATACCGTATGTAGCGCGCTACGAATCTCATCAGTTGTTGCTGTTGCTTATTTTTAGAAACTGTAACATTGCGGTCATATAGCCCCTTGTACTTTTGGGTGTGTGTGGAATTTAGCTCATAATGTATGTTATTGTGATGGCTGTACTAGAGTGTGTTTTAATTTGTAAATTGGGGATAAGATTGGGAAGGAGTTGGCAGTGGCTATCCCAGCATTTGCCTTGAGTAGAAGTGGGAAACCAAGGAAAAACCCACCTCCAGGATAGCTATGGTAGGAATTGAACCCTCTTCTCCTCAGTTTAGCCTCACGAGGCTTAATGTACCACGTTCCAGTCCCCACGCCACAATTCAAATTTCTTGACAGAGCCAGGAATTAAACCCGTACATCCGCAGCCTCCGTGGCTTAGGCGGCAGCACGCCGGCCTCTCACCGCTGGGTCCGTGGTTCAAATCCCGGTCACTCCATGTGAGATCTGTGCTGGACAAAACGGAGGCAAACAGGTTTTTCTCCGGGTACTCCGGTTTTCCCTGTCAAAATTTCATTCCAGCAACACTCTCCACTATCATTTCATTTCATCTGTCATTCATTTAATCATTGCACCAGAGGAGTGCGTCAGGCCTCGGCAGCCGGCACAGTTCATATCCTCGCCGCTAGATGGGGGGCTTCATTCATTCCATTCCTGACCTGGTCGGAGACTGGAAGCAGGCTATGGATTTTCATTTTCACATCCGCAGTTGAAGCGATCGGCTATGGTCCCCATTGAGCCTTCTTTTTCCAAATACTACCATATTTAATTCCAGTTTTTTCTTAACTACCATTTCTCCCCCTTATGAGCACACTACTGTGACTATAGAAAGTCTCGTGAGTCACCCTAAAATGAATATGAAAATCAGTTTCACTGTACAAAGATATCCTAGGCTGTAGGCCTACCCTGAAGGTCTCTTTTCCCGTTCTCTTGACGCATTCAGAGCCATTGCGATATTTTTAAAATTAGTTTCGCCCTCTATATATTGTAGGAAACACATCTGGTCGACATCATCATCTTTTCACCATATCAATTCCAATACATCTTTCGCCGCCATATTGTACGGTAACTTTTATTAACCAATTTCGTTTTGGCGAGTGTAACCGCAAACTGTAACCAAACCTAACCCAGGTTAAAACCAGAGGGAGCGCCAAAACACGTCTAATGTAAACATGTGGTGGCGCGGCCAAAAATCGTTTTGCCTGCCACCACGAATTCTGGCCGCGCCACCAGGGCCGCCACCACCACCACGTGTGAAAGGCTACACTTGAATCAATGCAAAAACGTGATGGCCCAGTGTGAAAGAGGCCTAAATGCAACACCGTGCTGACAAATATTCAGTTGAATATTGAAGGGTAAAACTCAACATTGAGTCCAATTAAACTGTTAACAAGATGATGGACAGTTGGAGGGCGTACCGTGCGCAGTAAAAAGTAAACAAAAGCGTAACAAAGTAGCGCACTTCTCACTTAAAAGGCTCGGAACAAAAGAAAAGCGTCTTTACTTCCAATGAAAGAGATGAGATCCAATCTGGGAACAACAAGGATGCCACGCTGCGGCCAACTTTGGAAACTTGGAAGGTGTTTTAGAAGATACTTCTTTTCTCTTCTTTTCTTGGCTGGCGAGTTTTCCTCGTCGAAAGTGAGTTTGAGAAGTGCGCGTGTTAGGTGGGGGGAAGATTGGTTCACTGATGGCTTCTAACGATCTCTAGCGGTAATTACATTAACTTGGCTCCTGAACAAAGTACGAGAAGAACGAAAACGACAAAAGAAAAGAAATAAAATCCGAAACGTCCCAGTGAACGGAAATAAAATTGGTCTGTGTGTGTGTGAGAGAGGGGAAGGGGGATATAAAGGTGAAATGAAAGAACAGAAATCAAGGGTGTGGCTGCTGAATGTTAGCTTCTACCATTGACTTTGTTCGCCACACCAAAAGGAACTCCACACTTGATAGACACAATTAAGCTGTTTCTTGTAAAACTTTGCTGCAAAGGAAGACGGGAATGGAAATGGTAAGAGGATTATTTGTGTTCCCCACAATCAACGGAGCTCTTTAGTCACCCCAAGGAAGATAAACAACTCAAGATATTTATAAAATAAATTCATCAAAGAAATACAACATTCTAAGACGAAAGAAAAAAGAAAAGACTTAGCATAATATTACTAATGGATCAATCTGTTTATGCACGCAATGATTTCTTACAAATAAGCCATATCTCCCATTGAAGGTGACCACAGGGATCACGAAACAATACAGATTTTAAAATAAAAATTATTATGCACAGTTTATAGGAAATATAAACAAATAAAATATTCAGACAGAAAGATTAGAACACTTAGAACAAATTACAATAACATCGAACAAATCTTCTAAATTGAAAAGTAGTAAAAATTAATATTTAAATATCAATCTACAACTCTGGACATAGGACTTCAAGAAATTATGCTATTTTTTTTTATCGGGATAGAAAATGTAGATAAATATATTCACTAGCGCCCTTGCCCGTCGTTATGAATTCCCTGTATTTGTCACCCTAGATACCCACATTTAGGGTATTCACTGAGGTCAACCTAAGTGAAGTGCTAACCACTACGTAGTTAAGTGTGCATGAACTACTGTTCTCAGATTGTGGGCCATTCTAATGGATGCCGAAATAAATGAAGTCTCTTGACGTGTTCCTTTTATCCGGTTATCAAGATGATTGGATTTTTGGAGAATGTATGTTAATAGGCCTAATGAGAAGTTAATATTTCGGGTTGAGTCTTGGTTGAACGTGTAGTGGTGCTGGTTGTAGTTCTCCAACACATGGTGACGGGCTTGGACAATAAGGACCAGTGCAAGGTTATGGTTAAATTTTTTAACTTAATTTAAATAAATTGTCAAAACAAAGTTTCCGCCTTGTAAATACATATCAATCAAATGGTTTTACTAACACAATGTTTACTACATGGTACATGTTTCGGGGCCTCTACATACATGGCACCCTCCATCAGCCTGCATGTTAACATTCCTAAGTACAGTGCAAGGATACCTAACTACTGTATATATAAACTACTAGGCGTTTGCATGGCTTGCTTGTAAACATAAATGAAGTAGGTATTTTAGTTATTGTTGCTTTAAGGGGCGGAACAGAAAGGGCATCTGCCCCTAAGTAGGTATTGTAATGTACGTACTGATTCGATCTACTTATAACAAGTACTAGTAAGTTATCTGCAGTTAGCGGTCAATCCATGAGGTCCGGATTCGATTCCCGACTTGCGAAGAATTTAAAAGTCTTGGTATGGAATTTTACGGGGTCTCCCACCCTCGAGGTGCTAAATGGGAAAATACTTCATCCTGTGGCAGGAAGAGTGGAAAGAACTGACCACCCTACGGCACGTTTACTACAACTAAGGACGCCTGGCTAGAGATCCCTTGAAACAGCCAGGGACACTACATCCCTTGTGGATATGGCAGTGGCTAGAGATCCCTTGACACAGCCAGGGACACTACATCCCTTGTGGATATGGCACTGGCTAGATATCCCTTGACGCAGCCAGGGACACTACATCCCTTGTGGATATGGCACTGGCTAGAGATCCCTTGACACAGCCAGGGACACTACATCCCTTGTGGATATGGCACTGGCTAGAGATCCCTTGACACAGCCAGGGACACTACATCCCTTGTGGATATGGCACTGGCTAGATATCCCTTGACACAGCCAGGGACACTACATCCCTTGTGGATATGGCACTGGCTAGAGATCCCTTGACACAGCCAGGGACACTACATCCCTTGTGGATATGGCACTGGCTAGATATCCCTTGACACAGCCAGGGACACTACATCCCTTGTGGATATGGCACTGGCTAGAGGTCCCTTGACACAGCCAGGGACACTACATCCCTTGTGGATATGGCACTGGCTATAGATCCCTTGACCCAGACAGGGACACTACATCCCTTGTGGATATGGCACTGGCTAGAGGTCCCTTGACACAGCCAGGGACACTACAACCCTTGTGGATATGGCACTGGCTAGAGATCCCTTGGCACAGCCAGGGACACTACATCCCTTGTGGATATGGCACTGGCTAGAGGTCCCTTGACACAGCCAGGGACACTACATCCCTTGTGGATATGGCACTGGTTAGAGATCCCTTGACGCAGCCAGGGACACTACATCCCTTGTGGATATGGCACCGGCTAGAGATCCCATGACACAGCCAGGGACACTACATCCCTTGTGGATATGGCACTGGCTAGGGATCCCTTGACACAGCCAGGGTCACTACATCCCTTGTGGATATGGCAGTGGCTAGAGATCCCTTGACACAGCCAGGGTCACTACATCCCTTGTGGATATGGCACTGGCTAGAGATCCCTTGGCACAGCCAGGGACACTACATCCCTTGTGGATAGAGCACTGGCTAGAGATCCCTTGACACAGCCAGGGACACTACATCCCTTGTGGATATGGCACTGGCTAGAGATCCCTTGACACAGCCAGGGTCACTACATTCCTTGTGGGTATGGCACTGGCTAGATATGCCTTGACACAACCAGGGACACTACATCCCTTGTGGATATGGCACTGGCTAGAGATCCCTTGACACAGCCAGGGACACTACATCCCTTGTGGATATGGCACTGGCTAGAGATCCCTTGACACAGCCAGGGACACTACATCCCTTGTGGATATGGCAGTGGCTAGAGATCCCTTGACACAGCCAGGGACACTACATCCCTTGTGGATACGGCACTGGCTAGAGATCTCTTGACACAGCCAGGGACACTACATCCCTTGTGGATATGGCAGTGGCTAGAGATCCCTTGACACAGCCAGGGACACTACATCCCTTGTGGATATGGCACTGGCTAGAGGTTCCTTGACACAGCCAGGGACACTACATCCCTTGTGGATATGGCACAGGCTAGGGGTCCCTTGACACAGCCAGGGACACTACATCCCTTGTGGATATGGCACTGGCTAGAGATCCCTTGACACAGCCAGGGACACTACATCCCTTGTGGATATGGCACTGGCTAGAGGTCCCTTGACACAGCCAGGGTCACTACATCCCTTGTGGATATGGCACTGGCTAGAGGTCCCTTGACACAGCCAGGGACACTAAATCCCTTGTGGATATGGCACTGGCTAGAGGTCCCTTGACACAGACAGAGGCACTACATCCCTTGTGGATATGGCACTGGCTAGATATCCCTTGACACAGCGAGGGACACTACATCCCTTGTGGATATGGCACTGGCTAGAGGTCCCTTGACACAGCCAGGGACACTACATCCCTTGTGGATATGGCACTGGCTAGAGATCCCTTGACACAGCCAGGGACACTACATCCCTTGTGGATATGGCACTGGCTAGATATCCCTTGACACAGCGAGGGACACTACATCCCTTGTGGATATGGCACTGGCTAGAGATCCCTTGACACAGCCAGGGACACTACATCCCTTGTGGATATGGCACTGGCTAGAGATCCCTTGACACAGCAAGGGACACTACATCCCTTGTGGATATGGCACTCTGTTGAGAAACGTTTTAAAATTTGTATGACAATGCTATAATGTAATGAAAAGTAAATTCAATCATAGAGATCAGGTCTTCTCTGTACTGTAGATACTGTGTACCTTCCTGCTAACCCTAAAAGCTGAGTGACGGAGTTCGTTAGTTATTGATGTTTCAAGTGGCGGAACAGCGAGGTCATCTGCCCGAATTACCACAGATAAATTGGTACAAATTTAGATTGATTTGAAATATGAAGAGATCCAAATTTCAATAAAATATTAAATAATAACAATAAATAGGTAAAATATAAACTATTAATCATAAACAAAAATACCTAATTAAAAGAAAATCAAAACCCTAAGGAAATGTACAGTGTATTGCTGGCCCTTATCCACGCTCACTTATAAAGTGGATGACGTGATCAGCCCCCCCCCCCCCCCGTGGCTCACATCTAGTGGGATTTGTGTAACGATAATCGGGAAATGGTCACTCTTTCGCATTTCAATTGCAATTTGTAAGTCTTTTCACCCTAAACCACTTTTTGCAAGTATTTTCAATCTAAATTACATATTGTATGGTGTGCATTTTGCAAGTATTTTGATTCTCAATTGCATTTTGTGGGTATCTTGAATCTAAATTACATTTTGTAAGTATTTTCAATCTAAATTGTATTTTGTAAATATTGTCCATCCAAATGAGTAGTTTGAATCAACCGTACATTTTATAAGAATTTTCAATCTCAATTGCATTTTCTAAGCATTTTGAATTTCAATTGCACTTTGTGAGTATTTTGGATATGAAAAGGGAGTTTTTTCAGTCTGAATTCATTGTGTATTTTGAATTTCAATAGCATTTTGTAAGTATTTTGAACCGCAATTGCATTTTGTACGTATTTCCAATCTCATTTGCATTTTGTAAATATTTTGAATATCAGTTGCATTTTGTAAGTATTTCGACTCTACATTGCATTTTGTACGTATTTTGAACCTAACCTACATTTTGTGCGTATTTTTCAATCTATTCCTTATGTGAGTATTTTCGTTCTAAATTTTGTAAGTATTACCGCTCTCCATTTTGTATTCTTTAATAGGCCTACGTGTTAAGAGGGGCAGATGACCTCGTAGGTCCGCCCCTTAAAACAACAATAACTAACTGATTTCGGTAAATTATGGACTCCGTTGAGGAATAATTTTATTTATTGTATCAGAAATCTTTTTCAGCAGCCACCACGTCATCGGCTAACACAAGATGGAGTTTATTCTGCAAACCAAGGTGTCTTTGTAGATCAGCAAGATCCACACACTGGGTTAAAATGTGGGCCACGGCGATTACAACTCCACAGTAGATCAGAGCATGGAACTGTCCTACAGCCTTGACCAAGGAACGGAATATGACTCAATTGCGTCCCTACTGTATATTATATAATGTTTGACAGAATTAATCCCAACCACTGCCAGCTGGATCGCATCCCTCCTGGCTGCTTTAGACTGCCTGCCCATTCAACGATTACAGCATTGGTTTATGCGTACAACCTCGTTTCCAAATGTAGACGCTAAGAGCAGCACCAACCCGCTGTGATCGCCACTTTTTCAAGTCACTGTTCTTCGAGCATACAATAGGATAGAGAGGCCTTGGCCAGCGGAACATGGGGCCAGAATAAGATCATTGATGTTGGTATAAAATGGCGCCTATGCCCAAGTTGTCAGCGCGAGCGTTAAGATTATACTTAATAATTATCGATATACGAGCCCATTTTTGCAGTATAATATATTACAAATATGTAAAATACGCATTTTCCTTTATGTAAGAGGCTGAATGTTAAGTTATATAACGAAAATGGTTATATCTTGCGCTGCTTACAATTGCAGTCAGAGGTTTGAAAAAGGGAACAGGCTATCTTTTCACGGGTAAGAATTAAAATATATGACCTAAAATACACAGACTTGATTACATACATTTCCCCAATACAGCTGGCATCCAGCGGCATAGCCGTGCTCGTTAAATCATTCAGCACGCTCGGATATCGCAGGTCGAATCCCGGCGCTGACTGCTGCTATCCCGAGTGTGATTTATCCCCCAGGATTTTCCACACTCCCCCCAGGCAAATGCCGGGATAGCACCTTAGTTCAAGTCCCGAGGCACCCACCTCATCCCTGTCCCTAATAAAGTTACACACTACTACAATCATCACATCAATACAGGTTATCAGACAAGTTCAACCTACACCCAACTACACGGTGCTGATGACCAAGATGTCACAAGCCCCTTAAATGAATTAACAACCACCAATGCAGCTATACACACTACTGCAGTCATCACAGAAATTTAAGTTATCAGACAAGTTCAACACATAGGCCTACTCAAGTACACAGGGTTGATGACCCGGAAGTCCCTAGCCACCAAAATTGAATTTACTAAATATGGAAGGGAAGGGGATAACATTAGGATATTTGTAAGATTTATTGCTGTAGGTGATAAATATTTGGAGTGGGGATATGATTGGTTTTCTTTTAAGATGCAGTGCTGGATATCACTTTGTACACATAATTAAATGTATTCGCTTATTTCAGCTTCCCTTCAGACCCTGAATTGCTTAATATATGGACCATAAATATGAATTTTAATTGATGATTATCGGCAAACTTTCTTGATTTATAAAGGAAAACCAGCATAATAGAAGCATAGGGCCTACATGTTACTAAAAAAGTAAGCTAGTACTAGAATGCTTTGTAGAGTTTATTATTTTAGATATGTAAAAATATTACAAATATAACCAAGTCAGACAATTATTACGGATAAGAATTATACGTAAACGTATTTTATTCACCATTTTATAATTTCCTAACCATGTAGGCCCTACACAAGTGTCACCTATGCATTCCAACACTGATATGTCAACACACCAAAATATCGCATATAACGATTATACTTCACACTTTTCATACAAAAAAGAACAGCAATATTCAGAAGGAATTGTAGTTATCGCCACCTTCAACAAAAATAGTCTGTTAATCACAAGGAATACGCTTGAATCGGGATTTTAAGTCACTTCATAATGCTATTCTTATGGGTGACATGTTTGTTTTGCCCAACATCAGCTGATCTTATTTTGGCCCCACGGTCGGCCGGTAGAAGCATAGCTGGCGCCCTCTCTATCCTATTGTATGCTCGAAGTCACTGTTGCAGACATTTGTTTTGTATTGATGTTAATGGCGTCAATAATAATAGAATGTTCTTTATTCGGTGTTAACTGTATTGCAGAAACATAACTTTTCTGGGATTTCTTGGGCACATTGTGGGTAGAACTGTCGGTAAGAAGCCATTGCTTTGAGTGTGAAAGGCTTTGGAGCCTCGCTGAATTACGATGTTCAACGCAACCGTTTGTTGTTTGTTTTCCGTGAAGTTGTGTTTTGGATTTTTGAATGCCGTACTGCTGCGTGCTCTTTTGTAAATCAGAAATGAAATCTGCAATTAATATACAGGGTTTCCCACCTAACTCTGCGACCTCAAATATTATCGAAATGAAACAAGATGTGAAAAATCTACTTGCACAGGAATGTAGCCACGTCAGGGGATCACACAATGGGAGGATATGCACAATCCAGGAAATTATAACAATACCACTTTTAACGCAAAGTTACCTTTTTAAATGGAACATACATGTTTTTTCTAGCAAAATCAATAGTAAACATACAATTATTGATAACAGAATTGGTTTCACGTCTCTAAACCCCGTACCTTCTGAAATAACTAAAGTTGTAGGTTACTAACCAACGACAGTGGAGTATCAATGTTTGGTGCGGTATCACTGGCAACCGTATTGTAGGTTCCTATTTTTTTATCAGGGAACACTAAACGAACAGCGATATTGTACAACCCCCAGGGGTCTGCACCCCACTGGAGGCCATCCCCCCATCATCTATTCAAACTACCCCTAACTGGCAAATCCTGTAAGCCCAGACCAACATCTATTAACACGCAAGGGCAGCTAGCCGGTCTGGAAAGCTTACCCAATTATTGCATCACTACCACAAACAGCGACACACAATTAACTAGGACATCTATTCAGCACAATGCTGACAGCACAACGCCAGAGACTATAAAGGGAGGCTTTAACTAGGACAGTCCCTCTCTCAATTACGAGTCTTACAAGTGCATCGGCCAGAGGCTATCGCTGTTATCATCAGGTGAGTCAGCAGTGTTCAGAATCCTGTACTTTGTAACCTTTACCCACAAGTTTGTACACATACATTGTAACATCACTACATCCCTTAAAAGGGACTCATAATTCCACATTACTGACCAATAAACACTTGGTCAGTACATTACACCTGCATTACTGTTTACACGCTTCTTTACGCCCTAACTCCCTTCCTGACTCCTCCGTCACGATTAGACGTGACACACGGTAGCCAGACACTTGCTAGCTCAAGTAGCATTGTGTTCACGCAGCGGCCCGACTACCAGAGACAGCACGAGCCATAAGGCTGACGCGTGCACATCCGTTATATAATTGGTCAGCCAGCTGGACGAGCAGCGCGTTGACCTGTACGCTAAGCTCCATCCCCTAAAATACACCTAGATCTTTTATAGGAGCCCCCCCCCTAATATCCTAACACTAAACAACACTCTACACTGGTCAGCTTGCCCGACTACGGGAAGCTACCCCCTTTTAGGCACCTCTTTATAAATTAGCACAATAACTCTTCCGTTTTAGATCCAACCACCCCTCAATAAGGGATCTAAAACAGATGGTGGAGGCCGGGTACCACGCATAGTAAAATAGGACTCATACAACGAGTTTTCGTGGTCAAAACGGCCCGTACCGCATATAGCCAAGCGAAATTGTGATTTTTTTTCTCTCAGACAGAAAGCAGTTTTTTTTGCTTTGCGCCAGCTACACAGGGAATGTTTTCTCCCATATAAACCCCCACCCCCCAGAAAGAATCAGAGAGACACAGGATACACTGACAAACACGCACAGTTTTTCTTTAGACGCATACACTTCATTTAGCATGGCCCCTCTATACCGCCTAGCTGTGCTGAGGAGCATTGGGGAGTACCAGGAATTAATTGCCTGGCACAGAGTCTTTGAAACTAGGCAGGACTACCTCAGAAGGTTTCAGCAGCTCCTGCACGCCCAGTATATGCGGATCATAAGAGCCCTTGTCCGGCCAATCCGCAGCGCTAAGAATCGCAAGATTCGGGCGAAAATCCCCACCCTCCGTACACAGATCATTAAAGCACACTGGCAATTACACTGCAGACACGAGTTCATGTTCCAGCAATGGGAAACACTTATCAGGGAACACCAACGCATAGGGACCAATGGCACAAAAGTCGCTGAGCAGGCCATGAGCCTCAACAGGCAGTACACCCAAATTTGGGACGAGTACCGTGAACTCCAGAACAACAAGGCCATTTTCGAGTACATGGCAGGGCCACCAGCCCAGCCGAGAGAGGACATAAGCGTAGATACGCTAACTCGGCAATTTGCGAGGATGTCCCTCTCGCCATATACTGCCACACATGGGAAGGAGGACACCATGGCCACAGTCCAGAAGACGGCCAGGTTAGACTCCAATACACTGCGGGGACAAGCTTACACCACTACACATCCCTTAGCGCCGGTTCGGAAGGCAATTTTGCCAAACCGAGCAGTAGACCCTAGGCCAACCCCCTCGCAACAGACGAACGAGAGGGAGTTGAAGCCAGGACCCTCAGACACACATAGTATGACAGGAAGACAACGGGAGGTAACCACGTCATGGGCTGAGGATGTAGAGCCCGCCCTACAGCACATCAAGCCTACACACAGATACACAAATAGACAAACACAATGGCAGGAGTCTGCCGTGGCCACAGGCCGGAAAGCGGTCAAGCTACACGCCACCACATTGCCAGGGCAGAGACAGGCCATTAAGCGGCCTTTACCGCCAGTTCAAAGGGCAAGTTTGCCAAAACGGAGGCGAACACCGGCATTAGTACCCCAGGTGTGAATGCATAAGAGGGTGTTGCATTCAGTCCCTCAGGATGCACGATACACGCACGCACATTGTGACCACGCACTCACATACGGTACACGGGGTACAGGAAAGGTGTTATTACCTACCCCACAAAACCACTCAAGCAAAAACACACACACCCCCGTCAACTCTACTAGGGTAGCGCAGAGCGCAATTAGGCCCTCGAGTACAGGCACACTCAAACCTACAGACACGCGCTACGGTGGAAGTAGGCCCAGGCTTACCTTGCTAGAAATTCCACCGGAAAATAGCAAAGGGGCACCTCAGTGGATTCCACGGGCCTACACCCTAGTGACAGGGCGACGGTATCCACCTTCCCGAGCACTAACGCTCGAACAAGGATAATGACTTTCACTAGGAATACAACATATTCCAACATCTCTTGCACCAATATTATAGTTAAACGTAAGTTCTTTTACACGTTAGAAATACGGCAAAAAAAACACATAAAGACGCACTAACGTAAACGGCACATTTTTTTTTCTTTTTCCACGTATATGCAGTGCAACATGGCTAAACCAAAAGTATATAATTCTAAATCCTTCTTGATTTTTTTTGGGCCCCTACCAATTTTTTTTTCACAGGCCATCCATGGTTATTGAGCATGGTTGGTCCATATTATAACTTGGATAACGTAAAGTTGCTAATATTCAAAGCCAAGTGGAAGCCCATCAGGTGAGCCACGCGGCTTAAGGCCGGAAAGAGATATTCCGAACACAGCTTAAGCATCAAATCACAGCATAGAGCTTAAGCGGGTCTTTCTAGGTGGAAATGACAAAATGTTCTATGATCCGGTCCCACAGTTTGATAGATTCCCTTGTGGCGGGCGAGAGCCCTGATTGTAGCAAGAATTAAGAATCTCAAACTATTTTTCAAAAGTGGTAGATTTCCCTGAGACGTAACTAGATTACTATAGTACTAACATCACCAACTAGGTGGATAGTACGCTCAGGACCTACTTACCATTTTTAAGCATTTTTATAGTGTTTAAGACACAATTTTGACAGACTATCGCCGTCGGGCAACCCGCTTTAATCAGCATAAAGCAGGGTGCAGACGAGATACAATATATTTTTTATACCTTTTCAAAGTGCTCTCTTAATACGGAGCGGGGCATAGCTCATTTTTTTCTCTTTCTCTCTGCCTCAGTCACTAGGCCCGATGAAGGAAAAATTGGCCAAGTTGAACTGTATATATCACATCCATAGGCATACGTGACACGTTACACTGCCTATAACATGACTTTTTTCTCACCTCCATAATAACACGCAAGCTAAACGCAAACACACCATAGGGTGAAAATCCCAGACTTTGGGAAACCCTACATATTTTTGGAAGTCACACAATCAGTTTACATTGCCACACCTACACGTACAGGCAGGCACACTACTAAAAGAAAAGGAAATGATCCCGCTGGCAGACGTGGAAAGAAGGCCAAGAAATAGCCTTCGGACCTCACTGACCGCACCGGGATACGATCCTAACACTCACCAGAACTGGCCCGGAGACACTGCCTAGAATGGCGCCAGAAACAATTACTCTGGGTAAAAGACGGTCTCAAAACCCTCAACCTTCTGAATACCAGGAATGTAAGGTCGGGTAGCTATCCAGTTACAGGATAGAAAAATAGGAAGCTAAAATAGATTGGGACAGTTCCACTGACAGAGGCTCATAAATGAAAAACAACAAAATCGCCTCCGGAATCTAGTCACCAAACACGCGACTAGCGGCCCGGAGACACTCGTGTATAACGACATTTTGTACAATGGATAGGGACCTGCATGCACTTTTTACACGAATGTAGTTATTGAAAGGTTCTTTCACAGTGCAGAAAGCACTATTCACAGTCACAGAGAGCAAGCCGATTAGACACACATGTGCCGGACACAGCATTATCAAAACAAGTAACAAGCAAGCGCGCACGACATTGTAATTCAATACTGCCACACTCAGCGATAACACAAGTCTCATGGGTAACCTGCACGCTTACAGACAGCAATATGCTAGCAGCTCTCAGAGCAGATCATACGGCATCATTTAAGCCGAGTCCAAACACCTCATAACTCCCCAAATTACACTACGAGGAGAATTCAAAAACACACAAACTCCTCACAGGAATGCGTACTCCCATTTGCGCATTGCAAATACACGGTGCATGTGCCATCATATATACGGCACAAATAGCGGCATACCAAGCCTTTACAGCACCCCGGGTCCGAACCCATGATCACACACCACACTCGTACCAAAAACTAACTATCCAACGGTATTTTTGGTACGAGAGACACAAGCAAAAACCACACTGAGGACACCTCAATCCCTGAAACACAACGCAGACATAGAACACAGAGAATTACATAGATCACGGGTCCAAATCCCAGCAAAAATTGGACACCAGGGAAAACAGCTATCCAGGCTTTCAATCACACCAAAATTGGCCCATACAACTACAAAACCAGATAATACCACATTCCCTTCGGCCAAAGGCCAGGCATAAAATTTCAATTACACCTGACGTGGAAAATATACTTCCCAGACACAGGCATAGAAATTTCATAAGACAAATATCTTATGGAATAATGGCCACACAATAGTACTAGCAAATAGTACGAATTGCTACATGGTCCGCCAGGAATCTAGAACAATGACAACACTCGCATACGTGCAAGAAAGCACGTGCCGACAGCTGACATGCATAACGTCCGAGAATGCCATTACACATACAAACCGCTGACTTGTAGATTTCGTCACATCACAATACTGCTGGTGACAGACACTATTGTTGTATCGGCATTGACCATGAAATTACAAGCACAAAACAATCTTCATGCCACACATTTTTTTTAACACGCAAAAACAATTTGACATTTAGCAATGGACAGACGTGACAGACCGAAATTATCTTGGGCCCATAGGAGCACGTTCTTAAAGACGTTGACAGGCCACGGGCACCTCCTGCCCATACACGCGATACATATTACGACTTAGCTTGTAACAGACCAACCGTCCGCGTGGTGTAGCGGAACATAGGCACACACACACGTGCTCACTAATCAGGAGCGAACACAGACAGGGGCTCTGAGAAAACAAGACCTCCCCCCCTAACAACTTCCTTTCGCGATTTTATTTCCAAAAGAAATCATTCCAGGCGATTAGGACATGGCCAGTCGCACTACGACCACTGGCCACACTCACACTACAAATGGCAGACCAGATTCAGTCGTGACGTCACAGCGTCACGACGCCTTACTATCCCAAGAAGCGGATAGCGAGCAGACATGGACAAAGGGAGAATGACTGAAGCATAAGTGGATAATCCCAGCGGTATTACCGACATACCACCTAAAGGCTACCAGTTTGAATACCTTACTCCTTTCTAATAACCTTCCCACGTCCAACATGACCAACGCAGACACATGAACACGATGAAAACACCTACACTACATTACAAAGTATACATAGGGGTTGATAGACTTCATGCGTCGAAAGAGAAGGCTTACTACGCCTTGGATCACGATGCTACCACCTGAGTATTAGGGGTGGGTCGGCAAACATCAAATAAGCATAATGCGCATCTCCAAATGAGAGATGAGGCCACAGTTATATATATTAACCATTTTTTGTTAATTAAATACTCCCGCATGACAGGAATATATTATTATTACGCCTCACCCTACACCTATCCGTACATGAAGACAGATGCCTCATATCCAGATACATGCATGAGTATCCCATCCATTTACCAAGGAATATTACTATCAAACCTGCATGGAATTTTTATATTTTTGCAATCCCGGGAATTACCCGCCCCAGTCCACTCATTGTAAGAACAATCCTAGCAGCATTACCGGCTCAAGGCCACCATTTATTTGAGCCCAAAGATGCGCAACCTCTTCCTACCATACTTTCAGCCCACTCTACAAATAACTACCCCCAGATCCTAATAACAGGGTACCTGACGTCATAGACCCTACTAACACCTCCATAAAGGGTTAACAGAGCATTATCGCTGGAAAGCTGACGTAGCAATAGTAGACCTGAAGTAGTCTATGCACTTAGAAGCTCTACAACCCCACAACACTTGAAATAGTTTACATTTTACACAAATTAACTTATTTACAAAGGTTACGCCCATATTTCTTTTAATGAAAAGGAATCTGAAACACTCTGATTGGTGATAGCGGCACAAGCCGAAGGCAAGAGGCACCACACTGGAGCAGAGCTGGGGAAGGTGATGGTGACCCTTACCCCAGTTGGCTCAATAACTTAACATACCGACCCGACCGAACAGACGAACCACGTAAGGTTGAAGCATTCGGGATCTGGCACGGGCAAACGTCAAGATCTAGGGGTGCATCTAGCCTATCCCCCTTGTCGGAGACAGTTACACCCACTATGTGCCACGGTCGTCGAAGCCAAGACCTGCAGGGAAGTCTTTCTGAGGATGGTGGGAGAAATAGCTCACTCCGCGCCGGACTCAGGGGATGACCCTAGAGACGACCTCATTATGACTAGACTTCTAGCTAAAATTAAGTAAGTAGGGCTTCTATAGCGGGAAGCAAGACTCCTGTGCGCTGGAGTGAAATACTATTGCGAAAAGCATACTACTGCGGCCGATAAAGGCGAAGAGATTCTTATACTGCGAAAAGCAGACTACGATTGCCAATGAAGGCGAAGATAATATTATGCCATTGGACGATGTCCAATGCCCACATAAATGGCGACGCATCGGGCAGCCTAAGGGCACTAAATGGGTAGCATAGCGAGCAACCCACAGGGGTTAAGTGGGCGACCCAACTACGACTACATACGCAAAGGCAAAGGTAAAGAGCTGATAAGTACAGCGGGCGAAACGGTTTGCTCAGGGGCACCGTAAGCCGCCTGCGACAAGATTAGTACCAGTAGTAAGACCTAGAATAGACGTCGACATTAGGATTAAGAAGGAGGGGACTACGAGGCATTGTTGGGTTCCGGTCTCAACAATGTACTACAAGGGAACCACCGCGAGAGAAATCGAACGGACAGCCTCTATCTAAATTTTAGTACCTAAGTTACAGTGCCATTTTTAAGGTCACTTAGATGTAAGCAAATTCAACCAGCGCTGTTGCTAAAGCTGGGCACAGCACATTTCGGCTTTAGAATAAGTTCTACTCGGCTTGTATATACAGTATAGTTTTACAATTAAGGCAATTTTTTTTCTAGATTAAGGTAGAATATTTCGGCTCCTGATGACCGCCAAACCCGTCATCAGGGTAAGTCCGACAATACACTATAATATAGGATAATATATAATATAGTAAAATAAGTATAATGGAAGTGGAATATATCGGCACCCGGTATCCAAAATTCCGCTACCGGGGTAAGACCGACAACACATTAAGAAACGGCATTACGGCACCGTATAGGGTAAGCCCGGCAACATATTAATATAAATAGAATTAAGATTAAGCCGCTCGGCTCCTGGGGGCTAAAAATCCGTTACCAGGGTAAGCCCCACAATCCTAGGCTAAAATAGACCTACCTAGGCCCACCTAGATTAACTTAAACTTCAGTGGCGCCACACTTAGTTTTACAAATTAAGCGCTACTAATGTAATGTTATATATATACATGTAATGTATTGCAATGTATTATAATGTCTTATTAATCACTAATCCCCTTGCACCCACACAGGAAGACCACGGAGCAACGAAGGGATGAACATTTTTACATTGATACATTTTTTTGATTTACAGATAACTAGGAGCATGAATATGTCTGTTGTAAATATATTACCCACACCAAAATACACATACCTTCATCTATGTCACACACAAACACACTACTCATCGATTTTAGTTGCACCCTTAAAGGTGACAACGTCAGCGGTCAGCGGTGGACAGCATACGTGGGATGATGAACATCGCTGAACGCAAACACATTCAGCATACGCAAATGAAGCGTTACTTCAGGATCGAAGGGCGACACGAAGGTTGTAAGTGCCGAACCTTCGACCCTAAGGTGCAATTCCGACCCACGACGGAAAACCACGAGGTTATACAATAAGTACAAGGAGGGAATAGTGGATTAGCCACTAAACCGCACCAGGAACGGCCGAATAGAGAGCGGTAGTCAAGGCATGATGGTAAGGTGCGCACAAAGGATAAGAGGTATACAATAACTGGCCACGTAAAAGAGCTCTACAAGGTATATATGATAGTTGATAATTGTAAATTGTAAATTATTTTGCATTTTCTCGCCATATTACACAATTAAAAGGTTCCACATGGGTGACCAACATACCTATACATATAAAGTACCAACATGGCAACCATTATTTTTTCTATGTTCATCATTATTACTATGTTTACTATGCTTACTTATAAATCGTCAGGAATATTACAAATGTAATGATTATTATTATTATTATCAGGTCATATCTGTTATCATTACCATGACCACCAATGTACACAATGTCCATGATTCGTTTTTCTTTCATTTTCCTTTCTTCTAACTTCCCCATTTGTCAGGGTGTTCCGTTTTATCCCAAATCAATAAATGCACTTGGAATATTTCCCTTAAATTATACCCTGGAACACCCATTTTTGTCTATTTCTTCTCTCTTTGCAGGGAGCACTTTTTCCCTAAGATAGGGCGGACGACGCAATCATCCGTCCAGCCCTGGGTTTTTCCTCCCTGCACAACAATGTAACGAATAACTGTCAGAAATATATTTTTTATGCAAACCTGCAATATGTCAATTTCGATTTTTCTTTCATGCAATGTCAAATGTTATATATATATGTCTATCCCATAACCCACCCCTCTGAACACGAGCTGATCTCACACCTACACATCTACACGCCATCACCACATCCACACGACGACGACGGACGACACCAACAGAAGATACGAGGGGGCTTCAAGAACTTCAAGAACTGACTGCTGCATCAACATCCCCAACCCCAAGTTCCGTTCCCGTTCGCGGGGACGCGAACTAAATAGGGGAAGAGGCTTGTAAAACCCCCAGGGGTCTGCACCCCCCTGGAGGCCATCCCCCCATCATCTATTCAAACTACCCCTAACTGGCAAATCCTGTAAGCCCAGACCAACATCTATTAACACGCAAGGGCAGCTAGCCGGCCTGGAAAGCTTACCCAATTATTGCATCACTACCACAAAAAGCGACACACAATTAACTAGGACACCTATTCAGCACAATGCTGAGAGCACAACGCCAGAGACTATAAAGGGAGGCTTTAACTAGGACAGTCCCTCTCTCAATTACGAGTCTTACAAGTGCATCGGCCAGAGGCTATCGCTGTTATCATCAGGTGAGTCAGCAGTGTTCAGAATCCTGTACTTTGTAACCTTTACCCACAAGTTTGTACACATACATTGTAACATCACTACATCCCTTAAAAGGGACTCATAATTCCACATTACTGACCAATAAACACTTGGTCAGTACATTACACCTGCATTACTGTTTACACGCTTCTTTACGCCCTAACTCCCTTCCTGACTCCTCCGTCACGATTAGACGTGACACACGGTAGCCAGACACTTGCTAGCTCAAGTAGCATTGTGTTCACGCAGCGGCCCGACTACCAGAGACAGCACGAGCCATAAGGCTGACGCGTGCACATCCGTTATATAATTGGTCAGCCAGCTGGACGAGCAGCGCGTTGACCTGTACGCTAAGCTCCATCCCCTAAAATACACCTAGATCTTTTATAGGAGCCCCCCCCCCTAATATCCTAACACTAAACAACACTCTACACTGGTCAGCTTGCCCGACTACGGGAAGCTACCCCCTTTTAGGCACCTCTTTATAAATTAGCACAATAACTCTTCCGTTTTAGATCCAACCACCCCTCAATAAGGGATCTAAAACAGATGGTGGAGGCCGGGTACCACGCATAGTAAAATAGGACTCATACAACGAGTTTTCGTGGTCAAAACGGCCCGTACCGCATATAGCCAAGCGAAATTGTGATTTATTTTTTTCTCTCAGACAGAAAGCAGTTTTTTTTGCTTTGCGCCAGCTACACAGGGAATTTTTTCTCCCATATAAACCCCCCACCCCCCAGAAAGAATCAGAGAGACACAGGATACACTGACAAACACGCACAGTTTTTCTTTAGACGCATACACTTCATTTAGCATGGCCCCTCTATACCGCCTAGCTGTGCTGAGGAGCATTGGGGAGTACCAGGAATTAATTGCCTGGCACAGAGTCTTTGAAACTAGGCAGGACTACCTCAGAAGGTTTCAGCAGCTCCTGCACGCCCAGTATATGCGGATCATAAGAGCCCTTGTCCGGCCAATCCGTAGCGCTAAGAATCGCAAGATTCGGGCGAAAATCCCCACCCTCCGTACACAGATCATTAAAGCACACTGGCAATTACACTGCAGACACGAGTTCATGTTCCAGCAATGGGAAACACTTATCAGGGAACACCAACGCATAGGGACCAATGGCACAAAAGTCGCTGAGCAGGCCATGAGCCTCAACAGGCAGTACACCCAAATTTGGGACGAGTACCGTGAACTCCAGAACAACAAGGCCATTTTCGAGTACATGGCAGGGCCACCAGCCCAGCCGAGAGAGGACATAAGCGTAGATACGCTAACTCGGCAATTTGCGAGGATGTCCCTCTCGCCATATACTGCCACACATGGGAAGGAGGACACCATGGCCACATCCAGAAGACGGCCAGGTTAGACTCCAATACACTGCGGGGACAAGCTTACACCACTACACATCCCTTAGCGCCGGTTCGGAAGGCAATTTTGCCAAACCGAGCAGTAGACCCTAGGCCAACCCCCTCGCAACAGACGAACGAGAGGGAGTTGAAGCCAGGACCCTCAGACACACATAGTATGACAGGAAGACAACGGGAGGTAACCACGTCATGGGCTGAGGATGTAGAGCCCGCCCTACAGCACATCAAGCCTACACACAGATACACAAATAGACAAACACAATGGCAGGAGTCTGCCGTGGCCACAGGCCGGAAAGCGGTCAAGCTACACGCCACCACATTGCCAGGGCAGAGACAGACCATTAAGCGGCCTTTACCGCCAGTTCAAAGGGCAAGTTTGCCAAAACGGAGGCGAACACCGGCATTAGTACCCCAGGTGTGAATGCATAAGAGGGTGTTGCATTCAGTCCCTCAGGATGCACGATACACGCACGCACATTGTGACCACGCACTCACATACGGTACACGGGGTACAGGAAAGGTGTTATTACCTACCCCACAAAACCACTCAAGCAAAAACACACACACCCCCGTCAACTCTACTAGGGTAGCGCAGAGCGCAATTAGGCCCTCGAGTACAGGCACACTCAAACCTACAGACACGCGCTACGGTGGAAGTAGGCCCAGGCTTACCTTGCTAGAAATTCCACCGGAAAATAGCAAAGGGGCACCTCAGTGGATTCCACGGGCCTACACCCTAGTGACAGGGCGACGGTATCCACCTTCCCGAGCACTAACGCTCGAACAAGGATAATGACTTTCACTAGGAATACAACATATTCCAACATCTCTTGCACCAATATTATAGTTAAACGTAAGTTCTTTTACACGTTAGAAATACGGCAAAAAACACATAAAGACGCACTAACGTAAACGGCACATTTTTTTTTCTTTTTCCACGTATATGCAGTGCAACATGGCTAAACCAAAAGTATATAATTCTAAATCCTTCTTGATTTTTTTTGGGCCCCTACCAATTTTTTTTTCACAGGCCATCCATGGTTATTGAGCATGGTTGGTCCATATTATAACTTGGATAACGTAAAGTTGCTAATATCCAAAGCCAAGTGGAAGCCCATCAGGTGAGCCACGCGGCTTAAGGCCGGAAAGAGATATTCCGAACACAGCTTAAGCCTCAAATCACAGCATAGAGCTTAAGCGGGTCTTTCTAGGTGGAAATGACAAAATGTTCTATGATCCGGTCCCACAGTTTGATAGATTCCCTTGTGGCGGGCGAGAGCCCTGATTGTAGCAAGAATTAAGAATCTCAAACTATTTTTCAAAAGTGGTAGATTTCCCTGAGACGTAACTAGATTACTATAGTACTAACATCACCAACTAGGTGGATAGTACGCTCAGGACCTACTTACCATTTTTAAGCATTTTTATAGTGTTTAAGACACAATTTTGACAGACTATCGCCGTCGGGCAACCCGCTTTAATCAGCATAAAGCAGGGTGCAGACGAGATACAATATATTTTTATACCTTTTCAAAGTGCTCTCTTAATACGGAGCGGGGCATAGCTCATTTTTTTCTCTTTCTCTCTGCCTCAATCACTAGGCCCGATGAAGGAAAAATTGGCCAAGTTGAACTGTATATATCACATCCATAGGCATACGTGACACGTTACACTGCCTATAACATGACTTTTTTCTCACCTCCATAATAACACGCAAGCTAAACGCAAACACACCATAGGGTGAAAATCCCAGACTTTGGGAAACCCTACATATTTTTGGAAATCACACAATCAGTTTACATTGCCACACCTACACGTACAGGCAGGCACACTACTAAAAGAAAAGGAAATGATCCCGCTGGCAGACGTGGAAAGAAGGCCAAGAAATAGCCTTCGGACCTCACTGAACGCACCGGGATACGATCCTAACACTCACCAGAACTGGCCCGGAGACACTGCCTAGAATGGCGCCAGAAACAATTACTCTGGGTAAAAGACGGTCTCAAAACCCTCAACCTTCTGAATACCAGGAATGTAAGGTCGGGTAGCTATCCAGTTACAGGATAGAAAAATAGGAAGCTAAAATAGATTGGGACAGTTCCACTGACAGAGGCTCATAAATGAAAAACAACAAAATCGCCTCCGGAATCTAGTCACCAAACACGCGACTAGCGGCCCGGAGACACTCGTGTATAACGACATTTTGTACAATGGATAGGGACCTGCATGCACTTTTTACACGAATGTAGTTATTGAAAGGTTCTTTCACAGTGCAGAAAGCACTATTCACAGTCACAGAGAGCAAGCCGATTAGACACACATGTGCCGGACACAGCATTATCAAAACAAGTAACAAGCAAGCGCGCACGACATTGTAATTCAATACTGCCACACTCAGCGATAACACAAGTCTCATGGGTAACCTGCACGCTTACAGACAGCAATATGCTAGCAGCTCTCAGAGCAGATCATACGGCATCATTTAAGCCGAGTCCAAACACCTCATAACTCCCCAAATTACACTACGAGGAGAATTCAAAAACACACAAACTCCTCACAGGAATGCGTACTCCCATTTGCGCATTGCAAATACACGGTGCATGTGCCATCATATATACGGCACAAATAGCGGCATACCAAGCCTTTACAGCACCCCGGGTCCGAACCCATGATCACACACCACACTCGTACCAAAAACTAACTATGCAACGGTATTTTTGGTACGAGAGACACAAGCAAAAACCACACTGAGGACACCTCAATCCCTGAAACACAACGCAGACATAGAACACAGAGAATTACATAGATCACGGGTCCAAATCCCAGCAAAAATTGGACACCAGGGAAAACAGCTATCCAGGCTTTCAATCACACCAAAATTGGCCCATACAACTACAAAACCAGATAATACCACATTCCCTTCGGCCAAAGGCCAGGCATAAAATTTCAATTACACCTGACGTGGAAAATATACTTCCCAGACACAGGCATAGAAATTTCATAAGACAAATATCTTATGGAATAATGGCCACACAATAGTACTAGCAAATAGTACGAATTGCTACATGGTCCGCCAGGAATCTAGAACAATGACAACACTCGCATACGTGCAAGAAAGCACGTGCCGACAGCTGACATGCATAACGTCCGAGAATGCCATTACACATACAAACCGCTGACTTGTAGATTTCGTCACATCACAATACTGCTGGTGACAGACACTATTGTTGTATCGGCATTGACCATGAAATTACAAGCACAAAACAATCTTCATGCCACACATTTTTTTTAACACGCAAAAACAATTTGACATTTAGCAATGGACAGACGTGACAGACCGAAATTATCTTGGGCCCATAGGAGCACGTTCTTAAAGACGTTGACAGGCCACGGGCACCTCCTGCCCATACACGCGATACATATTACGACTTAGCTTGTAACAGACCAACCGTCCGCGTGGTGTAGCGGAACATAGGCACACACACACGTGCTCACTAATCAGGAGCGAACACAGACAGGGGCTCTGAGAAAACAAGACCTCCCCCCCTAACAACTTCCTTTCGCGATTTTATTTCCAAAAGAAATCATTCCAGGCGATTAGGACATGGCCAGTCGCACTACGACCACTGGCCACACTCACACTACAAATGGCAGACCAGATTCAGTCGTGACGTCACAGCGTCACGACGCCTTACTATCCCAAGAAGCGGATAGCGAGCAGACATGGACAAAGGGAGAATGACTGAAGCATAAGTGGATAATCCCAGCGGGATTACCGACATACCACCTAAAGGCTACCAGTTTGAATACCTTACTCCTTTCTAATAACCTTCCCACGTCCAACATGACCAACGCAGACACATGAACACGATGAAAACACCTACACTACATTACAAAGTATACATAGGGGTTGATAGACTTCATGCGTCGAAAGAGAAGGCTTACTACGCCTTGGATCACGATGCTACCACCTGAGTATTAGGGGTGGGTCGGCAAACATCAAATAAGCATAATGCGCATCTCCAAATGAGAGATGAGGCCACAGTTATATATATTAACCATTTTTTGTTAATTAAATACTCCCGCATGACAGGAATATATTATTATTACGCCTCACCCTACACCTATCCGTACATGAAGGCAGATGCCTCATATCCAGATACATGCATGAGTATCCCATCCATTTACCAAGGAATATTACTATCAAACCTGCATGGAATTTTTATATTTTTGCAATCCCGGGAATTACCCGCCCCAGTCCACTCATTGTAAGAACAATCCTAGCAGCATTACCGGCTCGAGGCCACCATTTATTTGAGCCCAAAGATGCGCAACCTCTTCCTACCATACTTTCAGCCCACTCTACAAATAACTACCCCCAGATCCTAATAACAGGGTACCTGACGTCATAGACCCTACTAACACCTCCATAAAGGGTTAACAGAGCATTATCGCTGGAAAGCTGACGTAGCAATAGTAGACCTGAAGTAGTCTATGCACTTAGAAGCTCTACAACCCCACAACACTTGAAATAGTTTACATTTTACACAAATTAACTTATTTACAAAGGTTACGCCCATATTTCTTTTAATGAAAAGGAATCTGAAACACTCTGATTGGTGATAGCGGCACAAGCCGAAGGCAAGAGGCACCACACTGGAGCAGAGCTGGGGAAGGTGATGGTGACCCTTACCCCAGTTGGCTCAATAACTTAACATACCGACCCGACCGAACAGACGAACCACGTAAGGTTGAAGCATTCGGGATCTGGCACGGGCAAACGTCAAGATCTAGGGGTGCATCTAGCCTATCCCCCTTGTCGGAGACAGTTACACCCACTATGTGCCACGGTCGTCGAAGCCAAGACCTGCAGGGAAGTCTTTCTGAGGATGGTGGGAGAAATAGCTCACTCCGCGCCGGACTCAGGGGATGACCCTAGAGACGACCTCATTATGACTAGACTTCTAGCTAAAATTAAGTAAGTAGGGCTTCTATAGCGGGAAGCAAGACTCCTGTGCGCTGGAGTGAAATACTATTGCGAAAAGCATACTACTGCGGCCGATAAAGGCGAAGAGATTCTTATACTGCGAAAAGCAGACTACGATTGCCAATGAAGGCGAAGATAATATTATGCCATTGGACGATGTCCAATGCCCACATAAATGGCGACGCATCGGGCAGCCTAAGGGCACTAAATGGGTAGCATAGCGAGCAACCCACAGGGGTTAAGTGGGCGACCCAACTACGACTACATACGCAAAGGCAAAGGTAAAGAGCTGATAAGTACAGCGGGCGAAACGGTTTGCTCAGGGGCACCGTAAGCCGCCTGCGACAAGATTAGTACCAGTAGTAAGACCTAGAATAGACGTCGACATTAGGATTAAGAAGGAGGGGACTACGAGGCATTGTTGGGTTCCGGTCTCAACAATGTACTACAAGGGAACCACCGCGAGAGAAATCGAACGGACAGCCTCTATCTAAATTTTAGTACCTAAGTTACAGTGCCATTTTTAAGGTCACTTAGATGTAAGCAAATTCAACCAGCGCTGTTGCTAAAGCTGGGCACAGCACATTTCGGCTTTAGAATAAGTTCTACTCGGCTTGTATATACAGTATAGTTTTACAATTAAGGCAATTTTTTTTCTAGATTAAGGTAGAATATTTCGGCTCCTGATGACCGCCAAACCCGTCATCAGGGTAAGTCCGACAATACACTATAATATAGGATAATATATAATATAGTAAAATAAGTATAATGGAAGTGGAATATATCGGCACCCGGTATCCAAAATTCCGCTACCGGGGTAAGACCGACAACACATTAAGAAACGGCATTACGGCACCGTATAGGGTAAGCCCGGCAACATATTAATATAAATAGGATTAAGATTAAGCCGCTCGGCTCCTGGGGGCTAAAAATCCGTTACCAGGGTAAGCCCCACAATCCTAGGCTAAAATAGACCTACCTAGGCCCACCTAGATTAACTTAAACTTCAGTGGCGCCACACTTAGTTTTACAAATTAAGCGCTACTAATGTAATGTTATATATATACATGTAATGTATTGCAATGTATTATAATGTCTTATTAATCACTAATCCCCTTGCACCCACACAGGAAGACCACGGAGCAACGAAGGGATGAACATTTTTACATTGATACATTTTTTTGATTTACAGATAACTAGGAGCATGAATATGTCTGTTGTAAATATATTACCCACACCAAAATACACATACCTTCATCTATGTCACACACAAACACACTACTCATCGATTTTAGTTGCACCCTTAAAGGTGACAACGTCAGCGGTCAGCGGTGGACAGCATACGTGGGATGATGAACATCGCTGAACGCAAACACATTCAGCATACGCAAATGAAGCGTTACTTCAGGATCGAAGGGCGACACGAAGGTTGTAAGTGCCGAACCTTCGACCCTAAGGTGCAATTCCGACCCACGACGGAAAACCACGAGGTTATACAATAAGTACAAGGAGGGAATAGTGGTTTAGCCACTAAACCGCACCAGGAACGGCCGAATAGAGAGCGGTAGTCAAGGCATGATGGTAAGGTGCGCACAAAGGATAAGAGGTATACAATAACTGGCCACGTAAAAGAGCTCTACAAGGTATATATGATAGTTGATAATTGTAAATTGTAAATTATTTTGCATTTTCTCGCCATATTACACAATTAAAAGGTTCCACATGGGTGACCAACATACCTATACATATAAAGTACCAACATGGCAACCATTATTTTTTCTATGTTCATCATTATTACTATGTTTACTATGCTTACTTATAAATCGTCAGGAATATTACAAATGTAATGATTATTATTATTATTATCAGGTCATATCTGTTATCATTACCATGACCACCAATGTACACAATGTCCATGATTCGTTTTTCTTTCATTTTCCTTTCTTCTAACTTCCCCATTTGTCAGGGTGTTCCGTTTTATCCCAAATCAATAAATGCACTTGGAATATTTCCCTTAAATTATACCCTGGAACACCCATTTTTGTCTATTTCTTCTCTCTTTGCAGGGAGCACTTTTTCCCTAAGATAGGGCGGACGACGCAATCATCCGTCCAGCCCTGGGTTTTTCCTCCCTGCACAACAATGTAACGAATAACTGTCAGAAATATATTTTTTATGCAAACCTGCAATATGTCAATTTCGATTTTTCTTTCATGCAATGTCAAATGTTATATATATATGTCTATCCCATAACCCACCCCTCTGAACACGAGCTGATCTCACACCTACACATCTACACGCCATCACCACATCCACACGACGACGACGGACGACACCAACAGAAGATACGAGGGGGCTTCAAGAACTTCAAGAACTGACTGCTGCATCAACATCCCCAACCCCAAGTTCCGTTCCCGTTCGCGGGGACGCGAACTAAATAGGGGAAGAGGCTTGTAAAACCCCCAGGGGTCTGCACCCCCCTGGAGGCCATCCCCCCATCATCTATTCAAACTACCCCTAACTGGCAAATCCTGTAAGCCCAGACCAACATCTATTAACACGCAAGGGCAGCTAGCCGGCCTGGAAAGCTTACCCAATTATTGCATCACTACCACAAACAGCGACACACAATTAACTAGGACACCTATTCAGCACAATGCTGACAGCACAACGCCAGAGACTATAAAGGGAGGCTTTAACTAGGACAGTCCCTCTCTCAATTACGAGTCTTACAAGTGCATCGGCCAGAGGCTATCGCTGTTATCATCAGGTGAGTCAGCAGTGTTCAGAATCCTGTACTTTGTAACCTTTACCCACAAGTTTGTACACATACATTGTAACATCACTACATCCCTTAAAAGGGACTCATAATTCCACATTACTGACCAATAAACACTTGGTCAGTACATTACACCTGCATTACTGTTTACACGCTTCTTTACGCCCTAACTCCCTTCCTGACTCCTCCGTCACGATTAGACGTGACACACGGTAGCCAGACACTTGCTAGCTCAAGTAGCATTGTGTTCACGCAGCGGCCCGACTACCAGAGACAGCACGAGCCATAAGGCTGACGCGTGCACATCCGTTATATAATTGGTCAGCCAGCTGGACGAGCAGCGCGTTGACCTGTACGCTAAGCTCCATCCCCTAAAATACACCTAGATCTTTTATAGGAGCCCCCCCCCCTAATATCCTAACACTAAACAACACTCTACACTGGTCAGCTTGCCCGACTGCGGGAAGCTACTCCCTTTTAGGCACCTCTTTATAAATTAGCACAATAACTCTTCCGTTTTAGATCCAACCACCCCTCAATAAGGGATCTAAAACAATATGCATCATTTCTTCAAGACACGTTACCCCTTCTCATGGAGGACGTGGGATTGGAAACTCGCGTATCAATGTGGTTCCAGCATGATGGGTGCCCCGCACATTTCGCACGTGTTTCCAGAGATGTAATGGATGAACAGTTAACAAATCGGTGGATAGGACGTGGTGGTCCTGTGAGATGGCGAGCACGGAACCTCGACTTGACGCCATTAGACTACTTTCTCTGAAGCGCATTGCAAGATAGTCTATCAGGAAGGCCCAACTACAATAGCGAATATGCAACAGCGTATTACTTCGGCGTGTGCGGAAATATCTGTGGAAACACTGGGATCAGTACAACGCTCTGTTGTTCACCGTCTACAGAAGTGCATTGATGCAAACGGTGGTCACATTGAACATCCGCTGAAGTGACACAGTTTCATCAGTTAAGATGTTACTGCTTACTTGTGAATGTCTCTTCCGTGCTGGATGTAATTTAAAAACATGACGTTTCTTTAAGTTATAGGCCACGAGTTTGTTTAGGAAATTGGTAATTGTACATTTTGAACTATGTGTACAGTTCTACACATTTGTTAAACTTGACAAACAGTGTCTCCATTGCCATCCTCTACAACGTTAGTTATTTCATAAGTTACGGGGTTTAGAGACGTGAAACCAATTCTGTTATTATTAATTGTATGATTACTCTTGATTTTGCTAGAAAAAACATGTATGTTCCATTTAAAAAAAGGTAACTTTGCTTTGAAAGTGATATGGTTATAATTTCCTGGATTGTACATATCCTCCCATTGTGTGACCCCCTGACGTGGCTACATTCCTGCGCAAGTAGATTTTTCAAATCTTGTGTCATTTCGATCATATTTGAGGTCGCAAAGTTACGTGGAACACCCTGTATATCTTATACGCCTCCATGTGTTGAATGGGCAGGCAATTTAAAGCAGCCAGGAGGGACGCGATGAAGCTGGCAGTGAAAAAGCCGCGGTGATCACAGTGGGTTGGTATTGGTACTGCAACCTATCTTGTACGCCTCTGAGCGTTGAATGGGCAGGCAGTCTAAAGCAGCCAGGAGGGATGCGTCCTAGCTGGCAGTGATCCCAACAAACAAGCTGTAAATTAGGCCTTACTTATTCTCGTGCAGTAAGTTGCTAGCAAAGGGACAAGAGATTGGTGCCTCATTTGAGGCTTCTTTTACTCTATTTCCTTCGTGTTTGGGATAATTTATATAGTAGGGGGGGGGGGGGGGGGGTAATAGGTAAATAATAAGAATCGATTTATAATTACGGCTTACTGTAACGTTAGTACAGTATTCCGTAATTTTTGTAGTTGAATGATTCAACAAATACTAGTAATTGGTTGATGTATCTTTCATTATATGATAGAAAATGCATTTGGGGCGTGGGAGGGGTGCGAATAAGTACTAACCTGCCCATGGGGCAGTTCAAAATTTAAGCATGATAATGGGTCTGGTTAAAACCAAGACCGTCATGCATATTTCGTATTTTCGCAGTGTGTAGCCATGGCCGAAAGCGTCAGTAATAGCTTCAGAAATGTTAATAAAATTTCAATGATAATAATAGCTTGCCGCGATGGGTGAGTGGATAGAGTGTCGGTCTACTAACCCCAAGATTGCAGGTTCGCCCCTGGCCGTGGTAAGTGATTTTTGAAAGGCTGCAAAAATACGATACGCATGTCATACGATGTTGGCATGTCAAACCACCCATTTGAATTCAGTAGGCCGAGTTCATAATGGCAAAATTAATCTCGGGAGTTTCCGCCAACACAAAGTTCCTCAGTTCTCTACTAGAAAGCGCTATAGTGTTCAAGGAGCTTAGGTATCTATTATCTAATCTCCTTGACTTTCATAGTGATTCAAGGAACAACGAAATTCGACATGCAAGCTACACTCTGGGTGTCAAATTACAAAGCTTGCACCCGGCACCCGAGGCCATACGATATTAAAATTAATGATAATAATAATAATTATTGAGTTATTACTTTGTTACATAATTTCGTTAAGGAAGGAAGAATAGGCCATTAGTGAGCTAAATTTTGGTAGTATGAAATATATTTTTAGACCTGTAGTAGGTATTTTGTTAAAAATAAAATAATGGTGGTTAGCAATAATTTTATGTATTTAAGTGATTATTGTAGAGGCTGTTGGTTTTGTTCGGTTTAGGCTTGTTACTGTTAATGATGTTGTTTTTGGGTATATTATTGATAATAGGGTGATTGTTATATTTATTGCATTTTGAGGGGGTTTAGTTGAAAAAAATGTGGGGTAAAAGTACGGGTTTGTGAGGCGAACAGATGTGCTAGTGTGTGTCTAGAGAGCGTGTTACCCATCATCCATCAGTGAGGGCCGCCATTTGACAGCCATTAGTGGTGTGCCTTGTGGTCACGTGCTCCCACTTAGTGAGATTGCATTCCTGCCAAATATTACTGTTCAGGTTCAGTGCCTTATTATTTATCAGCCTACCTGTCCCTTTTTGAAATTGCCAACGCCCCGAAGGTCCGGGTTGGATTCCCTGCTCTGCCAAGAAATGTAACTCTCTTCTGAGTGCTGAAACAGGGTACACTCAGCCTCGTGAGGCTAAATAAGAAGGGCTGTGTTCAATTCCCTTCTCAGCCATCCTGGAAATAGTTTTCCCCTCTTCTCCTCCAAGCAAATGCCGGGATGATTCCTAACTTAATGCCACCGCCACCTCGTTCCCAAACCTCGCCTACATTTCAAATGCACTCACCATTACAGATACCACAACAAAACAGGTTATCAGAAAATTTCTACATACACCCAAGTGCACGGGACTACATGACTTCGATGTAGCAAAGCCCTTAACCCGGCAGTGGTCGCGTGGTGAGTGAGCCCCTCACTTCTCGAAATGAAGTGTTGTCATTGCTTGCCACGGTGGGTGAGTGGTTAACGTGTCGGACTACCAACCCCAAGCTTGCAGGTTCGTCCCTGGCCGTGGTAAGTGATTTTTGAAAGGCGACAAAAATCACGACATGGACGTCATACGTTGTTGGCATGTTAAAGAACTCATTTGAATTCACTCCGAGTTCAATGGCAAAATTAATCTCGGGATTTTCCGCCAACACAAAGTTCCTCCATTCTCTACGAGAAAGCGCTGTAGTATCAAGGAGCTTAGATATCTAACCTCCTTGACTTTCATAGCGTTCAAAGGAACGACGAAATTCGACATGCAAGCTGCCCTCTGGGTGTCAATTAACAAAGCTTGCACCCGGCATCCGAGGCCATACGATATTATTATTATTATTGCTCAATTCTTCTGCGCCGCTTCCTCTACCCCTCTAGGTATTCCTTGGCCAATCCCTTGTTTTCCATGCAGGATGTTCAGTTTGAGTGGAGTTATTGTTCTTAGTATGCAGTGCCGTCGCACAGTGGGTCGAAATCGAAATCTAGGAGGACAAAATTATTTATTTTCATAATTAAAAAATCAAAATTTATTACTTCTACAGCATTCTCATATAGTTGCTGCTCACTATTCTGGGATATAAACGCATCATAGTGTAAATCTGTCACCACTGTTCGAGCAGTTTGAATTGGAGGGTGAATGTAAGTGGCTGTGGTTTGGTTGTCTTTGTGGTTAGTGTAATGCTTTAAGATGGAAAATGTAGTTGAAGGTATGATCTTTTTAACGTGTGTCAGTTATTAATGGGCGTAATTGTTTCGTAATTTTAGCTATATTTGCATTATATAATATGTAACTATTATTTTTGAAATTATATTTTCACTTAGATTTATAGTAGGCTATGTCGCGTCACTCTGCGTCACTTTCTACTTAATGTTAAAATGTAGATAAAATCTTGTAGTTTACGCCTGTTATAAGATTTTTTGCATCTTTTGCAACTTACTTAGTTATTTTACGTTTTAGAAGATGCCGCGCAACCAGTTCTGACACGTTTACAACCGTTTGAAGTACTGGGTTCAACGATTATGTCAAAAGTGGAACTAGGGGTAGAAAATTGTTCTGAAGAGATAAATGGATGCTCTATCCAACTCCTAGTCATAGACAATTTCTTGCATGTGTAGACGTAGCTAAAACAGGTTTTAACTGATGTTTATTATGAAGTAAACACATTATATACGTTGCTTTCACTCTAAATTCATGATTAAAACGTAAACATAATTTTGTCCCCCTAGAGATTTTGACCCACTGTGCGTCGGTGAGAGATTTGCTCAGCACGCGATCACTAGTGTTATTATTTTATTACAATACGATAATGTACCTCCAGTGTATTGTCTATACCTCATCCACGGAATCTGTGAAGTAGGTTTGCGCATGACATCACAATATGAAGTGAAAAGAGAATGCTATGGGTGGAGCTTGGCAGCCCAGCCGTTGCAAGAGTTGGTTGAAGGCAAGGTCGCGCCTCCCTTCTGCGCTTATTATTCAGTGACATCGCGCCTCATTGGCCAGTCAGCTGAGTCACTCCGGTGCGCAGACTACGTTATTTTCACACTGGCACTTCGCAGATTCCTTGGACGGAGTTTAGATTGTTAGGGTATTCTTGCGTTGTGAACATTTTCTAGTTATTCAGTGGCTAATCCACAAGAACAGCGAATTGATGGACGAAGTGCAACAGAAGCTAAAGCATGTAAGAATTACGGTTGGTGAAAATGATTTGCACAATTTGGTGTTTCTTATGGCAAAATATAAAGGAAAAATAACAAAATGAACAGCATTGGGTTTCAAGAGAGTAAAATGCTCATGACGCGACCACTTTTGTATCGGAATGACGTCACAATTCTATGACTAGAATATTATGCAGGAAACTAACACTGTAAATAATTGGTGAACTAGGGTATTTAATAAGGTATTTATTGCAGCCAATGGCCATGAGGCAATATAAAATAATAATAATAATAAAAACCCAAAATATTCAAGATCACATTCAACTGTCATTGACAACAAAAGCTATTAAGTGACTCAACCCTCCGTCCGCATGTCATGGCATGATACCTTTCACAGACACTTCCACACAATTTGCAAATGCATTTCATACTAGGCTCATGATACCCTTCCATTTTGCATAACTTGAAATGGAATCCATGTATTGCGAAACGAGTGATTGTATGTCTCAGGTCGTAACATGGACCCTTCCACTCATCGGACGTCATTGCGGCTGTTAAATAAAAGGCACTCCATATTTGCATCCTCTTCGTGTTGAGCTCTTTTAGAAGGTCCTCGTACTGGGCGGTAGATGGGAGCAATAGTTGACACCTTAAATCGTCGATGTAGAAGGTCTCTCTTGACATTTCATAACACAGTCGCGATGGGGTATACTTTGAGATACACAGGACTTTTTTCATGAAAGTTGCCTTGACTCTTTCTATGCACTTCATGTTGTTTTTCGTGAGATTCTCCCATATAATGTTCAGACCGTAGCTTATTATTGGGCTGATTTCTACTCTAAATAATGTCATAGCTGTCTCTAAAGATAGTTTATTAAGATGTTCTATTTCATCTTCATGCATTGCTTTTATGGCATGTATTGTTCTGTCCTTTATATGTTCGGTGAAAGTATTCCCATGTGTCTGAAAAATTAGACCTAAGTACTTAAATTGATTTACAATACGTAACGCCTTGTGCTCTAGATATAGGGACTCTCCTGCTACTATTCTACCTCCTTTGCGGAAGATCATGGATACGGTTTTGTTTAAGTTTATATCGAGTTCATTTTTTCCGGCCCAAATTGCCAACAGGTCTAGGGACGACTGTAGACTTTGACGTGAAGTTGAGGCTAGAACTACGTCATCTGCGTATATGTACATGCTAACTCCATCTAGCTTCACGGATTTTACTATGTCTGCTGTAGCAACATTAAACAGTGTTGGACTTAGGGGATCGCCCTGCAATACCCCAATGCATTGTTCTATGGGTTCTGAGAGGGTGACACTGTCGTCAATTATCAGCATGTTATTGTTGAGTATATTACGTATGAACGCAGTGATATAGTGATCTATTCCAATCATCAATCCTAGTTTATCCAGAAGTATTCTTCTGTTAAGAGTGTCAAAAGCCTTGCTGTAGTCAACAAACACAGAGTAAAGTTTCCCTTTCGGGTGTCTTAAGGCCTCTTTAATGTCTTCCTGGAGGCAGCAAACTGCCTGAATGGTCGACCTGCCTACCCGGAATCCAAATTGTTCTTCCGGCATACTGTGATCAGTCAAATTAGTCAAACGGCCTGTTATTATTTTGGTGAACGTTTTGAAGAGTACATCTTCCAGAGCGATACCTCTATAGGCATCTGGGTCATCTAAATCTCCCTTCCCTTTGTAGAGCATTTTTATTACTGCAGTTCTCCACTGTGTAGGGATTTTCCCTGATCGTAGGCATTCATTCATGAGCGCTGTCCAGGCAGGCACCATAGTTGGGGCTGCGAGTTTTAAGTGTTCATTTGTGATGAGGTTTGGACCTGGTGCTCTGTGTGCTCTGCTCAATTGTATTGTTTTTATGACCTCATCTTCCATGATGGGCGCGAAATTTACACATGGTGACAAAACGGCGCTAGGGCGTGTGTCTTTAGCCCCTAATAGATTGCATAGATGTTGCGACCATGTCTGTATAGGTATATTTTTTGGAAATCTAGGATTCTTTGTTTGAAGTGCCTTATATGGGTCAGTTTCTGCTTCTTCTACTAAGTGCTTTTCTTTATTCAGATGATAGGTTATTTTTGCTTGTCTTACAACTTCTTTGTAATCTCGCCTTTTGTTCGCATAGTCGCTGTAGGCCGCCTCTGTCTTCAACTCTCTGGCTCTGTGTAGGGCATTGAGCGTCAATTTCCTTTTACTATAGCAATCAGTGTTGAACCAAGGATTGCCTTTTCGCAAATTGTTTTTGCCAGGAGGAATGGCTTCCTTGATGTGTTTGTCCAGGGCTTCTAGAGCAGTGTTCACGTCCCCTTCCTTGATGGTGTTCATTATCTGTCGCAAGTCTACTTTCTTAATTATTTCGACGTCAAGTTACCTTGGAAGTTTGATTCTTGAAACTGCATTGAGTGTACATTTCTCATTAAATTGTAGAATTGTCTCTACTGGTAAGTGTTTCCTCACTGCAACACTTGTTACAATATTTTGAAATATCACTTTAGCTCCGTCATTAATGAGAACCAAATCTATTGTACTGCTACCATTTGGGCTGTAGTAGGTTTTCTCAATTTTGTTATTGGTAACTCTGAACCCTTCATGTTCCAGATAAGATATTACTGTATCTGTTTTAGCTGATGGTATGTCTAAATGACAATTCAGATCGCCCGCTATTATAAGAGTGTCATACCTTGGTATTTTAACTAATGCAGCTTCGATTTCGTCAATGATCTCCTCCTCCTTGAGATATGGCTGGAAATACACACCCATTATCGATACTGATTTGCATTTTACTAGTAGAATGTTCTCTGTTTGATGAAGTGTCTGGAAAGGTGCTAGCATGGGTTTTATTAGCAAAGATATACCGCCTTTGGGTCTGCCTCTACATCCCTGTGTTGCGAGGCTGTGGATAGTATAGAAGTTTTGGATATGCCATTCATGCATTAGCAATGTTTCTGTTAGAACGACTAGGGTATTTGCGTTCATATTAAGTGATAAGTAGGGGCCGTATTTTAGCGAATTTTAGCAATATGACCTCACGAAATATCACGAAATCTGATTTATTGCGCGAATTGCACAAACAACCACGAAATATACTTCACTTGGTACGAATATGCTAAATATTATCGAAAAAGCTCTCCAAAACACGTTTAAATGCTTCTGAGGAATTGACCGTCGCGGTTTCCTTCTCATTTGATTGATAGTGCTGCGCCGGAAGTATGAGTATTCAGTTCCGCGATCTCTAAGGTTATCGATAAAAATCGATATCTGCTATCGATTGCATCAAATGGCGTTGTGGTCGTAGATACAGCAGTGCGAGTTCACGATAAAACTTTATTGGCAAACATGCAGCAAGTATAAAAATGTCGAAAACTAAAGTCACAACAGTTTTCTCGAGGGCCGAGGAATACAACAGTGGGGAGTTCTATGTATTTGACGCTGCAAGAAAGATTCTAATGTGTAAATACTCCAATGTTCAGTGGGAGCGAAAAGACACGTACGATAAGCACTGCAGGGATTCAGAAACGCATAAAAAGTGGAAGAAAGAAGAAAATGAACTTAATTCTAAGCGGCAAATAACATTCGGCGATACTCTACACATCCCAAAGAAGTTAAAGAACCCCCTTATCACATAATTTCTTAGATTTACCCCAGACTATAAGGAAGAGTTCAGAAGAAACATCGATCATTATGACAATTGATTTCGTGAAATACCCACCGAAACAGTGTCAGTTTTAACACCGAAATCAACAGTTTTATTTCACCAAAAAATAAGGCCCTTAGTGATAAGGCACGTGTCCGTGAAGACTTCCATATTTTTAACAGATGCATTTAAGCAAACTATAAAAATTACAGGTGAGGGAATACCTCAGATGTGACCATTTACAGTACTGTATGTGGCAACAACCACGCGACCACTGCCGGGTTAAATGATACAACAATTAATTTTGAAAATGGCAAACTTTTAGGGGAAGCATAATATAACTGAGGCTTGGTTTGAGAAGGACGCTTTAAATTAGGAGACTTCCCAGCATTAGCCATGAGTAGAAATGGACAACCAGTTCTGAAATGGCTAAGTTGCAACCAAGGCCTACCAAGCGACCGCTGCCCAGCCATTTGGCCTGCAGATATTGGGGTGACGAGTGGTCAGCGCGTCGGTTCCCCTCGGCCGTTTATCTTGGTTTTCGTGACCTGGACGCTGCCTCACTGTCAGACAGCTACTCAATTGTCCTCACGAGGCTGAGTGCACCCCGTTCCAGCCCTCATGTCAGTTTCTAAAATCCCTGACAGAGCTGGGAATCTAACCCGGGGCCTCCGGGTGAGAGGCAGGCGTGCTACCCCAACACCACGGGGCCAGCTTGAAATTTATAAACATTTGTAATTTAATACCAAAAACCTTGTAGAAATACAATTTCTGTCTTGAAACACATCTATACCGTCAACTTCATCCGTCCGAACTCTCTTGCAGTATACGTTCAACGTCACTGGTACGAAGATACTCCGACATGTTCACTTCAATATCATCAACAGTTAATTAAGTAAACAAAAAAATGAAAAAAATCCACAGCCTGCTTCCAGTCTCCGACCGGGTCAGGAATGGAATGAATGAAGCCCCCATCTAGCGGCGAGGATATGAACTGTGCCGGCTGCCGAGGCCTGACGCACTCCTCTGGGGAAATGATTAAATGAATGACAGATGAGATGAAATGATAGTGGAGAGTGTTGCTGGAATGAAATTGTGACAGGGAAAACCGGAGTACCCGGAGAAAAACCTGTCTGCCTCCGTTTTGTCCAGCACAGATCTCACATGGAGTGACCGGGATTTGAACCACTGATCCAGCGGTGAGAGGCTGGCGTGCTGCGCCTAAGCCACGGAAACAAAAAAATATAGATACGAAAACTCACTACGAGAATACTCGCACGTTGTAAAACGTACAACAGACGCGACGTGTACTGATTCAAAGCAGGTCAGTGGCCGATGGTGGTGGGGTAGGAGAGGGGATGACACAGGAATAACTCACTCATGAAGCCCGTCACCCGAAAGGATATATTTGGAAACAAACAAAGACGACGACTGTTGTACTTTTTACAACGGCGCGAGTACCGAAAGGTTAAGATCTCGCGCATTGAAGTGGGTCTAGTAACAGCCCACTGGAGGCGCTGCTGGTCAACACAAGAACACAGCTCCAGTTTATCCCTAACTGGTGACACAGTTAAACTCTCTGCGCGACTGACAATTAACGTATCCACAAGTATGTTCCAGAAGTTGAGGTTCTCAGACTATATGGTATCCCGATACTCATCCGATGCCCACCGGCAGAAAACAGTTCCAATCCTCCCACCAGGAATAATTAAATTTCTTACTAGAGCCGGGAATCGAACTCGAGACCTCAAAAGTGACAATCAAAAATGAAATAACACGAGGTAGTTGCACGAAATTCTTGGGGCAAACTAGTATAAAAGTGGTTTAATACGCGCAGTGAATTCAAGTACGGTAATATAATACTGAAATATTTGGTTGGTTGGTTCCTCAGTTTAGGGGCTGCGACAACGCGGTCATGTTGCCCCGTGTACTTTGGGTGTGTGTAGAATCTGTCTGATAACCGGTGTTAATTGTGATGACTGTATTACTGTATCTGTTTTCAATTCAAGTAAGGACTGCTGACATTGAATTTTTTCAAGTAGTTCCTACTTTTGCCACCAAACGCCACAGTCAACGACTACTAGTTCAGAACTTGGTTACCAGATGTCACCGTAGTTGGCTCCTGGCGACGAACGTCGGAACTTAAGAGCGTTTGTCAAATGTTTGACCTATAATTTAGCTTCAAACAGGTGTAATAGTGGAAGGTTCTTTAACATGCCATAAATCTATGACATGGGACCGCCGGCTTTACTTCATCTCCGAAGGAAAGTATACTGAAGGATTTTAACGCTCTTTAAAAATCAGACGTCTTTGGCCGGGTTTGAACCCGTGATCTCGGGCATAAAAACTCAGCATGCTACCAACTACGACACCGAAGCCACTTACTGAAATATTTAGAAAGGCTCTTCTATGTTAGGGATGTATAGAACTAGCACCGATAGAGCGCACTGCTGTTGTACTGGGTAAGCGCAAGGCGCTCTTTATTTGTCTCCTGTGTTCTCATGCAGCTAATATATACGAATTTAAGCTGTTTAAATTGTTATTTTCGTGACTATGCCGACATTTTGCAGTGTTCCTCTTTGCAAAAATCAGGGAAGCCCGTTTTCGTTTCACCAATTCCCACAAAATAAAGAAATGAGGAAGAAATGGCTACGTGCTATTAGAAGGAAAACTTTCGGTGAGAAAAAATCTGACCGAATATATTAAAGTGTGTTCCCATCATTTACAACCCGATGATTTGACGAAAACTGTGTTGAATAAGTGTGATTTACAAAGGGAAATAATCCTTATTTTGTACCTATAAACTGATTAGACATTTCGATAACAACCACTGAATTTTTGCGTTTGTATTTGAAGGTGAGAGAGCAAGATTAAAACCGGGCGCTGTTCCATCGCTTTTTCCGTGGACCACGAACACGACATAAATAAGGAAGAGGCCATACACAAGAAAATTGCCGGATTACCACGATAAGCCTACAATATCGGAATCTGCAGGAATCATATCCATTGAAGTACGGGAAGAAATCGTCAATAAAGGCCTACACGAAGAAGTGAATTTAACATTTCTGACTCCCATTTTCAAAGACATCTATACTCGGACCAATTCTTCACGAATAAATGTCGCAACATTAACAGTCACAAACGTATTATGGTTGGTTCCTTGAAATCAGAATTAATCGTCAACTTCCATCTGCCCGTCGAAGAATGTGGTACCGGTAGCGACTGACTTCTACATTTTTGAGACATAGTCAGATGAAAACAGTTCGAGGCCCTAAAGCAGGGATTCTCAAACTCTTAAAAAATTGTACCCCCAAGTCCTTCCCCAGGGGTACGGGAACGGTTCTTATTGAGAAATTGACAAAATTACATAAGAACCAAACGTTGCGATGCATTTTCGAGGTATACCGGTAAAATACCGGTAGTGTATCAACTTTCTTTGAGTATGTTTACCTTAAAACATGACATTTTCATGCAAGCTATCAACCTAAAAAAAAAAAAAAATCGAAGATCTATAAGCAAGGGGAGCAAGTGAATATTTAAATCCCTATTTATGATTTAAGTATTATGGAGATATATTTATCAGTATAGGCCTACAATACTCAAGTAATTGTCATCTTTAGGAGAAAGCATTCTGACTCATATTCATTATTTGAATAATAAAGCGTGTTAGAAAGTTGTTATAACCGCTGTATTAATTCTTCCTTCCTCCCGCTAGTTTTTTAGCGCCTCTGGTCCGTAGCTCATTTTGCAGCTGTTAAACGCTGAAAATCGTCCATAATATATTAGGAGATGTACCCATAGAATTAATTAATATAGTCTTGGAGTAAAATTAGAAAAGATATAATTTACTTTAGCTTAGAAAACTAGGTCACAATTTATACATCCCTCGCAGCTGACTGGGAGAAACATAAGGCGATCGCCTTGCGCTTACCCAGTACTACACGCGCGCTATCTGGCGCGAACTTTCTCCAGCTACATCCCTATTCCTGTAAATAGTACATCCGCGCTAGAATAAACGTTCCCCCATACATACATACATACATACATAAAATGTGTTGCTTTGCCCTCCAAAGGATTGCATTGATACTTCAACAACTATGGCTAACTTCAATGTAAAAGTGTTATTAAACATAGCTATGATTGCTTTGAAATAATCCAAATATTTCTCCAACTAATTAAGCTATATGGTTGGATCTAATGCATTACACCAAATAAATAATACGATGTTTTGTTTAATTTAACCACAAAGGTGAATAGTGCATTTTTACCGTTACGGGATCAACTAATCTCGTCACGTGACCAATAACCTCGTGTTTCCTATCACAGCCGATTGGATGCGTCTCTTTGCTTCATTCTATCCCATAAAAACGTAATTGTAAAAGTGACGAAAGCTGCCGCCAGGAGAGCCACTGCCTACATTGAATTTCAGTTCTTCCAAACACAATGGAAAGGTTGGTTGGTTGGTTGGCTCTTAAGTTTAGGGGCTGCGACAGCGCGGTCATGTAGCCCCGTGTACTTTGGGTGTGTGCAGAATCTGTCTGATAACCGGTGTTAATTGTGATGACTGTATTAGTAATGGAAAGTTTATGTTTTTCTATTTTATATCCTTGACATTTGACCAACTGCCGTACTCAGAGCGGATAATGTGTTAGAGCTGTGTTTCCTTCCTCAACCTATTGTCGACAGTGGGCTACTTGCATCTCTAAAACCAGTCTTTTCATATCAGGCTGAATATTGTTTAGTATTGACCTCTTATGGGTCAGGACTTCTCAGTAGCGGCCCGGGGAACACATCGTACTCACGGACATACAATATGTTCTGGTGTCCGCCATGATGAATTTCACACGCGAAAAAATAAGAACTTATCTCAGAACGTAGATTTTGGCACTTAGCTCGGTTTTTGTATTCGGTCGACAAATAGCAGAAAATAATATATAGCCTATAGACTCTGGAATTCAACGTGTACAAAATATGCATTTTTCACACAAACGTTATGTGCCTGCACGGCTTCTTGTCATGCTAAGGAGGGCAAGACGCATCTGTAAATTTTGTTTAGTGTCCTTTTTCTAAACTTGCTTTCAGTCGATGATCGCCCGCTGAAAATTTCCTACGGGATGCACCGATTTTAGGGGATGGGGGCAAAGACCCAGAAAAATACAGTTAATACATCAGAGCAGATAGATTTATGTTTCTCCAACATTCAAAAATAACTGGTTATTGGATTTTTACGTCCCTCAACTACTGCGGCTTTTAGTGACACCGGAGTGCCACCAAAGGGGATCTTTAACGTGCCAGTAAATGTACTGGCATGACTCCCTCGCATTTGCGCACCTCCAAATGTCAACTGACTGCGCCGTATTCGATGGTTGATTGGTTCCTTAGTTTAGGGGCTGCGACAACGCGATCACGTAGCCCCGTGTACTTTGAATGTATGTAGAATCTGTCTGATAACCGGTGTTAATTGTGATGACTGTATTAGTGTGAGTTATCTGTTTTAATTCAAGTAAGGAGTGCAGACGATAATTTCAAGTAGTTCCTACTTTCGCTACCAAATGCTACCGTCCACGACACCTAGCTGTGAACTTGGCTACTACCAGATGTCATCGCAACCAGCGCCTGGTGACGAAAGTTGAAACTTAAGAACATTAATCAAACCTAACCTACAAATTTTGCTTCACACAAGTTAAGTTTGTGCAAGGTTCTTTTAAATGCCATAAATCTGTGACATGGGCCCGCTGGCTTTACTTCCCGTCCGAAGAAAGGCATACTGAGGGATATTTAACGCTCCTAAAATATCCGACGACTTCGGACGGGTTTAAACCCGTGACCTTGGGCATAAAACGCCATATTCGATCCTGCAACCTTGTGCAGAGCACAGCAGACGAGAACGTGATTGCTTAACCACGCAGCCAGTTGAAAAAGTAAATAAATCATCATCATCTTCGATAAATAAATAAATAAATAAATAAAAAACAAAAATAAAAAGTAACTAAATGCTAATATTCGTTTGAGCCGCGATAGACTTTCATAACTGTAAACTCACACGAAGTGACCCTTAAATATATTTCATTGAGAAGAGGGGGGCGTCTGAGACAACGTGCGCTGTGCGCTAGTCTATGCCTACGACACCACTTGGATACCTACTGTCGACCAAAATATTATGTGCACTCGAGTTTGAAGGTTTGTTGTGAAGTAACCAATAGACCTACATAAAATCCAATGACATCATCATTTTCGTCGATCTATTTTACGTTAGTTCATGTAGGTTTGGAATGTGTAATTTATATTTTAATATTTTTTTATCGCAGTTGAAACACAAAAAGTGCCCGTTTTTAAGCGTGTTTTAACCATGCGTCACATTTAAGAATTATTATCTGACAAACCCGTCATTAGATCGAATCCAAATTTTAACACAATAAACATTGGAATGTTGTATAACTGGTTTATTAATTTCAAAATTTTGTGTGTTAAAGAACGAAAGTTGTTATCATTTGAGTAAGGTAACTTTTTCTCGGCTCGGGGTCGTTGAAAAATGTAGTTCTTGGTTGCGTTGTAATCCTTATACATCTAAAAGTTGTGCTGTATGACTGTGAAATACGTAAATTAATTCACTTATTTTATATCGGTTTGTATTTGTACGGAGAATTAAGACATGGTTCACCGGTTAGCCGCTCCGGGAAATGCTGTACAGCGTTGCTGATATGGAGCCCATCACTTCCGAGCGAGGCGCGCCATAATGCGTGATGGAGACCATCTTGGCAACGCTGTACAGCTTTCACCGGAGCGGCTAACTGGTGAACCATGTCTTAATTCTCCGTACAAATGCAAACCGATATAAAATAAGTGAATTAATTTACGTATTTCACAATCATACAGCATACCTATTTGATGTATATGGATTACAACGCGACCATGAACTACATTTTCCAACCACCCCGAGCCGAGAAAAAGTTAGATTATAAAAATGATAACAACTTTGTTTCTTGGACACACAAAATTTTAAAATGAATAAACCTGTTAAACAACATTCCAATGTATACTGATTAAAATTTGGATTCGATCTGATGACGGGTTTGTGAGATAATAATTCTTAAATGTGACGCATGGTTGAAACACGCTTAAAAACGGGCACTTTATGTGTTCCAATTGCGATAAAAAACATTAAACTATAAATTAAAACTTCCAAACCTACATGAACTAACGTAAAATAGAACGACGAAAATGATGATGTTATTGGATTTTATGTAAGTCTATTGGTTACTTCACAAACAACCTTCAAACTCGAGTACACGTAGTATTTTGGTCGACAGTAGGTATGATTTGAAGGAAACAGTAAGGAAATTTAAAGAGTGAAAAGATGAGACTGTTTCATATTATTAGTAAGTTCTTTAGTTATTCTTACATTAAGAGACGGAACAGCGAGGTCATCTGCCTCTTATTATTAGAAAGACAAAGATCATAACAACAGGTTTACCATGTCACAATAAATCAGGAAGTCATCAAAGCGGTGGACCACTTTTAGCCTATTTTTAGCCTATTTTCAATTTTGAAAAAAATAGGCTTATGAGATCACCTTTTGTCCGTGTGTGTGTGTGCGTGTGTGTGTGTGTTTGTTTGTGTGTGTGAGGTGTGTGTGTGTCCCCCCCCTAATAAAATCTAAACGGCTGGAGCGATTTCAATGAAACTCAGTGAGTTAATAGCGCTATTCCCGGCGACCTCGACCGTGCCCTTCAAATTTTGTTACGTCTCACCAATCCAACATGGCGGCTGTGCGAAATATTTCACTAGCATTCAATATCTCCGAAACAATTACCGATATCGCCCTGAAATTGTGCACGGTGATAAAGGGCACTACTAGAAGTTCACCTATGAGACTTTCAAAAACCTGGTGACTACCAAACCATTATGGCGGCCAAGCGAAGTTGAGACTTTTAAATAGACTTTTCTCACGATTTAACTATCCAAACGTAATGAAATTTGGAACAGCAATTGTTTATACACATTGTAATGCACTGGAGTCTAATTTAGTTCAATTGTTTTCATAACCTCAAAATTGCGGCTGTGCGAAATATTTCACTGACATTCTATATCTCCGAAACTATTACAGATACATACCTGCCAACTCTCCCGATTTAGGCGGGAGACTCCCGATTTCAGACCATTTCTCCCGCCCTCCCGCTTAACGTAATAAATCTCCCGATTTTTCAAAAATCCCACGCGTAATTTCGGATTTAATGTGTCGTCTATCGAACGGATCGACTTGACGTGTTTCGAAGTTATATCTCGATACCGCAGTTTCGCTTTTTATCGATAATCGACAACTGCGTACTAACTCCCGCGTCGCGTCCTGCTGTTATAAAAAGTTGGCTTCGAATAAGTCTTCGTTTGAAATCGTCGAACGTTAATTCAGCGCTTGTTCCTAGATGTTTTGCATAATGACCAGTTGGTGAGAGGTAGTTGTACGCTGCGGAATATTGTATCTGCTTCACACGTGAAATTATATGATTTGTGTATAACTTAGATGTTGTTGGCGTTAATATGCCGGTAGGCTATTGTGATTTTTCGATCTGAGTGATTGCGTCGGTTCCTCGGCAATATGGCGAAGAAATATGATGTGACAGTTAAAAGTGTGTACAAAGACAATATTCCCAGGGTGTCTACCGGTAACGAAAGTAACGAATTTTACAAATGGGTAACGAAAGTAACGAAAAAGTAACGAGTTTTACATACGGGTAACGAAAATTTTCCGAAGGCGGATTGAATAATTTAAACTCGCGCCTCTAGGCTCAGAGATTGCGATGGAGCGAGTTTCACGCAAGCGGCGCCGATTGCATAAGCTATATTTCCCCGTGCCCGACCTCGAGGAAATGCATACTGAGGGTACCCTGAGTGGTATACATCGTTCAGCGTATATTTTCGGCATCAAGATGACTTTTTAGTTTTGTGTGAAATATTTATCTGTGTTATTAGGAAACCCGACTTTTCGCGAGACGTTTATTCGCGAAAACTTCTGAATTTAATCAGAAACCTCGCATTTCTGGCATTTATTTGGAGACTGTCAAATTGAAGTCCAGAAATAACGCTAAATAATTTAATGTCGCAATCTTGCGATATGTTACCGTTTCGAAAAAGGATTTTGAAAAAGATTCGAAATACGTAGGCTGTAACTTATTTTAAAAATCTGTCTCGTAAATTTGCGACATCCAGTATGGTTAATTCGAAATTCCGTTATATGTCGATTTTTCCTTCGAACTTTGGTTCCATCGGATATATTATAATCTAACCGGTTATTTCGAAAACTTGTATAACTTGTATAATTCGTGATTCGCATTCGAAATAAAACGTGTCCTCTAGTCGTATTAATCGTGCAATCCTCTCCGAATAATTCTTAATATTTGATACCTACTTCGAACATTCATACTCAAGACGGCCGGCTGACCGCACGACTTGCCTGCGGGAATCTCGTCAAATGGACCGAGATCGACGTCAGTAGCGTAAAATCATAAAACCCGTCCCCTATCGTGAACTTGTGACCACGAGGACTGCGGGAATCCCGTCAAAGATGATTGGGCACCAATCACGAAACATTCCGAAACCTACTCGCTACTTTTCCCAAAAGCGTACGGGGAGCGAGAAGTGCATCTACCCACTTAGAAATGACAGCCTACGTTGCGTCGCGACACTAATTTCTCCTTTTAACCATGCCCAACCCTGAGCTTGCATCCAGCATTCTGTCAGGACGAATAGACAATCGTTCAACGGCCGGGTGCGGCGCGGTATGCATAATATCGCGAGGACAACTTGAATCTCGTAAAACGGCAGAGAGCGTCAGCGATTGCGATACATCGCGATAGTTCTCCACATTCAATGACGAGGACAACTGTATTTTTGTCAAACGGACAGCAAGTGGCGCCGATTGCATAATAATGCTATATTTTCTCGCGCCCGACCTCAAGGACAATGGAAGTGACACCTATTATCTAAATCGCGATATTTATCCGTGTTCTATCGCGAAATCAACGGGAATCTCGACAAACGGGTGAGACCAGCGCCGATCGTGTAACATCTCGAAATTTCGCCATACTTGACTGTGAAGACGGAATTCGGTTACAATCACGTAACGTCCCATAAATTTCTTCGTGATCTACCGCGGGGACAAAGGAAATCTCGCCATGGTTAAGAGCAGAGCAACCTCTTGACAATTATAAAAACGCCTTGTGCACAAGACGACATATTAGCTGAAACAACTCATTTGATAATAAATATTTCGTATTATTTTTAAAATTTTTATAACTCCCTAAGTGAATTGTATTTACCGCTTTAAACACAGTTCATTGCTGTCTTTCTTCACCGCGTGATGAGCCCCTGTGCTTGCAGACCGCAGACGTATCTTGAATTCAAACTAATATTAACTAAAAGTTAACTAAAAGGTAGCTAAAAAGTAACTAATTTTTACTTCATCCTTACAGTAGACACCCTGATTCCGCATATAACTGAGTCAAGAAGAGGCGCAACATTTGCATTTTGTAGTGTCTGTAGGTGTGATTTCAGTATCTCGCATAGTGGGGGACATTTTCCAAAATTAAGTTTTTTGTAGATACATTTCCAGCATTTTAACAGACACTCAAGACAATTTTAATGAGGAAATGGATGCTTTACATTCCCAATTCTGTAACTTCCAACTAGAGGATGTGACATCTATTGAAGAAGAAGAAGAAGAAGAAGTGAGAATTGTTGTGAAGTGGGCACTGGTAGGCCAAATGATATGTAGTGGTGGGGTACTCAAGTTATGCTTTCCATTCTGACCATTCCGCATAGTAATGCAGAGTGTGAGAGGATGTTCAGGTCATCTCTCTCTGACAAGACTTTGGACAAACTTATAACTCTGAAGTCGATTCAGAAAGGGAAGTGTTTTGAGCAAGAATATAGCAAGACCTTTTTGAAGAGGGCAAAATCAGCCTCAGTCACCTGCAACAACGACCAATTGAATAATATGATCTTCGATACGTCACTAGTTTTGTATGCCTGAGTGTGGTCGAAAGAAAGGTATGCTTGTTTGATAGACTAGTGAGAATTTAAAATGACTGTACTCAGTCTTAAGTACATTTGTAAACTGGGATGTCATATCATGTTAGTCATGTACAGTTTAATAAATAGTGTAACATATTTGCTGCAATGTCTTAGCCTGTGTATGTATTATGTTGCATCCCCCCTCCCTCCCTCCCTCCCTCCCCCCCCCCCCCCCCCCCGTCGCCGCGTCGAATCTCCCGATTTTTCATTTTGAGAGGTTGGCAGGTATGCAGATATCACCCTGCAATTTTGTACGGTGATAAAGGGTACTGATACAAGTTTACCTATGTATATTTCATAAACCTGTAAAGTACAAAACGAACATGGCGACCAAGCGAATTTAAAATATTTTAATAGACTTTTCTCATGATTTAACTCTCTGAGCGCCGTAGAATGTGGTACAGTAAATGATTTTGCAGATTTTAATGCACTGCCATCTAATTTAATTCAATTGTTTACATAACCTCAAGATGGCGGCTGTGCGAAATTTTAAAATTAAGTTTTTATTTCTTGTGTCGTAATCATGCGATCGAAGTGAAAGTTTGAATAATGAACCTAGGCAATAATTGTCCTTGAATAGTACATAACTCTATGGCCTATACATATAACAATCCTAAATGGCGAGCTTCCGAAATATTTAGACGGTTCTCAATATCTATGAATCTTTTACAGCAACCAAACTGATTTTTTTATGTTCATAGAGACTATGAACATATGTTCACCTATAGGACTTTCAGTAACCTGGTGAGCTCAAATCCAACATGGCGGCGACGCGAAGTATAAATATTTAAATGGACGTTTCTCGCGAATTAACTATCGGAATGCCGTGAAACGTTGCACGTTAAATGCTTATACAAATATTGATCCACTGGCATCTAATTTATTTCCATTGTTTGCATAATCACAAGATGGCTGCTGTGCGTAATTTTAAAATCTCGTTTTTACTTCTTGTGTTCTAATCATGCGATTGAAATTTGAATACCACACGTACACAATAATCTTAATGTAATAGTACAAAAATAAAAATCCAACCTGGCGACCATCTGAAATATTTAGACGGTTCTCAATATCTACGAATCTGTTACAGCAATTTAACTGAAATTTTGTATGTTGATAGAGGCAATTAACATGAGCAGGATATATGAAAATAGGCTGTATAGTTCTTCACGGAACTACTTGTTATTGGTGTGTGTATCATCTACTACAATCTAAACAGCTGGAGTGATTTCAATGAAACTCGGTTAAGGACATACTAGACTACTATTTTGTCCTAGCGGCTTCGGTGGCGTAGTTGCTAGTATGCTGATCTTCTATGCCCAAGATAGCGGGTTCAAACCCGGCCGAAGCCGTCGGATTTTTTAGGAGCGTTAAAAATCCCTCAGTATGCCTTCCTTCGGAGGGCAAGTAAAGCCGGCGGTCACATGTCATAGATTTATGGCATGTTAAAGAACCTTCCACTAATTACACCTGTGTGAAGCTAAAACGGATAGGTTAAGAATGTAAACAACGCTCTTAGGTTTCTACGTTCGTTGCCAAGAGCCGACTGCGGTGACGTCTAGTAGCTAAGTTCTGAACTTGGCCTAGTAGTCGTTGACGGTGGCGCTTGGCGGCAAAAGTAGGAACTATTTGGAAAATTCTAAGTTGCAGTCTGTACTTAAATTAAAAAACAGATAACACACACTAATACAGTCATCACAATTAACACCGGTTATCAGACAGATTCTACACACACCCAAAGTACACGGGGCTACATGACCGCGTTGTCACAGTCCCTAAACTGAGGAACCAGCCAACCAACCAACCAACCACTAATTTGTGCGACCCCGACCGTGCCTTTCACATTTTAGTACCTTTTGCCAATCCACGCGAAATATTCACCAGCATACTACCCATCTCCGAAGCTATATTATTACTGATATCGCATTTAAATTTCGTATGGTGATAGAGGCTATAAATGTAAGTTCATCCATGGGACTTGAAATTTCATGATGAGCACAAAACCAACATGGCGGCGAAGTGAAATTTAAATATTCTTTTACGACTCAATTATCCAAGCGCAGTGCAACTTAGCACGGTAAATCTTCATAGAATGCTTAACATATTGGCGTGTAATTTAATTTATTTTTTTATGAAAACGTAAGTCGCCTCCGTAGCGTAGCGGTCAGCATGGTTAGCTGCCACCCCGGAGGTCCTGGGTTCGATTCCCGGCTCTGCCACGAAATTTGGAAAGTGGTACGAGGACTGGAACGTGGTCTACTCAGCCTCGGTGGCCCAAATGAGTAGAGGGGGTTCGATTCCCCCTCAGCCATCCTCGAAGTGGTTTTCCGTGGTTTCCTACTTCGTCTTCGGGCAAATGCCGGGATGGTACCTTCTTTAAGGCCACTGCCGCCTCCTTCCCTCTTCCTTGCCTATCCTTCCTGACCATTCCTTAGCTTCCCTCATGAGGCCCCTGTTCGCTTTGTAGGTGAGGCCGCCTGGGCGAGGTGCCAATCCCACCTCACCAGTTGTATCACTTCCGATTCGATGTTCCCAGCTCTAGGACACTGCCCGTAGAGGCGGTAGTGGTGAGTTCCCTCGCTGAGTCCGTGGGTTCCACCAACCTGGAGGGTAAAAGACTAAAAATAAAAAAGAAAAAAAAGAAAAATGAAAACGTAAAAATTGTGGCTGTTCAAATTTTTTTAAATCATATTTTTTATCATTAATCCTTGCGTCCTAAATAAGGGATTGAAATGTAGGTTGGTACAATGAGTCACGATTATAATATTCTTCTGCTGACATATACTGTAATTGTATAGCATAGTCTACATTTGAAGCCATATATTTCACCGGTTCTCAATATCTCTGAAACTATTTAACAATCAAACTGAAAATGTGTGTGGTGTTAGAGGATTGCTAGGTAAGGACATATATTTAGTGCATCACATGGAAAATCTTTTTAATAGGATAGAGAGTTCTTAATGGAAAAAGACCAGTACAATAACCGGCTTCGGTGGCGTAGTTCGTAGCATGCTGAACTGCTGTTCCCAAGATAGCGGGTTCAAACCCAGCTGAAGTCGTCCGATTTTTGAAGAGCGTTAAAAACCTTCAGTATGCCTTCCTTCGGAGGGGAAGTAATGCCGGTGGTCCCATGTCATAGATTTATGGCATGTAAAACATCCTTCCACAGACTAAACTTGTGTGAAGCTAAATTTTTAGGTTAGATTTTGTTGGAACGCTCTATAAAAGTTCCAAAGTGCACCACTAGGTATCAGTGACATCTGGCAGCGAAAGTTGGAACTACTTGAAATTGAACGGAACTTGTAGCTCACCCTATGGGTGTCTGCTTGAAGCAGCTACAGCCTCTGGCGAGACGAACATGTCCTCGGTCAATCCCGGCACTAAAGGACATACGATAAATAAATAAAACCAGTATAATAATATGCAAATAGGTTATTTAGTTTCTCACGGAATTACTTGTTTGACTTGAGACAGTCTTGCGCCGGGAGGTGCAATATGCAGTTGGTAGAGTTTAATCGAGATTGAGATCTCTTGAAAGCGATCAAACTATTCGAGTCCAAACAGCCTCGCCCGACCATAGCCTACTCACACTAGGGGAGGATGTGAATCGGCACGTAACACTTAATACTGCCAACCTACATCTTACGTGTAAAAATTCACTAGAAATATACCTGTTTCGAATTAAACAAATGTTAACAAGCGTTCTGGTGCAAATCCATCTACACGTGGTCATTACAGCTCTTATTTTCTTCTGTCACTACATTTTTGTAAAAGTTAATCTAGTGCAACACTCAGGATACTGTAGCAGACGCTGGTACAGTATTAAAACAGGGTTGCTTTGTAAGTTTTGACGGTGTAAGTAAGATTGATATGGAGAGGCAACTGAATAATTTAAAAACGTTCATTACACATGGAGACCACAGACGGAGATTAACATAGAAGGTTAAAAGCAAAGCTTTCTACTTAATTGGTTGCATGCGTCACGTGATTCTAGCTCTCGCGGTTTTAAAAATATCGACTCAAAGAACGTAGTGGCGGCACTCGACCTCAGGTGTTGACCAAGCGAGTGCGTCTGCACGATACAGTACTATGAGTGGGAGAACTTGGAGAAGGACCAGCTAGTTTCAAACAACGCAAAATCTAAATACTTTCATTTACTTTTGCATTACTTTTTGAAGAAATTAATCCGTCCCTATTTCAATTCCATACGAAAGTTATGAAGAAATGCCTCTGTGTTATTTTTGTGTTAATTATTAACAAGATCATTCTTCTTCTTCTTCTCGCGGATGGGTCACTTAGGACCTCCTTCCCCAGTAGCTCTTCATATGCATGGATTGTTGTAGTTTTTGTTCCTCCGTCGTGTTGGTTTCTTCTGATCTTCCTCAAATCCCCTAGTGTGAACAATTTTCCTGATTACATTTCTATTCATCAGATCTGGCGATCCCATCTCCACTGGATCCCTTTCCACCTGTTTGTACCACTTTGGTCTTGTACGTTTGTTCTGCAGAAATTTGTGGATTCGGTAAGTAAGTCTCGTATGATTCATTCTTTCCAAATGGCCCAAAAATTGAATTCGTCTCATTCTCATGGTATCGGCAAGTTTAGAAATTTTCCTATATATTTCAGAGTTGGATTTGGGATAGTGCATGCCATTTTTAACTCTGTGCCCTAAGATCTTTCGCATAATTTTCCTTTCCTTAATCTCCAACTGTTCTTTAAATACTTTATGTTGTAAATTGAGCGTTTCTGAAGCATAAAGAGCTTCCGGTTTAATCACTGTTAAGTAATGGCGAATTTTACTATTCCATGACAAGTAATAATAATAATAATAATGTTATTGGTTTTACGTCCGTTTTAACTACCCTGGCTTTTAGAGACGGCGGGGTGCCAGAATTTTGCCCCGAAGGAGATCTTTAACGTGTCAGTACTGACACGGCTCCCTCGCATTTGCGCACACTCAAATGCCAGCTGACTGCGCCAGGTTTCCAACCTGCAACCTTGGGCTCAGCAAACGAGAACGTTACCCCTGAGCCACGCAGCCAGACTTCATCAGAGCATTGCATGTTATAAACATTTTTTGTGAATTGGAAAGCAACCTCCATTTTCTGGATTCTTGATATTACAGATTTATTTTCATTGCCATTTTCTGTAACCCATTCGCCTAAGTATTTAAATTCCTTTACTCTAGCAATTTTGTTAGCATTAATATCAATTTCATGTGGAGCATATTTTATGTTAGCCATAAATGTATTATTAAACTAGCAGAAGTGCCCGCTCTTCGAACGGTCTTCGGTATTAATAACCAGTCGTTATCAATTGAGATACTGTTCCAATGGTTAGGGGCTTGTCATTCCTTCATAAGTTTATCAGAACGAAGTTAGTTTTCTGGGTATATCGCACACACTGTTAATTTAAGGGCCGTAAAATGTGATTTTCAGAGACCCTTTATAGACTCCCTAGTTTTGTGTCACACATTGAGAAGCGCAACATATGCTTTGGTCGTCCTTCTAGGATAACTTTTATTTTTAGCCTATTTTAGCATGTATTTTGAAAAGTTGTTCCTTATACCCACCCTTCTATGAGAAGTACGTTGAAGCGTTTTCTAAATGATTGGTGTATTGACTCCAAGCACCCGAACATGAATTATAGGCGTCAATAAACATAAAGATATATCAACCATACAGTATCAAACAAAATCATCTTTACGATGAACCCATTTGTCGACAAAAATATGATTAGTTAAAATGTGCTTTCAAACTAAATTCACCTAACGTGTACTTCCTGACGTGAAAATAACATTGGAAACCTCGTAGACGAAACGCAATATATGTCAAATTAAAACTGATCCTCACCGGTGTGGAAAGTCCTCATCCCCAGGAAGACCCCTTTAATAAATTATAAAGGTTTGTGGTGCATGAAAATTTGGGATGTTTAGTATCCAATGGCCCAAATTCCCAAAAACTGCAAAAAACACTATTCCAATTCAGGAATTTTTTGAAAATAATGTTGCTGTTTGGAGATATAATAGACCTTGTGTACAACATATCGCATATCGCACGTGTAAGTCACGTTTAAAAATTCTAGGGTACCCCTTGACCCCCTTAATTGCATTGTTGAATTTTACAGACTATGTTTGATTCCACGATAACCTTATAGCCATTTGCAAACTTTAACAGAAATTTAATAAATTGAGTGGCATTGCTTCTTGCAGAAATAGATGGAAAGTTGGATGTCACCTCTTGTGACACTGTTGTCAAGGTTACCGACTTGCATTACTTCATTAGTTTCTTCTTGTTCTTCTTCTTCTTTCGTATGGGCTAGCTAAGGACCACGACGTTCAACTTTTCAGCTTGGCGAGGGACTTGATTTTTGCCCAATATTCGCGCATTTTCTGGCTATGTTTCTCCTTCCTCTCTTTTGTCCAGATGATGCCGGTTTTCTTACAGGGTGGTCTGTACTGAAAACTCTTCTGTTTAAGTATCTTTCTGAGATGTGATCGGCTTCCAATATCACTTTTCATTATCTTCAGTTCTTGGATATCCTTGTTAACTACTGTTAGCGACGGTGTCACGCTCTTTCTCTTCCCCCAGTAGTTGAGAAGCCGCTTGGTTAGTCTTGTTGGGTTAATCCATGAGACATGTCCATAGAAAGCCAGACGTCTCTTCCTGGACACATCTGTGATTTTCTCAGTATCTACATAGCTCCTGATTTGGTCTTCTTATGTACTCGTCATCTATTTATTAGTTTATAAAATAAGAGAGTGCCATATCCCCTCCAGGGACGTAGGCGACCTGAATAAGAGCCCTTGATTAAGTCAAGGGATCACTAACCAGTCATCCCGAGCCGGAGTTAGCGTGTGGTAGGGTGGCCAGATCCTTTCCACTCCTCCTCCTACCATAGCATCCGGCAGGTTCCCATTTTGCATCACGAGGCTGGGAGACTCCGTACCAGACCATACCAAGACTTTTAAATTCTTGGCAGAGCCGGGGATCGAACCCGGTACCTCGGGGGTGACAGCCAACAATACTAGCCACTGCGCCACGAGGTGGTCTTTATTACTTTATTAAATTAAATTAGTTTTCTGGGAATATCTCTGAAACGTGGTTTTAGAGCCTTAAAACGTAGTAGCCTCCGAGCCACTGAGGGGCTGAAAATGAGTTTTGCTCGTCCTTGTACGCCATAATATAATAATAATCATAATAATAATTTAATAACATAGGGATAGGGATATAATAGGCCCTCTTTTATGAAAGGGGGCGTGGTGGCTCAGCGGTCTAGCTGTATGCCTCTCACCAAGGCGGTCCGGGTTCAATTCCCGGTCAATGCATGTGACATTTTGGAAGAGAAATGCCATGTCCTGTGGTTCGGATTCCTCGTAGAAAGGAGGTCCCGTGGCTCATAATCACAAGATTCAGGGTCACGTAAAACTACAATCTTCCTTTCCTTCCTTTTTCCTCTTTTATGAGAGGTATGGAGAAGAGTTACATCAATGATTACTTTCGTGCCTCTGATGGATTTCTGTACCAAATTTTACGTTGATCCACTCAGCCGTTCTCATGTGATGCGCGTGCAAAGTTGTACACAGACAAACAGACAGACAGACAGACAGAGAAAAATTTTGTTTTTGCGCGCAACCGTCATAAACCAGTCTGAAACGCGTTAATAACTCAAACTTCCGTGGAAATTCAGAAAAAACAGACAAACTTTCATTTTTATATATACAGGGTGTATCTTAATTATAACGACAAAGAAATCAGGGACGCTCTGCGTGTTATGTAAAATACGATGCCGCAATCAGATTGGCGGAGAAAATTTTTCCCTCCGAGAAAATGAGGTTACTTTGTTACTTCCGGGCGCGCGATTCAAATCTACGAACTCGCCGTATTTGCTGAGCTAGAGAGTAAGCCGCTGGCCACCGCTGTGCTTCAAGCAAGGGAAGGGAGTGTGATAGAAGGTGACAGAGATATGCTGGCGGGCATGCGGCAAGTTTCCTCGATCGCCTCGAGGAATCTTATGGTACTGCATGTTCTAAAAATAGGAAAAAGTGTCAATTCCAATTTCTCGCTAAAATGTCTTAATAAAAACAAGTAGTTCCGTGAAGAACTATACAGCCTATTTTCATACATCCTAGGTACTTATGTTAATTGCCACTATCAACATACTAAATTTCAGTTTGATTGCTGTAATAGATTCGTAGATATTGAGAACCGACTAAATATTTCGGATGGTCGCCATGGTGGACTTTATATATGTAGGTCCTAGAGTTATGTACTGTTGCATGAAGATTATTGTGTACGTGTAGCATTCAAACTTCAATCGCATGATTAGGACACAAGAAGTAACAAGGAGATTATAAAATTTCGCACAGCTGCCATTTTGTGGTTATGGAAAAAATTGAAATAAATTACATGCCAGTGGATTAACATTCATATAAAGAATTGCTGTACCAAGTTTCACTGCACTCGGATGGTTAAATTGCGAGAAATGTCCATGTGAATATTTATAATTCGCATCGCCGCCATGTTGGATTTGTGATCACCAGGTTATTGAAGGTCCTATAGGTGAAATTATGTTCATAGCGCCTATGAACATAAAAATATTCAGTTTGATTGCTATAATAGATTCGTAGATATTCAGAGCCATCTAAATATTTCGGATGGTCGCCATGTTGGATTGTTAAATGTATAGACCATAGAGTCATGTACCATTAAAGGAAAATTATCGCGTAGGTTCATTATTCAAAATTTCACTTCGATCTCATGATTACAACACAAGAAATAAAAACTTTATTTAAAAATTCGCACAGCCGCCAATTTGAGGTTATGTAAGCAATTGAAATAAATTAGACACCAGTGCATTACAATGTGTATAAATATTTTCTGTACGAAGTTTCATTGCGTTTGGAACATTAAATTGTGAGAAAGGTCTATTTAAATTTTCAAATTCGCTTGGCCGCCATGTTCGTTTTGTAGTTAACCAGCTTTTGAAAATCTTATAGATGAACATCCAGTAGTGCCCTTTTTCTCCGTACAAAATTTCAGGGTGATACCGCTAATCGTTTCAGATATATGGAATGCCGGTGAAATATTTCGCACAGCCGCCATCTTGTGGTTATGTATACAATTGAACGAAGTTAGATGTCGGTGCATTACAATGTGTATAAACATATACTGTACCATGTTTTATTGCGATTGGTTGGTTAAATCGCGAGAAACGTCTATTTAAACGTCGCAATTTTTCTTGGCCGCCATGTTGGTTTTGTAGTTACCAGTTTTTCAAGAGTCACACAGGTGAACTTCTAGTAGTTTCCTTTATCACCGTAAAAAAATTCAGGGTGATATCGGTAATAGTTTCGGAAATATTGAATGCTGGTGTAATATTTCGCACAGCCGCCATGTTGGATTGGTGAGACTTAACAAAATTTGAAGGGCACGGTCGGGGTCGCCCGGGATAGTGCTATGAACTTACCGAGTTTCATTGAAATTGCTCCAGCCGTTTAGAATGTATTAGGGACACACACACACACACCTCACACACACACACACGCACACACACACGGACAAAGGTGATCTCATAAGCCTATTTTTTCAAAATTGAAAATAGGCTAAAAGTCCCTTTTCTTTCGGAGCTTTTCTACATACAAGGCTGTATTTTTTTAGACTAAGAGTTTCCCCTTATATGTGTTTTATTTGAACACAACTGTACTTTTTATATTACTTTACTTTCTTCTTCTTCTTCGTCGCGAATGGGTCTCTTAGGACCACGCGGAATCAACAATGGTTAGCCTTTCTTGCAGCCCAGTACTCCTTCATACGCAACGAATGGGTTTGCTTCCGTTGTGCAGACCAGATATGGTGGTATGGCCGTCTTTCTTCATCCTCGAAACCCCGTGTGAGTGCAAGTGTTCTGATGACATTTCGGTCTAGGAGATTTGGCGATCCTAATTCTTGCAAGTCTTTTTCAGTCTGTTTGTACCAATTTGATCTAGTTGTTTTGTTTTTCAAGTATGTGTGAATTTTGTGAGTTAGTCTATTTGGATCCATTCTTTCCAGGTGCCCCAAGAATTGGATTCGTCGCATACGCATTTTGTCTGTGATTTTGGAGATGGTTTTATATATTTCAGCATTTGGCTTTGGAAGATGAACACCATCTTTGATTCTCGGCCCTAAGATTTTCCTCATTATTTTACGTTCCTTCACTTCCAACTGATCTCGAAGTGTTCTATGTTGAAGAGTGAGAGTTTCTGAAGCGTAGAGAGCTTCGGGCCCGATCACTGTTGTATAATGTTGAATTTTGCATTTCCAGGAAAGACTCTTTTTGTTGTAAGTATTTTTCGTTAACTGAAAAGCAGTTTCCATTTTTTGAATTCTTGTTGTAATGGACCTCTTTTCATTACAATTGTCGGTAATCCATTCACCCAAATATTTAAATTCCTTCACACGAGATATATGGTCAGTACCAATTTCAATTTCAGATGGGGCATTCTTTATATCTGTCATAAATTTTGTTTTATCAAATGAGATTTGCAATCCAATTTTCTTTGCTTGTTCTTGTAGAAGTTCAAGTTGGTATTGCGCATCAGAGATGTTTTGGGCAATTAATGCCATGTCATCAGCAAATGCCAAACAGTCTAATTCTATGCCTTTAAGTTTTGGTCCTATCCTATGCGTCGGTGCACCTGCTTTTCGCCATTCTCGTACAACCTTCTCTAGTGCACAATTGAAAAGCAACGGGGACAATCCATCTCCTTGTCGGACTCCTGTGTCAATGGGGAATTCTCTGCTCAGTTCTCCCATAAATTTAACCTTAGATTTGGTTTCCATGAGTGTTTCCTTAATAATATTTGTTGTCTTTTGATCTAATCCAAATTCTTTGAGTATTTTGAAAAGGGATTCACGGTCGATGCTATCATACGCCTTTTGGAAGTCAACAAATGTAATGACATAGTGTTTGTTCGATGTATTGCGGAAATATTTCATTGAGTTTTTTAAATTGATAATTTGTTCTACACACGACCTGCCTTTCCTGAAGCCACCTTGGTATTCGCCGATTACTGGATCCAATTGAATTTCTGCACGATTCAGGAGAGCTTTAGACAAAACTTTGTATGTTATGGATAGTAATGAAATTCCACGATAATTGTTGGGATCCGTCCGATTTCCTTTTTTGTGCAAGGGATGTATGAGTGCCATCTTCCAGTCAGCGGGGATTTTTTCAGTTCGCCAAACTTCTTCTAAAATTTCTTGGAGTTTTACAATGAGATTTTCTCCTGCATTTTTCCACAACTCGGCAACAATTTGGTCTTCCCCCGACGCTTTGTTGTTTTTCAATGATTTAATTATCTCTCTTATTTCCTGAACGTTGGGTGGATACGAATCTTGGTTTTGTTGCGTGTGGATAAAAGTGAATGTTTCTTGAGGTTTCTCACAATTGAGCAATACCGAAAAGTAGTTTGCAAGGATTTCACAGTTTTCTGTGTTACTATGAGCAATATCCCCATGTTCATTTTTGAATTGAAGTGATGGAGGGGAATATTTTGTGAGCTTCTGGCGAAAAGTTCTATAGTAGTTTCTAGAATTATGTTGTTTGAAGTCAGCTTCTATTTCTTGTAATATTTTGTTGTCATTCTGCTTGCGAATTCTTCGTATTGATTTTGTGACTGTTCTTCTGACATCCTTGAGATCTTGCAGAGTCTTAGGAGTTTTGTTGCAAGACCAATTGTGCCATGCCTGTTGCCTGAGCCTTACAAGGTCATCACATTCGGCTGTCCACCACGGATGTTTGCGTGTTCTCATGTGTGGTGCTATTTTCTCGGCTGTTTTTATTAATCCTGCTTGGAGCTGTTGCCAGTTTTGTGGATTCAATTGTTGAGTCTCGTTTTTAAATTTATCATTACCTTGAATATTTTGAACATCATATTTACGGGGTGGGATTTTCTGAGAGAATCGCCTTTTCTCTGGAATAATATTTAATGAAAATTTTGTAGGGTAATGGTCAGAATCCAGAGCTAACCCCTTAAGGACTTTAAGTTTCATTATTTCGAGAGTATTTACTCTGGAGATCAGCACATGGTCCAATTGATATTCTCCTAACAGTGGGTTAGGTGACACCCACGTCTTGGACTGAGAGGTTTTCTTTTTGAAAAATGTTGATTTGAAGAATAAGTCATGGTTCTTGCAGATTTCAAGAAGACGCATACCATTCCGATTGGTCTGATTATGTCCTGACCATTTACCTACCCAATATCTATATTTCTTTTCTTTGCCAATTTGGGCATTAAAATCACCCATAAGTATTTTAACATGATTCCTCGGGATTCTTTGAAGTATATCATCTAATTGGTTCCAAAATTCTTCGACTTTTCCTACAGCCTTTCTGTTGGTTATATTAGTTGGGGCATGTCCATTAATGAGAGTGTAAATTTTGTTTGCTGATTTTATTGTCATGGTGGAGAGACGACCGGAGGGAGAGTGGAAGGTTGTAACTGAATCAAGTAAGGAATGATGGACTATAAATCCAGTACCAAATTGTGGGCAATTTTTCATAGCTCGTTCTCCTGGCTTCCCTTTGTAAATCCTGTAACCTTCAGAATTGAAAGGATATTCATCTGTAAATCTAGATTCTTGAAAAGCAATAATCTTGATTTTACGTTCTCGTGATTTGTCTAAAATGGATTTGAGTTTCCCCATCTTCAAGAGAGAATTTACGTTAAACGTCATTAGCCAAATCTTTGATTTAGGTTTAATTTTCTTACGGGGTGTCAAGGCACTCCGACTTACCTCATCGTACACGTCTGTGGTCTCCCCAGAATCCGAATAGACCACTTGCGGTTTTTCAACCGTGGGATTTGACCCACTGGGGTAAGTTGTTTTTGAACGTGCTACATCCATGTTGATTAACTTGGATTAGGGATTTGACTAGAATTGAGGTTCTAGTCGGGTTAAGCTCAGAGTTCCACTTCTGAGTGTTATTAATCAGCCGCCACTAACATGTGGAACAGACGCTGTCGGAGTATCGCCACTAACATGTGGAACCGTCATACCCCTAAGACTGATATATGGCCTCCATATACCTTTTACTCATTAACCCGAGCACTGGGTTGCCCCTTCCGCCAATTATGCTGTACCGAAAGTTACCTTCTCCACCATAAATGCCGTTGAGGTCTTCACCGTTACCCTGGTAAGGGGCCCATACATGGTACTACCAGTCGGGCCAACTGGACCATGGTTTTTTAAGAGGTGTTACTCCTCTATCACTCACCTTTTGTCCTGGCTTGTGACAGGCAGAGCCTGGCTTCCCAAACAATGGGTCCAGGTTGGCAGGTTTATTTACTTTAATTTTACCAAATGGAAATATTCATGAAAGTCCTGTTAAAATTATGTCATTTTTGTATTTTTATCGATATCTTAGCAACATCTTAACTAAATAAGAACGTCTTGCATTTCTTTCCATGAACACTAGACTGCTAATGAAAACCAACGCATACAATAACAAATGCCAAAATCAACATTTTCCATATCGCATCAAAAAAATTATTGGAGCAGAGGATAATTACAATAAACTTTCCAACCTATGCTCTACTCAGCAAAGAGTGTTTTCATCTCATAGAAAGACCATATCAAGATTTTTTTTAAACAAGTTTGAGTCTATTTATGAGAATACATACACAACCATTTTTTTTTTTTTAGATTTGTGTGATTTTTCACAAAATTATTTGATACAGTATTATCAAATTAAATCCCACATTTGGGACATACCCTGTTTTCTAAATATAATTTTTATAAAAAAAAAAGAGTAATAGTAAAGACCAAGTTTAAATGATGTTTCAACTCAAAAGCTTTGCTCGTAGTCTTTCCGTTCGTTTTTTTTTCTTTTCTTTGAAAAACTGAAGAAGACAATAAAGTGGCCGAAACTGATAGTAAATTAATAAATACTAGTTGAAACCCGTCAAAAATGACGGTCAATAGAAAAATATTTACTGAAGAATTTTCTTATGTAGGCCTACTGTATATTCTTTGTACGATTATTTTTTGGCTCTATTGAAACTATAAGGGCGTCAAAAGATTGCACTCTCAACATTGCAAAATACTGCTGGCCATGACTGAAAAATTGATGAGGCAAATTGAGACCTATACGTTCCAGAGTTTTCCCTTGAGCTTCATTGATTGTGACAGAGTATGCCAAATAAATTGGAAAATATTGCCTCTTAAAACAAAATGATAGTGTTTTATTGGATGCTGTTAAATCAAGTAGAAGGATTAGACCTCTCTGCCTAATTTTAACTGCACTTATTATTTCCAAATCCAAGCAATATAGTTGCATTTAGGAGCCCTTGGGAAACGTTCAGATTTCTAAGCAGCATAACGGTTCAAGCGTTTGGAATATGTGGAGGCAAGTCATTTAGTTCCAAGGAATTCAAGAACTCTGAGGAGTCTAATAAAACTGGCAGCAAACCGTCACATATAATTTTGGAATATAACGAAGAAATGCGATGATGTGCACCTCCATACATCTTAAAACAATGTGGACCGTATGGGTGTGGCACAGTAACATTGGCACCAAATGAAACGAAGGACATAACATTGTACTGCCGATTAGTCTCTCTGAAATTCCTTGAGATATCATCTCCAGTGAAAAATAATTGTTGCAGCATGTCAAATATTTTATATTTAGTCAGATTAATTTTACCATTACAACAGCAAAGGTCAAAGTAACCAAGTGTAGATTTCTCTCAAGAGAAATACAGTGCAGAACAATGTTTACATTTGTTCGTCAAGGACCCTACACTGTAACGGTATAGTATCTGGAATGGTATCTGAAATGCCGTATTCATATTGGAGTTTAAAAGTGGCTTCGTATTTTTCTCCGATTTCCCACTTGTTTGCGGCTAATGTTCTATTTCGTAAAATGGGTTTATTTATAGCAGCATTTCTCCCCAAATTAACGTCATATTAAATAATACTATAGTGGCCTGCATCAACGCAGCAGCCAAATATTAAATAGCAAATGATAACTTACTTCCATTGCCAAAATCAACTGCGTGGTTAGACTCATTGTTATGTACTCTAAAAAAATAATCAATAAACAATAATATTCACTTATACAACTAAGTTCAGAGACTTCCATTCTCAAGTTGGTGGCTGATGAGAATGCGATGAGACTGATCGCCAATAATAAAATCCTTGCAATTTTTGCAATTTGCTTGCAAACGCAACTCAGGATGACGAACTTTATTTTGAAATAAACAGAATGAAACTGCTCTAAATAATCAATTTCCATCACCTGTTGAAGGTACAATACTTTGCATTTCCATGACAGTAAATTATGCAAGGGAGCATAGAATCACTTCGCCACTACTGGAATGAGCATGGACTCACTTCGCCAGCCACCGTAATGGAGGGAGTTTTAGAATTATATGATCAGTGTTTTTCAAAGATCGTTTTAACACAGGGAAGCCCAGTCTTAAGGCTACATTCTGAGCTATCGTCCCAGATTCCAGGTTCGATCCCTGCTCTGCCAAGAAATTTAATTCTGGTCTGAGGGCTGGAACGGGGCGCACTCTTGAGGCAAACCTAAGAAGAGCAAAATTTGATTCCCATCTCAACAATCTTGGATGTGGTTTTCCGTGGTTTCCCACTTACACTCCAGGCAAATACCGGGATAGTTCCTAACTTAAAGCCTCAGTCGTCAACTCTCCATTCCCCATACTAATTACAAATGCACACATCAATACAGCCATCACATTAACACAGGTTATCAGAGAAAGGTTTACACTCACACACCAAAGTAGACGGCGCTGAGTGACCACGATGTCTGAGTCCATCAAATGAATTATGTTCGACAATTTTCTCTCAAGGCGAAGCGATTGTGCCGATTTTTATTTAATAATTTAAAAGTATCTGGCAACGTAAATCATGGAGAATTCCTTACCTTACGGAAATAATAAACGTAACATATGTTTAGACAATGTAATACCAATTGCAAGATAGAATAATTGGGAAATAAAATTACATGTCTGAGGTGGGAATCAAACTCCTCCGAAGATGCATAATCAATTTCGTTGTCCACAATGTTAGCCGCTGAGCCACCCAGACAACGAAATTAGAGTGCAATATTAAGTGACGTAAACAACAAACGCACTCAACTGCCAGTTATAGTTCATCAATATGTCCCTTATTTCATGATTCTATTCCAGTATATATCGGGATACAACATAAGCGATATTTCCCTTTTCAATTCTAATAAACAAAGATCACACTACGATACGGTGGATCGTTTATCCGCCATTTCTCTCATGAAGAAACGCCATTGTGGCAACGCGCAATAGCCACATATATTACATTTTTCTTTAAACATATAAAAATATATCGTAACATATATTTTCCTTTTAAAGACACTCTGCAAATCTGCATGCCAAGAGCTTTCGTTAGAATGCCATACGAAGCCAATCGGTTAAGTCGTTTTCAAAATCTCGTGTGTACAAAAAATACCTTAGTGTTTTAAATATATATGGCAACAGAGAATTCGTTACTTTACGGGAATGATAAAAGTGAAATATATTTCTACAATGTAATACCAATCGTAGGAAGGAAGAAAACAAAAAAAACATATCCGAGGTGGGAATCGAACCCTCTCGACCATGCAAAGGATGGCAACAGAGAATTCGTTACTTTACGGGAATGATAAAAGTGAAATATGTTTCTACAATGTAATACCAATCGTAGGAAGGAAGAAAACAAAAAAAGCATATCCGAGGTGGGAATCGAACCCTCTCGACCATGCAAAGGATGGCAACAGAGAATTCGTTACTTGACGGGAATGATAAAAGTGAAATATGTTTCTACAATGCAATACCAATCGCAGGAAGGCAGAAAATGAAAATAAAAAAACATATCCGAGGTGAGAATCGAACACTCTCGATCATGCATAATACATATTTCTGGGCAGTAACCTTATCCCCTTGGCCATCCAGACAACTATGGGACACTTCAGTATTAAGCTATGTAACCAGTATACACACTCAACCTGCAGTTTAAGTCCTTCAATTCGTGGTTTATTTAATATAATTCTATTTCAATGCATATTGTAAAAACATAATTAACATTATTGGAGACCCTTTTTAATTCTCATAAACAAAGATCTCAGTTAGACGCGACTGGAATCGCCATTTTCCTTGTTGAGAAAGGTCATTGTGCGCATGCGCGGGAGTGTCAAATATTACATATTTCTTTAATCATTTAAAAATATGCCGTAACATATATTTTCCTTTTAAAGAAACTCTGCAAATCTGCATGCCAAGAGCTTTCGTTAGAATGTCTTACGAAGCCAATCGGTTAAGTCGTTTTCACAATCTCGTGTGTACAAAAAACAGCTTAGTGTTTTAAATATATAGATTAATTTAAAATTTTATTGATTAATGTGTATTAGATTTATTAAATATATGAGTGTATTTCTTTTTAGATTCAAAAGAGATTCAAAAAATCAAAACACAATTTATTTACCAAAAACCTGTGTCAGAGTGGGGAGAACATGGCTGATTAGTTCCTGTTAATAGTTTCTGAGAAAGAGGTAAATCAAAAGTTGAAGTGATAGAAGCCATTTATCAGTGTCGCCTAGTATTGCTCTCCAATCGGTCAACACAAATTGTGCCCAATTACATTCGGCGGGAAAACAAGTATTTATATGCCCTAACCTGAAATAAATATTACATAAGGTATTTATAACAAAATAACACGTCTTTATGTACAAAACGTTAACCCGCCCCCCCCCCGCCCCCATTCTTGTACATAAGGGCGTGTTATTTCGTGATAAAGTAGTATTTCTCATGTTAGGGCATATAAATACTTGTTTCCCGCCTGATGTAATTGGGCACAAATTCTGTTGACCGACCGGAAAGCATTCTTTAATAAACAAAAAGTTGAAAATTAGCATGGGTAATATAGGAAATTCCGTAGTCCCATAAAACCTGTTTTCTAAGATTTCATTTTTTAATGTTTAGGTACATTTCTCTCAGAAACTATCCGTCATAATACATAATACTGAGGGTGGGCTGAAGATCATTTAAAAAGGAGCTTAAGTTTAATAAGAAATTATTTATTAATTAATGCGAAATACTTGGAACTTTTTATTTACAGCTTGCAAGCTATTTCCTAAAATAGTGACAGTCAGTCTGAAAGACTAGACTTTGTATCATTTTAAATGCTACAAATGCTGAAAAATGCTAGAAAGGCTGGAGGCTTCTCGCTTCGCTCGAAGCCAAAGACTCTTCACATGTTAGAAAAGTATCTTCATAATACTTATCTTGCTTTATAATACTTTACCTTGTTTCAAATTACTCGCGAATGGCAAGTGCAAACCAAGGGCAAAGCAAGGTCAAGCGCGCGGGATGCCGTCACGCTCACCAGAGCGCGCGGGGACGTGCCCCTTCCATCCAGTCTAGAAACACTTATAGTGGGTGACGTATTGAAGATAGTGATATGCTCTCACGGACCTTTCTGTAGAACTTTTCATGCTGACCAATTCTTACGCTCATAGTATATTGATATGTTTAACGGTTTGCCCAGCGTAAGCTTAAGAAGCGCACGGACGCCAAGTTTGTTTTCGATTTTTTTCACTGAAATCGTTACTGCTTGGCTTCCTTTGATCTTACATAAATTATTTTCTACAAAATCTTTCCTCGAGATATCCTTTACAGAATGGTGAAAACCGCATCAAAATCCATCCATTGGTTCTCGAGATTACCCGTGACATCCAAGAATCGGTTTTTTTTGTCTTATACTAAGTAGAGATTGTCGGGGAAGACATGCACCAAGCGGTACTATGACGTCACACACCTCAGTGCATCTGGGTACATTTCGTCCCGTCACCGTAACGTATCGCCAGACCCCAGCGTAACGACGAAGTCGACAAGATCTTTTAAAATGATAAAATAACTTATGTAAACTATTAGGCTACTAAAATGCTCTTTGGAAGAGAGATCCTTCCTCGATCAACCATTAAAATTTTATGTTATTATCATGAACAGTTCTTGGGAAAATATGTACCAAAAATTACTAATTTAACATAGTTAGTTTACAAGGTACAATCTCTCCCTAAAGGGGCTATGTTCCCCTCCACCAATGCCTGTGATAAAGGGACAGCCTATAGATTTTTAACCCCTGGTATTCAATATACACTAAACAGCTCTGTTTTCTCGTCAGCGACCGATATCTCCTCTCTCCATCTACGAACTAGCAACATACTGTGTAATCCCATATAAATACATCTTTCCTTGGAGGACACATCAATAGGACGGCAAAAATTAATTATTACTCTAGTGGTCGGTCTACTTTCAAAGAGGGGACGCCGCACCGCGATGTGGCTTTCTTTTGTTCGGCTGCGGATCACGTGATTACGGCATTGCATGTCTGCAGTGTCCTTTTCCCTCGCCCTACCACTCGCTACTAGTGAAGACTTACAGGAAGATTAACATGTAAAAGCTCCATCATCAGTTTTTAAAAATCCTCTCTCTCATTCTGGGTACAGATGGGTTTAGAGTGACCATGTGGATCAGCGCACAAATCCTACTTATAAAATTAAGTAGGCTAGATATTGCAAGTTAAAAATTAAATTATAAAGCCTTTCATTCGCAGTCTTACTTATCTAATCGCGTCGGAAATATAATAACCCCATACATTGGTTTCTACTGCGATCATACGTTGTGTTTCTCGATTAGTTTGTTTGCGAGACATCGATTTTCAGTCCCTCAAAGTAACACCAGACTTTATCTATTCTTAGAGAAGTTAACCACGATATCTGATTTACTTCATGAACCTGGTGTCTGGTGCGCTACGATGGGTGTTTGTGGGTTTATTTATGAGACATCGATGTTCAACCTCTCATAGTAACACCAGACTTTGTCTATTCTTTTGGTGGGCGTGATGGTGCAGTGGTCAAGCTGCTTGCCTCTCATCAAGGCGTTCGATTCCCGGTAAATTCATGTGAGATTTTTGAAATGAAATATCACGTCCTGTGATTCGGATTCCACATAAAAATGGAGGTCCCGTGGATCACTATCGATCACGCAGAACTACTTACCGTACTTCTTTTTACTTCATAGACTTTTAAAGAATATAAATGATACGCTCAATCATCATCATCATCATCATTTATTGTATTAACAGGCCATTAAGACCAAGTACAGACAATAAGGGCATAAAACAAAACAAAACAAAAAACACTGATAGTCAGTCTGAAAGACTAAAGTTTATATCATTTTAAATGCTACAAATGGTGCGTGAACTCTAAGTCCGTTAGCAACAACAACAACAACAAAAACAAGAAGTTCCGTGACGAACTAAAGAGCCTACTTTTCATGCCAAAGATTATTCCACAGTAGGCTATATGAACCTATCTAGAATAATGACGAAATTAAGTTGGTAATATCGAAATGTCTAATTAGTTCGAAATATTCCTGGTATAATGTAGCCTAATAGAGCACTACAGTTGGCAGCCCTGGTGACTGAATATATTCTTAGTTCCATCTCTTAAGGTACAGAATACAAAATTTGGTTGAAGTCCAATGGACGTTACATGCAGTTAGACGCGTAAAAGCATTTTGGCAACAATGCGTGTGCTGTTTAGAAATAATCGGAATATTATGATATCTTGTTGTGCCAATTTTGGATAAAATCCATTTGTTAGTATAGAAGTTGATGTATTTTAAAATTGGACCTATCAACAAGCATAGAATCATGTTGGCAGCACTGACTTATATTAATTCCTCCAAATTAATCTAGAGTGTCAGGTGCTATACGTGTGCAAAATATAGAGCTGTTGGCTTGCATACTTTCTGATATATTGATATGAGGGTAAGAAAATATAGACAGCATTTATTAACAGTTGGCAGCCCTGATTGCTCATAAGAAAATTTATAGTCTTTTCTGTTACGTTAAACATAGCACATACGAAATTTGGTTGAAATCCAACTGATAGAATAAAGTTACATGTATTTAAACACTGGTCCTATCAGCAGGCTCAGAATCATGTTGGTAGAACTGAAGTATATAAGTTACTCCAAATTAATCTAAAATGTCAGGTACAATACGTGTGCATAGTTTAAAAGCTGTCGGCTTGCATACTTTCTGATATATTGGTATTTGGATTTAAAAAAATAGAGAGAGAAATTATTAACAGTTGGCAGCCCTGTTTGCTCGTAATAATACGCTCAGTCATATCTGTTTATGTGCTCATATTACATACAAAATTTGGTTGAAATCCAATTGAAAGTGTAGAAGTTATATTCATTTAAAAATTGGACCTATCAGAAGGCTTAAAATTATTTTGGCAACACTGTCATATATGGCCTCCTGAAAATTAAACTGAAATACTATTATCTACATGTGTGCCAATTTTGGAAGAGCTCCCATGCATACCTTCCAAGATATCCAACATGGAGCTCAAATTTCTAGAGCGGTTTTTCAGCAGTTGGTAGCACTGCCATCATTTTCAAATATGGAAGTGAGATATTCCGGTATACATCTTTACTCATACTAAATTTGGTTTCAATTGCTGCAGCCGTTTAGGAGTTGATAAGGGGGGACACACACACAGCCAGACAGACAGACAGACAGAAGGACAGACAGACAGACACACATTTTCCCGGATCGATCTCATAAGTCTACTTTTTCCTCATTTTTTCAAAATGTGAAAAGTAGGCTAAAAAGCAAGTGCAAACCAAGGTTAAAGGAGATAGCTGGCTGGATGACGTCACGATCACCAGAGCGCGCGGGAAAGGAGGAAGCTCAAGCAGTAGCATGACGTCACATACCTCAGTGCATTCTCGGTACATTTCGTTCCGTCACCGTAACGTAACGACAGACCCCAGCGAAGTCGACATAATCATTTAAAATGATAAAATATATATAAAATAACACAGGCATTCAACAGGAGGGACTGAGACTTTTCACAAGTATCGATCGCAGATGATTTTCCACCTTTCTCTGTCCCTTGCATCCCCCACAGTTGCTGTTGGTGCCACCTTTACCTCTGACATTATCGCTCGATCCTTCCATCTTGTTCTAGGGCGGCCTCTCGGGCGTCTGCCAGTTGGTGTCGAGCTGAAAACACGATTGGATATGGAATCCTCAGCTCGAATGACATGTCCCAACCATTGCAACCTCCTCCTCTCCAGAATCCGGTTGATGTTCGACTTCCCAAAGCGTTGATAAAGGTCTTGGTGAGATCTTTTTTCCTTTCAAAAACGCAGAGACGTTCCTCAAGTGTTGAGGCGTGGCCCAGGTCTCACAGCCATATAGGACCACAGGTCTCACAAAGGTCATGTAAATATGTACCTTATTTTCCTGTGAAATCAAACGTGATTTGAAAAGATTGTTCAAGCTATAGAAAACACGATTCGCTGTAGTTATCCTTTGCTGTACTTCCTTTGCTATCTCATTCCTGTTCTAAAAGACCGATCCTAAATATTTGAAATCCTCTAACATCTCAAAAATGTGCCCATCAATATTGATGCTATTAAGATTGTTCGGCCGACGAGACACCCTCAGATATTTTGTTTTTGAGTCGTTGGCTGCCAGATCCATCTTCCCTGCTTCTGTGAGAAATCTAGCTGTGTCTTCCATCACCTGATACAGGGTTTCTCCGATACGCTCAATAAATAATAAATTACAGAAAAACAAAAATGTGCATACAGTAGGTTGTACAATAGGCTACGAGTTGCAAAATAGCATTGATTTCATTGTTAGCAAAATAAACTATCATAGAGTAAATAATTCTATAAACTAAACTTATTGTTAAACTGTACGTTATAAAACTATTTTGGATTCTGAAAATAAAACCTGACATATCCCAAATAAGAAACAATGGAAATAATGTAAAAATCTTTGATGGACGTGAAAAATCAATCCAAAATTAAAATTAAAGTGTTCTAATATCCAAGAATTTTCATATGTATCGAAGGAAAGTTTAAAATTAGTTCTTCTCATTAATGTGAATTTCTTGTGCCCATACGTGAACTTCTAATTGGTGTTATATAGTTGTCACCAGGTATGCTACAACAAAAAAATAGAATTTTAAAAAACCAAATATTTATGAGAAAGTATAATAGTTATGACAGAAAATTACCCCTTAAAGTAAACCACAAAAGTAGGAGAAATTTTGTAGTCGTTATTCCAGTTCAATATAACTTTGTGTAAGTATTTTAGATAAGCCAAATCCATATGCCAAAGGTCAAGTTTATTTAATCTGCATAAGACTATGTTATACTTTTGTGGAATAATCGAACTATAAAGTAGAAATAATATTAGGAATCTGTTAATTGTAAAAGATGATGATGATGATGATAATAATTGTTGTTTTAAGGGGCCTAACATCGAGGTTATCGGCCCCTGACGAAATGAAATGGCGTGAAATGAAAGGATGAAGATAAAAAACAGCTCACTGCTATGGATGAAACGAAAATGGTTTAGATAAAATAGACAGTGAGCCCCAACAATTATGCCTTATGTAGCAGGAAAAATACTTACAAAAAGGAACTCAGATTGAAACTACTCACCAAATGGAGAGCGGTAATACGTACATAAGGAAATTTTGAACGAAAATACTCACAATAGGAATAGATTGAAAAATACGCACAAAATGTAGGTTAAGTCCAAAATACGTACAAAATACAACGTACAGTCCAAATACTTACAAAATGCAATTGAGACATAACTACTTGAACAAAGCGGGGTAGGTTGAAAATACAAAATGCAATTGAAATTGCTTACAAAAGGTATGGTAGATTCAAACTTCTCATTTGGATGGACAATACTTACAAAAAGCAATTTAGATTGAAAATAATTACAAAATGTAATTTAGATTCAAAATACCCACAAAATTGCAATTGAGACTTAACTACTTGAACAAAGCGGGGTAGGTTGAAAATACAATATGCAATTGAAATTCAAAATACTCACAAGAAGACCCCTCTATATTGAAAGACTTACTAAAAAGCAATTTTGATTGGCAATCCTCACAAAATGCAAGTGAGGTTGGAAAACACTCACAAAATGCAATTTAGATCGAAAAAACTTACAAAATGCAACGAAGATCAAGAATACCGACAAAAGGTGCGAGAAACTTAAAGAGAAAAGGAAATATAATGAAAGGCGGAGAGGAGAGGGGAGAGAGGAGAAGGTCCGCCCCAAAGGTAAGAGACAAAAGGGAAAAACGGACCCAGCTCAGGAATCCCTCGGGGCCGCCATCTCCCGAACTCACCAGCCGTGAGCCCCTGAGAGTGTAGCATTATCTAGGGTGCACCAGAAGTGGTGGGGCTACATACACCCTGCCTCCTTAAGGGCCTTGAGCACAAGGCAGGAGGAAAAAGGAAAAGAACAAGAAGGCTGACCCCACCCAGAAGGAGGGTGTCAGAAAAGAGGAGACAAGGGCCAATTAAGGCGGGAAAGGAAGAGACTCCCTAGGCCTCGGATATCCTAATACCGTCGGGGTCGGAAGAGAACAAGAGTTGACCAAGTGAGGTCGACAGGAAAGAAGACGGAGAGGAGCCCGGCACAAGTAAGTGGAAGCAATGCCGGACTCAGCTGGGGTCCCGTGGTCGCCAACCCACGTCCCACTAGATGTGAGCCCCTGGGGGGTAATTGTAAAAGAGATTGAGTACATAAGTTAATGCCAAATAATTTGCTTTTTCCATATTACTGGAATCCACTGTTCTGTTCAAATCAGGCAAATTACAGAAGCGGATAAAGAATTATTAAGCTACTATTTTATTAAAATTATTAACTGAATAGTAAGAATCCTTACTCGATTGGTGTAACTATAACGCAGTTAAATTACCCAGAGAATACGTATATCCAAAATTACCACGAAATGAACATTGAAGACTTTCTTGGAAGTGAAGACTTAATTCTCAAATTTTGTTTTGAACAGTAATCTCAAGGCGTCATAGAAACTGACAAGCTCATTAAAGACAAATTTGATTTGGTTAATATAATAAAGATGTTATATTGGCTTTCACGGCCAGTGAATTAAAACTCAGCACTTCTTCTAGGTTTGCGCCGTGTCTTGTGTAGGGTTTCGCCTAGGACACCAAGCTGCCTCATCGGCGGGCTCTTGGTGTCCCCGCCCGGACCCCCACAGGAGTAAAGAATTGCGCGCTACCTCCCTTTATATTAGGTGCAACTGCACCGGGCGGGGACACCAAGAGCCCGCCGATGAGCCAGCTTGGTGTCCTAGGCGAAACCCCACACAAGACACGGCACAAACCTAGAAGAATTGCTGAGTTTTAATATAATAAATAGCCCATGCCTACAATCAGTATAGTGTTATGTCCTCACTTACTTTTAAGAATATTGTACCGTACAGTATATGTTGTGTAACATGCAAGGTGGCCAAATTTACTATGGAATTAATGATGCAAAGAATAGTGCACTGTGTACATTTTTAGCCTATTTTCATTTTATGAAAAAATAGGCTTGTGAGATCGCCTTTCGTCCGTGTGTGTATGCGTGTGTGTGTGTGTGTGTGTGTGTGTGTGTCCCTCTAATAACATCTAAACGGCTGGAGCGATTTCAATGAAACTCGGTAAGGTCATAGTACTATCACGGCCGACCCCGACCGTGCCCTTCAAACTTAATTATGTCTCACCAATCCAACATGGTGGCTGTGCGAAATATTTCACTGGCATTCTGTATCTCCGAAACTATTACTGATATCACCCTGAAATTTTGTTCGTTGATAAAGGGCACTACTAGAAGTTCACCTATGAGACTTTCAAAAACCTGCTAATTACAAAACGAACATGGTTGCCAAGCGAACTGAAAAACTTTCAAATAGACTTTTCTCGCGATTTAACTATCCAAATGCAATGAAACTTGGTACAGCAAATGTTTATGCACATTGCACTGCACTGGCATCTAATTTCGTTCAAATTGTTTATATAACCTCAAGATAGTGCTTGTGCGGTATATTTCACCGGCATTCTATATCTCAGAAACCTATTACTGGTATCACCCACGGTGATAAAGGGCACTACTAGAAGTTTACCTATGAGAATTTCAAAAACCTGTTAACTACAAAACGAACACGGCAGCCAAGCGAAGTTGAAACTTTTAAATAAACTTTTCTCACGATTTAACCATCGGAGTGCAGTGAAATTTAGTACAGTAAATGTTTATATACATTGTAATGCACTGGCATCTAATTTAGTTCATTTGTTCACATAACCTCAAGATGGCGGCTGTGCACAATTTTAAAATTAAGGTTTTATTTCTTGTGTATTATTCATGCGATCGAAGTGAACGTCTGAACAATGAACCTATGCAAAATTCGTCGTCTGATAGTACATAACTCTATGGCCTATATATATGAAAATCCAACATGGCGACCAACTGAAATATTTGGACGGTTCTCATTATCTATTACAGCAATCAAACTGAAATTTTGTATGTTGATAGAGGCAATTAACCTAAGTAGGATATATGAAAATAGGCTGTTCAGTTCTTCACGGAACTACTTGTTCTCTTTCATACCACGTACCGTATATCAATCTCTCAATCTGCCTCCTGCCCAGCAGGCCACGTGACATTCCGCGGCTCTGTGAAAACAAAATAGCAGAATTTTAACGCGAAGCGTAATCGCGTTAGTTCGCTTAATTAGAGGATAGAATTTCCAGATGCTGTCAATGCAGAGTTTTATGTTTGGCTTTGGAAACCGCAGAGGGCGTTATAAAATACAATAGAGTTAATCTAACACTATTGAACAATTAAAACCAATTATCTCAACAGCGATCGATACGATAAAACTTAGGCGTGAACTCCCGCCATCAATAAAAATCATACAACTATGTGTGTATAATATAACCATTAGTGATAAAGATGATGATGGTATAATCATGACTAGGACCAGATTTTAAGCACAATAAAACCGTAAAATAAGCAAGCAACTAAGCAAGAAAATTGACAAGAGCCCAAAAATCAGCAAAAACAAATAGACTGCATAGTCCTATAAATTATTAGTTTCGTAGATCTCTTGCTTTATTCATGGTTGTGACAGTAAAGAAGGAAACTCCTGCGTAATACCTGACAGAGATTGTCAAACGCAATTTTAGTAAGGCCGTGGTGTATTCTTTGGAATACACGGTAAGACAGAGCAAGCTTTTGCTTCTCTTTGCTTTAGTTCATCCCTTCCTTTTTTCGCAAACACCAACAGTGATCTCCTGATTTCTCTTTGTTGGTATATGTTTCTTACACTACCTGTAAGTCTGTTCTAGATATATATCTTCCATGACCCACCTAGCGTCATCTAGCAGTGAATCTCTGAAGCTCCTCAATTTTCCCTGCACAAGAGGACTTCCTTACCAATCTAGCCACCAGATCTCGTCGTTATCGCCATCTATCATCTCCGTGATCAAGAGAACTTCGTCTACTTTTTCACCCACCAGGCTGCGCTAGTGACTCCTGCTATCAACTCTTTGAAGACCATTTCATAAAGAAAATTTATTACTGTAAAGTTGGCTATTCTTATATGTATTCCTTTTGTTTCCTACCCCCACTCTTTTTCCTTCCCTGGTCTCTCCGCGCTCCGTTGAGCGGGTCTCACTTGTACTTCGGAAGTCAAACCAGTCAGTTGGAGCTTAACTAAAGCTCGCCTCCTCTACTCTAGAGGCAAACTTTTAAATTCGACGCCATGTTCGAGTTTTAGAATCAACCGTCAACAGCAACATCACCTTCTTCATGAAGCAAAGATAAGTACAGACTTCATGTTTTAACCACATTCTCATCGCTTTAAAAAGGCTCAGTGCTTTTATTTGGATTTTATAGACAGTGAAAGTTGCTATGTGATAAAATAACTGCTTTCAAGAGATCTTCTTCATCAAACTCAAACTATCAAGTCTAACTTTCAAAATGAAAGATTTTCTGAGATGCTATCTCACATCGAGGGATATTTCTAAAATACCCACTGTCTATATAATCTAGTTTTCCGCCGAGGGATTCTCTACCCAATTTAAACAACTCATCATTGCTCTGGAACCTTCCAGAACCTACACTCTATCTACCAGTTATACTGTCATGTATTTTCCACTTCATATGGGAATACCTTTTCAAACTAAGGAATCTTCCTTATGAACTGCTAATCAATATCTAATTTTTCTTCCTCCGTTGGGATTTTTCTGGTGCATTCAACTATAACCTACAAGTTTTTCAAGCAATAGGCTCTCGCAAATCTAGTGTAACTAGTTATTTTCCACCGTTGCAATAACTTTCTTTGCCATCAACTTTTTGTGCTACTACAGTGAACTTTTCAACTATATCAACAGACTATAGTGAAAACAGCCCCTGTTCAACTTTTTCATCCGCGTCGCGCTCGTCCGAGTACAATAAATACGGCCATGAACACTCTTCCACAATCCCATTTGATCTTTCCCAAACCCTTTACTAACAAACTAGAATAATAAAATTGTTACTTTAGGTCTTTTTTCAATGAGGTGTCACTCTCAATAAGTGCCCTCCCTTACTTGCTCCACGTACAACGAATTAATGTCCGTAAAACTTCGTGTCTAGTACACGCCTTAAATTATATTGTTTCTCCCTTCTAATGAGGGAATCCAATTCTATCTACTCAAAAGTGAGTTATCTCTAGGTTTCACGAAAGGGAAATTTGCCCCATTTTTCTCGTGATCCCTACCCACATAGGAGTTCTAGAAACTTCCTTTCAATTTTTCTCTTCTGCCCTATTTGTATAATCTACAAAAGTATTTCTGTATTAATACAAGAAGTTATAGAAACTTCTATTTCATTTCTTCCTGTTTTTTGTTGTTGTTAATTTCGAAGTTGTTATTTGTTCATATTTCTAAGATACTTATCTAGAAATCCATAAAGTACACATCTTGTACTTGATTTATTGTTTAACTTTAATTACGTCAATTATCTTTGAATTTCCCATTTGTTAATCTTAACAACATTTCAAAATCTTACGAAGATTTTAAAGCATATAAAAGGTTTAAAACCAAAAGAATTGTCAATTGCCTGGCGCAAGCTTTAGATGTTTTCGGAGGTCTGCGACCCCAATTGTTTATAAAAATCAAAATTATATATTTGTTACATAAACTATTTCCTTTTACATTGTTAAATAAATTAAGATTTGTTCTTTGCTTTATCATTTCTCTAAAATAACGGTTAGGCAAGATCCTGTCTTTCTTGACTCTTCCTAGGTTTATGCCCTCTTTAATAAAAATAAATCCATTGATAGGGTTTTCACCACTTGTTGCATTTGAGCAAGAACTCTTAGTTATCAACTTAGTAAAGTCTCTCTTAGCTTTAATAGCTAATTCTAACTGGCCAGTAAGTCAAGCATAGCTCGCTATGCCAGCTTCCTGCTTGTGGAGATTCTCTCTACCACTTATGGTTGGTTTTTCAAAATTTAAGTGTTTCTCATTGTCTAAACTTTTAGTCGGCGCCTCGCTGGGTAATAGCTTAGTCATTTCTAAGTGCAACTATTGGTACACTTACCAAAATTATTCTCAAGCGTATAATTACTTTATTCCTATCCTTCTTGGAAGCATTCTGTCGCTCTTTAGAAATTCTACAATTTCAAGACCTAAAATATCAGGGCTTATTCAAATTATTTGTACTCTTCAAAATACTTGTTTAGAAACAAACTCCTTTGAACAGATACACAATAAATCTGTTACTCTTTGTCTTGCCAGACCACCACACTTCCCCATAGTAGGTATATTTATGCTTGAGAGGGAATACGCTACAGCAACTTTCTTGCGAATAGCCCAAGTTCCAGCTGCGTTTCCTGTTAGCTTCGCCCAGGTCCCTACCCAGTTTAGGTAACGGAAAGCGGATTTGCAGTGGCAGCTGCCTTTGAGTATACTTAAAGTTAAAATTATAACTTCTGTTGGACTCTCGTCCTATTTCTCCATCCTTTTTCTCCAGTCCGAAACCCACTTCTTTTTCTTCATCATCTTCCCTTGGGGGTTAGGTTATTCCCAAGCTAATAATCTACCCAGGCCGTAAGTTTCTAGGTTTCCAACTGTCCAACGTCCAAACACGTTTACGTATTTGCGTAACAGATCTGATTGAGCGTTTTTTTTTGTTTTTTTTTTTTGTGGGTGGCATTTCTTAACTTAGCTTCAGCACCGATCGCACGCACCATGTAGTTAAACCAAAGTCAACGTGTGATGCACTGCTGCTGTGCTGGAAGGCCTAACACCTTGCAACTTAGAACTCAGGGATTCACCCAGCTTATGACAACATGACGATGTCTGATTGGACTGCTTAATTTTACACTCCCACCAAAGATTTGCAGTTGATTAAAAATATCAGTGATAATTGACATCTGAGTGGAAGATATTATACCTTCCACATGACAATTTAATTCAAAATTAGAAAAGAGGCAAGCAAAACCGTTTTCTTGCGGAACGAGCATTTATAAACACTACCAAACATAGTTAAAACTGCTTATCAACGTGTGACTTACGAAGCGTGAGTTTAGAAGTGCGGGCAATTATAAGAGCCTATGCATTTTGCTTTAATCGTGAGTCCGCAGAATGGTTCGACGCAGATCTCCAAACTCTCCTCTCCTGTGCTAATCGTTTCATATCGACTGTACAGTCGCGGATATGTATGAAACTAGTCCTAAATACTAGGCTACATCACTAATCCCATGCGATGGTATTACACTTTCACGAATTGATTGCCGGCGGTCGAGATGGGAACTATTCTTTGTTTACTTGTGTCACACGTCAGCCTGCTTCATAGACAGGTACAGTTGCGAGAGTAAGAAATGAGTCAGTTCCAATAGCCTCAGTCGTCGTTTAACTGTCATGAGCTCCTGGGACGCGCAATGCTGCTTGACTTATGTGTAGAATGCATTCTGTCATCGCTGTGTTCCCCGCTTCACTGTGCGGGGCAGATGTTACAATAATCAACAAACACTGGCGCTGCCACGCTCAGCGGCAATCAAATCTTAAATGGCTAATAATAGTGTTTCTGTTACTATCTCACTATTATCATATCATGAGATTAGTAATAATAATGTTATTGGTGTTATGTCCCTTTCAACTAATGCGGCTTTTAGAGACGCCGGGGTGCCAGAATGTTGCCCCGAAGGGGATCTTTAACGTGCCAGTAAATCTACTGACACGGCTCCCTCGCATTTGCGCACCTTCTAATGCCAAATGGCTGTGCCAGGATTCGATCCTACAACCTTGGGCTTAGCAAGCGAGAACGTTACCGCTGAGCAAAGCAGCCAGCCATGAGATTAGTCCTAGGGCCCGGATGTTGATGCCGTCAAAAAGTTTAAAAAATGCACTTAAAATTTTCAAAAATCACTGTAATACATGACCTAAGAAATCGAAAAATGCACTATAAAATGTAGAAAATGATCTTATAATAATAAACTAAACTCACCAATATTTCAAAAATTTGAAAAATGCACTGTAAAATGGAGAAAATGATCTTATAATAATAAACTAAACTCACCAATATTTCAAAAATTTGAAAAATTCACTGTAAAATGGAGAAAATGATCTTATAATAATAGACTAAACTCACCAATATTTCAAAAATTTGAAAAATGCACTGTAAAATGGAGAAAATGATCTTATAATAATAGACTAAACTCACCAATATTTCAAAAATTTGAAAAATGCACTATAAAATGGAGAAAATGATCTTATAATAATAAACTAAACTCACCAATATTTCAAAAATTTGAAAAATCCACTGTAAAATGGAGAAAATGATCTTATAATAATAGACTAAACTCACCAATATTTCAAAAATTTGAAAAATGCACTGTAAAATGGAGAAAATGATCTTATAATAATAGACTAAACTCACCAATATTTCAAAAATTTGAAAAATGCACTATAAAATGGAGAAAATGATCTTATAATAATAGACTAAACTCACCAATATTTCAAAAATTTGAAAAATGCACTATAAAATGGAGAAAATGATCTTATAATATTAGACTAAACTCACCAATATTTCAAAAATTTGAAAAATGCACTATAAAATGGAGAAAATGATCTTATAATAATAGACTAAACTCACCAATATTTCAAAAATTTGAAAAATGCACTGTAAAATGGAGAAAATGTTCTTATAATAATAAACTAAACTCACAAATATTTCAAAAATTTGAAAAATGCACTATAAAATGGAGAAAATGATCTTATAATAATAGACTAAACTCACCAATATTTCAACAATTTTAAAAATGCACTATAAAATGGAGAAAATGATCTTATAATAATAGACTAAACTCACCAATATTTCAAAAATTTGAAAAATGCACTGTAAAATGGAGAAAATGATCTTATAATAATAGACTAAACTCACCAATATTTCAAAAATTTGAAAAACGCACTGTAAAATGGAGAAAATGATCTTATAATAATAGACTAAACTCACCAATATTTCAAAAATGACACCTGAAGCTCAAACTGAAAAGTCAATCAAAATAGGCACTTAATAAAAGGTTTATGTTCATAGCTACTAGCTTCTTCTTAACTCTGAGAGACGTGACTCCCTCATATAAAGCTGTGACATGACTAAATTGAGAGAAAAAAAAGACCTTAAAAGGCTTATTTCTCTAAAAATATGACCCAAAAATCTACCAAACTTTAAAAAAATGCTCTTAAAATGGAAAAAAAGCAAAAAATGCAAAAACATGCAAAATAAAAGTAATATATTTGAAGACGGTGTGGCCCGTCCGGAGTTACTATGTACTTCAGCATTGTCTTAGACAGCTCAGTAAAAAGATGGCATGTCATCAATATCCCGGCCCTACGTGATGTGTATGATAGGCCTACACAGGAAGAATATATTTATTTATTGATACAAAGTCGGACTGGTTAGAGCCATCCTCAACCCCCTTAAAGACCCCGCACAACATACCGTCCCTTATTATAGTTCATCTTGCACGTTTTGACAGTTCTCGCGGGAACACGTAGTCCAACAGAATATATCAATCCACCGCTACCACGTGCATTCCAGCCAATGAGCCATTGCCCACATGGCAGCCAGCAATGGCCGTTGTAATCCGTCAAGGGGTGAACAGCTGTTATGAGTTGCCTAAACCTACGTTCATCTCGCAATATCAATTCATTGCCCCTTTTAAAAGGAAACTTGTATTTCTTTGTGGCATTATTCAAATAATCGTTCTAAACGCACACCTAAAACCCACTAACGGCTCGCTGACAGAATATTACATCATTGTGCGTGCTATGACACAGCAGCTGATAACTTAAATGTTTTAGAGGAATTATTTTTAGGCTCATCATTTCACAGCTCAAGGAAAATGCTTACTAAGGTATGGTGTAAGAAGTCATTAAGGCGATAAGATCATTACTTGACCTGTTGGATTAATATTAAAATAAAACGTATTAGCCTACCCATTTAAGATTTGATTGCCGCTGAGCCTGGCTGCGCCAGTGCTTGTTGTTTATTGTAGCAGGAGCCCCGTGGGGTGAAGCGGAGAACACAGCGATGACAGAGTGCATTCTGCACACAAGTCAAGCAGCATTGCGCGTCACAAGAGCTCATGTCACAACGGACAGTTAAACGATGACTGAGGCTACTGGAGCTGAGTCATATCCTACTCGCGCAACTGTACCCGTCAACGAAGCAGGCTGGCGTCTGACACAAGTAAACAAGGAATAGTTCCCACCTCGACCACCGGCAATCAATTCGTGAAAATCAATAAGAAAAATTTCACCTTGTAAGTTAACTTTTAGGCTTGCGCAATAACTCATATTTTAGGCCTAATTTTTTGCACAAATAAATATGAAAATTATTCACCAGGTCAATGTCCTTGGGGACATCAATAGTTCTGCTGCCATTTCTTTTACCTTCAAAAAGAGAGAAATAAAATAAATATCTTCAACAAGATATTCCGTAACTGCTTCCCACTCTATAGTCAAAACAAAGATGTCTGACCTGGAGACCTCTCGGGCTACATATTTACTCAACATTTAAGATAACCACTATACATTTATCTGAAAAGTGAACACGCGTTCAACTGGAAATAATACTTTCAGACGACTTTGCGCAATATTATCAATTATAATTATTAATATTTAAAATAACTATCACGTTATTTGAACAGGCGGATGAACACGGTAAATCGTCCATTACCAACCGCACACTTATGCCACGAGCACGTGGTACTTCAGTTTGATACAGCAAATTTTCAGTCTGGCCGACAGAATATGTTGCCAATATATTCACAATTCACTGAAAAACTTACATGTGATTAAAACATGTATACAGGGTGAACAAAAAATGCCGCACTTGGAGGTCGGCATGCGATTCCTCATTCAATTGCAAGACAAAAGTTTCAATAGCAAAATCGGATCGGCTGCTGTTTGAAAACACAAGTATGAAAACGAGAAGCTGGCAACACTGTCACATCCCGCAGTACATCGGAATGTACAGAGAAAGCTCCGGCAGAGCGCCGAGTTCCTGCGGCCTGCTCTTGGCCACGCTGCATGCAGTTACAGCGTTGAGAGAGCCTCGTTTCTTAACATGCATGTCTGTTAAACCTATTGGCGGGGCTAGGTTTTGCAACATAAACTTTTGTTGTGAATTTCGACGAGGAACCGCTTGCCGATCTCCAAGTGCGGCATTTTTTGTTCACCCTGTATATGTGTTATGGACTACAGGTTATACATTGAGTCTTTCCTTATGAAGGTTGGCAACCCTAGCTGTCAAAAAAGTGCAAACTTACAGTAGATGAACTATAATACCGGGTATCTAGAATGCTATATTTTTCTTATATTTTCCTTATGATTGGCCACGCCTGCCAGCCTTATGTGGATGTGTCGTCCAACAGAACAATTCATGTTAGGTTCACTTTCCTGTGTAGAAGCATAAAGAAAATAAACCTTAAAAACTCCGTTTACACTAGCAAGTTCTTGCAGCGATAACTTACTGCTATGTTTATACCTCAAGCAAGAGAATTTCACAATATACTTGCACAAGTGTTCTTTGAATTTGAATATATTCATAAAGAAATACCACTGAGGCTAAAGAGCCCCTTTATGTAGCGTAAACAATGTTCTGGCTTGAAATTCTGTAATAGGAAACTAAACCTAGCTTAACAACTGACCAAACAAAATATAGAATACATTTATAATAAACAAACCAATTAGCAAACATTTTATACAAGATGAAAAATGCAAATTAGAATATAATAATTAAATAAATAACCTACGTAACGTATTATTAAATCTATTGAAAAAATTATAGTACGTTAAAAAAGGATTACATTATTTATGTGAATTATGATATGATCTATTATTGAAACAAGTACATAAGTGACATGATTACTCGAAATACTATCAATTCCACGAAAGTTGTATCTTAGATACTAAAAATATTATAAAAAGCTGTATGGCACGGATATATTTCAAAAATTTTGTATAAACTATATATATTACGTGGATTACAAATTCAAAAACTGAGGTGTTTCGTATTCCTTCAGGAATTTTGACATTAGGTATTTCTTGAGTTGTGTAGTGTTAACAGAGTTTCCTTTCCAGACTGACAGCAATAACTTGCAAACTTGCAGGTACCGTTTACATGTGCGTGTTGTGTAAGTCTATTAACTTGACAAGGGTTGGTGAGCCAGGTTGGAGGTTAGGTTAGGTTAGGAGCCCGGCGAAAATACACAGTAATGTAGGAGTACGTAACTACACGGAAATATACCGTACGTTTCTACAGTATTTAAAATGAATTTAAAGTTCATTTTTATTTACACCTACACACTTTGTGAACCTAACATCCGAATACGGCTGGGAGGTGTGACCAATCATAAGGTAGCCTAAATATTGGAAAAGAAGAGCATCGTCAAATACTAGATATTAATTCTTTAGGGTCGATTTATTTATTTATCGTATGGCTTTTAGTGCCGGGAATCTCCAAGGACATGTTCGGCTCGCCTGAGTCTGTATCTGCTTCCAGCGGACAACCTTAGGGTGAGCTACAAGTTCCGTTCAATTTAAAGTAGTTCCAACTTTCGCTACCAGGTATCAATGATACCTGGTAATGAACGTTGGAACTTTGATAGAGCGTTCTGACGAAATCTAACCTAACCGAACAATTTAGCTTCACACAAGTTTAGTCTGTGGAAGGATCTTTTACATGCCATAAATCTATGACATGGGACCGTCGGCTGTACTTCTCCACCGAAGGAAGTCTTACAGAAGGATTTTAACGCTCTTAAAAATCCGACGACTCGGCCGGGTTTGAACCCGCTATCTTGGGCACAGCAGTCGAAATGTAGCGTGAAAAGTCCAACTGTAGGTCCGACCATTAGGCTTGTCTTTGTCCCTCCGGTTCTCACTTTGCAGACTGCACTGCAGTGGCGATTCCTCCATGTAGGACGTGAGGATCATCCTACAGTCAGCTCTCAGCTGTAACAGTTTAAAAATAAAAATAACAAGAAGTTCCGTGACGAACTCAAGAGCCTACTTTTCTTAAAATTTAAGATTAAAGCCAATGATTAATCTATATGGATCTATATAGAATAATGACGAAATTAAGTTGGTAATATAGAAATTTCTGATTTGTTCGAAATACTGTATACCTGGCATAATGTAGCCTAATGTAGCTAATAGAGCACTACAGTTGGCAGCCATGGTGACTGAATATATTCTTAGTTCCATCTCTTAAGATACAGAATACGAAATTTGGTTGAAGTCCAATGGATAGCATGGACGTTACGTGCAGTTAAACATTGGATCTAACAGCGCGCGTAAAATCATGTTGGCAACAATGTCATGCATGTATTGGTCAGAAATAATCTGAAATAATAGATCTATTGTTGTGCCAATTTTGAATGAAATCCATTAGTTAGTATAGAAGTTACATGCATTTTAAAATTGGACTTATCAGCAGGCTTAGAATCATGTTGGCAGCACTGACGTATATCAGTTACTCCAAATTAATCTAGAATGCCAGGTACTATACGTGTGCAAAGTTTAGAGCTATTGGCTTGCATACTTTCTGATATATTGATATAAGGGTAAAGAAAATAGAGACAGCATTTATTAACAGTTGGCAGCCCTGTTTGCTCTTAAGAATACGCGTAATCATATCTGTTATAGTACTCATAGCACATACGAAATTTGGTTGAAATCCAAATGATAGTATAGAAGTAACATGTATAGAAAGTTGGACCTCTCAGCAGGCTTAGAATCATGTTGGTAGCACTGACGTATATAAGTTACACCAAATTAATTTAGAATGTCAGGTACTATACGTGTGCATAAGTTGTCGGCTTGCATAGTTTCTGATATATTGGTATTTGGATAAAATAAATTGAGAGCATTTATTAACAGTTGGCAGCCCTGGTGGATCTTAAGAATACGCTCAGTAATCTCTGTTTATATACACATAGTACATACAAAAGTTGGTTGAATTTCAATTGACAGTATGGACGTTATATGCATTTAAGAATTGGACCTATCAGCAGGCTTATAATCATTTTGGCAACACTGCCATGTATGGCCTCTAGGAAATAAACTGAAATAATATTATCTATACGTGTGACAATTTTGAAATAGCTCCCATTCATACCTTCCAAGATATCCAACATGGAGCTCAAATTTCAATTGCGATTTTTCAGCAATTGGTAGCACTGACATTATTTTCAAATACGGCATTGAGATATTCAGGTATATATCTTTACTCCTACCAAATTTTGTTTCGATTGCTGCAGCCGTTTAGGAGTTGATAGGGGGGGAGGGACACACACACAGAGCCAGACAGACAGACAGACAGACAGAAGGACAGACACACATTTGCCCGGATCGATCTCATAAGTCTACTTTTTCCTCATTTTTGCAAAATATGAATATTAGGCTAAAAATAATTGTTTTGTAAAATATTTAGTCTTTGGGGCTACCTTCCACGCCCTCTCGATAAGCTCTGTCTCGCTGTCACAGTCAGTACTTGTAACTAGTTCTACATTTCACCCCCAGATGGGTGAAGTGTGACCTTCACCACCCGGAGTAGAAAGCTGAGGAAGGAAACCTTGCATCCTCAAAGCATGCGTTTATAGAAAGATGGTATATTGGCTTTCACGACCAGTGAATTAAAACTCAGCAATTCTTCTAGGCTTGTGCCGTGTCTTGTGTGGAGTTTAGCCTAGGACACCAAGCTGGCTCATCAGCGGGCTCTTGGTGTCCCCGCCGGACCCCCACAGGAATAGCGAACACCGCGCTAGCTCCCTTTTTATGAAGCGCACCTGTGCCTCTTCACTGCGAGAACTAAAAGCTCAAGCAGCCATGAAGGCTTCCAAAAAGATGGTATATTGGCTTTCACGGCCAGTGAATTAGCTTTAGAAATGTTTCGAAGCCCTTGAGGGGGAAGGGGCAGGTAGAGGACGTCTACTGAGATCCTCAAGTCTCGCTATTGGTTGATTTTAAACCAACACTGCGGGCTTATTGGTTACGACTTCGCGCGGATAAATGGATAGTCTGTTTTCAGCGTGTGCACATCTGTGGAGTGCTATTCGATTGTATTGTATTGTGCAATGTATTTGTAATAGTGCTGTGCGACTGAATAATTAATATTAGACCGAGTCTAATATCTCAATTTAGCCCTGCTATAATAATTATCTTTGGTTAATAAGTAGCCTATCTTATTACGTCCTACACATTATAAAAATCAGGAGTCACCACTGCTGCACTGGTACAGCTGACGCCACAGTTTTTTGGCTGGTCAGTTCTGGTTGCGCAGTCGTACAGAGGACAGTATGCGAGCCTCAGGCATGTACAATAATAATTGATACGTGGTTGGTTGGTTCTTAAGTTTAGGGGCTGCGACAACGCGGTCATGTAGCCCAGTGTACTTTGGGTGTGTTTAGAATCGGTCTGATAACCGGTGTTAATTGTGATGACTGTATTAGTGTGTGTTATCTGTTTTATTAATTTAAGTACTGCAACTTAGAATTTTTCAAATAGTTCCTACTTTTGCCGCCAAGCGCCACCATCAACGACTACTAGGCCAAGTTCAGAACTTAGCTACTAGACGCCACCGCAGTCGGCTCTTGGCAACGAACGTAGCAACCTAAGAGCGTTGTTTACATTCTTAACCTATCCAATTTAGCTTCACACAGGTGTAATTAGTGGAAGGTTCTTTAACATGCCATAAATCTATGACATGGGACCACCGGCTTTACTTCCCCTTCGAAGGAAGGCATACTGAGGGATTTTTAACGCTCTTGAAAAATCCGACGGCTTCGACCGGGTTTGAACCCGCTATCTTGGGTATACAAGCTCAGCATGCTACCGACTACGCCACCGAAGCCGCCAATTGATATGTGAGTTGTCAGTTATGCAACTGTAGTTGACCGGCCAAAAACAGTGACGTAAACTGTATTTGCTATTGTGAAGGACACAGCTACGTCATCACTACCCAATAAGGAGCGAGTATTGTCATTCCACTAGCAGCTGCCGTACGGTAAACTTCATAAAAAAGGCAAGCATTGTAGCCTGGCCGCAGCTCGCGTTATTGTAACAGTGTGTCAACAGTAAAAACCACTACAATTCTTTCTCACCATCCCTCACGCGGAGCTACAGTAGATAGCCAATAAAGGCCCGTATGTTGATGATATGTAGGGCCCGGATGTTGATGATATGTAGGGCCCGTATGTTGATGATATGTAGGGCCCGGATGTTGATGATATGTAGGGCCCGTATGTTGATGATATGTAGGGCCCGTATGTTGATGATATGTAGGGCCCGTATGTTGATGATATGTAGGGCCCGTATGTTGATGATATGTAGGGCCCGGATGTTGATGATATGTAGGGCCCGGATGTTGATGATATGTAGGGCCCGTATGTTGATGATATGTAGGGCCCGTATGTTGATGATATGTAGGGCCCGGATGTTGATGATATGTAGGGCCCGGATGTTGATGATATGTAGGGCCCGTATGTTGATGATATGTAGGGCCCGTATGTTGATGATATGTAGGGCCCGGATGTTGATGATATGTAGGGCCCGGATGTTGATACTGTAAAAAAGATTTAAAAATGCACTTAAAATTTTCAAAAATGACTGTAATAAATGACCTAAAAATTCGAAAATTGCACTATAAAATGGAGAAAGCGGCAATGAACGATATCTCTCGCCGTGAACTATGCCGAACTGAGACAAGAATATACACCTCTTCCCCTTTCTACCCCGCCACAGCTGACCTTGGTAAACAGAGCTGAAAACATTCCATTCCGCCAATAACTGGTTTGCGACGAAAACGGTACCCTTCTTCTGCGTCCAAGATATATATTTTTCTACTAATAGCAATAATGAAATATTTTATTTCAATATTTTAAATTATCTTCTATCAGCTACTAGCTTCTTCGTAACTCTGGTTGGTTGGTTCTTAAGTTTAGGGGCTGCGACAACGCGGTCATGTAGCCCCGTGTACTTTCGGTGTGTGAGAGACGTAAATCTGTCATATAAAGCTGTGACAGGACTAAATTGGAAGAAAATGACCTTAAAAGGCCGATTTCTCTAAAATATGACCAAAAAATTATATCTAACTTAAAAAATGCTCTTAAAATGGAAAAATAGCAAAAAATGCAAAAAGATGCAAAATAAAAATGTCATATTTGAAGACGGGATGACCCGTCCGGAGTTTTTATGTACTTCGGCATTGTTTTAGGCACCTCAGTAAAAAGATGACATGTCATCAACATCCTTGCCCTAATGATATGTCATCTTTTTACTGAGTTCTCTAAAACAATGCTGAAGTAAATATATACTCCGGACGGGCCACCCCGTCTTCAAATATGTCATTTTTATTTTGCATCTGTTTGCATTTCCTTGCTTTTTTTTTTTCATTTTAAGAGCATTTTCTAAAGTTTGGTAGATTTTTTTGGTCTTATTTTACAGAAATCGGCCATTTAAGGTCATCTTTTTCCAATGTAGTTAAGTCACAGCTTTATAAGAGGCAGTTCCGTCTCTCGAAGTTAAGAAGAAGCTAGTAACTGATACTAGATAATTTAAAATATTGATTCCATTTCCTTAATCAACCGGGTGGAAACTAGTCTTAGCAACAAACGTGGCGAAATCGCTGCGGGTATTGCATCAAAACTGAAAAAAAAAGTGCTGGACAAAAACACCGGGTATAAAACATTATGCAAAATCTCCGACATTCGTTCTGGTGAAAACTACTGCATGGATGGGATTGAGGAGGATTTAGCAGCAAACGACCTTCGTCACTTCAAATACGCTCCGATCACATCAGTTGATGTTGAACGCAGCTTTTTGAGATATAAAAATTTGTTGGCTGATAACCACAGATCATTTACATTTGACAACATCACAATGACATTTGTACTGCAGTGCAACTCAGACTAAAGTGAACATAAACCTTTTGTTAAGTGCTAGAAATCGATTTTGATTGGCTTTTCAGTTTGAGCTTAAGATGACATTTTTCAAATATTGGTGAGTTTAATATTATTAGATCATTTTCTCCATTTCATAGTGCGTTTTTCGAATTTTTCAAATATTGGCGAGTTGATTATTATTAGTCTGAAAGAACATTTTCTGCATTTTATAGTGCATTTTTCGAATTTTTAGGGCATTTATTACAGTCATTATTGAAAATTGTAAGTGCATTTTTAAACTCTTTTACGGCATCAAATCCGGGCCCTAATAATAATGCTCGTAGCACAGTGAGATGATAATGCCTGTTATATGCGTACAAAATAAGCCTCTATTTATATTATAATTAAAGTAACATCATAGGATTTTCAAAAATTTAAACATGGAAACAGCAAACTGAAACGACTTACGTAATCTGCCATTTTAGTGTTAATGTACCTCTTAATTACTGAAGGTGTGGTTGCGTATTGCGGCTTTAAAGCCTCTTCCATTAGAATAATTGTGCGTGGTATCCAATTGTTTCTAACAGTACAAATTAGACATTAGCCAAGTATAATTGTATGACGTGCTATTTCAGCGAACATGCTACACATAAACACGCAACGGGCAGCAGACATTGTGAATTGTAAGGCTTGATGAATGTTATCATCAACAGTTAAATGCTATACTGGAGATAGGTCTAAGTAATTATTTTAAGTTCCAATGATTTTTAAAGCTCATAAATAAAGTGAAACGAGGTTATCTTGTGGATTGCATTAGGTGGAAGTAACAGATTACATTGATGGAATATTTGTGTGTGCGTATCACTTTTGTTTAACCTCCAACAAGAAGTCCTACTAGTGATGAGAAAATTCTATAGAAATAACAGGCGTAAATTACAGTCACTTCAAAGGAATTGTAATTTGTTGCTGGTATTAATTACTTTTCTAGGTAACACTCATTAGTGTAACTTTAACACCAGCCATTTAGTATTTTAACTTTATTTCCCAGGATTGAAGACCCCACGGAAAGAACGGGGTAAGTCCATTTTTTCCGAAAATGAGTTTATGACGCATTCTGGTGGCCAGCCATCGTAACTACAGATCAGTTGAAATTAATTTCAAGTAAAGCGGTTTTTATTTTTAGTGGAAATGGAAAAAACGTTCCATATCCACTCACTCTTTTCATAATTTAACTTTAGTTGTTATTTGTTTTACATGTAGGCCTACTTCCTTTATAAGAAATGAATTTGGCCAAAAAAACTGTATTGCTTACCCTCAATTGGGGCGTTTTAAGTATTTCTTTTTAGTTTTGAAGGTTTAAATTCACTCTCCTGAAAAATTTACAGAATGTGACTTATCCCGTTTCTCCCGGGGAGTCTTCAAAAGTAAACTTTCTTCTGAACATTTTCAATTTCCGGCTCAAACTTTGTATTTATCCGGGATGCGCCCAATTGTGTCTGTATGTTGTTTTTCCCTAAACAAACTAACAAGCGAAAAAGCGGACAAACAACAAGTTAGTTGTTTTCAAACAAACAAAAAATTTCTTTTTATAGATCTTCGCTCGATCCTCTTTATTGCAACTGCAACAACGATCCAATTTAATAATAAATACTTTATTGCGCACAATGTGCATGAACGTGGTTCTTACGAACCATCATTAATACAAAATTTTGTCGTTGTCACTGTAAATGCCTTTTTCCGAGGGGTGTCCATATATTTCTAATTTTCACAGAATTTCGTCAGAGACACCTCTCTGCACTTGCACGTCCTCACGTGGTATCTGTCGCAAGGACCCTTACAAAGCTTGCACACGCATAGTTCGTCTGGTTGGTGATAGACGTCTCTCATGCAGATCCGGTGGTGGAAACCATGGACCGCAAAGCGCGTCAAGATGTCTCAGCTCGTAGGATCCTTGCATCCAGTCCTGTGTAGTCATAGCGTCCGTCGTATAAAATTCATGCCAAATGTCATTTCTCTTTGCTGTCATGAGACGCAAATACTCCCCAAATCCCGGTGTGTGGGGCAGAAGCATCTGTAATCTGACTTCTTCCATAAAGGGTAGTTCCCCTGTCATGACATACACAAGCCGGGAGGGCGTGAACTTGGATAGGCATAAGGCTCTTTTTAGATACATTGCCTTGATCCTTTCCAGCGTTGCCAGATGTCTGTGCCTAAGATGTTTCCAAATACTTTCCAGGCCATACATCGCGACTGGTGCTATTTTTAACCAAAAAAGTCGTATTGCCGTCTTCAGGGATAGGCTGCGTAGATGCTCGATGTCGCTCATAGCCGTCAGTGCAGCGTCCAGCCTCTCTCTCACGTGCATCGTAAAGACGTTCCCAGATGTCTGCATAGTCACCCCCAAGTACCGGAAATGGGAGACTGTAGTCAGGGGGGTGCCTTTGTAATGAAACGTTGCGGGCTTTCCTCCCCTTCTGAAGGACATAGTGACTGTCTTCGTCTCGTTTAAACTCATTTCGTTATCCTCGGCCCATACTGCTACATTGTTCACGGCGAATTGTAGGTCTTCTGCACTTGTAGATGTCATTACCATATCGTCTGCGTACATATAAATTTTGACATTGGGTGGAACTATTGTAGTGACGTCAGCTGTTGCTATTGTAAACAATATCGGACTGAGAGGATCGCCTTGAAGGACCCCGTTCGTTTGCTCGATTGGTTCAGAAGTGATGATACCGTCAGTGATTTCTATTAGATTACTACTCAGCAGATTCCTAATGAATCTAGCTAAGTAGCTAAACTCGCCTACCAATTTCTCAAGTTTGTCGATGATAATTTGTCTGTTAAGGGTGTCAAAAGCTTTTTTGTAGTCAATGAATACAGCATGCAGTTTCCTCCGTGGTAATGTTAAAGCTTCCTCAATATCTAACTGTAAACATTGGATGGCTTGTGTGGCAGATCTACCCTTTCGAAACCCGAATTGTTCGTCAGGTATCCACCCTTCAATCGTGGACGTGAGGCGCTCGCAAATTAATTTTGTGAGGATTTTCAATAACGAACACTCAAGGGCAATCCCCCTGTATGAGTTCGGGTCCCCGCTGTCGCCTTTCCCTTTGTACAACATTTTAACTGTCGATTTCCTCCAGTTCGCGGGAATTGTACCTTTACGTAGACATCCGTTAAATAGAGAGGTTACACATCTTTTCAATTGTGTTGTGGATTCCTTCAGATGCTCATTGAAGATGTTGTCTGGTCCACAGGCTTTATTGTTCTTACTATTGGTAATGGCTTTCAACACCTCTTCCTCGGTAAAAAGTTCCGGTTCTTCTGCTACTGTAAGGTCTCCCTCTGGTCGCGGAGCGGGGCGAGTGTCCCGGTCTTGAAGGACCAACGTTAAGTGATCTCTCCAGGTCTCTATCGATATATTTCGCTGAAATTTAGGTTGTCTAGAGTTTAGAGCCTTATAAGGGTGAGTTTCTGCTTCCTGTATGAGTTTCTTTTCTTGTATGTTTTGGAACAATTCCTTTGCTTCTTTAAGGATGAGTTTGTACCGTCTCCTTATGTCATGGTAACTCCTCAGATTGCTTTCTAAAGGTGTCATTCGTACCTGATGAAGGGCTGCTAGAGCTTCTCTACGTGCGAAGTAACAACCTCTGATAAACCACACCTGTGACTTCCTCTTTGATTGTACTCTGGGAAGTACTGCCTGCAAGATAAGTTTTTCCAAATTCACCGTTGCGTTGTCCAGGTCTCCGGATGCTAACACATCTAATACTGTATCAATATCCCTGCCTCTTAAACTTGTGACGTCTATTACCCTAGATAGATTTATGAGAGATTTCTTCTCTGTTCTCCTTTCCTCGGACAGTTCGAAGTTGGTCTCTACTGGGATATGTTTCCTTAGCGTCTCCCCTGTCGTGGTTTGTGTGACAGACTTGATGTTTACGTTATTGGTTAGTACGATGTCTATAGCACTAGACCCGTTGTGACATAAGTACGTTAACATGTTAGTATCATTCACCAAGGTTAGTCCTTCCCCTTCTAAGTATTCTAACACCGAGTTTGTTTTGAGCGAGGGCTTGTCAATACGGCAATTTAAATCTCCGGCTATTATAAGGGTATCATGTGGCTTCACTTTCTCCATTGCTAATGTGAGTTCTTCTATGATTTCACTTGATGTATTTTCTGGTTGTAAATACATTCCTAATATAGTACAGACACTTGTTTTTACCATTAGTGTATTGTCTGTTTTATACAAGACTGAGAAAGGTGAAAGTTGTGCCTTTAAGATGCATGTAATGCCTCCAGAGGGTCTTCCTCTGACCCCTTGTTTGGCGGGAACATTAATGGTATAAGCCGTCTTATATGACCACTCTCTTGTCAAAAAAGTTTCTGTCAGTATTACTAAATCGTACTGGTCGAAGATATCTGGGGCTAAACTGATAACCCCCATGAGTCCCTCAACGTTCCAAAGGAGGGTTTTCAGTCTTCTCGAAGGTTCTGTACTTCCTAGGTTCAAGTTACTGCAGGACGACTCCTTCGTTCCGTGGTCTTCTTGGTGATCGAAAGGGACGCACAAGAACTCTCTTAGGCCAAAAGTCCGCTTGTTCAACATGCTCTAGGTGCTGCCAGGATATCCCCAGTTTGAAAGCCTTGTTAGTTCCTAGGGTGTTCAACTCTTCACACGACATGATACCGTCAATTCCTTTCGAAGACATGAATTCCTTTACCCTCTCGGTAGTCGCATTTGAAGAGAGGTGACCCACATATAGCCAGGCAATTCCTTCTCCGGCTTGAATGATGGAATTAGATTCATTTGTTCCTATGATGATGTGTCGGCTTTCTTTATATCTGTTCCTCCTCCTCCTGACTGTCTCCCAATCCTTCTCTTCCTCCTCACCTCTGTCATATGTCTTGTCATCTCTTTGGAAGCCATGGCCTACCTGATAGACATCCGCAGTACCATTAAATCCTTTGTCTTCTTTCGCGAGGTTTGTGTTCTTTTGAAAAGTATCTGACGCCTCACCTATCTTTCGTAATTCTGCATTCTTAATTGTAAGCTTGTTAGATCCAGCAATGTAGTTGTCCTTTTCCTCATTATCATTATTGCTTGATGAAGTCGCTTTTCCTTTCGTGTAATGCGTATTTCTCAATTTAGTACCTGGCATCTCATTTGTCATCTTTAGTGCTCTATTCCATGGGGTCCGGTTTGCATTCTCGTTACTCTGAGATATCACTGGGCTCGGAGTTTCCTTTCGATTTTGATTGAACATTTGCCCGGCAGATATAGATTGGCACGGGTCGCCGTTACTCCCTGAAGCTTCTAAGAGTGAATCATCAGATGGCACACATTGTGAATTTGGTGTTTGTTGCTGTATAGCTTTTATTTCTTCCGTTATAAGGCTTTTTATGCTATTTGTGAGTGCATCCATCATTTGATTCGTCTTCTGCATGACGTTATCTGTGATTTTCTCTTGTAATGTCTTGTAGGCCATGAGTTGGCTGTTGGGATTCCTTGCAAGGCCACTAGATGACAGGACTTGTACGTTGAAGCACTGCCGACTAGATGTAATCTGTGCAGTAGAATGATCCACTTCGCAGTTATTGTCGTTCACGTTCTTCGCCTGTCCGGCAGAGGTCTTCGCCGCTTGTCTCTGCTCATGGCCCGTAACGATCCAATTTAAAAAATATATAACTTTTATTTAAATATAATTTTATTTCAAGAGAAAAGCGATCATTAACTGAAGAATATACCCGAAAGAAAAATAAGACTACATCAAAGGAGGTGACACCAAATTTCGTTTGTTGTTTTCGATTGACGGATGACTGGGGGCACAGATGGCGTTGCATATTTTCTTTTAAAACACAAATAACTTTTTGTAAAAAAAGAAAAGTTAAAGAAACATCCGCCAACAGAGGCACCTAAATAAAAAGTACATCCCCCCCGCCAAAAAGAACCTCCAAGGCAGTTTTAAACACATGACATATTTAAAAAAAAAAAAGTCATTTTAATGGCAAGATTTGCCATAAATGACACCATCTGGCAACCCTGTGACGGAAGGAGGTTCATAGCGGAGGATGACATCTTGAGTTACCGCACCGGGTGACACCAACGCTAGTGACGCCACTGACTTAAGAAGATATTAAGAAAAAAGAAGAAATATAGATGATCACATTGCTGTGTAAAAGATAAAAATATAAACTGGTTTTATTTTATTATTTTATTAATTGTATTCGACATAATTTTTTAAAGTGAAATAATTTTTACATTTTAATTATAATGTGTTTGAAATAAATAATAATGATTTGTTTTAAAATAAGTGTTTTAAGACAGTACGTGCATTATCAGCTGAAGAAGGGCTCCATTGAGCCCGAAACATGTACTGATTTTAATAGAAAGAGAGGATGGTTGGTTCCTCAGTTAAGGGGCTGCGACAACGCGGTCATGTAGCCCCGTGTGCTTTGGGTGTGTGTAGAATCCGTCTGATAACCGGTGTTAATTGTGATGGCTGTATTTGTGTGTGTTATCTGTAATTCAGGTAAGGACTACAGACGATCAATTTCAAATAGTCGCTACCTAATGCTACCGTCAACAACACCTAGCTGTGAAGTTGACTACTAGATTCCATCGCAACCATCACCTGGTGGTGAACGTTGGAACTTTAATAGCGTTAATCAAATTTAACCTAGAAATCTAGCTTTACACAATTGTTGTTAGTGGAAGGTTCTTTTACATACCATAAATCTATGACAACTGAAAGTAGAAGTCCAGTAACAGTTACATTTGTCCCCTCAAATTGTGGGAAAACATTTCCGGACATTTTATTCTTCTCTTCGATAACATGTTGTTTTTAACAGTCATCCTTTACTCTATAAACCCGGCTAATAAAAGTTTGTCATTAACACGATAGACGTTATCCTGCAATTACAACAACACGATACTGAATGTAGGCTATATGATAGTCTAATAAAGGCGTGTGGCCTCTGGGGACGCCCATAAGTGACCTGCCCGTCGTGATGAAGATATCACAAACATCCTGTACCCAAGCATGGAGAATTGATCATACGAAGCTAAAATCCCATGATCCGGCCATGAATCGAGCCCGAGATCCTTCAGACAAAAAGCTAGCAGTCTGTCCACTTCGTCACGAAGCACTACCGATTACTGTATTAAGTTGACCATCAACCATTCTAGAATAGTGTTCTTCATTTCTGCTATCTTCGAGTTTGATTTGGTTAGAACCTACGAAATAATGTAGTTTGTTGTTGCTTATTTTAGGGGCTGTAACATCGTGTTAATGTAGCCCAGTGTTAGTTAGTTACTGTTGTTTTAAGGGGCAGAACTACGAGGCCATCTGCCCCTCTTAACACAGATTAAAGTATACAAATTTCGAATGAAATTTAAAATTTTGAGGTGGACACCTAAATTTGAAAAGACCGAAAATTAATAAAAACAAAAAAATTAAATAAAACTAACAAAACAAAACTTACGGAAAAACAAAAATTCTGCATTCAAAAGCGAACAAGTCGTTGAGTCAATGTACACTGGAAAATTTAGATTGTTGTCCCCAATCCACTCTCATTTATATAGCGGATGACGAGATCAGCAGCCACCGCGTCATCGGCTAATATAAAACTGAGTGACATCTGCAAACCAAGGTTTCTTCGAAAGTCACAAAGATCCACACACTCGATTAAAATGTGGGCCACGGTGAAAACGGCTCCGCAGGTACAAAGTGGGGGGTCTTCCCTTCTCATTAGGTACGAGTGGGTGGATCTTGTATGACCTATCCTTAGCCTACACAAAATGACGGACTCCCTCCGTGACAGGAAAGAGCTCCGCCACACGCGAGTAGTTTCCTTGATCGCTTTCAGTTAACTGTTAATTGGGTCAGCTAGCCACTGACTCTCCCAAAATGCCAGAACTTGTCGGCGTAACTGAGAGCGAATATCTCTAGCGGGTACCTCCATTGGTCGAGGTGGTAGTGAGTGCCTCTATTGCAGCTTGATCCGTTAACTCATTTCCCGCAATTCCCATGTGTCTTGGAAGCCACAGAAAGGTGATTCGAGTGTCAGCGCGGCACAACCCAGTTGCCCAGTATAACTGGGCGTGTGTGTTAACCTGTGTTATTGTAAATTAGAGATAAGATTGGGAAGGAGATAGCCATGGCCTTAAGTTAGGAACCATCCCAGCCTTTAACTGGAGTAAAAATGAAAAAAACCCCGGAAAACCACTTCCGGGATGGCTGCGGTCAGCCAAGAATGCTAGCAGCTTCACCACAAGGTGGTCGATTAATGTATCAAGTTGATCGTTAACAACTCAGGACGTGACGTTCGAATGTCTGTCGTCATTTCTGCCAGTGTTGCCACCTCGGGGTTGTTTTGGTTAGAAAGGCAAATTTAACCCGTTGAGTGCCTCGTCCGTCTATAGACCAGAACTGCCCAACCTACGGCCCGCGGGCCACATACGACCCGCCGCTCGGCGTCCGCACTGTGTCGCCAAAATTTTGATACAACTCAAGCCAACTGGACAAAGAAGTGTTCGCGCACCTCTACCCGAAGCAGTTCCAGTCGTCACTCTAAACTAAGTTATCATGAACTTTATTTCATAATTTGATTAATAATTGTGTCAAATGAACATAAACACTCACTCTTTGTCATTCATGCTGTATGTGTATTGAATTACATCGCACTTCTATTTTAAAGGGATGTAGGTTAGTAAAAATATGTAAATTTCCTTTTAGTGTTTTATTTATTTAATCCACTACAAATAAGTTAGTTAGTTATTGTTGTTTTAAGGGGAGGAACTACGAGGTCATCTGCCCCCTACAAATAATAACATACAAAACTGCAACAATACTAAGAAAACTAAGGTCAGACAGCCACAAATCTCACCATATTGCACCTATATTTTTTAAAATTTTCCATAACCCCCAAACCCCCCGTCGAGTTATTGGCCCGCAAGGTCCCCCAACTATTTACAATGTGGCCCTTATTTATTTTTTTAAGGTTGTGGCATGTTCTGCCTTCTGTTGGGCAGTACACAGTACTACTTGAGTTTGTATTTTTAATTCTGGAAGTAACTATCAGAGCATTTTGTAGACGTCTGTCGTCTACAGCTGGAGTTCATCCGAGATGTAAACCAGCATGGTGGAATAAGAAGCAAATTCGTCTCGCCGTGCTGTGATTTCAGATCAAAGAATATCAATATTTGTGCCAGTAAGGAGCAACAAGTGTTAGTTGCCCACTGACCTTAGGAAATAAAATTATTTTGGGCCCGTCGCCTGAAATGGAGATGATGCAAAACTTTAATTTTAATGTCTCCAAATAAAAATTAATATAAACGCAGAAATTAAAAATTTATATTTAGATTAATAAAAGCCCAAAACCTAGAGACATGATAAGTTACAAATTACGACTTCTACAGTAATTTTTATCCTATTTTCATTTATGAAAAAAATAGGCTTATGAGATCACCTTTTGTCCGTGTGTCTGTGTGTCCGTGTGTTATTCGTGTGTGTCCCCTCCCCCCACCTAATAAAATCTAAACGGCTGTAGTGATTTCAATGAAACTCGGTAAGTTCATAGCACTATTCCAGACGACCCCGACCGAACCCTTCAAATTTTGTTACGCCTCACTAATCCAACATGGCGGCCGTGCGAAATATTTCACCAGCATTCAATATCTCCGAAACTATTACCGATATCACCCTGGAATTTTGTAAGGTAATAAAGGGAACTACTAGAAGTTCACCTAGGTGACTTTTGGAAACCTGATAACTACAAAACCAACATGGCGGTCAAGCGAAGTTGCGACTTCTAAATAAACGTTTTTCGCGATTTAATCAACCAAATGCAATGAAACTTGGTACAGTATATGTTTATACACATTGTGTTGCACCGACATCTAGCTTCGTTCAATTGTTTACATAACCTCAAGATGGCGGCTGTGCGCAATATTTCACCGGCATTCTATATCTCTGAAACGATTAGCGGTATCACCCTGAAATTGTGTACGGAGATAAAGGGCACTACTGAAAGTTCATACATAAGACTTTCAAAAACCGGTTAACTACAAAACGAATATGGCGGCCAAGCGAAGTTGAAAATTTTACATAGACCTTTCTCGCGATTTAATGATCCAAACGCAATGAAACTTGGTACAGCAAATGTGTATACATATTGTAATGCACTGGTATCGAATTTAGTTCAATTATTTACATAACCTCAAGATGGTGGCTGTTCGAATTTTAAAATTAAGTTTTTATTTCTTGTGTCGTAATCATGCGACCGAAGTGAAAGTTTGAATAATTAACCTACGCAATAATTTTCCGTTAATGGTACATGACTGTCTCCCACAAGTCCAACCCCTCCTCCACGTGGTGGTAGACGGGCTACGGCATGAAGTAGGGGATTGCCTGTAGGGGTGAAATACAGTGGGGACTTTGTGTGCCCCGGGACCGCTGCGGTAGCAGTAAAGGCTCTATGGGAACCCTGAAAAGTGACGGCTGACGGGGCTCTGGTGAAGCTATGATAGGCCTAGCAAGCCAGTAGTGGATATCATATTTGCTTTCAAAACAGGAACAGGCCTCGGAAAGGACGGATGCAAACGACGACGACCCGGATATGCTAATGGACTACGAGTTGGGACATTAAACATACAGACACTGACAGGAAAGGTGGAGGAGATTGCAGATGTGATGGAGAGAAGAAAACCTGATGTACTGGGCTTGGCAGAAACAAGATGGAAAGGAGAAGGTCGCAGAGAACTGAGGAAAGGGTAGCCTACCGGTTGTACTGGAGTGGGAACAGTGAAGGAAGGAGCAGCGGAGTAGGAATAGTAGTGAGAGATGGAATGAAGGAAGGGGTAAAGGGAATAAGTGACAGGATCATGACGATCAGAGTAACTATAAAGGGTAGAAGCCTGGAGATAGCCCAGGTATATGCCCCTCAAGTTGGAAGTACAGCTCAAGAGAAGGAAGACTTTGAGGAGGAGCTACAACAGCAGTTGAATGGTCAGAGCATCATTGTCATGGGAGATTTTAATGCACATGTAGGAAGTGAAAGGCAAGGATATGAACATGTATTGGGAGAAGAAGGATGGGGTAGCAGGAATGAAGAAGGGAGAAAGTTGCTGGATTTTTGCAAGAGAAACGGTTTAGTGGTAGGCAACTCCTGGTTCCGGAAGAAAGAAAGCCACAAGGTAACGTGGTACAGCAGTGATTTAACAAAGAAATCATTGGTAGCTTACATGCTGTACGACTGGGAAATGAAGAGAAGTGTCAGAGATATAAAGGTAATACCATCAGAGGCCTTAGATAGCGACCACAGAATACTTGTAATGAACCTGGGAGTTGTTAAGGATAGCATGAGGACAGGGTACCAGGAAAGGAGAATCAAAGTATGGAAACTCAAGGAATAGGAAGTCAAGGAAGAATTCCAGAAGATAATAAGAGAAAGGATGCCAACAGACAATCCTAAAACAGGGGAAGAGGAATGGAAGCAATTAAAGAACACAATGGTGGAAGCTGCAGTGGCAGTATGTGGAAGAACAAGCAAGAGAAAGTGGTGTAAAGAGACACCTTGGTGGAATGAGAGAGTAAAAGAAGCTGTGGGAAGGAAGAACAAGGCTTTCAGAGTGTGGTTCCAGGAAAGAACTGATCTGGCAAGGGAAGATTATAAGATAAAGAAGAAAAAAGCAAACAAGATTGTCGCAGAGGAGAGGAAGAAGTGGATGGTAAAGTGGACAGAGATGATGGAGGAAGACAGCAGAGGAAATAAGAAAGTACTTTATGGGATGGTCAAAAGTAAGAGAAGAGGTCTGCGAGAGGATGTGGTAATAAGGAAAAAAACGGAAATGAGGTACACAACAAAGAAACACTCAAGACAGTGAGGAAAGAGAACTTTGAGGATTTGCTGAATCCAAATGGTCATAGGGAGGAAGACAATGTATTGGAAGATGGAGAAGACAACACAGGAATGGAAACGGACCTAACTTGGAGAGAACTGGAGATGGCTATAGACAAGATGAAAGGAGGAAGGGCACCGGGTGAGGATGAAGTGAGTGTTGAAATGGTGAAGGCAGCAGGGGAGGTTGGGAAACAGTGGCTGTACCGTGTGATGAGGGTGATATGGAAGGAGAAAAAGACCCCAGAAAATTGGAAGAAAGGATTAATTGTCCCAATATTTAAGAAAGGAAGCAGAAAGGAGTGCAGAAATTACAGGGGAGTCACACTCATACCTCACTGTGCCAAGATATATGAAAAGATTTTAGAAAGTAGAATACGAGTCAAAGTGAAGATAAAATTGAGAGAGGAGCAGTATGGATTCAGACCTGGGAGATCAACAGTGGATCTCATATTTTCAGTGAGACAGCTCCAGGAACACCACTACGAATTTGGAGAGGATCTGTTGATGGCCTTCCTGGACATCGAAAAGGCCTATGATAGTGTGTGTAGGGAGAAGGTTTGGAAAGCAATGGAAAACATGGGAGTGGAAAAAGGGTCTGTAGGCAGAGTGAAGGAGATGTATTGTGGAAGTGTGAGTTGTGTGAAAGTTGGAGGGGAAAGAACAGACTGGTTCAGACAAATGAGTGGCCTGAAACAGGGTAGTGCACTGTCACCCCTTCTCTTTATTGTGGTTATGGACGAGGTAATGACACGGATAGCAGGAAAGATCGGAGAAGATAAGATGAAAGCAATGGTGTTTGCAGATGATCTCATGGTCTGGGGAAACAAGGAGGAGGAAATTCAGGAGCAACTGAAGGCTTGGGAAGAAACAGTGGGAGAGTACGGATGGAAGTTCAACATCAGTAAATCTGAGATCCTGTTAAAGACCAGGAAAAAGGACAGACCAATGAGTGGGATATCACTTGGAGGTGGACAGCTGAAGAAGGTGGAAAGACTCAAGTACTTGGGAAGTATAGTGAAGGGAAATGGGAGAAATGACAAAGAGATTACGGAACGTCGCAGACAGGCAGAAGCATTTCTGAGAAGCATTAGGAGCTTAGTGTGGAATAAAAATGTCCCACAAAAAAGCAAGGAAGTGTTATACAGAAGCTACTATGTCCCGATACTGACCTATGCTTCAGAAACGTGGACAATGAAGAAAAGAGACATAAGCAGAATACAGGCAGGTGAAATGAAGTTCCTGCGAAGTAGGATCGGAGTAACTAGAAGAGACAGGGTGAGGAATGAAAAGGTCAGGGAAATGGTGAAAGAGGACCCCTTGCAAGGTAGGATTGAGACATCAAAACTGAAGTGGTATGGACACTTAAAGAGAATGGATGAGAAGAAGATTCCCAAGAGGATACATGAGATGCAGATGCAGAAGAAACGACCAAGGGGAAGACCAAGAGATAGATGGCTGAAAGGAGTGGAGGAATGTGTCAAGAAGAGAGGCGAGGACTGGACCAGAGTGACAGCGGAGAGGTGGTGGGAAGAAAGGACTAAGTGGCGAGACTTATGTTCCAAACAGACCCAGCCTGGGGCTGGAAACTGTACAAGATGATGATGGTACATGACTCTATGGCCTATACATATAACAATCCAACAATGGACGCCATGTCCATCCGAAATATTTAGAAGGTTCTCAATATCTACGAATCTATTACAGCAATCAAACTGAATTATTTTATGTTCTTAGGGGCTATGAACAAAAGTTCACCTATAGGATTTTCAATAACACGGTGATCACAAATGCAACATGGCGGCGACGCGAAGTATAAATATTCACATGGACGTTTCTCGCAATTTAACCATCCGAGTGCAGTGAAACTTGGTACAGTAAATCCTTATACAAATGTTAATCCACTGCCATCTAATTTATTTCAATTGTTTCCATAACCACAAGATGGCAGCTGTGCGAAATTTTAAAATCTCGTTTTTACTTCTTGTGTCCTAATCATCCGATTGAAGTTTGAATACTACACGTACACAATAGCCTTCATGTAACAGCCCATGACTCTAAGACGATCATATATAAAAATCCAACATGGCGACCATCCGAAATATTTAGTCGGTTCTCAATATCTACGAATCTATTACAGCAATCAAACTGTAATGTTGTATGTTGATAGTGGCAATTAACATAAGTAGGATATATGAAAATAGGCCTTAGTTCTTCACGGAACTACTTGTTTAATGTTGGAAACATTTCTTAGCAGACAAAGTAGGGGTCCCCCCCTCCCCCGCCCCCCATTTTAGAAAAAAACGTAAAATTAAGCAATTTCCTAATTGTGCCGAAATATGAAGGGCTAAAGGATCCGGAGAGGTTTCAAATTATGAGACTTGAGGAGTTCTTTCGAAAATCACTTCCAGCCCAAATGTAGTTCCGGAAAGAAGTCGAAAATTGCTTGATCCTCAATGCGTTTTTTTAAATTCAAATATTAGCCGAATTAACTAGTTTACATATTCTTTCTTTCTTTATATTCTTTGGTTCAATACACTCAGGCGTTTTTTTTTTTTGCTTTTTTGTTTTGTTTTTGTGTTTTTTTTTTTTTTTTTAACACACCGGAAGTAACAGTAACAGGCCTTAAAGGATCCATTGAGAAATCACCTATATTAGTAAATTATGTGTATTTTAAGGCTGAATAGCTATTTTAATTATTTTTAGTTGCGGTTTGCCCACTCTTCAGGTATTTTATTCTAATTTATATGTGTGTTCTAATTTTTCTTGTTTCACCTCATTATGATTGTTAAGCTTTGTATATTAGTAGCCTTGTAAGTCGAGGAAGCATAAGAAATAAAATAAAAGGGCTTAAGTGAAACTTTGCATTAACTCACACTAGCACTCGTAATGGTAAAAAAAAAAAAGGTAAACTGATAATCTAATCAACCGGACATGGTTGAGTTTCATTGACTCACAGTAGCGCTCATTGTGGTAGAAAAGGCGAACTGATAATCTAATCGACCGGATATGGGGGTGCTGGAAATTGAATCAGCAGCGGATATAGAAGATGATAGGCTAAGTAAAATTGGGCAACACTTAATCAGCAGAAGAAGCTGGAAGAAAGGAACAAACCAAAATTGTTCGTCGAAAAATGTATCATCAATTCAGCTCCCGAAGAAGACGGAGAAGAAGGGTCCAATACTCGTGAAGATTCAATGGAACCATAGACCAAATGCCTAAATACACATTCGATAATTTAGAAGAGGATCGGAATTTTTAAGAGTAAATAATGTATTCTCATACGTTCTTTCCCCTTGCGAACCGGCCAAACTAAGGACCAAATATCATTTCATTTCCTTCTCATCGTTTTTTCTTCCTTCCCCTTCCTCCACATTTCCTTCATTCTTTCAGAGTGTTGCGCCTTTCTCTCTTCAGCCCATCCTCCTCCCCTGCGTTCTCTCTTTTCTTCCACAAGAGCCGTTATGTTAGAAAGTAATTCCCTGAATTGTGTTCTGTCTTGACAGTCTTCATCTGTGATTCCTAGCCTCCTGAGTTCTTCCTTCATCTGCTTGGTGTAACCCCTCCCTTCTCCTGGCTCTTCAGATTATATATTTTATCAAAAATATTTTGTTTATTCAGCCTTGCTGGATCCATTCTGACCATGTGTCCATAGAAACGCAGTCGTCTTTTCCTGATCTTTGTTGCCAGGTCTTCCACTCTTTCGTATATCTCCTTGTTTGATCTTAGTCTGTAGTTTGCCTGCACCACTCCTTCTCAGTATTCTCCTTTCAACCTCCAAGAGCTTTTCCAGGCTCGTCAGGTTGGCCGTTTCCACACCATAGGATCACCGGTTTTACCACATCATTGTAGTGCTTTATTTTTGCGTTAATGGATAGGTTATTTTGAGCCTACTTTTCACATTTTGCAAAAATGAGGAAAAAGTAGACTTATGAGATCGGGCAAATGTGTGTGTGGCTGTGTGTGTGTGTGTGTGCCCTCCCCCCCCCCCCCATCAACTCCTAAACGGCGGCAGCAATCGAAACAAAATTTGGTAGGAGTAAAGATCTATACCTGAATATCTCACGGCCATATTTGAAAATTATGTCAGTGCTACCAACTGCTGAAAAATCGCAATTGAAATTTGAGCTCCATGTTGGATATCTTGGAAGGTATGAATGGGAGCTATTTCAATATTGGCACACGTATAGATAATAATATTGCAGTTTAATTTCCAGGAGGCCATACATGGCAGTGTTGCCAATCTGATTATAAGCCTGCTGATAGGTCCAAATTTTAAATGCATATAACTTCTACACTAGCAATTGGATTTCAACCAAATTTCGTATGTGCTATGTGTACATAAACAGATATGACTGAGCGTATTCTTAAGAGCCACCAGGGCTGCCAACTGTTAATAAATGCTCTCAATTTTGTTTTATCCAAATGCCCATATATCAGAAAGTATGCAAGCCGACAGCATTAAACTATGCACACGTATAGTACCTGACATTCTATATTAATTTGGAGTAACTTATATACGTCAGTGCTACCAACATGATTCTAAGCCTGCTGAGAGGTCCAACTTTAAATACATGTAACTTCTATACTATCATTTGGATTTCAACCAAATTTCGTGTGTGCTATGTGTACCATAACAGATATGACTAAGCCGATTCTTAAGAGTAACCAGTGCTGCCAACTGTTAATAAATACTGTCTCTATTTTTGTTACCCTAATATCAATGTATCAGAAAGTATGCAAGCCAATAGCTCTAAACTTTGCACACGTATAGTACCTGGCAATCTCGATTAATTTGGAGTAACTAATATAGCCCTACGCCAGTGCTGCCAACATGATTCTAAGCCTGCTGGAAGGTCCAATTTTAAAATGCATGTAACTTCTATACTAACTAATGGATTTCATTCGAAATTTACACAACAATAGATCATATTATTTCAGATTATTTTTGACTAATACATGTATGTCATTGTTGCCAATATGATTTTACGCGCGCTGTTGGATCCAATGTTTAACTGTATGTAACTTCCATGCTATCCATTGGACTTCAACCAAATTTTGTATTCAGTACCTTAAGAGATGGAACTAAGAATATATTCAGTCACCAGGGCTGCCAAGTGTAGTTCTCTATGAGGCTACATTATGCCAGGTATACAGTGTTTCGAACTAATTAGAAATTTCGATATTACCAACTTAATTTCGTCATTATTCTTGATAGATCTATATAGATTAATCATTGGCATGAATCTTAAATTTTAAGAAAAGTAGGCTCTTTAGTTCGTCACGGAACTTCTTGTTGTTATATAACAGTATATATCTTTGGTGGCGATGTTTAGTTTTTCTAGTTTAAGTCTTCTGTTTTCTATTGCCTCTTTGTCTATTCCATTGTTGATGATGATTCCTCCGAGGTATTTAAACTGTTTCGTGACCTTTACCCGCCCATATTTCGTCTTCACTACTTTCTCATGCAGTTCTTGTTGGTGCTCATCTGTGTTTTTGTGAAGGAAATTTGTAGCCCTGTTTCCTCAGCAATCTCTTTTAGTTCATTTGTCTGTGTTATTGCTTCCTGTTCCGTTTCAGCCAGCAGTGCCAGATGATCCGCGAAGGCCAGACACTGAGGTTTGATGCTTTTAATTTTACTTCCAATTAGAGCCCCAGAATCATTGTTTTTCCTCCATGTCTTCATAATCTTATCCAGAACCACGTTGAACAGCGTCGGTGATAGGCTGTCGTCCTGCCTCAGACATTTTTCTTTATCTGAAAGGGTTTGCTGATCTCTCCTCAGAATTTCACCATGGATATAGTGTTTGTTAGCGTCAGCATAATTAGGTTTAGTGTCTTTTGATCAACTCCATATTCCCTCAGTATTTCCATCAATTTCTCACATCTATTGAAATGTATGTTTTGTGAAAGCCAACGAATGAGATGAAGACATCGTTTGGTCGTGCAGTGTAATATTTGAGTATCATTTTCAGACTTGGTATTTATTTTCATTTATTTTTGAACTTAAAAGGTTCATTCTGGTTCCGTATTGATAAACTAATTAGTATAAACAGGTTAAAAGTTCCGCCTGATCAATACTTTTATTAAATATGATCACTGTGTGGTCATTAATGGGCATGTTTCAAGGCCTAATTATTTTTGGCCCCTTCATCAGCCGATATGAATTAATAAATAACACAAAAAAATCCCTTAAAATTGAATCCCGTCTTGTGCACCATAAAGAGAGATTCAAAAAAATTTTAACGTCCAAAGTAACATAAGTGATGTCGAAAGTCTTATGAACTATGAACACTTTCAATACACGCCAATGAAAACATAAATGCACCGGCTCAGCACGGCAGCAACAGCTGAGAACACCATGGAAACATACTGGAATCAGCAGCAATGATGGAACACTTAACACCTCAATACTTCACCAGCAATGCAGAAATACGAAAATAATAAAACCAATAAAGTCACTGCGCTGAAATTATATCTTGCCAATATAAAGCTTATGAAGTGCACAACTTCAATAAGTTAATAAGTTATGTCATTAATCGTTGCTCAAACCAGACTGATTAAAGGTCGGTCTCTGCCATTGCGGGTGTTCAAGTTGTGCAAGCATGTTCGACTCGCCTGAGTCTGTAGCTTCTTCCAGCGGACACCCTTAGGGTGAGCTACAAGTTCCGTTCAATTTCAAGTAGTTCCAACTTTCGCTACCAGATATCAATGATACCTAGTGGTGAACGTTGGAACTTTGATAAAGCGTTCTGATAAAATCTAACCTAACCTAACAATTTAGCTTCACACAAGTTTAGGCTGTGAAACGATCTTTTACATGCACAGCTGCCACACCTGTGAATGCATAGTGCAGAGTCGTGGCAGGCGTGGTGTCTGTTCGGTCACGGCAGACAACAGTGCACGCGCATTATGGGAACGATTTAGTCCTATCTGTTTCCCCATAATGAATTTCCTCGCCTTCATCACGAGGCCGCCAAACTTATGAGTATGTTCGGTTCTACCTATGTAAGTGAAATATTTTTTTCGATATTTGAGAAGTTGTTAACGCTTGTCTGTAACACGCTCATTTGCGCCTAATTGTAACAAGATTGTTAGCGCACACAAACAAGGCGTACTGTAAATGAGAACAGGAATAAACTTATGTGTATCAGCCAACATGTACGGTACTAATTTGTAATTGGTGTGTGAGATTAGTTGTACGTTTGCCATTGTAGAAACATTAGGTCTTTCAGTTAAGCTGTTATTGTGTGATATTTGGCACAGCGGAAAAAGCCTATGTTGTCTTTTTCCCCTTGGCATAGGAAGGGAGACATGTAGCCCTACATTAATGACTATACATTTTGTGCGTGAAACAGTCCAGAATTAACGTGAACATAATTTTAAAAGAAAATGTTTTGCCGATCTTTCCTAGCCCCTCCCTTCATATGACAAGTAATTTTGATTAATGCAAAATAATATTTCATGAAAAATACGTTCGGTGTTCTTGATACGTTGCCTGCAAAATACATTCGTCGCCTGCTGATTGACCTATACACGTTTCTTGAACGATGACACCCTCCCACCGCGTGGAGTGGAGAGGAAGTAAGGACGTACGGTAAGGGAGGGGATAACCACTTGTTATTCTGAGGCACACATTGACTGCACTGTGTGGCTCGACCTTGGACGGTACTGCTGGTTCTAGTCTATAACACAAAGTTGGGTTGCTTGCCTGAAGGGTATCAGCACTGAGGTAGCAGAGAGCTAACTGGGCAACTCAGCACTTATAAGGTTAATCATACTGATATTTTATTGAGCACATGATAAGTAACTATTATTATATTTTTAAAGTCAACTCTCTCCCTCTCCCATGTGTTAGCTTATTGTCAATTCAGAAGTTGGTAGCCTGTGGTTAGACCTACATTGCCATTCCATCACCTGTGATCATTTGCAGGGTAAAGTGGTTTTCATAGCAACATAACAGTTGACTTGTTAGTCGTGATTTAATTGCGACCATTATTCAAGATTCGTTTTTACTACTGTACGTGTATTGCAAGTAATTGAAACCAATGATGGAGAACGCATAACCAGTCATTACACTGATTGTCGTTGATTGTGGTATAGTTTACAGTTTGATTTCCCGTCCAAATGCAATTATATTGAATGGCGTCGTTAATTATAGTTTTACTGATAATACAGGTCTGTTCGATAGCCGTTATTTTTAGTCAACTTTCCCCATTAAATGGCAATTCCATAATGCAAGGATAAACCTTGATTTTATTAAGGAGATGCCAACACTTCTATTTCCGGGTATTTTTCCTTGCAGAATTTCTTGCAGTAAATGGTATCTGCTTCTGTTGCGCATAACTTTCTCGTATTTGACCTGACAGTGTCGTTCGTGAAAAAGTGTTACAGCGAAAAGTGTTGATATCGCTTTATCTCTCTTCTGCTGCAACGCTCTCTCTCTCTCTCTCTCTCTCTCTCTCTCTCTCTCTCTCTCTCTCTCTCTCTCTCTCTCTCTCCCTTGTGTTTAAAAGGGACGTAAAACCAATAACATTATTATTATTAACTCACTTGTGTTGCTGCGCTCGAGTGTCGCTACTGTCGTTTTTGGATGTCAAGGGTAAACCTCTGAATGAATTTTGATGCGGTTTTCACCATTCTGTAAAGGATATCTTGAGGGAGATTTCTGTAGAAAATAATTTATGTATAATCAAAGGAAGCCGAGCAACAACGATTTCAGTGTAAAAGTCGAAAGAAGCACATGGCGTCCGTGCGCTTTTCAAGCTTACGCTGAGCAAACAGTTAAAAATATGAGTGTAAGAATTGCTCAGCATGAAAAGTTCTACAAAGAAGTCCGGGAGAGCATATCTCTATCTTCAATACATCGTCCACTATAAGAGTTTTTACGTTTTCATTTTCTTCCAACAATCTCCATTCAAATACTGAGGTGACAGTTTACGAGCTGGCTAGGGGCGAGTCTATCACCCCAGTTACAGCCTAGCTAGCGGGCGAACATATTACCCCAGATACAGCCAGCAGCAAACTGTCGAGTCGTGTTGAGTTAAAACTTCAGAGAAGAGTGGTTGTGTTTGGAGTTTCCCTGGAAGTGCAACTCGGCTTTTCTTCATTTCGCCTGTGAACTTTCCGTTCCGCAAAATACATAACTAAAGAATATACGAAGCTGAAATTTCGCAAGAGCGACTGTTAAAACAAATCAGTCCGAGAATACGTTGTCACACTCAAATATCGTCGTGCATCGTAGTTGCACACACCCTATATTCTTTTACAGTGACCAGTACTTCCATATCCTTTCCCAATCTTCGAAGGATCTCGGCATTTGTGATATGATCTGTCCATGATACTCTAAGCATCCGCCGATAGAGCCACATCACAAAGGCTCTAATTTTGTATTGAGTGACTTTGTTTCTACTCCGTAATTGAAAACAGAAAACACTTAGCAGCGAAGAAGTCTCACTTTTGTGGTTAATTTTAACTCACGACTTTAAAACGTTTTCGCATTTTGTTGAACACAGTCCTAGCTTTACCATTCGCTCTATAACTTAGTGCTCTCTTTCAAAGATCGAGACCATCACAGGAGAGGGGTCAATAGTCTTCAAATCATTACCTGATGGGATTGGGAAAGAAACAGAGGCCCTGGACCACGCAACAAAATAAGCTATTAGCATGATGTCTTCAGATGTTTTAATCAGAGCCTATCCAGAGCTACAGCCCTCTTCGAAATGCTCTTGAAATTCCTAGAAAAGTTATTTAACAATATTTTCTGTCCACCTTTGATTGTATCATAGCAAATATTATGAATTAGAAAACCTACTAACATAGCTAGGTATGCTCCACGCAGTGGCGGTGCCAGGGGTGTGTGAAGTGTGTGGTTGCACAGGGACTTGCGTCTCCCAGGGCCTGGCAGGGAGGCACGGAAAGCGAAGGTCAGAGAGCCGCGAGACGTTACCTAGGCTGCAAAGATCTGGGAGTTGCTCTTTCCGTAGGAGACCAACATGACATAGAAGGAATGGATCGTTTTGAAGAATTAACAAGAAGTGCCAATGATTAATCTATATGGACCTATCTAGAATAATGACGAAATTAAGTTGGTAATATCGAAATTTCTAATTAGTTCGAAATATACCTGGCATAATGTAGCCTGATAGAGCACTACAGTTGGCAGCCCCGGTGACTGAATATATTGTTAGTTCCATCTCTTAAGGTACAGAATACAAAATTTGGTTGAAGTCCAATGGATAACATGGACGTTACATGCAGTTAGACATTGGATCCATCAGCGCGCGTAAAATCATGTTGGCAACAATGTCATGCATGTGTTGGTCAGAAATAATCTGAAATATTACGATCTATTGTTGTGCAAATTTTGGATGAAATCCATTTGTTAGTATAGAAGTTACTGGTATTTTAAAATTGGACCTATCAGGAGTCTTGGAATCATGTTGGTAGCACTGACATAAATTAGTTGCTCCAAATTAATCTAAAATGTCAGGTACTATACGTGCGCAAAGTTTAGAGCTGTTGGCTTGCATACTTTCTGATATATTGATATTAGGGTAAAAATATAAACAGCATTTATAACAGTTGGCAGCCCTGATTGCTCTTAAGAATATGCATAGTCATATCTTTTATGGTACACATAGCACATACGAAATTTGGTTGATATCCAATTGATAGTATAGAAGTTACATGTATTTAAAAATTGGTCCTATCAGCAGGCTTAGAATCATGTTGGTAGCACTCACATATATTAGTTGCTCTAAATTAATCTAGAATGTCAGACACTATACGTGTGCAAAGTTTAAAGCTGTTGGCTCGCATACTTTCTGATATATTGGTATTTGGATAAAAAAAAATAGAGAGAGCATTTATTGACAGTTGGCAGCCCTGGTGGCTCTTAAGAATACGATCAGTCATATCTGTTTATGTACACATATTACATATGAAATTTGGTTAAAATACAATTGATAGTGTAGAAGTTATATGCATTTAAAAATTCGACTTATCAGTAGGCTTAGAATCATTTTGGCAACACTGTCATGTATGACCTCCTAAAAATTAAACTGAAGTTTTATTATCTATATGTGTGCCAATTTTGGAATAGTTCCCATGTATACATTCCAAGATATGCAATATGGAGCTCAAATTTCAATTGCGATTTTTCATCAGTTGGTAGCACTGACATCATTTTCAAGTATGGCAATGAGATGTTCCGGTATAGATCTTTACTCACACCAAATTTGGTTTCGATTGCTGCAGCCGTTTAGGAGTTGATATGGGGGGGAGGACACAGACATTTTCCCGGATCGATCTCATAAGTCTACTTTTTCCTCATTTTTGCAAAATGTGAAAAGTAGGCTAAAAATATTCTCACATGTAATGATCGAGGTAGAAGAAGAAAAATGAAGAAAGTGGAATTGTAACGGCTTTGAAGTAGCCTACATCGTGGAGAACAATCTGAGTGAAATTTATCCAAATACAAGTATTGCACTTAGAATAGTTGCTACAATTCCCGTCACAGCTGTGGCTGCCGAGAGAAGTTTCTCAAAATTAAAATGAATTAAACCCTATCACAGAAATACCATGACCCAAGACAGACACTCAAAACTCGCACACCTGTCCATAGAAAATGAATTGGCGTCTAGTTTGGACTGTAAAGATTTAATAAAGGACTTCAGCCAGAAAAAGAACAGAAGAGTTCTTTATTACAGTAATTCCTAGATGGTATTGACCACCGGAAGTAAAGGCCTCGCAAATAGCGTACCGCACAGGGCCCCGCTATGGCCAGCGCAGCCACTGGCTCCACGGCTGGACTGGATAGATGAGCCTACCGATACGGAGGACATCCGAACTTTGAATCTGGACGCTAACAGTAGCTATCCTGAGTGTTCTATCCCGTGAGTTTTTTCACACTCAAGTTACCCTATTTCAAGTACAGTAGTTGCGGGCCGCATGAGTCCTAGACGCAAGACACTTGTTACGAGACAAAGTCTATAAGTATTTTATTCTCTGTCCGAATCAACAAACTGTTCAGGTTTATGAAAATACAAATTTCAAAGGTTTGATTTCATTTTATATTTTATTAGCCTTTTTTCATTTATGAAAAAGAAATTGGCTTATGAGACCACCTTTTGCGTGTGGACGTGTGTGATGGTGTGTGTACCCCCCTAATAACTTCTAATCGGCTGGAGCGATTTCAATGAAACTCGGTAAGTTCATAGCACAATTGTGGCCGACCCCGACCGAGCCCTTCAAATTTCATTGTGTCTCACCAATCCAACATGGCGGCTGTGCGTAATATTTTACCAGCATTCAGTATCTCTGAAACTATTACAGATATCACCCTGAAAGCTTGTACGGTGATAAAGGGAACTACTAGAAGTTTACCTATGTCACTTTCAAAAACCTGGTAACTACAAAACCAACATGGGGACCAAGCGAAGTAGAGACATTTAAATAGACTTTTCTCGCGATTTAACCATCCAAACGTAATGAAACTTGGTACAGCAAATATTTATAAACATTGTAATGCACTGGTGTCTAATTTAGTTCAATTGTTTACATAACTCAAAATGGCGGCTGTGCGAAATATTTCACTGGCATTCTATATCTCCGAAACTATTACAGATACCATCCTGAAATTGTGTACGGTGATAAAGGGCACTGCTACAAGTTTATCTATGTAACTTTCAAAGACCTGTAAAGTACAAAACGAACATGGCGGCCAAGCGAAGATGAAACATTTTAATAGACTTTTCTCGTGATCTAACCATCTGAGCGCAGTGAAATGTGGTACAGTAAATGATTATACATATTGTAGGATATATGAAAATAGGCTGTATAGTTCTTCACGGAACTACTTGTTTCACACTCAAGTTATCCTATTTCAAGTAGTTGCGGGCCGCATGATTCCTAGAGGCACGACACTTGTTACCAGACAAAGTCTATAAGTATTTTATTCTCTGTCCGAATCAACAAACTGTTCAGGTTTATGAAATTACAAATTTACAAATTTTGATTTCATTTTATATTTTACTAGCCTATTTTCATTTATGAAAAAATAGGCTTATGAGATCACCTTTTGTCCGTGTGTGTGTCGTCCCCCCCCCCCCCCTCCATAAGAACTTCTAAACGACTGGAGCGATTTCAATGAAACTCGGTAAGTTCATAACACTCTTTCGGAAGACCCCGACCGTGCCCTTCAAATTTTGTTACGTCTCACCAATCCAACATGGCGGCTGTGCGAAATATTTCACCAGCATTCAATATCTCGGAAACTATTATCGATATCTCCCTGGAATTTTGTACGGTGATAAAGGGCACTACTAGAAGTTCGCCTATGTGACTTTCAAAAACCTGGTAACTACAAACCCAACATGGCGGCCAAGCGAAGTTGCGACTTTTAAATAGACGTTTCTCGCGATTTCACCAACCAAACGCAATAAAACTTGGTACAGTATATGTTTATACACATTGTAATGCACCGACATCTAACTACGTTCAATTGTTTACATAACCTCAAGATGGTGGTTGTGCAAAATATTTCACCGTCATTCTATATCTCTGAAACGATTAGCGGTATCACCCTGAAATTGTGTACGGAGATAAAGGGCACTACTGAAAGTTCATCCATAAGACTTTCAAAAACCGGTTAACTACAAAACGAATATGGCGGCCAAGCGAAGTTGAAAATTTTACATAGACCTTTCTCGCGATTTAATGATCCAAACGCAATGAAACTTTGTACATGAAATGTTTATACACATTGTAATGTACTGGTATCTAATTTAGTTCAATTGTTTACATAAACTCAAGATGGCGGCTGTGCGAATTTTAAAATTAAGTTTTTGATGTGTAACATCTTTCCGCTCGGTTGCTGGATAGTTTTGTGGGAGTGATTTTGAAAATTGGTAACGGAAGTGGATCGGAACGATCGAGCTGGCAGTGGTGGATCAAACGGAAGTATACACTGCCCGCTCGATCGATCAAACGGAAGTGTACTAGCTGGCAGTGGTGGACAACGGAAGTATGCACTGCCCACTCGATCGATCAAACGGAAGTGTACTTGCTGACAGTGTTGGACAACGGAAGTATGCACTGCCCACTCGATCGATCGAATGGAAGTGTGCCCTAGCTGGCAGTGGTGGATCGAACGGAACTATAAGACGCACTGCTAACTCGATCGATCGATCCAGCTGGCACTGGTAAGAGAAACAATCAGCGCGTGGTGTCGAAAATTGGTACCATGACGCACTCTCGGCCATGTGCAATGTATATGACATACTGAACGGAAAACTCTCATGCGAACTCTGATGTCAAGTGATTTGAACAAATGACATGGTACATGTTCGAAGTCTTCGTATCAGTATTTAAATGGTAAAATGCCTTAATATCAAACATTGTAAGTAGTCGGCATTGCATTGGCATAAGGCATGAGCGGTGTCTCAGGAACATTATCGAAACAAGCAAATTTTAAATATATAAATATAAATAAATGAAACTTAATTCCGTAATGCAGTATTATTGGAACGTGAGAATAAGTCACCATCTTGTGCACAAAATTGGCTTAGTCGAAATAGCCGTGGGGTTATTGCGTATGACTGTAAATCTAGAGATCTTGGGTTCGAATCCTGGGCGGGGTAGATATTTTTGCTGCCAGATTATCATTTTAAACGATATTTATCATATCAATATGACTCATTTTAACAGAATCCATATGAAATTACGTGTAGGTCTGTGAATCAAGAGGACCTGTTTATAAGGAATTTAAGGTTATGAGCGGTGTCGCGTCTATTAATCTAGTTGATCCATATCGTATTCTTTATTTAGGCAAGTTCTGGTGGAAGCTACAAATCATCTAATAAAATTAGTTCCGTATTATAAACTACAATATCTGTAAAACACTCCCTTTTAAAATAGATTAATATTTGTGCCAATAATACTATAAAATACCGTTGTATCAACAATTTCACGTGAGGTTTCTTCTATGTCAGATGTTACACATCATATGCGACCACTGTAAGGCTCGTATTTTTTTATTTCTTGTGTCGTAATCATGCGATCGAAGTGAAAGTTTGAAAATGAACCTACGCAATAATTTTCCTTTAATGGTACATGACTCTATGGCCTATACATATAACAATCCAACATGGCGACCATCCAAAATATTTAGATAGATCTCAATATCTACGAATCTATTACAGCAATCAAACTGATTTTTTTTTAATATTCATAGGGGTTTCATGGCGGCGACGCGAAGTATAAATATGCACATGGTCGTTTCTCGCAATTTAACCATCCGAGTGCAGTGACACTTGGTACAGTAAATCCTAATACAAATGTTAATCCACTGGCATCTATTTTTTTCAATTGTTTCCATATCCACAAGATGGCAGCTGTGCGAAATTTTAAAATCTCGTTTTTACTTCTTGTGTCCGAATCATGCAATTGAAGTTTGAATACTACACGTACACAATAATCTTCATGTAACAGTACATAACTCTAAGACCTACATATATACAAATCCAACATGGCGACCATCCGCAATATTTAGTCGGTTCTCAATATCTAGGCTACGAATCTACTGTATTACAGCAATCAAACTGAAATTTTGTATGTTGATAGAGGCAATTAACATAAGTAGGTTATATGAAAATAAGCTGTATAGTTCTTCACGCAACTACTTGTTTATTATATTTATTAAACAGAATGTGTACAGAAAAAATGAAAAGTAAGTTACATTATTGTCGTGATTTCACCAATCTTTAGTTTGTTCGATTAGTTATAAAGTTATTTTTTTACACTTCTGCATTTGGTGCATAGCCTAGGTTACAGATGCAGCTGTCCTTAGGATCGTGGTAGGCGCTTTCTGTGCAAATCTTTCCATGAAAGCCGTGTACTGCAAATCGTGTGTACATGTGTCGGAGTTAGAAGTTTGGTCCTTTCAAGGAGTCTGTTGTCATTACGTCTGTTTCTGTTATCCCCTCCGGGATCTGCCTTGCTTTGCTGCTCCTTTCTTCGATGACGGTTGCATTATGCTTGTGTCTTTGATAAACTGAAGCAGTGTTTTATCATGTCATCTACGAAGAGAGTTTCCTGCGCAAGGATATAGCCATAACTATTTCTTGTGAATTTTGAGATTGATAACACCCTTTTGAGGAAGCTAGATTTAGCGTTTTCCAGCTTCCTTAGATTTCCGACCGTCAGGTAGTTCCAGATTCGTTTTATTCCAAAGGTGGCCGTCGGCATGACTTTGATCTTAAATAGTGCCATTGCTGTTGAAACTGACAGTAGTTGTAATTTGGATATGTCATATATAGTTTTTGCTGCATCTGCTGTTTGTTCTTCATTTTATATTTCATATAATGTAACATTTTTAATTAGTGTGTATCGATATGAAATTAACCATATCTGAAACAAAATGTAATTGAATTATAAATGGAAATTAAATAACACCACCAATCTAGCCCATAAAACTGAAAGTTGTGAGTATTAAACAACTTATAATAAGAAAAGACATGAAAAAGACCATGTCTGCCCAAAATCCTTATTGACAAAGTTTAATGAAATTGGAAAATAATACCGTAAGCCAATAAATTGTAATTCTTGAGTACATTTTCGATTACATTATAACCTTCTTCAGCAAACAGTAGACTAGTTGATATAAATTAAGTTGAATGAACATTATTGAATGAATATTAAAATATCCGCCTTTTCAATACAATTCATTAGTACTCACAGCTACATGTTTCGGAGGCTTTCACACTCCACCTTCATCAGCCTGCTTGACAAACCTTTTAAGAACTTTTCTTGTTCCAAACACATATAAATCACAAGAATATAAAAACTTGATAATGAAAACACACATATTACACTGCTTATTGTTAAGGAGGCCAAGATATCTTGGCTACTATTCACATGTTGACGTAAGATTGGATGAAAATTAAAGTGCATAATTCATTTAGGATATTTTCCATAGAATACTAAGATTGTCTATTTACATTGTTTTCAGTTCTTTCTTAATGTTCAAAGATCTTCTCGATGGATTTTAGGCCTGTGTGCACTTTAATTTTCATCCAATCTTACGTTAACATGTGAATAGTAGCCAAGATACCTTGGTCTCCTTAACAATAAGCAGTGTAATATGTGTGTTTTTACTATCAAGTTTTTATTTTCTTGTGATTTATATGTGTTTGGAACAAGGAAAGTTCTTAAAAGGTTCGTCAAGCAGGCTAATGAAGGGGGAGTGTGAAAGCCTCCGAAACATGTACCTGTGAGTACTATTTAATAAATTGTATTGAAAGGGCGAATATTTTAATATTCATTCAATATATTAACGTCAATATGGACCGCAATACGCGACATTATGAACAAATGAAGTTGTAAGGTTGACACTAAATTTTATAAACAGGATGATTTCAAAATTATTTCCAATACAGAAAACACTAACTATCTAAAATGATTAAAAATACTCTAAAAGACTAAAAATCAGATCATTTACAATTTTTAGATTAACGATGAAAGATAAACCTCTTGAAAAGACAGCTCGAAGTGGAAATGTCAATGATGTGGAACTGATGTAATTTTCAATGAACCATTACATGAGTCCCATATCATTAACACTGTACTCAAGAATTACAATGAATTGACTTACGGCATTATTTTCCTATTTCATTAAACTTATAATAATATATTTATTGACTATTGGTGGTTTTATTTAATACTATTGAACCCATGTACCATGGCCTCAAAGGGAGTCGAATCCATGTACTTTGAGAAAGGAATGAAAGAATCATACAGTCTCTAAGGGAACGGAGAGAGATTTCAAGCCAGGATTATAGCTTAACATTGTGCAAGCGCTAGGGCCAGGTGTTCCTAAGATGAGCTCATGCCTCTTGACATTTATAAGGAGCTAGTCATGGATATTATTAGAACGAGTGGAAAGTTTGGACTGTAAGACGAAGAAGCTTGACTCGGAAATTGCTCTTACGTTGCAGGAAAATGGCAACCTCGCTGCTGAGTCAGAACAGGAATAATAAAATTTAACCCGTTTACGAGTATAAAAATAAGTAAAGAGATACAGTACGGTGAATCATTTTGGATTAGAGATTTTTGTGTAAAGAAAAACCTTGTAATAATTGTCCAGGAAAAAACTGCAAACGCAAGTATACGTCATAGGGGAGTCACCGAGACCCAAAGAGTGGGAGAATTAAAAATGAACAGCACCACCCACACAGTTGAGGACGAGAAATTAATTAATATCTCGGAAATGCACGATCGATTTCCATGCACAGGAAGATTATTTTGCGTTTGGAAGACGAGCTTTCCGGAGATACGATTTTTATAATTGTGCGACATTTAGTTCAAAAGTTGGTCACGAAAAGGACTAGGATTTTATCTTTTTGTGACTGAAAGGTATAAAACTCCTGGCCTCACCAAGCCAATCATGCAGTTCTCGACGGCCCAGGGGGGCGTTACGCTGGAGCATCATAATCAGGCAGTATTAGTCCGTCCAGGGGGGCGTGACGCTGGAACATCACACATCGTACATGCAGTTATTATCAGTCTGCGGGCGTGACACTGTGTCACTATCATCGTACATGCAGTTTTCGATAGCCCAGGGAGGCGTTACTCTGCATCAGTTCATGCAGTCTACGAGCATTCCGTGAGCGGAAGTGCTGCACCACATCGTATACGCAGTATTCAAGAGCCCGTGAGGGGAACGTTAAGCTGTATCAGACATCGATCCAGAACCTGAGGGAGGTTACTTTGATCACAGTTCGTCATAGCACGTCTTGATGTAGGCAGTGAGCGTTACAATTTCAAGTAGTAAATTCAGAAACACAGTTCGACAAGAGACTCCTGTGGGAGGCTATGCTACCAGTTCGCCGAGTGTAGACCAGTTACGATATAAGTACGTTACGCTGATGGTTAGCAGTTCGAGACTCTGAAGAGTCCTAAATTATAAAGAACCTTAAATATACGGACTTTAAAGCAATATCGCCAAAGTAAGATACAGCGATCAGTAGGGAACTTCAGGTTCCAGAAGAATATTAGTTCGATACTGTTACGAAGTTATAAGAACTCCAACAAATAAACGGCGTTACGTCCAGTAAAGACATTGTTAAAGACATTAAGTCCTGTAAAGGACAAGAATAAATAGTAATCACGGTCGTGAAAGATAGAAGTTCTAGCAAAAGGAACTCAGGAACTTAGGTTCGAAACCAGAGGGAAAACGTACTCTAGTGAGAAAACGTCAAAAATATACGATAGACAGTATACGGTCCTCGAAGGGAGGCCAAGATATAGGAACTATAGGGTACGATAGACAGTGTACGGTCCTCGAAGGAAGGCCAAGATATAGAAACTATAGGGTGCGATAGACCACCATATATACATAGAGGTGACGGCAAAGTAAAGACATTTATCGCTTAGTTAAAGCAGATAAGGTGAAGCCGAGAAATAGACAATAGAAGCGGTTTTGAGAGACTGAAACCAGTAGTTTCCATTGTAGGAGAGAGAAACTTTGAACGAGTAAAATCACACGTCCAATGCAGGTCGATAGGATTCACATCAGGGATCGTCAACAGTCGACAGAAATCGTCAAAATCGTTGAGATACGCCCGTGTGATAGAAGTGAAGTGTAAATATTGTTAGAAAAAAAAATAAGAGTATCATTTTAAGTGTTTTAGGGAAAGTGAAAGCGTTTTATGCAAAGTGATATGTGTTATAATATGTACCAGAGTAATATTTTTTAGTGTTTTAATGTGTGTTCAAAACGGATACACCAGTGTATTAAAAATGTTGTCAGTGTTAAATATAGTGAATATGTGTCAGGAAATTTCTGCACATAAGATGAATTTGTACAATATGGAGTAAGTCAAGAAGGTGGGCCAAAATGTCACATCAAACGAGAATAAAGGTCAGAAAACGACCTTAGACATGTGAGTAAAGATTTTCATTATGTTTTGGTGTCGGGAAAAATTTTGTGTACAATTCCACCGGAGTTTTGAGTAGAAGGGATGTTTTTAAATGAATATAACTAAATAAGAACACGATCTGAACGAAAATAAAGTTTTAAGAAATAATAAATAATTATGTGAAATAATAAATCCCGTAGAGGAAAGGCATGGAATAAAATGTCAGTGTATTTAATGAATATTATAAAAGCAAGCGTAATAATAATATTTATAACAAAGATATTTACAAAAAGGTAAATTTGAATTATATGAAAGAAATAGCTTTTGAGCTTTTGTAAGGAATGTAATCATAATAATAACAGGGTAAAGAAATCTAAGTAAAGATTAAATTGAATGATATAAAAATATAGAGCGTTGAAGCCTTAACAAATGTATAAGACATGATATGAATGCATGTTCTTAAAAATGGAGCGATTTATTGTCAACGGAAAAGATTAATATAAGAATTGAGATATGTGTCAATTGTTACTATGAAATTTATCAGTTCTTTGGAAGGCATTCGGCCGTTAAGTAATGTGTAGCGTAATGGAACGCAATTAAATAAAAAGTCACGCTAGGAACGCGTAAAAGTTAAAGTACTTGGTAAATTACTTATGGAGGGTAGTTGATTGCAGTGAATTGAGATATGTTGTAAGTCCTCAAATTGTGACGTAGATCACGAGGCCATGTGTGTGTTATTATTTAAAAGGGAGCAAATGTATGGTATTATTGAGCGTAGGTCCTGTAAGCTACGGCTAGACCCTAAATCGCATTTTTGTATAAGCCCTCTAATGTGGAAATGGTTCCCGAGGCATGTTAAGAGATTCGAACCTAGGATCCTCTTGTTGTTAAAGCCCCTTATTATTCGTCGTTGAATGTGTATTACTCTTCCCAATCAATGAGGACCCTCTCATAATTAATAAATGCCAAGGTTACGGAAGTGGGTTAATGAACCAATAATATTGTTGAATGAAAATAAGTGTAGTAAAAGCCAGGTCTCTCCTTAGAACTGAGAATAAGGTGAATGTTTGTTTTAAAAGCATTGAAAAGAGCTCCAACCGTAGGCTAGGCAGGGAGTCGCTCTCCCCGTCATAAATCACGCTCGAGTATAATGGCCTGACCCTCATAGAGCGAGGGTGGGTAAAGATCGTTTTGTAAGAGGTGTTAAAGACACCGTGAGTGTTTAAAGTTGTTAATGACCCGGGCGTTGAACTGAGGTCCTTGTAGATTTATATTATCGCTTGCCAGTTCAGATCGTAGTTTTCTTATGTGATAATGGTCTTATAAGACAAATTAATTAAATAAAAATAAAAATCCCTATTGTAATGTTGTATGAAAATAAGGAATCCACGAGTTTTGTGAAGATAACTAGATTCGGGAGTAATCATAGTTTTTGACTTTGTCAAGTAATCTTTATAACTCTGGAGTACACAAATGGTTTCCCGATCACCGTAGTGAATTTGCAAACTTGAGAGAGATAGTAAATCCTGAGAATATGTGAAATGCCCAAATATTGAAGTGAATAATTAACATGTAATTTTAAATGTAATTATATATTTGTTTTGATGATAAGAAAAGATAAAATAAATTCTTGAGGTGTACAAAAGTATGACATCCTTATTATGGGAAAGTATCGAGCCAAAGAAGCTCGTAGTTATTTGGACTTTAAGATAAGTACTTTATGGAAGTGAAAATAATCGTGAATTGTTGGTTTTAAAGAAAACCATGTGTTTAAAGAGAATATTTGTTTTATTTTTATGCTATTCCTTGTTCACTTTGGACAAGTAGAATGATATTGGTCAGTAGTTTATTTGTTTTATTGTTTGTAGCGCCATAATTTTGATTAATTAAATGTGTTAAAATAGGAGTTGATTTTGTTGTTATTTTTGCAAGTGTATCCTCTATTTAATCCAAAATATGTAGGTCACAGAGTGGGAGAACTTACCGCAGCCCCGAAAAATCCCGAATTGAGCAATGCTGGCATACTGTGATTTGCATATTTCTTGCTAAAAGGGCACACTATTTAGATTTCAATTATTTAATTATTTCTTTCTTTCTTTCTTTCTTTCTTTCTTTCTTTCCTTCTTTATTTACGTATTTAACTATTTATTTATTTGTTCATTTATTTATTTATTTATTGCCGTATCGTAGGATAAACTATATTGATTTTAAAATCCAGCAATTATTCAAGGTTTTTGCTGTATCTCTTTGACCTAGGTGCGCGAAGTCAGCTCATCAGCAGACTCTTGGTATACCTTGCCTAGACCGCCATTGGGGTAGTGAACCATGCACTGCGTCTCTTATACAGTATGCGAAGTGCATCGCACTTCTTTGCTGCGGGGACTGAGAGCTCCAACAACATTATCTCTCCCTATAGACAGACCAACAGATGGCATATTGGCAGTGGCGTACGTAGGATTTTCCTCTGGGGGGGTATTTCATTAATATAATAGGGTAATTGTCTACATTATTAAAGGGGCAGATGACCTTGCTGTTCCGCCCCTTTAAACGACAGTCATCATAATTTAAATTATATTTCGATTAATATTCAGAAAAAACAATAATTAAATAACCATTCTCTTTGCATGAAAACTATTAGACATCATTATTTTTTCGACACAATAATAACATGAAAAAAAATCTAAAAAATATGGAAAACAGTAACTAAATATTAAAACTGAAACGATGCAGTGGTATCAACATGACCATAGTTACGTGATTGCTTAAAATATTGATATTGTGTGAGAGTAATGTTTTGCTCTCCGTGTTCCTACTGCCATTACTATTGACTATCAAAATCTTCCTATCTTGTTGACTTTATCTGTATAATTAATTGGAATAAGTTGCAGAAACTCCTCATGTAATTATCTTTTACGAAACGGACACAAAATTAAAGCAACCTGAAGTGACGTGAAAAAGGTTACCGATCGCATACTTCAACAGTAAAACTGATCCATGGCTAGCTTCAACTCTGAAGGTGGAGTCTCGCTGCTAGTAGAGTGCAGGTCATTTAACAAGTGACGAACGTAATCACTTTTAAAATACATACAGGAGTTAAGATGCCTCACTAGCGGTAGTGTAAAACAGGTGATGTGTGTGTTTGAGTCTTCAGTCTTTTGACTGGTTTGATGCAGCCCTCCATGCCTCCCTGTCCTGAGCTAATCGTTTCATCTCTACAGGTGATAGATGGGACATTAACTTATAAAGTTTCAAGTAAAGAAATGTCTCTGGGGGAGGTTTAAACCCTAACCCCCCCCCCCCCCCCGTCGGTACGCCACTGCATATTGGCTTTATATGTGCTTCATATAAGGGATGTAGTGCAAGATGCCCTACTCCAGCGGCGGTCCGGGTAGGGTGTATGCTCTCGTATAGGCTAACTTTAGTTAGTTATTGGGGTTTTAAAGGGAGGAACATCGAGGTCATCCGCCCCTATAAGCTAACTTTAATTTGCATTCTGTTGTGACTGTAAGAGTATTTAAAGACCGTACAAATAAAAACAAATTCTTTAATATTCTCTGGATTCATCCCTCGCTTCTTCCAGCGTCCTCTGTTCGTCGTTTTCTGAGTTATGTCTGGCTCATCTGTTTTAACCCCAATCCAATTTTGCCAGTCAAGCTGTGGCGTAGGCTACTTTTATCACTTGAAGTACCGTAGCTCTAGTAACTTTTAAGTAGATTCCTAGATTATACCGGAATGTATCCTCATTTTGCCATACGAAATGCATAAATGTGTAGGCTAATATTCTTTTGTAGCATTCTGTAATTTTCACCTCTAATTAAAATAATATCATCTGCGTATAGCACAGTATTCACACATTCAGTGTCTAAAATATACGGCAAGTTATTACTATAGAGTAGAAAGAGATTTGGACCTAACACAGAGCCCTGCGGTAAACCATGTTTTATTGTTGTAAGTTTTCAATAATGTGAAAAGTTTACATTGCTAGAATCTTCCTGTTGTGTTTGGACACACTGGTTACGATTTGTTATTTTGCGGGTATACCTCTTACTCCATAATTGCACAGTTTGTTGAACAGCAACTTAGTGTTAAGCAATCGAATGTTTTGATAGGTCTAGCTATAATTTATTGATTGTTGTTAATAGCATCTACGCTATTATGACACTTGTTACCTCAAGAGGCAGCGTCTATTAATAGTGGACTTGTCATTTTGAAATCGATACTGAGCTGGCGATAACAGATGGTGTTTTGTTCTGAATGTTTTGGGTCCATCTAGATAAATAATGTCGAATATACTGTAGCCTACTGTATTTGAAAACTCTGAAGGAATGTTCACCCGTAATTCCTGAACCTGATTTATGTATTGGGACAACTTTACATTTCATTAAATCAGCTGGAAAATCTCCTTGAGAAAAAGTGGTAATTATTGTTACAGATGTAAACATGGTATTAAATGCAGGCTCTTCAAGACGTTATCACCGAGTGCGAATTATGCTAAAATTCCCTCCCGCTCTCATATGCGTACTTTCGCAAGCTTCTCAGATGGCCGCAAGATAGCGCAAGTGATTGTAACTGATGTAGAGACATCTAGCGAGACCAGTATGAAACACAACAGGGTTAACAAGTACAAGTCATAGAAACGAGATAGCACCACCAACCGTTACCCTGTTCGATCATTCAGAATTGATCTTAATGTTATCTCGACACTCAAAACACGTCACAAGCAGCAATTTACTACAGCCAAGACCACAGCGAGTGGGTGAAACTTTACAGGGAGTTTTGGTGCCAACGCTAGCTTGCCTTGTAGTAGTACCTGCTGACAACGTTAAAAACGCTAGCAGTCATCGCGTACGACGATGTAGTTGAGTTGTACTTCTATAGATGGCAGCAAAATCGGAAAATTGGTAAGTATTCTTGTTAATGTTGTATATTTAATTAATATTTGAATATATATCAATGGTAAATACATATTGCAGTGCTTAGAAAAGAATACAATCGGTTCCGAACAATATTATACGAAGAAATTGAATTATATTGAATCACACATCGATTTTAGTCGATACACTGTGCTTGGAAACGATATCAGATACTATCGATATAATTCAAAATGTTCCAACACTTCCTGTAATTCAAACGTGATAATTTCGATTTGTAGGAAGTACCGCACTGACAATTAAATAATACTGGTGTGTGATAAGTGCAGTTGTAATTTTGTCTTAAAATTCATTTTTAATATTGTAATATAGTAGCCTACTCTTTTTATTTGTACATTTCTGAGGGGTAAGCCTATGTCGTGCTATGGGCTTTGTGGAAACATGGGCTGATAACCTTGAAACATCAACAACTATTCTGATAGAGCCTATGTTTTCTTCTCTACCTGATATCACAGGGGAAAGAAATCGCCTATTAAAGACCAATTACTAAAATATGACCATTATAAGGCAGGGGAAAGAAAGGAAGGAATATAAAGTAGTGGCGGGGGATAGAATAGAGGAAAGGGTCCTGAAGGCATTGGCCGGGAGGGGAAAGGGGCCAGTAGGCCAGGTCGGGGACGGATCGCGCTCGGAAGTGCATCGTCGCGCCATCTCATATTGTCAGTTGGAACTAGTTGCGCCGAGCAATACGTTGGTGTCAACATTTTGCATTAAGATGCAGCTCTAGCCATATATCCTCCTTGGACCACAGCCTCCACTCCATCTGATAAGCTTAAGTCAAGGATCATGTAAACTGTAAGAGATTCGTCACTTTTGGTTTAGAATTTCCGGGAGAGAGCACCGCCTGAGGCTATGTACCGCTATACCAAGTCTGGCAACATAAAAAGTAAAAAGCCATATGAATGTAGCCTTTATTACACGTAATTGAACAATATGTTCTGCGATGAGTTATTGATTATTGATGAAAATAACACAAACATAACTGCGCCTTTCGCTAGGCGTAGAAATGTATGCCCTGATAGGAAAATAGTACTCTTTGATATATATCAATGTTGGCAATAGATTTGTCACGAAGGATAGAATTATGCCGTTCTAGAGCTTAATTCACCTTTAGGCTAATTAAACATTGCACTCCTACTTTACAGAATTGTTGGGATATTCGATGAATATAAAGAAAACTGTCCAAATGCACACTCTATATTGACATAACCTCACTTTTGCCTAGCATGCCGGCTGCCACCCACCCCTCCCCATAGCCGTAAACCACAAATTTTATTGCAATGCAAAGGAGAATGGGTAGGAAAACAAACAAGAGATGAAATGCACACATTTATTCTCTCTATATATTTTTATTCGAGAATAGTCCATATTGTCCATTAGTTTTACCTATGGTCGACTCCAGGAAGATGAAAATTGCCGTATTGTTCTTACTATCATTAAAATTCTTACATCCCGTTGCTTGGCAATTTTTCCTCCCTTGCAGTGGCATGATTGACTCTCAATTCAATTCAAATAAACAATCAAAATACCCAACAAATCACAACAACCAACACCACCACGAGGAAAATCAATCAAAACAGACCATTCCCGCTTCCGTCAGTCTGTTTGCTGTGAGCGTTAAGTGAGTGCCAACTACGGAAACATAGTACTGAAATTAATTCTTCATTGGTTGGCAGAACATCTATAGCGGAGCTTTATCGAACCCCACGCTCTCCCTATGATCTGTCATCCCCCTGGCTTAAGTCACGAGCTTTCAAATATGAAAAGCATTATTGAACTAAAAGCAACACAGTTGCCAGAGCTAAAGAGCTAATTAGTGAAATTAACAAAATTTGTTCAATTCCAATAACTGCACATGTAGCAGTTGTTTTCTTTTTATAAGCACAGAGAAATAGTTAACTTTCAACACCTTGGAGTATTACAAATGCATACCGATATAAAAAAAAAGAAAAGTTGTTGAAAATTGTAGTTGTAATAAGTTGTGTGTTATTATTATTATTATTATTATTATTATTATTATTATTATTATTATTATAACTGGTAGCTGCAGTAATTAGACAAAAGCAAATACTGTAGGTCTTGTGGTCCGTTTTTTTTGTGTTTGTTTTTGTTGTTGTTGTGGGAAGTACAGTAGCCTATGAGAAGTGCTCAGAAAGGAAAGAAGAATAAGGAGAGTGGGGGGCGGGGCACTAGATATTTCATGTTTCAGAAGGGGGGCACGACAGAAAAAGTTTGAGAACCCCTGGTCTATACCAGTGACCAGAAGTCCTGGGTTCGATTCCTGGCTCGGTGAAAAAGTACATTTTGGTATTAATTGCTATACTCGCACCAATTCAATGAACACTCACGTACCGGTATATGGGGCTCATGTCCACTATGTAGCCTGGTGAGAATACAAGAAAGTCCATCGTAGGATTAAAGGTACAGTAACCAAGAAGTCAAGAGGTATGCAGAGGAGATTGGAAACGCAACAGAGATGATCCAGTGGCGGCTGGTTGATAACTGTTCAAGCTGTTGCACTAAGGATATCAGAGAAGACGGAATACACGTGCACGGTATCTTCTTCGTTAGGAATGCAGCCGTCCAGAGAAATTCAATTCACCGTGGGATTAAATTGATTATATTTGAATAACATCATGAGAAAAGAACAGCGTAAGCTATACACAAGGTGACAAAAAGTCGCACTCACGCACAAATTACATTGCGAAACAATCGGCAGTAGTCGGAGCAACTCGATTGTCTTCGTCCATCCCTCCCCTGCCTTGTTGCAATCAGCGGGCAATGACAGCCGAGTTAACTGTTGAGATAGAACTTACTCTCCACTATTGAGATCTGGTCTGTGCTCGAGCCTGGCAACGACCACAAAGCGAGTGCTCATAGACTGTTGGCATGCTACACTTTCTCGAACAGTTCACATTACTACACGATTTCCTGAATTACTGTATTTAAACTATGAATCCTTATGCATGTAGGCAAAAACTCATACCATAGCTTTTTTATTATTTTCTAAAAGATTATTGTTTTTTTTTTTTAATCTGGTCGTGCATCACTGCAACCTTATTACTGTCCGCCACCGAGATTATCAATGACAGAAGGGAGTTGAGAAGCTGAACTAACAACCAAAGAAAATTCCAAGAACAACTGCTGAAAGAAAGGCCCAAACTGGTATTCTTAGAGCAGACTGAAGCAAAAGAATGAAGAACGTATGGGAAGAGAAAAATGATTGGTCGAAAGACTTCCTTTTCCGTAACCCACTAAAATTGTTGGTCCTCACGCAAACACCCCTTGTTGAATAAATGAATTAGTCAATTTATACCAACAGCTTTCAGATGGCTGGACCTGTATTTTCTAACATGCGAACCAGATTCGATATCTCCCCTTCATTGATCTCTTTGATCTTTTATCACCGCAACCACCCCGGATGTTGGGTGACCACCGTATCACCGACAGTTATTGCTATCGCTGCATTTATATTACTCTTTGTGCTTCGACTGTAAGCGGGAAAGCTTGGTTTCAAGCGGTGCTTGCTGTAGTTCTGGTATTCGTGCAATTGTGTGACAAATGTTTGTGAGATTTAGTGTTTTTGTGATGAATTCAAGTAAGAAAAGCTCTACCTAGTCAACAGTTGGCCAAAACCACTTAAAACAGTGGCGGCTCCAAAACCATTAGGTTATAATCCAACCATTCTTAAAATGAGGACTGTTCAAAACCCACACAATACAAATAACAAATTAATGCTTAGAAATACAATTACAAAATACATAACAATGTAGAAGTAATTCGACTGTTGCATGGCAAGGAACTAGAATAGGGGGGGTTTTCTTCAAGGTTCATTAGTAATCAGTGATACATTATTGTAACTGATCGAAGGGTAAGCTCGCCTACCCCACGAAGACATCTTGTCGAGATGTATTGAGTGGTTTGGCGCTCAGTTTCAAAAGGCAGAATGTTCTTTGAAGCACAACAATGTAAAATATTTCAGTACGGTAATATACTGTACATATAATGAGAAAACCGGTAAGTATAGTTGACAGTGTTTTTCCTTTTCAAAATATCCGGATAGGCTTTGCCTACCATGGAGAGCCGTGCCTGGACATGATACTACTCTCTCGAGCTGTTTCGATGTGCTTTAATTCTAAGACCAAACCCATACCATAATTAAAATCTTTAAACTCAAAAATTCTACCTACTGATATAACGGAACAAGTTAGATCTGAACCTTCCGATGCGCATGTGCGTCCAGTTGCATTACGTCATCCCCCCCACCTGGATTCTTTGTCAACCAGTGAGCACATACTTCATCACGCGCTGGTTAGATGTTGCCAAGTAGTCACTATTCCCAGAACCTTGGCAGGGTACAGACGCTGTCAAGGCATGCGAAGCAAGACTGAGTGGCTCTGTTCTTTGACAAGCACGGCAACAAGCTTGCTGTCAGGAGTGTGTGAAGTGGGCGCGCTCTCAGTTCATTACCACCAATACCAATGCTATGTCACTGAGAATGCTCCTATTGGATACTTTATGCTTGCACAATATAACCACGACGAGCAGCGAGCAGCCCCAAACAGTTGTTGCACCAAAGAGGGGAAATCGCATTTGCGCCTAGTGATCCCACTACTTCCCCTCCTAGACGAGACTCCGCCATGACAGGCTAGGTCTAACTTGCCACGCTATACTTACCTTATTCGTATTTTCACAAATGTCTGATTGTCTTTATACTGGATGATTCTCTCACTAGAGGGCCTCAAATATTCTAAAGAAGTGACACAACACCTCCTACATGTGCAAACAACCCTTTGACACTCCAGCCTTTGTTTTTAAATTTACATGGGTTGTGAGAAAATACCATTACTGTCCTCCATGAATACAATGGGGTGTCCATTTGTTCAAAAATGTTGAAGTCATAATAAATAATTATGGTAATTCTTACATTCCTTACATCACTTTCTTTTCCCACTAGTACCTTCCTATTAGATAGGCATATTTGTTTTGTGACCATTTGAACACCAACTGCTTAATTACAATCCTGACCATCTTTAAATCAAATACTCCCTTCCAGCTTGGTTATTACAATTGTTTTGTTATGGTTGAAGAGACTTCTCCTTGACAAACAAATATTAATTAAAGTCTCTTTACTTTGTACTAGTCAAGTAGTCCAAATTCCTAACGATCTTACTTTGCACATGAGTGTTATCAGAAATTGTGAAGAAGCTTCATTTTCCTTTCTCAATAGGGCCAACTTCTTCTTCTGCTTCTTCCTAGTGTTTTCCTGCTGGTTCAGGGTCTACTATTTTGATCTTGCCTCACCATTTTGTATGATATTGGGCATCTTGTGGTCTTAAGTTGAGAGTGTACATGTCAGCAATTACTGTGTCATGCCAGCGCTGCTTCGGATGTCCACGTGGATATTATTTTATTCTCGAGTCAGAAAACATCAAATAAAACACAGATACAAATACTATGACTACAGACATTATATAATATTTGACCAAAACTTGGCCACTTCCACTGCATTCTGTGATGCTTCATAAAGTTCATCTTCTGTGCAGGAGGTCGGGCACAGTCTACACTGAAGCATATGTTTCACAGTTTGATCTTCTCCACAGTCACACTGAATGCCATCTTCCTTAATGTAGCTCCACTTTGCTAGATTGATCTTAGATCAGCCCACTCCTGACCTTAATCTATTCAAGGATTTCTATGTCAACCAATCTCGATCATGACCAGCAGGTAAAGTTTCGGCTATCCTTTTCCAGTCCAGGAGAGGAGATTCCTTAGCTTTCCATAATTCTAGCCTGGCTTTTTCACTTGTAGTCTTCAATTCTTTGGATGTTCTTAGGAAACTCTTCCTAGACTTCAGCCTCTGAGCATGTAGTTCATGCGCATGTAGAGGATGGGTTGCTTCCTGGACATCTTTCTTCCTTTCCTTGTTTGCAGCTATTTCTCGTCGAATAGAGGGTGGTGCTATACCTGCGAGCTGGCATTCTGTTGGTGTTGATCTTAAGCATCCAGTTTCATTGAGAGCTACGTCTACCTGTTTAGCATGAGTTGAGTTATACCAAACCCGGCAGGCGTACTCTGCAGCGGAATAACACAATGCCATTGCAGTTGTTCGAATAGTGTCAGGTTGACTACCCCATTGTGATACGGCCAGTTTCCTCAAAAGATTATTCCTGGTGTGAACTTTTGACTTGGTGTTCATACAGTGTTTCTTGTAGATAAGAGCTCTGTCCAGTGTCACTCCTAGAAATTTTGGGGTGTAACAGTGTTCCAGTTCCACTCCTGACCATATTACGTTCAGTTTACAAAAGGCTTCCCTGATTTTCAAGTGAAGGGCACATACTTGTGTCTTAGAGGGATTTGGTTTCAGTTGATTTGCGATATAATATTTGGACAGATATTTAAAGACACTCGTGAAGTTGTTCTCCACTGATTCAAAATCATTACACTGTGTAGCAAGAGCGAGATCATCAGCCTACAAGAAACTCCTGGTATTGGGAACTATCGGCTGGTCATTTGTATACATGTTGAACAGAAATGGAGTGAGAACACTTCCTTGGGGTAGGCCATTCTTCTGTTGTCTCCATAGGATGCATTGCCCCTGGAAGTCCACAAAATATCTCCGTGGATGTTGCCCATTAATTTCAAACGAGTGGGTGAAATTTGCAACTGTTCCAGGTGCTGCATGCATAGTGATGTAAAATGTCTAGGCATTTATAAGTCGAGGCAAATGTCCAGGATAAATGTCCGGGCAAATGCCCAAAACCCATAAATGCCCAGGCATTTTGGGCATTTACCTCTTTTAAAAACATATTCATAATGCAACGCTTATATAAATATTGTTTTAGCCATACATGTATCTACATATATGTATCCTATATATGTATCCATAAAAACATGAGTTGAGGCCAAAATAGGCTGCGGAAGTTGTTGTAGGAATTCACTGAAAGAACTTGATTTTGGTTCTGAGGCTGAGCTTGTGCTTGGTACTGGAGATTTGTTGTTGAAATCATCCACTTCAATTAGTAAAGGTTCATAAGGGGCTTTCTTTCGAAAAGGTTTTTCAACCACTGTAATTGTACCTAACTGAAACACTTTTTTAAAGATCCTGAGGGCACTTAAAACACTTCTTTATGTGCTTTTCCATTTTGTTACAATGTGACTGTTAATAGTCCTTATTACAATATTTACAAGATACTCCTTTCCCTTTCAAATTAAAAAAATTCCAAATAGGTCCTTTTTTCCTAAGCATTTTGTAATGATTTAATCTAACACTTATAAATATAAATAGCCTAAGAAATCTCAGACTCAACCACTCAACAGACAGCTCTACTTCACAACTAACTGGGCTGGGCTGCTGGTGGTAGAATGCCTCGCCAATCTCAAGGCCACAACCACCCTACCTCCATTCCAAGATCATAGCACAATTAAATGGCTTCCCAGGGCCTAGCCCACACACCCTCCTCCCAAATCCACTATTCACACCATAATCAAACTCCTACCTAATTTTCCTAAATATAAATAAGTAGGCCTGCAGGCCTAACTCAGCAATACAATGTTTTATTCAAACCAGATATACATAATTCCCATTTAGATGATTGACAACATTGACACAGGATACTTAAATTATTATTAGCAATATTCAGGCATTACTAGTTTATCCATAAAATGTACCTTTGATTAATGGTTTTTATTATGTTTTAGATGCTCTAGTAACAATCACAAGTAGTAAAAAGTAAAAACAAGAAGTTTTCTTAAATGCCCAGATTCTGGGCACTTAAAACTGCTCTGGGCAAATGTCCATTTATAGATGTCCTGCCCACTGGGCATTTGCCCGGCCCACATCACTAAGCACGCAGGACATGACCATACCATTGGAGATGCTTTTCCCGTGCCTTCTCAGTGATGGGTGCGATACCCATTTGCTGGCGAACAGTGTCATTTTTGTCATGATGCAGGAGTGTGATGCCCATGGACCAATGGAGCATACACATTTCCATCTTGTGTAATTGGCGCTCCGTAGCTTTATCGGCCGGTCCACATTCAACACCGTATAAAGCAACAGGACGTAATACTGTGCAGTATATTTTGGACTTCAGATGTAGGCTAGTGGCATCCTTTTGTCGCAGAGTACGCCTGTGACTTCCCTCCATCTCATCCACGCTGCCTTTATCCTACTTCGCACTTCATCAGCTATCCCACCATCAGTCTGCAGGCAAGATCCTAGATACCTGAAGCTTATGGTCTTCATTAAGGTATCTCCATCAACTTGGATGGAGCCGTTGCTTGGGATGGTTTCCTGGTATTCAGTCTTCTTTTTGTTAAGTCTAAGACCAAATTGTGAGAGACAGATGTTCCAATCTTCAACTTGACACTGCAATCCTCTTCTAGTGGTATCAACAAGTGCAACATCGTCTGCATATAAAAGAGTCCAAGGGACACTCCTTTGTAAGTCCCATGTGATTGTGTCTATGACAAGGACAAAAAGCAATGGGGACAGTGCAAAGCCTTGGTGTACACCGACTTTCACTGCGAAGCTTTCCGAGATGCCAACAGTGCAACGTATACAACTTGTAGTGTTCGTGTATAGCATTTTGAATCAATTGATAAGTATTTCAGGTACCCCATGTTGTCAAAGTGCATAGCAGATCACGCGGTGTGGAACACGGTCAAAAGCCTATTCAAGATCAAGGAAGGCAGTGGCTGTTGTTTCTCTCAGTGCTTTTCAATGAGCATTCTCGCAGCGAAGATTTCATCGGTTGTTCCAGCACCCTTGACGTTGCCGCACTGGTTGGTAGTAATGCTGACAATTTCACGCAGTCGTTGATCAAGGATTCTCTCAAAGATCTTCATTGTGTGCGAGAAGAGGCAAATTGGACAATAATTTGCACATTCTGCTGGGTCACATTTTTGCTTAAAGATAGGCACAGTGATGCTTGTAGTCCAATCACTGGGAACAGGACCGGAGTAAACTATAGCATTGAAAAAGTTGGTCAGCCAGTATATTGCAGGTTCTTTTAATTCCTGTAACTTCCAGAAGTCTGCCGGACGGTCATCCGGTTCTGGCGTTTTCTGATTCTTCATACTCTTGATGGCACTGGTGACTTCCTCTAACATGATTTTTAAGATAGGACCTGAAGTTAGATTACCTTCTGGAATAGGAGGATGTGGGAACTCAATATTGGAAATCTCTTCAAAGTGTTGTTGGCAGCGTTTGAGGATGTCCTGTTTGTCCTGTAATCGCCGACCATCTTTGCCTTTTAAACATACATAGTGCAATGTTTGGGAAGCCAGGCTCTGCCTGTCACAAGTCAGGACAAAGGGTGAGTGATAGAGGAGTGACACCTCTTTAAAAAACCTTGGTCCAGCTGACCCGGCTGGTAGTCCCATGTAAGGGCCTTTTGCCAGGGTTACGGTGAAGACCGCAACGGCATAAACAGTGGAGTAGATGGACTATGGAGCAGTGTTTATGGAGGAAGAGGCATCCCAGTGCTCGGGAGAATAAGAGTAAAAGGTATATGGTGTCCATATATCAGTTTAAGAAAATGGTTAACGGTCTCTAAGGCGGAAGAGGACGAGTCCCAACGGTTTAGAGGGCGGAAGAGCCGATACAACTCTGGGGCTTACAACCTCATTTCTAAAACCGAGGAGCAGGCCATGCCTGCCCTCCCTATTAACTTCAACCTAAGGCATGATGGAAACACTTTCAGGAAAGATTACTCCAGGGGGCAGCCGGAAACGGAAATCCCCCACCATGAAGAGCGGTGCAACCAGGCCTTTGGATTCTGGAGAGCCTGAACAATCATGTGGGGAAGAGTTGGAGCTTCCCAGAACCTCACTGCAGAAGGTACAAACAATGCAAAAATATCTGCTGGGAACGCTTAACATCAATACGCTTCTAGAAGTTGGAAAACTAAAACAACTGACTAACGTCTTGAAAGAAAGGAACATCTGTATACTGACATTACAAGAGATGAGGTACCTTGATGAAAATCCAATGGAATCTGAAGGTTTCAGAATCTATAAGGGAAAACCTGGGGTGAAAAACAACTCCAATTCAACGATTCTAGGTACGGCCTTCATAGTTAAAAGGGATGTTACCGAGTCTGTCATAAGCTTTTCCTAATCATCTGAGAGGATCTTCCTTCTCTCCATTAAATCTGGAAACAAAGCTTATACAATTACTAGCAGTAGTGCCCAGCTTCGCCCGGTGGATTTATTTGTTTTGTGGATGATAATGAATACTACTATAGAACTGGTAGCCTACATAATACTTAAACTAACAGAAAAAAATATTTTAAAAACATAACTTTTTTTGGTGGTTATGATTGTGGGGGTGATAAGTAGTACATTTATATGGATGTAATATTCAGGTCATTTTTCTCGTAATGATAATGATAATAATGAATAGGGAAACGGCTATTTACTATCTACATGTAAATTACAAACGAATTGAAAAATATTATTAGAAAGAGGAGTATGGGGAATAAAAGACACTGCCTAGGGCCTATTTCTCATTGGCTGTTAGAAAAGTAGAGATCAATAGTGTCGCATAGCGCCGTAGAAAAATAATCAGAGCACTTTGGAAAACTTAGATTGTCCCGAGCTCCTGAGGTATCAATAGTGTCATTTATCGTCACATACCGCTCAAGGATAAGGATCGGAATAAATTAAAGTAAATTTGAAAGAACCGATGCTTACTGCATCTGATAACCTCTATGTACTGCACCAAAACCGTCGCACTTATTCAGAGGCATAATATTTTCATGATGATAACTGTTTTAAGGGGCCTAAGAAATCTTTTTGCACTAATTACCCCCCATGGCTCCAATTTATACGCAGCTCAAGATGTAACTATTTTCGCAATTCTGCACCAGAACACTGGTAGTGGTAACCTGATGCATTGCCAGTCAACAATAGACTTATGATTCTAGGGCCTTAAAACGTGGTTTTCAAGTTAATTTCGTCTATTGTTCTAAATATAAGAATGGAGCGAGTTGTCCAAAATATCAAGTTGGCAGTGTTACCCGCAGGTTCAAAAGGGTAAGTACATTAAGTTTGGTTCAGATCTGTGAAACGATGTAGATTTGTGACAAAGGGCCTATATACAGGGAATGGAGTGGTATATCCGAAATTTCATGTAGACAGTGTTACTCGCAGGGTTCCAAAGGATAAATTCAGTATGTCAGTAATTGAGGTCCGTTTTGACTAACTATATATTAGAAAGAAAATAAAGGAATTCTGCCTTTTCAATACTTATATTGAACCTACTCACAGGTCAATGTTTCGAAGCTAAATCTCCTTCTTCCTCAGCCTGTACATAAAAATAACAAAGATAAATTACCTTTATAAAAACATACGTTCATGTCATGCAGACAGTGTAACTCGCAGGGTTCCAACGGGTAAGTATACAAACTTTGGTTCAGATCGGTGAAACGGTGTAGATTTGTGCCAAAAGGACTAATTGCAGGGAATGGAGTGGTCTGTCCGAAATGTCATGGAGACAGTGTTACTCGCAGGATTCCAAAGGGTAAGTATACAAATTTTGGTTCAGATCGGTCAAACGTTCATGTAACGTGTGTTCTTATAAAGGTAATTTATCTTTGTTATTTTTATGTACAGGCTGAGGAAGAAGAAGTTTTACCTTCGAAACATGTACCTGTGAGTAGGTTCAATATAAGTATTGAAAAGGCAGAATCCCTTTATTTTCTTTCTAATCCAAAGGATAGGTATACAAATTTTGGTTCAGATCGGTGAATCGGTGTAATTTTGTGCCAAAGGGCCTAAATGCAGGGAATGGAGTGGTCTATCCAAAATTTCATGTAGACAGTGTTACTCGCAAGGTTTCAAATTTTGGTTCTGATCGGTGAAACGGTGTAGATTTGTGCCAAAGGGCCTAAACGAAGGGAATGGAGTGGTCTGTCCGAAATTTCATGTGGACAGTGTTACTCGCAAGGATCCAGAGGGTAAGCATACAAATTTTGGTTCAGATCGGTGAAACGGTGTAGATTTGTGCCAAAGATCCTAAATGCAGGGAATGGAGAGGGTTGTCCGAAATTTCAAGTAGACAGTGTTATTCGTCTTGTTCGAAACGGTAAGTACGTAAAATTCTGTTCAGGTCGTTGAAACGGTGTAGATTTGTGCCAAAGGGCCTAAATGCAGGGAATGGAGTGGTCTGTCCGAAATTTCATGTAGACAGTGTAACTCGCAAGGTTCCAAAGGGTGAGTATACAACGTTTTGTTCAGATCGGCGAAACGGTGTTGATTTGTGCCAAAGGGCCTTAATGCAGGGAATGGAGTTGTTTGACCGAAATTCCATGTAGACAGTGTTATTCGCAGGGTTCCAAAGGGTAAGTGTACAAATTTTGGTTCAGATCGGTAAAACGGTGTAGATTTGTGCCAAATGGCCTAAATGCAGGGAATGGAGTGGTTTGACCGAAATTCCATGTAGACAGTGTTATTCGCAGGGTACGAAAGGGTAAGTGAACAAATTTTGGTTCAGATCGGTAAAACGGTGTCGATTTGTGCCAAAGGGCCTAAATGCAGGGAATGGAGTGGTCTGTCTGAAATTCTATATAAACGGTGATACTCGCAAGGTTCCAAAGGGTAAGTATACAAATTTTGGTTCAGATCGGTGAAACGGTGTAGATTTTTGCCAAAGGGCCTAAATGCAGGGGATGGAATGGTCTGTCCGAAATTTAAAGTGGACAGGGTTACCCGCAGGGTTCCAAAGGGTAAGTGTACAAATTTTGGTTCAGATCGGTGAAACGGTGTAGATTTGTATAAATAACAGACAAACAGACAAACATTGAGCTTTATATACTGTATATAGATAAACGCACATGCCCCAATAAATGATGATAACAAGAAAAACCCGAAGAAGGTAAGAGACTTTTGGGAAACAATTGAAGATACAACCTCTAAAATTCCCCAACACAACGTTAAAGTTCTGGTTGGTGACTTCAATGACCAGATAGGTAGGGAGAAAAAATACAGAAAAATAGTAGGAGAATACCCAGCACATAGGAGTACAAATAAAAATGGAGAAACACTAATAGGTTTCTGTAGACAATTCAATCTGAAGCTCATGTCCACACATTTCAAGGCATTACCGAGCAAGAAGAAGACTTGGGTATCTCCTAATAAGATGATGGGAGAGTTCCAGATAGGCCATGCTGCTATAACAACCCAGAATAGTAAGGAAATCCTTAATGTCGAAGTAAGGAAAAGCCTAAACATCAACTCCGACCACTATCTATCAGAAATTAAAGTAAGATTCCAGCCAAAAAAAAGCCCAAGCCAAGAGCCACAAAGAAGCCCAGAAGAAATGCTGATTTTCTTCAACAAAACAAGGAGAAATATATGGAGAACTTATATAAGCTTGATATGAACACCTGGGAAAAGATTAGAGAATCAATAACTAAAGCAGCTGACGATTCGGGAAAGCCGTCGAGGAAACGAAAACACAGGTGGTGGAGTGAAAATGTAATGAGGCTCTTGAAAGACGACTTCAATCCTGGAAGAAATGGCACTCAAACAAGATTGAGAAGAGATGGGAATAATTTAGGGAAGAAAGGAAATGAACAGCAAAGATTATAAGAACAGAGAAGAGAAATTAAGATAGACGCAGGATAGAACAAATAGAAGAAGATTTTAAACAGAAAAACAGCCGAGAATTTTACTGAACCTTCAAAGAAGAACTACAAGGATATCAGCCACCAAGTTTGTGCTTCAAACGAAAAGATGGTAGTGTGGCAATGAGTGATAAGGAACACTGTCAGCTTCAGACTGATTACTTCAAATTTCTGCTGAATGTGGAGGAGCCATGAGGGAGATTGGCTGCTCAGAATATATCCCAAGAGAACCCTGATTCCCAACCACCAACTCTAAATGAGATCAAGCACATTATCAAGGAGCTCAAAAACAACAAAGCACCAGGTGAAGATGGGATCATCGCTGAAATGTGGAAGTTCAGAGAGGAGATCACAGCAAAAACAATCTATCATATACACTCACTTCACAAAAAAGGTAATCGGATGGACATCAACAACTACAGAGGTATCTCTCTACTCCCAGTCACATACAAAATACTCTCCAAAGCACTGCTGAACCGAGTTGAAGACCAAGTAGACCACTTAATTGGTGAATACCAGGCTGGCTTTAGGAAAGGGAGGTCATGTGTGGAGCAAATATTCAACCTCAAAAACATTCTCAGAACAAGAGCTTTGAGAGGTCAGAACACCGTGGTCATTTTTGTTGACTTCAAAAAAGCATACGACTCGATTGACCGGCAGACTCTATTTACTGCATCAGAAGATTTGGGACTGACAGGAAAACAAGAGAAATAATAAAACAAACACTAACTGGTACCATCTCCAAAGTAAAGTATTATGGCGAAGTCTCTGATCCTTTCGAAATAAAATCAGGAGTCAGACAAGGGGATGGACTTTCACCAATACTATTTAATATCGTTCTGGAGAAAATAATGAGAAATTGGGATAAGGCTTTGGAAGCAGAAGGAATTCAGGGTATACATCTTGGGAGGATAGGACAAAACCTGGGAATTAAATATTTGGCTTTTGCTGATGACCTTGCCCTCTTAGCTCATAACAAAGATGATGCACGAAAGATGCTGGACACTTTGCACGAAATAGCTGAGAAAACAGGTCTTAAGGTCAGCGGCTGTTCGTGGAGTGTAAGTTCGGTGCAGCCCAACACACGCTCGTGTGCAGTAAACGTATACATGTTGAATAGGTGTGTTGGGTCATCTAGCTAGGAGGAAATCTGGTATGTCAAAAGTGGTTGGGTTGATTGCTTGATAACATATCTTTTTTATCCTCCTCCTTCCATTAAAAAAACGGAGTTTCTCTTAAAATACAAAGTAAATCTACGGACGGTTCCATGTTAAAACACGCCTTGGAGGGAACACTATTATTTCACACTATAAGAAAATATTTAAATACTATATGCCTAAAGAACGACCTCTCACTCTACATACTGGTACTTATATTTATAACTGGATTTCAAATGCACTTCCCCTCCAAACAAACACCTATAATATTATATTATGCTAAACACAGTAACTATAAAAACGCCAAGAGCTCACTCTTTTAGCTGTGCTATTGTATGCTCTTCAAAAGCGCTTATTTTATTTACACTTCACTCACAATTAATGAACAACACGGGCACGAATCACAATTTAACAGCACAATTTTTACTATAAAAGAATACTTCGTACACCACACGTTCAAATTTATAACAAGCTTCTTGTTACAGCTGTTGGAACAGTAGCCACAACTCTCGCGACAAAATATACTAGTAAATATGTCTTTGCCTGACTGTGTTTTAGCGTGATTGAGATACTAACATTGGCAGCAATGGTCGAGGGGCATGGAGGAAAGAATAAGAAGAGATGCCCTGAGCTCATTTGAGTGAAGCCAAGCGCTGCACCCAAAGTGGGCGTAACCTTATCCTGTATTCGGTGTTCCGTGACTTGCATGAGGCATTGTGCATGGTGTTTTCTGAGTTATTCTTGCAGGATATCTTTCCAGCCTTTTCTCTCCTTAACTCCTGCTGGAGCAGTAGTGATAAGTTATATATATATATAAAACTCTCCAATTCTAATCTCAGCATGCTTAGCCTACCCTACATACAAAAAAGAAAAAGCCATTTCTCTGCAAATCCCAAGTTATCAACAGCTGTCGGTCAATAATTACGGTAGGCCTATGTAATGAATCAATTCGAGGCTAAGTTTCTACCCCCACAAACAAAATACCGTACGGTACCAAAAAGTATAGGCCATACCGTATTTTTGTGCAAATATGAGTCCTGTTTTAAGTGTTCTGTTTATTAATTTTAAGGTTCGTATTCTTGAATATCAAAATGTGTACGAACAATGAGTGAAAGTGGCTGTACTCGAAATTAGGCCTAAAAACTGATGAATGCCTCAACACCAATAAGAACGTAAAAACCAATTTGGTGTAAATACCGTAATTAGTTTGGCATCATTACTTCCCAAGATGTTCCTTCTTTGGTATAACTCGCACCTTCAGACACCTGTATTCAATTTAATCAATGTCTCAGCGTATTATTACGTTTTGCCGCGTCTTTCTTACAAAACTAGCCTTGCAAAGATGCTCTCATATTTCTAATTAAATTGGCTTTTAAAACGATAACACAGCTTATTTGTGCCAAGTACCTTGATGTACGGAGTGTATTCTGCCTATCCAAGAAAACATCTTGACTTGTCATTGCAGTTTTATGTCACTAAAATCCAAGACTAGTTGGAGTGGTTTACGGCTTTAAGCATAGGAACAGCCATTTTCTTGCTCCCCAAAGTAGGCGTGCCGTTTGGCTTCAACAGCTTGCACTAGGCAGTGCAGCGAAGGCATCTCCTTCCGTTCTTTCCTCCATGTCGAGGGGCGAAGAGCCCGGGTTATATTAGGCGCGTTCGGATGATACCGTCACAGCTCGTGCGATGCAGCCAACTATTCAGTAGCTCGAAGGGCTGCACCTAGCGGAAAACTTCTGTATACATACTGCAGGCGGTTTGGCGCGTTGTTATGGCAACCGTTCAGTTATACGTCACAAGTCAGCCCGTACTGCTGTGAGCATTGGCAGGGCTGTACTCAGACGCAAAGCGCAAACGAAGGAAACGGACTGTGGCGCTTGCTTAATTAAGTATGAGCGCTACGCCGGTTGTGTAATCACAACATATAAAGCGCACTCTTCGTTCTTTTTAACGAATATGGTAGGTTTTAAAGATAAAATATAGGGATTCAAAAATGATAGATGTGCCACTCCAAGGACTGGCACACATTTCTGCCCCTGCCCGCGGCTACCCGGGCGGCTTTTCTAAGTGACTTGCGTCCCGCTCATGTTTGAATGTCCCGCCGCTGACGGTGCCTTCCCCCTTCCCCGACGAGTGGACTGTTCCGGGCTAGCTGAACTTTCGTCTTGAGGCCTCCTCTAATGCTATTGGCCCGGCCGGTTCAAACGAACCAATGGCGCGATCCCGCGCTCAGTGACTTGCATATTGAGTGGGCCTGGTACGGCCTGCCAACTGAAATGTCCTTCTGGTTGGACCAGCGAGGTGGTTTCCGTGACTCTGGGGACCGACTGCAGTTGGCAGTGGCTAATTCCTAAATTCTCCGTGAGGCGCGCGCGACTCTCCTGTCGCCTCGCCTGAAGCGTTCTCTGAGAGCGTCTCTCTTCCCACTAGCTCCTGAACCATGCTGCGAACAAGTGTGTTCTGCCCCGAGCTCTTCAGACTGGGCATCCTATACAGGCCATGTGGCCTACCACCGAGTTTAAGGTAAAACTTCTAATCTTTTACAATAACTATTGTGGATTCCAGTACTACAGAATAATTGTCAGCTCACAGTGTCGCCGTGAGGAAAGTCTACTGAATTTAAGATTAATTGACTGGTTTATCAAAACCTTGCACGAATATGAACTGCAAGGCACATGGCCAATGGCGGCTTGCCTTCCCAACCAGTTTCTTTGATGTCGAGCAACATCGGCAGAACTATTAACCGTGTGTGATATTTATTTATTTATTTACATAGTTTACGCCCACATTGGAGCACTTAAATCAATCCATATACACTACAGTCTTTACATTATTAGAGTTGTAATGGCTTCTCAACTTCCTCTTCTCCCAGAGCTTCTTTAATCTCTCCGACCTGGCCGCCCTCTCTTCATTTGTAATGGTGTACTGTTTTCGTTTGACTGTTTTTAATTTCAATCTTGTATCCCTACTTCTCAGAATCCTCTTCTCTTTTCTCTCTGCAATTTGTTTCATTGTAATATTTAGCTCGTCTAAATCATTCTGGACCTCAACGAACCAGTTGTTCTTGGTTTTACTTTTCCAAAAGAAATTGAATAATTGTTTCAGTAGTCTGGTGTCTGGTAGTCTTACTATGTGGCTGAAAAAAGCAAGTCTCCTTTTTCGCATTGTATCCACAATTGATTCATTTTCCCGATAGACTATTTCATTAGGCAGCAGTCTCCATTGTCCATTTACTTGATGTTTTTTATTGATAATTGTCCTGATGATCCTTCTGTCTATTTTTTGGATTTTATCTGTTGTTGCTTTGGTATTCATCTTAAACAGGGTTTCACTTGCATAAGTTGCTTCAGGTTTAACTACTGAACCATAATGTTTGAATTTGGCATTCATCGAGAGAGATTTCTTCTTATAAGTTGACCATGTGACCCGTTGTGCTTGTCTCAGTTTTGTTGTTCTGTACTCTATTGCGGCTTTCTCATTTAGGTTCCAAGTTATAGTTTCCCCAAGGTACTTGAACTTTTTTACAACCTTAATTTGTTTATTATCATTTAGTTGAAGGACAGGAGTGTCCACCTCGAAGGTTGGCATAATCTCTGTCTTTTCAAATGAAATTTGTAATCCCACTTTTTCTGCAATGTTTTCCAGTTGTTCAATTTGGACTTTAGCCTCTTCCACACCATTTGCCAGTAGTGCAAGATCGTCTGCAAATGCCAGGCAGTTTAGTTTAATATTTCTACCAATCTTGATGTTTGGTTGGCATTTCTTTCTCCATTCTCTCATGACCTTCTCCAGTACACAATTAAACAAAATAGGTGAGAGACCATCCCCCTGCCGAAGGCCGGTTGTGATTGTAAATGGTTTTGACAATTCTCCTCTAAATTTAACTTTTGCTTTAGTGTTCTTGAGAGTCATTCCAATAAGGTTGATCAATTTCCTGTGAACACCAAATTCTTGAAGAGTATTTAGTAATGACTTCCGATGAATACTGTCATAAGCTTTTTTGAAGTCAACAAAAGTGATGACTAGGTTCTTACTTCGAGCTCTGTGATGCTTCATAATCCATTTAAGACTGATGATTTGATCTGGACAACTTCTGCCTGGCCGAAATCCTCCTTGGTACTCTCCAAGTTCTTGGTCCAGTTGTTCCTGTATTCTTGAGTGAAGAATTTTTGAAAAGATCTTATATGTGACATCAACAAGGGATATTCCTCTATAATTATTGGGATCTGACCTATCACCTTTCTTGTGTAGGGGGTGGATTATTGCAGTGTTCCATTCCTCTGGCATTTTTTCAGAGTTCCATATGTCAATAATACGTTTATGTAGGTTTCGTAGAGTTTGGTCATTTGCATTCTTCCATAATTCTGCAACCAACTGATTTTCTCCTGCTGCTTTATAGTTCTTGAGCAAGTTAACGGCTTTGATCACTTCCTCATATGTTGGTGGAATAACCTTTTCTAGTGGTGTTTTGTTTTTAGGTTTTGGGTCAAATTCCAGATTTTCTCTTGGGTCTTCGCAGTTGAGTAATTTTTTGAAGTAGACTGCCAAGATATTTGCATTGTCTTGGTTGTTATGTGCCATTTTCCCATTTTCATTTCTCAGCATAAGTGTAGGTGGGGTATACTTAGACTGATACTGTTTAAACGACTTGTAATAATCCCTTGTTTTATGTTGCTTGAATGATTCATCTATTGTTCTGAGCATTTCATTCTGATGATTCCTTTTAATTCTTCGAATTTCTTTAGCTGCTTGTCTTCTAGCATTAGTTAGTTCTGTTCTGGATTCGTCGGTTTTCCTTTGTTGATCATTTAACCATGCTTTGTGCCTCATTTGAATTGCTTTATCGCACTCCTCGTTCCACCAAGCATGTTTCTTCCTCCTTTTAATGGGAGCAAGTTCTTCAGCTACTGATTTCAATTTATTAATTATCACCTCTAAGTCATCACTTAGTTGTGTTTTAGATCTCTCCAAGTATACTTTATTGTTCATTAAATATGTGGGGTCATAATTTTTCTTCCTATTGGATTGGGCAGGCTTACGCTTTCTCTTAGGTGTTAGCTTTATTTTTATTTTGGATATGTAATGATCTGAATCGATGTCCACTCCACGGAGAACTTTGACATTATAAATTTCCTTATGATAATTTTTATCCATGGCAACATGATCGATTTGGAATTCCCCCAATTTTATGTTAGGACATTTCCAGGTCATTAATTTGTGTGGTCGCCTCTTAAATCTGGTAGTTTCCAAAATAAATCCATGGTCTGTACAAAGTTCAATTAACCTTTGACCATTCCTGTTTGTTAATTTATGAGCTGGCCATTTTCCTACTACTGGGCGGTATCGCCTTTCTCGTCCTATTTTTGCATTAAAATCCCCAAGCAAGATTTTAATATGTGCATCAGGGATGCTTGATATCATATGGTCGAGTTCCTCCCAAAATTTGTCCACTTCTTCTCTATCCTTTCTGTTTTTATCATTTGTTGGTGCGTGTACATTTATCAAGGTGTAGGTTTTGTTTTCAACTTTAATTGTTAAGGTTGCTGTCCTCGCCGTGCTCGAGGAGAAGTCCTCTATTGAGTCTATTATACTAATATGAACCAGAAATCCCACTCCGAATTGCGGGACATTCTTCATTACCCTTTTCCCTGGGGGTCCTTTATATAGACGATATCCTCCTGATTCAATTGGATCCTGATCTGTATTTCGAAGTTCTTGAAGCGCTGTTATTAAGATTTTATGTTGATCCATTATATCTGTTAAGTGTTTCAACTTACCAAGTTTCAGTAGTGAGTTAATATTTAATGTCGCAAAGTATGAAAACTTTCCTTTCTTGTTGAATTTAAGTTTCTTCAGTTGGGCTTTCAGGCGCTCCGACTCGCCTTGATCTTCTACGTGGCACCCCACCGTATTCCGAATGGTGCCTTGCTTGGATCTTCGATGTTGCATGTCCAAGCCGGTGGATTTATTCGTTAGAAGACTCTTCATGTTTGATTGATTGTCTGATCTCGACGATCGAAACAGTTCTGACCGAGGCCAGGGTTTACAATTCCAGATGTGATCTGGAAAGGGTGATTGGTGAGATATGGATTGGTGATTAATGAGATTGTGATATAATTAATTTAACTGTGATTGTGTCTATTCTGAATTGTACCTGAAATGTTATATTTTGGAGGGCTAGTTAGGCTATGGATGAATGGGCGCACTGCATCGAATGTAGCCTACACTTGAAAACGGCGTGCCTCATGTTAGGCAGCCAACCATTAGATTATGTGGGCAACGGTCACGGTGGTTGTTGTTTGGAGCAATTTCGCTCAAGGCTAGTAGTTCGCCTTTAATCTTTTCTTTTATGCTAATCTCTTTATTTCGGTACCTTTTTTGTGATGTACCACGTTTTACTTGTTTTGTGTTTTGCTCTTGGGTTCTCCCAAAATGCCTCCCGGCATTTCATCTTCGCTTAGTAACTATCCTTTCACATTAAGTTGCGTTCTTGTTTTAGGCCCGTTTGCAGGGACCATTTTCTTAATTTTCCAGGAATATGCTTTTAATACTAAGATTGTAATTTGTCTCCCGTGACCGTGGTTTCACAATACCACGTGGGGTTAGGTTATAGTTAGGAGTGTTTCTTATTCACACCAGTGTTGTTTCCACATGATGTATTTTCTTTATTTTTCTCAATATATTTTTAGTTACGTTTTTTATAACCCATGGGCTTTTGTCTACCATCAGTTTTGTATTACCCAGACCCACGCCTTGGTATAACCAGGCCCAAATCCACACCACGGGTATCCTACCCGCCTGGTTGGCCATTCTCACGAAATGGTTGCCAGAGTACGACGTTAGAGAATGTGATTCGAACCCGCATCTCCTACTCACAGGAAAGGTCGTACAGTAAGTGGAAGCAGAGCGTTAGTTGTCGATTTTGTCTGGTTTGCTACCGCTGGTGGTAGATGGAAGCCACGTGGCAATATCACCGACTCTGCCCTGATATTTATCAGGATGAAAACACTGAAGTGTGGAATCTTTTTTTTGTAATTATAACTTCATACCATGGGCAAATAAGTAAAATTTGTGTTAAAGTTTCATGTGGAAAATTAAACTGTTAAACTTGAGGTGTTGCAAAATTCAAGTGTTTGAAATTTTTTGGTTTTTTTCTTTCATGCTACTGTCATGGAGCGGCACGTACCAGATCCAAAGTATTTGGATCATGAAGAAATCCAATTTGAATTGGAGATCAGGAATTTGGAGGTCCCCGCGAGCACGGAGATGGCTCGAGCAGTTCTGAAACCTGCCCTTAAGGACCCTGTATTGTTGCCTGTGCTGTCCGAAGCAGAATTTGCAATTGGTGAGTCACAGATTTTCCATAGAGTAGAAGTTTGTGCTAATCTCATTAATTTGTTTTTGCTCGATGATTATGGAACGTCTGCCCAATATAAAAAGTTGCGTGCTCGTCTGCAGTACTTGTTCACTCGTTGCGAAGATGTTTTATCTGTTTCATCTCATCGTTCTGACGAGGAACTAGCCAATATTTTTGAAATTCAGCGCATGATAGCCGAATGTGCAAATAAAGTTTTCGATGAAAATTCTAGTGGTTGTAGTGGTGCAGAAGCACTCCGTGCAGTCAGTGTAGACAGTGATGAAATAAGGTTCCCTACCAGTGAAGGTGATAATCAGCCTTATGTTCCAACATGTACCGCTAATCTGTTAGATGCAATTAGATTGAGTTGTGAAGTTTCTAATAATGCTAGTATGTTTCAATCTGCTGACCGCAACAGTGTCTTTCCGGTTTCTACTAACAATAGTGTTACAGTAGATAGTAGTAGTGAGTTGCCAGTAGTTTCTTTTGCTGAAGTAAATCCTGGATCTTATTATTCTCCTCCTTCTGCGAGAATTTTGTCAAAAGTGTATGAAGATATCACTTCTGTAGGCAAGTCACGTGTCATGTCAGGGTTGCCAGCCAGTAGTGTCGATGCTGGTGGTAACGCAAGTGTTGTTAAATTGTCTACACAATACCTCCAGGTCACTGAGAGGCAACCAGTTGATAGTGTTTTGGCGACTGAGTTTAGCCGGTTAAATTTTAACCAAGTATTATCGTCCGACGCAAATTTGGTTGAAGTGTCAAACGCTTCATGGATGAATAATTTGGGTACTAATTCTAGTTTTCGTGTACCAGTGTCCGTTCATTCTGTTTCTGCTGTAAACAATTCTAACGGTGATGTCAATTGTAATTATTCCGTTGTCGAAAATTTGCAACCGAGTGCTAGAGAGTTGTTCATGTCAACTGAAATGCCTCGTTCCGTGTGTAACACAACTCCTGTGTACACCACAAGTAACTCCAATGGTGGAGTAACGTATTCTTATTCTAATGCCTTTTCTCGTCCTGCCTGTTCTGTTCTGACGCCCAGTACGAGGGGTGTTCAAGAAGTCAATCTCCACAGTCGGAGCATGTATCCTACTCCGAGACGAAGTGCTCCTCAAAACGTCTCTAGTAATAATTATCCTCCTTCGTTAGGTATTAAACCTCTTAATTTCCGTTGGCCTAAAGATAAAGTTTGGTGCAACAAGAACAGATTTTCTTCTCGTGTAGAACCTCAAGGTCGGGATTTCAATAGCCCGAGTGATGATAATGGACCTGTTCGTGGCGAACAGAGAGGTCCGGGTTCTAGTCATTCAGTTTTTTCTAACCGTAATTTTGGGAATCTCGCCCACCCTCTATCTGATTGTGTAGCTAAGTTGAAGCATATGAATACTGATACCACTGATGGTATTATTTATTTTCTGCGTGAGTTGGTAGAAATTTATGAGTATGCTGCTGTGTTTGGTGTGAGTTATGCTCAGGTGTACCAACTTATGTTCCCGTTCACTTCTGGTATGATGAGAAGTATGGTTGTCGAGGCTATGTCCCGTAACACAGGTATCGAAGTGTTCTGTGAGCAAGTAATGTCAAATTTCATTCCGTATAGAAAGATGGGTACTGTAATTCAACGTCATTTGTATCGTGTACAGAAGTATGGTGAATCGTTGGATGTGTACATGCAAGATATGTTAAAGCTAGCTAAGATGTTTTCTGTTAACTTCACCGAGCAAGAGATGGTGGAACACATTTTGGATGGTGTGACGCCAGACTATCGTTCATTTTTATGCTTAGGGTCTCGCCCGAGCACGATTGCTCAGTTGTGTGCTTTTGCCGTACGTGGAGAGTCCGTACGCCAGTCTGACTATGGTAGAGGTTCTGTTGATCAACCCTCACAATTTAATTCATATAAACCGCAAGGTTCTTCTAATCGTTGGAACAATGCTCGTTCCCAGGGTAGACAAGGTAATTGGGGAAATCGTAAACCTCAAGGTTCGGGAGGTCGATGGTCGAGTAATCAGCCTCAGAGTAGTTCTGTTCGTAATGATGAAGTCAGGAGTTCTGGTAATTTTAATTCTGGAAGGAATGTCCGCTTCCAAGGTCCTTCAAATAGTAGAGGTGATGTCAGACACCAAGAAGCTACTAACCGTGACGAAGGTTCCAACCGTCAAGAAGCTCGAGGTCGAGTGAATAGCAGTTCTGTGAAATGTAACGCCTGTGGTCGTTTTGGTCATTCAGACCGCACGTGTAATTCTCCTCAGCAATGACATCCTGAGGCCTGGCATCGTGACGTTATGTCGATGTCATCAGTCGTTAATGTAGATAAGAGTAGTGTCGGAGTATGAAGTGTTGTTGTTTTATTTTAGGTTTTTTATTGTATTGTTCCTGGACATTGGCTAGTGTTTCCTTGAGTTAGTGCCTGTCTCAGTTGTACCCCGGCGTCCTCTGGTGACACGGTGTTTTCTTTTGGTTGCTGGCTTGTGTGTTCCTTACGTCAACGCTCGGCAGGAGGAAGTGCTATCCTTACGTGTCATGTGTCGAGCTCGTTCGTCCCCTTCTGTCATGTGAACTGGTGGAGTTCACCTTGTGATAGGAGCAACTTGTAGTGTTAGTGTGTCTTAGATAGTTGCATAGATATTTTATTTCAGGGTCTAGAGTGTTGGAGAGTTGGTGCCTGTCGACGGAGTCGATTTGTTCTGGTGGCATCTGTTTCTACAGGTAGTTGCGGTAGAGTTGTTTGGTGTCAAGGTATCTCAAGTTGTTGAGATATTTGCTGTGGTCTTGAACGTTATTTTCAGGGTTTTTAGTGTTGAAGAGTTGGTGCTGTCGACTGGGTCGATTTGTTCTGGTGGCATCGGTTCTACAGGTAGTTGCGGTAGAGTTGTTTGGTGTCAAGGTATCTCAAGTTGTTGAGATATTTGTGGTGGTTTTGTTTGGACGTTACAGAAGAAGTCGAGGAAGCAGACAACGCAGAACGTGAGGTGTAGTGTGAGTTGTGGAAGTTTTCGTGCAGTGATTTAGCAACAGTGATTTTTATTTGAATTTTTGGTATCGTGTAGAGTTCTTGGAGTCGTGTGTGTGGTGCCGTCTTGGTATGACGCTGTGTCGACAGACGTGAAGTTGGAGTTGTACTTCTGTCGTGTTCAATTGCAGTGATTGTGCAATATCTCCACAAGTACATCGTGAGTCAGTTTTTCGCCGAGGAGAAATCTCATCCAGTGATAGGCATAAAGGGTCTTCTGTTTTTTTCTTTTCAAGTTTCATTCTTGTTAGCGGGACCTGCTTGAGGTCTTTCTACGCCCCTTGGGGCCTATTTCTTCGTTCTGTATTTGGAGTTGGCAAGGTGAACATGGATATGTTCTGAGTCGTAGTGCTCTTGTTCTGGTGTGTGTGTGTGTGTGGATATCAGGGATTACTGCATTTGCTCGCAGCCCTGATGTCGGACCCTTTCCTCGTTGAATTTTGTCTGCGTGCTGTGTGTAGTGTAGAGTTAAGAACTGTTGATTAGTTCTTGGTGCGTGGTGCGCATTGTGTGATGGTGACTGTACCTGTTGCGTTGTCGAGATGATGAAGGTTGCCCTGCATTTGCTCGCAGGCGCCTTGGTGTCATAGTAGATGATCCGTTGGATAGTATTGGTAAATTTTCTCTTCCTTGAGTCACTGTTCCTGTCTTGTGTTGGTGAGTGATAAAGATTGTGGAGAAGGTGTGAGTTCCTGTTCTGTTTTCTGCGTTTCCTGTTCTGCGTTCCGTGTAGGTGTGTTTCCTGTTCTGCGTTCCGTTTACCGGAGGGCATTTGATGTATAAGTAATGTAATGTAAAAGGTAAATGTAAATGTTGGAAATTTGTTGACACCAGTTGTAATATGTGTGGTGACAAGGTAACTGTTTAATGATCTCCCCTGTATTGTGAGAGCTGAGCCATTCCTGTGGTCGTGGGTTCCCCTAGATTTCTTTCGTGCGACCCCATCTCAGTATTTTCTCACTACGGTGAAAAATGTGTAAAGATTTTCCTTTTATTCAATATAGCATTGTAACGTTAGGATTTTGGTTGGGTACCAGTTCTATGTAGGTTATGACTCCAGTGAAGTGGAGGTAACAAAGGTTCAAAAGAACGCTGTCCAGTGTTTCTTCCCATTTTTAAACACTTAACATTAAACGTAATTCTGCTAAACCTAAAGTTTGCGTGTGCATTGTGTGCATCGCCCCTATGAAAGTGAATGTGATCTCGTATCACTAAGGCAAGTGAATTGCCAAGTCCTTGCTCGCACAGTGAAAAGTCCTAACATGTGCTACGGAAGTTGCTCAAGCTCTCGCCCTGGTCTCTCCTCAGACCAGTGGCATTCTTCGACCCTGCTGGTGAAGAAGCCAACCCAACCTTGTGTTGCGTCTCTGCGTGCTGTGTCTGCTCTTGTCCTTGGCTGTTTCAGTGGTGATCCAGCGTGAGGGTTGCGCCCCTCACATCTGGAGATGGTGGTGGCCTGCGCAAGGGCCGCTATCATGACGTCTCCTTCCATCTGATGGTGATCCTGATGCCTGCTGGTCGGTGCGGATGGTGATCTCTTCCCTGATGTCAACCCTGGATGCTGAACGACTGGAGTGGTACTATGGTGATGCTGGGGGGGTTCTATGGTGGTCATCTGGTATGGTGATATGGTGCTGTTGGTGTTCCTTCTTGCCAAGCCCTGGGGTCTTCACGACATCATTAGTTGGGCACCTTTTCCTTCCTGCTGTTTCGACTTCCTGGTGCAGTGAGTGACGCATGGACAAACATTATTTTGCCTGTGGGCGAACTTGACCATCCTCAAGTGAACTTACATGGGGGAGCCTCTCCCTATTGGCTCACCCCCACTGTCGGCTTTATGAGGGGGAGGCTGTGCCACTCCAAGGACTGGCACACATTTCTGCCCCTGCCCGCGGCTACCCGGGCGGCTTTTCTAAGTGACTTGCGTCCCGCTCATGTTTGAATGTCCCGCCGCTGACGGTGCCTTCCCCCTTCCCCGACGAGTGGACTGTTCCGGGCTAGCTGAACTTTCGTCTTGAGGCCTCCTCTAATGCTATTGGCCCGGCCGGTTCAAACGAACCAATGGCGCGATCCCGCGCTCAGTGACTTGCATATTGAGTGGGCCTGGTACGGCCTGCCAACTGAAATGTCCTTCTGGTTGGACCAGCGAGGTGGTTTCCGTGACTCTGGGGACCGACTGCAGTTGGCAGTGGCTAATTCCTAAATTCTCCGTGAGGCGCGCGCGACTCTCCTGTCGCCTCGCCTGAAGCGTTCTCTGAGAGCGTCTCTCTTCCCACTAGCTCCTGAACCATGCTGCGAACAAGTGTGTTCTGCCCCGAGCTCTTCAGACTGGGCATCCTATACAGGCCATGTGGCCTACCACCGAGTTTAAGGTAAAACTTCTAATCTTTTACAATAACTATTGTGGATTCCAGTACTACAGAATAATTGTCAGCTCACAGTGTCGCCGTGAGGAAAGTCTACTGAATTTAAGATTAATTGACTGGTTTATCAAAACCTTGCACGAATATGAACTGCAAGGCACATGGCCAATGGCGGCTTGCCTTCCCAACCAGTTTCTTTGATGTCGAGCAACATCGGCAGAACTATTAACCGTGTGTGATATAATTAATTTAACTGTGATTGTGTCTATTCTGAATTGTACCTGAAATGTTATATTTTGGAGGGCTAGTTAGGCTATGGATGAATGGGCGCACTGCATCGAATGTAGCCTACACTTGAAAACGGCGTGCCTCATGTTAGGCAGCCAACCATTAGATTATGTGGGCAACGGTCACGGTGGTTGTTGTTTGGAGCAATTTCGCTCAAGGCTAGTAGTTCGCCTTTAATCTTTTCTTTTATGCTAATCTCTTTATTTCGGTACCTTTTTTGTGATGTACCACGTTTTACTTGTTTTGTGTTTTGCTCTTGGGTTCTCCCAAAATGCCTCCCGGCATTTCATCTTCGCTTAGTAACTATCCTTTCACATTAAGTTGCGTTCTTGTTTTAGGCCCGTTTGCAGGGACCATTTTCTTAATTTTCCAGGAATATGCTTTTAATACTAAGATTGTAATTTGTCTCCCGTGACCGTGGTTTCACAATACCACGTGGGGTTAGGTTATAGTTAGGAGTGTTTCTTATTCACACCAGTGTTGTTTCCACATGATGTATTTTCTTTATTTTTCTCAATATATTTTTAGTTACGTTTTTTATAACCCATGGGCTTTTGTCTACCATCAGTTTTGTATTACCCAGACCCACGCCTTGGTATAACCAGGCCCAAATCCACACCACGGGTATCCTACCCGCCTGGTTGGCCATTCTCACGAAATGGTTGCCAGAGTACGACGTTAGAGAATGTGATTCGAACCCGCATCTCCTACTCACAGGAAAGGTCGTACAATAGACAATTGTTTTGAGAAATGTTAGTGCAGCCGGGCTGTACCTGATGCACCTGAAAAGCCGCTACTGCTTAAGGTATCATATGAAAAGACTGAGTACATAGAATACAGACACCGGGAAGAGAGACGTATGCTAGTGGAACATGGAACTGTCAAAGAACAGGTAAGTTCAAATATCTTGGCGAATTGATACAACCCAATGGACTGGATAAAGAGGCAAACAAGGCAAGAGCAAGAAAATTGGACCTGGCCTATAGATTAACTCAGAACAGGTATAACAAACGAGCGATATCATATAAAGCAAAACTCAGACATTACAGTACAGTACAGTGGTAAAGCCAGAGGGTCTGTATGCCTCCGAGTGTCTAACCCTGAACAAAAAAGGGGAGCTGAAGGAACTTGAGATAAAGGAAAGGAGGATCCTGAGGAAATTTTCGAACCACGGAAAGATGATGACGGAACATGGAAAAAAAGGAAAAATGAAGATCTGTAAATGCAGACTGAAACCATTGTGGTCACAATGAGTAAAAGAAGGCTAAAATTTTACGGGCATTTGATGAGAATGGACGGGAACTGGCGGACAAAGAAAATTTTTAAATACATCGAAGGGTTGAAAGCTACTACAAAATGGGTAGAAGAGGTCAAAAGAGACGCCATTGAAGTTGGACTAACTGAACTTGTCATTCATGATAGGAAAACGTTTCGAAGCCGAGTTGACAATATCAAGACATTCAAAGAAAAACCACCACAACACAGGCCAAATTTGGTAATAACAGAGGAGCAGAGAAAGATTAGAAGTGAAAGAATGAAGAGGTTCTGGGAAGAAAAGAAGAAAAATTGACCAGAAAGCCTTAGGTTCCATGCGGTCCACAGTTGGCCAAAGTCGGAAACAAACAAAAAAAAAGTGCTCAATATCCTGTGCTGATTTTGTTCTAGCTTTGGCCATTAACAAATTCACAAAGAAATTTGATAAAATGGTCCGGCTAGCTCAAAACAGTTGCCAGCGTTTCGCCCCAGTGTACCAATGGGCTCTTCAGTTGGTTATGGTACACCTCACCAAGACGCGTGGCTAGTACATACTGTGAAGGCCGCTGAAAGGCACAAATGTTGCCACGAGCAGCGCCAATGTACTACGGAAGTCAAAACTTCCTTTCAAAAATAATGTTAGCTTACCTTGCTAATCCATATTGGAAATATCTGTTCCCATAGGAAACAGGATGTAAAATTGTCCGATTGAGCTATGTACATTAACAAATTCACAAAGAAATTTGATAAAATGGTCCGGCTAGCTCAAAACAGTTGCCAGCGTTTCGCCCCAGTGTACCAATGGGCTCTTCAGTTGGTTATGGTACACCTCACCAAGACGCGTGGCTAGTACATACTGTGAAGGCCGCTGAAAGGCACAAATGTTGCCACGAGCAGCGCCAATGTACTACGGAAGTCAATACTTCCTTTCAAAAATAATGTTAGCTTACCTTGCTAATCCATATTGGAAATATCTGTTCCCATAGGAAACAGGATGTAAAATTGTCCGATTGAGCTATGTACATTAACATTTGAGCTAGCCGGACCATTTTATCAAATTTCTTTGTGAATTTGTTAATGTACATAGCTCAATCGGACAATTTTACATCCTGTTTCCTATGGGAACAGATATTTCCAAAACTAGCTTTGGCCAGCCGGAAGATAGTTTTCTCTCCTCCCTCTGAGTCCAGTGTTGTATACAGATCAGTATAGTGACTGTGACTAGCTTCAGCTACAGCTTTCTTAGCCTCTCATTTGGAGTCTTTTGTGAGACCCAGTTTCTATATGCCTTCTTCTTTTCATGCACCTTTTCCTGGAATTGGGCTGTCCATAACCACGTTTGCTTGTTAATATGGTGGGAACAAGGTTTTGTAGTACCCGAGGTTGCTGTGACGGTTGAAGTGACAGATTTGCCGAATGTGGTCCATGTGTTGTCAATGGCATTCACGTTGATGGGAGGAAAATTTATACTGTCTGCTAGGGTCTCCTGGTTGTTAATCATCCACCACTTGATCTTCTCGGAGGCGTTTATCTCTACACCTCTACGATGTTTAGAGATCCTTAAGTCCGCTGTGAGCAGCTTATGTTGAAGGGCTACACAGTCGGATGGTATAACCTTCACCTCCGTTCACTAGTCGGAGATCACGGCGTCAACAAGGATGAAGTCAATTTGGCTGCTATAGTCACCACTGGTGTAGGTGATGAGTAGGGCCCGGATTTTGATGAAAAGTCATCTTTTTCTGAGTACACGGAGACGATGCTTAGTGGTAATTTAGGTGTATTCTACAATAAATCTGTTAGATATATGGGGTTTTTAAAAGTCATCAAAATGCATTTTTCCTACATTTTGCAGAATAAAACTATTTTCTAACATTAGGGGCATTTTAGGTCATTTTTCATGTGTTATAGGTTTATAGGTCATTTTTTTTTAAATTGAATATGGTTAAATGCTCATTTTAAAGTTATGTTTTTAGTATCTGTATTTCTCAATATGTCAGCGTTAACATTCTTGGACTAACCCATATACTGTAGTTCTGCAATGCTCATTTGTTTTCATTACCTGTTTCTTACCTTCTCCTTCTTCTTCATTTCCCGTTTCCAGCTTCCTGGGTCGGGTTGTGAATCAAGGACCTCCAACGTTGCCTGTCTCTCCACCACTCCTCTCCCCCTTTAAGTACATCTTCAGGTTTTCCTCCCTTCTTCTCCACGCACTCCCACACTGTATCTGCCCATCTCTTTCGGGGCCTTCCGCGCGGTCTCTTCCCCGAAACCTTTTCCAGAAAAGCTTTCTTTGGCACTCTCTCCTCTCCCATTCTCATCATATGTCCATACCACTTTAACTTGGTTGTTTCTATCCTGTCCTGCAGCTTCAAGATTCCTGTCCTCCTTCTTATCTCCTCGTTTCTGATTTTATCTCTTCTGGTCTTCCCTTCTATACCTCTTAGGAATTTCATCTCCGCTGCTTGTATTCTACTCTCCTCTCTTTTTGTAGTGGTCCATGCTCCAGCTGCATATGTTAGTACGGGTCCATAATAGGTTAAATATAATACCTGCTTACATTTCTTTGGGACATCTTGGTTCCACAGAATACCCCTAACACTCTGGTAGAAGCTGTTCGCTTGTTGTATTCTCTTTCCAATTTCCTCAGTAATCTTTCCATCTTCTGTGATCACACTTCCCAAGTACTTGAAACTTTTCACCACTTCTAGAATTTTTCCGTTCACTTCTATCTTTCCTCTTCCCTCCTTACTTCCCCTTGACATTACCATTGTCTTGCTCTTCTCTGTGCTAACTTTCATCCCAAACTTCTCAATCTCTTGGTTCCATACATCTACTTGTTTTTGTACTTCCTTTTCATCCTCACCCCATATCACTATATCATCTGCAAACAGCATGGCCTTTATTGCCTCTTGTCCCAATCTCTGTTTAACATTCTTGTGGATTTCATCCATGACTATGATGAATAGTAAGGGGGACAATACACTTCCTTGACGGAGACCCGTTTCCACCTTGAACCATTCTGTTTCTCCTATAGTGGTCTTTACGCTACTGACACAATATTTGTACATAGCTTTCACCATTTGCACTTCTGCACTGTTAACTTGCCTTTTTCTTAATACATCCCACACCACCTGTCTAGGCACACTGTCATAAGCTTTCTCAATATCAATAAAAGTCATCACCATGTCTTTTCCAAACTCCCATCTTTTCTCCATCATATGCCTTAGTGTAAAGATTAGATCAAAAGTTGATCTGTCTCTCCTAATACCATACTGTTCTTCTTCCATCTCTCCATCTGTCTGCCTCCTCAGTCTACCTTCCAATACTCTCTCAAAGATCTTGGCTACATGGGCAATAAGGGTGATCCCTCTGTAATTATTACGTTCCTTTTTGTCACCTTTCTTAAAAAGTGGGATAATTAAACCCTTTCCCCATTCTTCTGGGATCTCTTTCTTCTTCCAAATTATTCTAAATAATCTATACAGCCACTGCAACCCTACTGGTCCTGCTGCTTTTATCATTTCTGTGGTCACCTCATCCACTCCAGGTGCTTTGCCACTCTTCATCTTCTTTATGGCTTCCTCTATTTCTAGCATAGATATCTCCTTTTCTTGTTCTTCTTCTTCCTCCATTGTTGCTTCTTGTTCCCTTTCTTCATCCAGTTCAATGTGTTTAACATTCAGTAGCTTTGAAAAGTATTCTTCCCATCTTTTCAATATACCATCTCTTTCATACAATATCTGTCCCGCTTCAGTTTTTACAAATTTTGTGTTTTCCCTACCTTTCACACTGTTTTTTACTAGCCCATATAGAACCTTTTTACTTCCTTTGATATCCTCCTCTAGAGTTTCAGTGAAACTTTCCCAGCTTTTCCTTTTTTCTTCTTGTACAATCTTTTGACATGCCTTCTTGGCTTCTCTATATTTTTGCCATTTCTCTGCATCTTTGCTGCATATCCACTTTCTCCATGCCATTTGTTTTTCTTTAACTGCTTCCTTTACCCTGTTGTTCCACCAAGGAGTCTCCCTTTCCTTTTTCCTCCCTGATAATCTTCCACCTACGCAGCTGAATTAATTTTTCTCTACGATGCATTTGTGTGTACAGTTTGCGTCACTGATTTATTCACTTGCACGTGAGTATTGCGTCAGTCTGAGAAAAGAAGCGGGGTAATCCCCTCAGCGCCATGTGGTTTGTGTCGAGTTTATCTTTATTAGAAGTGTTGAAAGCTCTGATGGCAGCTCTGGCCTCTGATTGTTCACTCAGTTACCCGCCAACTGTAGGACTTTTAAGGTGTGTTTGTGTTGTAGGTGTGTGACGTTTTGTTGTGCAGTGCAATTGAAATGCCAAAACAAAAGCAGTCAACTGCAAGCTGTTTAAAACAGTATGTGACAGATTTCGGTGAAAGCATATTCTCAACTGATGGAACTATTTTGTTCTGTAAAGTGTGCGAAATCAAAGTCGCTGCAGATAAACGGTTCACCGTACAACAACACGCCGAGCGCGATAAACATTTGCGAGGTCTTGAAAATGTGGAAAGAAGGAAAGTGTCTCAATTACTGTTAAAAGAAACTGCTTCGATATCAAATAACAAGTCATCTTCCTTTTATAAAGAATTATGTGAAGTGTTTGTTAGTGCTAATATTCCACTAGAAAAACTAAGCAATCCTAAATTAAGTGATTTCCTCGAACGCCACACCGATCATACTATTCCAGACGAATCAGCATTGCGTAAAAACTACCTATCAAAATGTTACGAAGACACATTAAACCAAATACGTGAATGGGAAAAAAATTTACGTATCAATTGATGAGACTACAGATTCAGAGGGACGTTATGTAGGAAATAGATGGAATTCACCTTCCAAAACCTAATGATGATGTCTATTTGAAAATTACTAAAATCACAGAGACAATCCATATGAGAAGGATCCAATTCATGGGACATTTGGACAGAATGGGCCCAACTAGGTTAACACAAAATCTATATGTTCTTGCAGAAAAGGGCAACAAGGTCCAATTGGTATAAACAGGCAGAAAAGGACTTGGCTGAATTAGGTTTTCCCAATTTCATGGATCAAGAGGAAATTAGGGAAATTACTCATACACGGAGTTTTGCGGGAGAAGAGAGATTTACCAGACATGTCTGGTCGCAGCAACGAAGACTCGCTCAATCGTTGCGCATGAAGAGTTATTGGGGAAACATCAAGGCCAATAAGTGTTGATTCCGTGTGGTCTTAGGAGACCCATTTGCGCAGAAAAAGAAGAGTGGCCCACCATTGGGAACCATAGCTGTATTTCCTCTAGACATGCGGGAGCTACTAGCAGTAACCAGTGTGATTGCATGCTGATCATAGTCTCTTTTTTGTTCTGAACCCAACAGCCATCAGAGAATAACCGAAGTATTTTGCACCTTAAAATTTTATGCTGATCAGTTTGTGATGAATTGTCGACACTATTTGGTTTGATCTTTGGCATGTTGATGTTCTAACCAGACGTAAGAAGTTGTTCTCAACTTCAATATCAACGGGTTCAACTTCTTCAACTTGTACTATTTCTCCCACTACTTCTGCTGTTTCTGTTCTTCCGTCTGTATTTGGAACATCCACAATAGTATTACAGTCCACAAATGCAATAACTGCTTCATTTAAATCAACAAGATCGCTCATTCTTCTGGCTTGAAATGCCTTCAAACAACAAAGAACCTGTCGATCAAATGTGCTTTTAAACGGTGTATTTCGACACGGCAGCATGCCATTGTTGCGTACGCTTCCTTGATAGTGCAGCCAATCCAAATCTGAAACACAAAACTATCCTTCCTGATCGAAATAAATAATAATAATTTATTGTAAAGGAGTTCTGTGGGAGGAATATCGGCAGTTCTTGTACCAGTTAGCGTGTTTTTCAGCCGTATGTGGCAAGGCAGACGCCATACTTATGGAACTTAGCGGTCTTTGGACATGTGGAACATTAAACTGGATTTGCAACCGTAGCCAACATGCATTTAGCGTTTATGCAAACGAATGCGATTTTTATTGGCCATTTTCAACGGTTTGGAGTGGGTTATGTATGCACCCTGAAACTTATTCCATTGTGTAGCCAGTTAAAAGACGAACGTGATGGTATGCTCAACTCAAAATCGACAAAAACTGCACTCAGCGACCTTTGCATCTGGGCTACTCAAGTATAATAGAGAAAATATCATCTTGGACTGTGGGTTTGATCATCATCAGGTCATTCAGTGAAAAATTACTTGACGTCTTTGCTGATGCATCAAAATCCACTCTAGTCTTAGTTGTTGTACTCGAAGGCTTAAATACTGGGTGGTGAGACAAATATCCCATCGCCATCCCCTACATCTTTATCAGAAACCAGCTTCATGTGGCCCAACTCTTCATACTCCATCATACATTCACTGTAAGCCTTTCTTAATTAGGGCTGTCTGTTCAGTCTTCTCTCCAGTTGAGCTAACCTTAATTTTGCTTGTCCGTATGATGAACCCAGTTTATCAATGCTTTGCTTAAGTGGGTGACGGACCATAAATCTACCATCTTCACTTCTTGTCGTGTTTTTCTTAAAGTTCTCTTCACACATAAACTCTTCCTTCGTCCTAGGCTGAGAGACGAGATCTTCAAGTTCCTAAAATTGTCGCAGTGTTGCCTCTAGATTGTCTTCTTCCCGAACGAAACATGATGAAAGGGTTCGGTCATTACTATTTACTGAAGGAGATCACCCTGCTAGGACCCAACCCAACTTGGTCTCCCATAGTACCGGATAGTCTGATGTCCTTGTACGGTAGCCTGATTCTAACAACGAAAAGAAATGCTCTGCTCCTATCAAAATGCCTATACATGGCTGGTAGAACATAGGATCCGCAAGTGTTATGTCGGATGGCAAGTTCCAGTTGTCATACTCAATAATGGAGCTAGGCAGATTTCCAGTTATGCGTGATAGGACCGAACATGACAGGTCGATAGTAAATTCGTTGACAGTTGAGCACAGTTGAAGTTTTACACTGTGTTTTTTCTCTGTTAATGAATTGTTTATTCCGCTAATAGGAACTGCACTCGGCTCTTGGGTAACCGTAATCGCTGTGCTAAGCTCTCAGTACACAGATTACTTTGACAGCCACTGCAAATGTGGTGCTGGCCGTGAATATCATCTACCTTTACTGGAACAGTGGATAATATAACCAGAGTCTGGTGGACATTCTTAGTGTTACAGTGCGATTGTCACTCTTTATCAGATTCTGTAGAATTCTAATGCGATTTATCTTGCTCATGCAACAGGTTATGATATTTTCTGTTGCATAATCTGCAACCATGTGTTTTACATTCACGAGCAGAATGATTTGTGCACATACAGTTGAAACACAAACCCTTTGCCTTAACAAGGTCTCGCTTCTTGTACAGACTGAGAGCAGCAAACTGATCACACCTGAAAAAAGCGTGGTCACCCATGCATGCTACACATTTGGAATTACTCGCACTTATATATGAATGATGCAAGAGGGCACTGGCATGCATCTCATCAGGATGCCTGTTTGATGAGGTGGGAACGATAGAAGGGATATTCTCAAGGGCTTGCCGCTTATGTTCACAAAATGCCAACAGTTCATTAAGAGATGGAAACTGATCATCCTTCAATGTCAACTCCCACTCTCGTCTCGTGTTTGCAACAAGCCCTCGAAGAAACAGCTGGCACAGAAGTACTTCATGAAGTGGAACGGAGATGTTTAAGGCTTTAAGAGCATTCAAATTACTGCTAAACGAATCAAAATAATGTGTTAATTCTGTTGCTGTCTCACTTTTCATTTGCTTAAGGACCAAAATGTTTTTGACATGTGTTGTAGAGATTAGCCTTTTATTTTCGTACCTGTCCTCCAGTAATTTCCATGCAATGGGATAATTTGCCTCAGTAATGGGAAGATTCTGAATCGTTTTATAAGCTGGTCCTTGGATAATTGAAGTCAGATAGTGAAATTTCTGAATAGTAGCTAGATCACGGTTGCGGTGGACCAATGCCTTAAAACTGTCGGAAAATGGAAGCCAATTTTCGTACCTTCCATCAAAGGTCGGAATTGTTACAGCTAGTAGTTGGATGCTTCCTTTATGTCCCCCTGAATTACACAAACCATTTGATTGTTGTGTTGTAACTTCATTTGTTGTATAATGTGTGCCATTATTCCTCAAACATGACAATACATGCTTTCGAACTCAGTCCTGTGTTGTTCATGCTCACTTTCGTCACCGATGTCTTCTAGTTTCTATTCTGTCTGAATGTCGTCGTATTTATGTAACAAAACACTGAGGTCATCAAATCTCAATTTGATTTCATGAAAGTTCGAATCTTGGTACGAATCTAACTTGTCTACAAATGTTTGCATCCATGTGAGCTGTGCCTTTACCCCTGCTCTCTGCTTTAACAACCGCTGTTTGCATGCGGATTCCATGATGGGATGAGAAATGAGAAATTGCCTGTACTAATTTAAGCTTACTTGCCTTTCCGATGTGGGTGGAAAACTCAGAACGTGCATAGCGTTGAACCCTGGACTTACACTGGTGTGTACCTCAGGCCGCAGTTTAAACATTCCAATTTGATTCCACCTAATTTTCTTTTTCTCTGATGCATTTACTCTTTCTCATAGATTTTCCATATCTCTTTATAGTTTGCGTTGCAAACGAAACCTTTGGCAAGTTCACCTCTTCACTACAGGCCGCATGACGTATCAACACAAGTATTGTCAACGTCTCTGCCCAACTTTACAACAAAGCACCTAAAGTCGGAAGAGTCTCGGCCCAGGCACCTTGTTCCTAACATGCCTCTCAAAACAAGCCGAGAGTGCCTGTCACAACACAGCGACAACATATATCAAGGACAACCACGCCCTTAGTGATGTCATCAAACTAAAGCTTGCCAAAATCGTTTGGGCGCGTCCCCAAGTGGCGGATAGGGGGCTCACAGAAATGTGGGCTGGTTCAAATACCTCGGAAAATGAACCCGCGGACCAACAGGCAGCCCAGTTCCTGGGGGCTTTAAAATGCTGGGACACCCTCTCTCCAGGGGTCATAAATATGGAGGGCCCAAGCCCAGGGTTATGGGCGAAGCCCCAACGGTATCGGCGGCGGAGAGGATGGACTTCGGTACGGCGTCGATGGCGGAAGAGGGAATTCTGTAGCGTCTGTACTCCAGAGGAGCGGCTACAAAAGGCGTCTGTTATCCAGTGGATCGGCCTAGAACAATACCTGGCAGTAGGTCATAAAATGCCTTTGAGTGTGGCGAACTCATCGTACTAATAGCCTATAAAATGAGTGAGTGTGAATTGAGGCCTCGGAAAGTGCTAGGGCGTCCCCTGCAGGCGACGCGCAGTTCCCAGGAGTCTGGGGGAACTGTGAGAAGTAGGCTACCAGACACCACAAACATCGCCTTCATAAACGTGATGAGCCTAAATGGCAAGACAGAAGAATTGGTGGACTACATGGAAAAGAAGGAAATAGCAATGATGGGAGTCAGTGAAGCGAAATGGAAGGGAAAAGGTGAGAAAGAAGTCAAGAAAGGGAAGGGATATAGAATATATTGGAGTGGAGGAAAGAAGGCAATGAATGGTGTTGCAATAATATTGAGAGAAGACTTAGTGCAGGATGTTGAGAAAGTAGACCAAATTAATGACAGAATGATGAAAATTAGACTAGGACTTGAGAGTGGAACAAAGGATTTTATACAGATTTACGCACCCCAGACAGGGAAGGTAGATGAATGTTTAGAGGATTTCTTAGAAGAACTGGAAAAGTGTATAGAAGACAAAGAGGTTATAATAATGGGGGATATGAATGCACATGTGGGAACAGATAGGCAGGGAAAAGAAGAGATAATTGGCCCATTTAGCTATGGAAATCAGGACGAAGAAGGAGAAATGTTAATAGATTTCTGTAGAAGGAATGGATTAATTGTTGGAAATACATGGTTTAGGAAAAAGAACTCCCAAAAAATAACTAGGTATGGCTGGGGAGACAGAAAGACAAAAACAATGATCGATCTTATCCTAGTGGAAAAGATAAACGTAGACAACTGGTAGATGTGACAGCTATGCCAAGAGGAGATTTTGAAGGAGACCATAAAGTGGTGATAGCCAAATTAAGGCTTGGGAAAATCACAAAGCTTGCGGAGAAAAGGGAAAGAAAAATAAAGGTGTGGAAGCTAAAAGAGAGAGAGGCAATGGAAAAGTTCCAAGAAGACTTGAAAAAGGAAATTTCCAAAGACGAAGCAAAAAGTGTCGAACAGGAATGGGCATGTTTTAGAAATTGTTTTGCGAAGTGTGCAGTAAACACTTGTGGAAGACTATCAGGGAAGAAAAAGGAAAGGGAGACTCCTTGGTGGAACAACAGGGTAAAGGAAGCTGTTAAAGAAAAACAAATGGCATGGAGGAAGTGGATAGGCAGTAAAAATGCAGAGAAATGGCAAAAATATAGAGAAACAAAGAAGGCATGCCAAAAAATTGTACAAGAAGAAAAAAGGAAAAGTTGGGAAGGTTTCACGGAAACTTTGAAGGAGGATATCCAAGGAAGTAAAAAGGTTCTATATGGATTGGTGAAAAACAGTGTAAAAGGTAGGGAAAACACAAAATTTGTAAAAACTGAAGCAGGACAGATATTGTATCAAAGAGATGATATATTAAAAAGATGGGAAGAATACTTTTCAAAGCTACTAAATGTTAAATACATCGAACTGGAAGATGAAAAAGAACAAGAAGAAACAATGGAAGAAGAAGAACAAGAAAAGGAGATCACTATGCTAGAAATAGAGGAAGCCATACAGAAGATGAAGAGCGGTAAAGCAGCAGGAGAGGATGAGGTGTCCACGGAAATGATAAAAGCAGCGGGACCAATAGGTGTACAGTGGTTGTATAGATTATTTAGAATAATTTGGAAGAAGAAAGAGATTCCAGAAGAATGGGGGATTAATTATCCCGATTTTTAAGAAAGGTGACAAAAAGGAATGCAATAACTACAGAGGGATCACTCTTATCGCTCATGTAGCTAAGATCTTTGAGAGAGTTCTGGAAGGCAGACTGAGGAGGAAGATAGAAGGAGAGATGGAAGAAGAACAGTATGGTTTTAGGAAAGACAGATCAACATTTGACCTAATCTTTGCATTAAGGCAAATGATGGAGAAAAGATGGGAATTTGGAAAAGACATGGTGATGACATTTATTGATATTGAGAAAGCGTACGACAGTATGCCTCGACAGGTGGTTTGGAATGTATTAAGGAAAAGGAGAGTTAACGGAGCTGATGTCCAAATGTTAAAAGCTATGTACAAATATTGTGTGAGTAGCGTGAAGACCAGTATAGGAGAAACAGAATGGTTTAAAGTGGAAACAGGTCTCCAACAGGGAAATGTATTGTCCCCCTTACTATTCATCATAGTCATGGATGAAATTCACAAGAATGTTAAACAGAGATTGGGACAAGAGGCAACAAAGGCCATGCTGTTTGCAGATGATATAGTGATATGGGGCGAGGATGAAAAGGAAGTACAAAAACAACTAGATGTATGGAATCAAGAAATAGAGAAATATGGGATGAAAGTAAGCACAGAGAAGAGCAAGACAATGGTAATGTCAAGAGGAAGGAAGGAAGGAAGAGGAAAGATAGAATTGAATGGGAAAATTCTAGAAGTGGTTAAAAGTTTCAAGTACTTGGGAAGTGTGATCACAGAAGATGGAAGGATAACTGAGGAAATTGGAAAGAGAATACAACAAGCGAACAGTTTTTACCAGAGCATAAGGGGTATTCTGTGGAACCGAGATGTCCCAAAGAAATGTAAAAATGTATTATATTCAACCTACTACAGACCCATACTAACATATGCAGCTGGAGCGTGGACTACTACAAAAAGAGAGGAGAGTAGAATACAAGCCGCGGAGATGAAATTCCTAAGAGGTATAGAGGGCAAGAGATTAGAAAAAGGACAGGAATCTTGAAGCTGCAGGACAGGATAGAAACAACAAAGTTAAAGTGGTATGGACATATGATGAGAATGGGAGAGGAGAGAGTACCAAAGAAAACTTTCTGTGAAAAGATGACAGGGAAGAGACCACGAGGAAGGCCCCGAAAGAGATGGGCAGATACAGTGTGGGAGTGTGTAGAGAAGAGAGGAGGAAAATCTGAAGAAGTACTAAAAACAGGAGAGGAGTGGTGGAGAGACAGGAAACGTTGGAGGTCCTTAATTCACAACCCGACCCAGGAAGCTGGAAATGGGAAATGAAGATGATGATGATTAAAGTGTTTCCTTTAAATGTGTTTGTCAAGCTATCATCAAGCCACTAATAGGGCCACAAGAGATAGCAATGACTTCTATTGTCTCAATGTGTCCATTGTATTAAGTTTTAAATGCTGTGTTAGATATAGTTTTGAATGCTCCTTTCTTATTTTTCTTACTACTGTATGTGCATGTCTTTATTGTTGTTATGATTCTGATGGATGTTAATATGTTTCCAACTTATTTGGAAACATGTCCCAATGACAATAAATCAATAATTGTCTATATTAAGTATTGATTAGGAGGAGACCTCCCACCCCATTATAAATGAATGATCCAGAGAATTCTTGCAAAGGGCAATCCTTCACAATGTGCATGATGGTTTGCACTTCAGAACCACAGTCGCAAGCAGGAGACATCAGCCAACCCCACTGGTGGAGAACAGAAGCACTTCTTCCAACACCACAGCGTGTCCTGTTAAGTTTGGTCCAGGTGGAGCGAGGGAGATTGAACCCAGCCAGATTTATTGTTGGATCCCTGATAGAAATGCCAGACGGGTGTGATTGAGACTGTCCTTGTTTTCATGACTCCTTAGGTCGGAAAGGCATGGCAGATAATTCTTTGGCTGTCCTCTAAGCAGGTTTCCGGGACTTCAGTCTCATTACGGCATTTTCGTCTATGTCCTGATGGATGGGAAGAGAGCTGTTCATCAGAATCCTCGACCATAATCTAGCAAGAGATCTCTTCCGTCTGATGTAAGGAGGTTCAATGTTGCTCAGAACCGGTAACCACTGGACAGGAGTGGGGTGTAATGTACCAGATCATCATCATCATCTTGAGCAGTTTCCAACCGCTGGTCGGGTCTGCTTGGAACATAAGCCTCTCCATCGTTTCCTGTCCATCCACCATCTCTCGTCATTTACTGTGTCCCAGCACACTCCTCTTTCCTCCACACTCTTCTTAACTCCTTTCGTCCATCTGTCCCTTGGTCTTCCCCTTGGCCTCCTTCCCGTCATTTCCATTCCAAACATCTTCTTCGGTATCCTCTCCTCTTGCATCCTCCTCACATGTCCATACCATTGTAGCCTAGATCGCTCTATTCTATTTTGCAATGGTTCCTCTCTTACCATCTCCCTGACTCTCTCATTCCTTACTCTGTCCATTCTTGTCACTCCTACCCTACTCCTCTGGAACTTCATCTCCACTGCTCGTATTTTATTCTTGTCCCTTTCCTTCATCACCCATGTTTCTGAACCATATGTCAAAATTGGCACAAAGTAGGTTTTGTAGATGATTCCTTTACATTTTTGTGGTACATCTTTATTCCATATCATCCCCCTAACACTCTTGTAAAATCCATCTGCGCACCTTCCCCGCTCATTTATTTCCATCCTATTGCCTCCCTTTTCTTCAGTGACATAGCTGGACATCTACCAGACGAGTGTGGGAGCTATTCAACCATACAGCAGAGCAGTACTCGGCAGTCGAATATAAAAGCACTAAAGCAGTTATACGAAGCGTATTTGCATCTGCACCCCATGTATTTCCAGCTAATCTACCCAGCAAGTTGTCACGGCTTTTAAGTTTAGCTGCAAGTTTCTTGAGATGGCATCGGTACGCTAAGGATCTGTCGAACGTTACACCCAGGTATTTGGGGGTGGTATTGCACTATAGTGTGTGATTCCTGAACCTGATCATAGGCTGGTAGTTTGCATACCTATTACTGAGATGGAACGTAGCTACTTCTGTCTTAAGAGGGCTAGGCTTCAGGTGCCATTTAGTGAAGATCTTTGTTTTATCTCTCCTACTCCTGTCTACAGGAAAGTACTGTCTGATTTTCCTCAAAGTCAACATAGACCCATAATCTACAGGATTGGACTTCAGATCCCTCTTATAAGATCCATACCCAAACCCCGCTGAAATTTTTAAAAAGTTGATTGAAAGGCGTATTCATTACACACTGACGCTAACATTAGATGGATTACTCGAACATCAGACAATTATTGGAGGTTTGTTGGGTTAATTAAATCTGTTGCAAAATGAACCATCCCTGGCCGTGAAAATGTTCATGACGATGAACGCTCAGGTCGGTGATTACGGATGACTTGGTGACTGCAATTGACATGAAAATTCACGAGGACGGAAGATTCATGATAATGGATTTTTCTGAAGTGTGAATTCTTGGTTGTCAGAGCAGGCAGCAAACTTTTATGCAGAGGGATTTCAGAACTTAGTTTTAAGGTATGACAAGTGCCTAAATAAACAAGGCAACTATATAGAAAAATAGAGTATGTAAAACCTAAAAATAAATGTGGTTTCAAAATACTGTAAAATGTTAGGTTAATTTTTAAAAAAATAACGGCCCTTACTTAAAAAACAGCCCTCATATAAAGAGAAGGGGGATATTCAAGACTGTGCTAACTACAGGAGCATTAAGTTAATGTCCCATACCATGAAAATCTGGGAAAGAGCGATAGACAAGAGGATCTGGGATGAGACTAGCAATGGTGAGGAACAATGGCTTCATGCCAGGAAAAGGGACCACAGGCTCACAAGTCAGTGTTTGCCCTGAGACAAGTACTGTAATGGAAAAGTATCGTGAAAGACAGAAGGGATTACATACAAACATACATATATTTATTTGCAAATGTGGACGCTGTCCATGGTGGCAAATTACAATAATTAAGCAAAATAAATAATTCATACAACTGCAAAAATACATTTTAGACTACAAGGATTATTTGGTATGGTATAAGAAGATAATAATAATTATAATAGAGATAATTATAAAATAAGAATAAGGATAATTTACACTTTTCTTCATCCATCAAGTCATGTACAGCACATCACTGTCTCATGATCTGGTGCTTTCTTACCAACTCCTTGAATTTTCCAATATCAGAAGGCAAAGGGTTGAAAATGTTTCCTGGCAAACTGTTCAATTCTACTTCCCCCCTCCCAATGAAAAAATATTTGCCCCAGGTACTATTCCACTGACTTAATTTTAATTTACAAGAATGACTGTATCTGCCCATATACAGTAAGTACCTTCCTTTCGCAATCTCTCATGAATGCCTTCCCATGCAATTTCCCCCCTTGTAAGCTAAGAAAATACCCCCTAGTCTTGCTCTTGAACACCTACCAGACAGACTTTCCTATCCCAAATCCTGACTCATTCTACTCACACTACTCGTTGATCCGTGGTCCTCCATTACATACTTGGCGGCCATCCTTTCTACTCCTTCCAATTCCTTTAATAGGTACTTTTGGGGCAAATACAACTTTATTTTACCCTACTGAATATTCAAAAATAATTTGATTCCTTTTGTTGACAAATCTCACTGCCTGACATTTCTTTGAATCTATCGTCATATCACTCTCATCTGCCCAGCTTTGTAAAATCCTTCCTTCCCATTCATGGACCTAGAGAAAGCGTAAATGACCAGGTGGCCCGGGGAGAAGTCTAGAGATGTTTACGAGCAAAGGGTGTACCAGAGAAGTACGTGCAGTTGGTTCAAGAAATGTACAAAGAAGCAAGAACCCAGTTTAGAAGCAGCAGTGGACTTACAGATTGGATTCCGGTTCGGGTAGGTTTACACCTTGGTTCGGATTCAAGTCCAAATCTTTTTGACCTAATTCTGGACGAAATGTCTTGTGGATTAAGAGACCAATCCCCCTAGTGCATGATGTTTGCGGATGACATTTTGTTGTGTAGTACCACCAAAGATATCATAGAGGAAAAACTGGAACAGTGGATGGCAGCCTTGGAAGACAGAGGACTCAGAATTAGCAGGAGTATATGAGGTTCAATACAGATCAAGACTGTAAGTTTAGAATGCAAGGGGAACGTTAAATAGAGTGGATGAGTTCAAATACCTGGTTTTAGTAGTGACTGGAGATGGAAATCTGGATGTGGAAGTGTCACACAGGATTCAGGTAGGATGGATGAACTGGAGGAAGATTTCAGGAGTACTCTGTGACTGCAGGTTCAAGCCTAGGGTTAAGGGTACAATATATAAAACTGTCATAAGACCAGCATTGCTGTATGGCTCTGAAACATGGCCTGCACGCAAAACGCACACAAACAGGCTTGACGTCACGGAAATGAAAATGCTCAGGTGGATGAGTGGAGTGACTAAGCGTGATTGAGTGGAAAATGTCAAAATAAGAGGAACATTGAAGGTTGTGGATATATCTAAGAAGATAGAAGAAAAGCGACTTCAGTGGTACGGGCATGTGAGAAGAAGGGAGGAATCCTATGCGGGGAGGAAGATGCTAGACATGCAAATACAGGGAGTGAGAATACGAGGCAGACCTAAACGAAGATGGATGGATTGTGTATAAAAGGACCTCAGAGAAAAACAGTTGTCAGAAGAGGATGTGCATGGCCAGGCTAAATGGAGGAGAGCTGTCAGAAACATCAACCCCACATATGAGTGGGAATGATGTTAAGATAATAGCTTGCCACGGTGGGTGAGTGGTTATAGTGTCGGACTACCAACCCCAAGATTGCAGGTTCGCCCCTGGCCGTGGTAAGTGATTTTTGAAGGCGACAAAAATCACGATACTCATGTCATACGTTGTTGGCATGTTAAAGAACCCATTTGAATTCAGTAGGCCGTGTTCAATGGCGGCTTCGGTGGCGTAGTCGGTAGCATGCTGAGCTTCTATGCCCAAGATAGCGGGTTCAAACCCGACCGAAGTCGTCGGATTTTTTAAGAGCGTTAAAAATCCTTCAGTATGCCTTCCTTCGGAGGGGAAGTAAAGCCGGCGGTCCCATGTCATAGATTTATGGCATGCAAAAGATCCTTTCACAGACTAAACTTGTGTAAAGCAAAATTTGTTAGGTTAGATTTCGTCAGAACGCTCTATCAAAGTTCCAACGTTCGCCACTAGGTATCATTGATATCTGGTGACGAAAGTTGGAACTACTTGAAATTGAACGGAACTTGTAGCTCACCCTTTACGGTGTCCGCTGGAAGCAGCTACAGACTCAGGCGAGCCGAACATGTCCTCGGACACTCCCGGCACTAAAAGCCATACGATAAATAAATAAATAAATAATAATGGCAAAATTAATCTCGGGATTTTCCGCCAACACAAAGTTCCTCCATTCTCTACTTGAAAGCGCTCTAGTGTCAAGGAGTTTAGATATCTAACCTCCTTGACTTTCATAGCGTTCAAAGGAACGACGAAATTCGACACGCAAGCTACCCTCTGGGTGTCAATTAACAAAGCTTGCACCAGGCACCCGAGGCCATACGATATTATTATTATTATTATTATGTTAAGATAATGAAAAGAATTGTGACTTTGTTCAATTACAAAATGTCTAGTTCGTAAACTTCACTGTAGCAAAATAACATGTAATTTTGCATTACATAGTTGCTGGTTCCATTTTAATGCTGTTGGTAACACTGCGAAGCTCTGATTTTACGCACTCACACCAAGTTTTTCTGAGTTCGTGAATGCGAGTATTTTGTCACTGCAAATGTTTGTGAGTTTAATTAATTTTGTATGAGGAATGTTTGCTTGCATGTTTGTGTAGTATGGAGAGCCTCTTGAGTGATTCTTGAAGAAGAAACAGGGTAAGTCACATTGTGCAAATTTTTCAGGAGAGCAAATATAAAACTTTCAACACTAGAAAGAAATACTTAAAATACCCCAATTGAGGGTAAGCAATATAGTTATTTTGCCAAATTTATTCTTATAAAGGAAGTACATGTAAAACAAATAACAATCAAAGTTAAATTATAAGGTGCGTTCATAAAGTAAAGAGCCGGAGGCTGGAATGCACAAACTGGTGACGACATCGGCTAATCGTGGCGTGTGTAATGAGGTTTGGTTCCGACCAGAGCGTTTGTCGTTTGGATTCTGGTTCGAAGTGATGACACCTGTGGGGCACCCATTGGGCACACACTTTGCGCAAGTGCAGTCGTTCCGTCATGATGATGTGCACACTTCCGACGCTCAATCAGACCACGGCGGCTATGACGCTCACTGTCACTCGGCGGTCCTGGGTAATGAGTGCATCAACCAGCTGGACGTTGTCATCGGTAATGCAGGGGGGTGCCCCAGACCGGGCATCATCGGCTAACGACAACCGTCCTTCCCTGAAGTGCTTGGGCCACGCCTTGACCCTTGCAAGGGACATGCAGTGTTCGCTGTACACTTGTGACATTCGGCGATGAATGTCCGTTCCCCTTACTCCTTCCGCTGTCAGAAACCGAACAACACCTCTTTGCTCTTCGTTTGACACCTTCATGTCACTGTTTGCAATGCGATTGGCAGCGTTGGACGATTGATGCCTGCAGCTGCTCGCTTTGTATCGTCACGTGACGTGCACGCGTGCCCTCTAGCGACGGGCTGTGACCTTCCACGCTCTGGTCGGAACCACACCTCGTTACACACACCCCGATTAGCCGATGTCGTCACCGGTTTGCGCATTCCAGCCTCTGGCTCATTACTTTTTGAACGCACCTTATATGAACAAAGTGAGAGGATATGGGACGTTCTTTCCATTTTCACTAAAAATAAAAACCTCTGTAACTCGGTGACTTACCATTTTATATGAAATTAATTTCAACTGATCTGTAGTGACGATGGCTGGCCACCAGAATGTGCCATAAACTCATTTCCAAAAAGAAATGGACTTACCCCGTTCTTTCCGTGGGGTCTTCCCTCATATGTTTATAAATAGTTATATTTTTTGGAAGGGGAGTGGGTTACAGCCTACAAGTAATTGTCAGCATCAGCCGCCACTGCCCCAAAAATCATGTTCCTAATGTGGTTGGGTCGTAACGTTGTGTAGTGTGGCTCACTTGTGAAATAATTAAAGAAAATAAGGATTACATGTTTGTTAACATGGCTTTTAAAATCAGATATCATGTGTTATGTCTCCTTGAACTATAAGCCTACAATTCTACAGTTTGTGTCAGCTCTGAAAGCTTGCATTGTTAATGGTGTCATTCCTGAAAGGAGGCTCTGAAAGTATTCCTCAAGTGTTGAGCTAAGATCTTCAGAGCAGGAAGAGTCTACCCTGGAGATGGTGATGGATGATGTAAACCAGGCGTGTCCAACCTTTTTTGGAAAAGGGCCACTGTCATTAAGGTGAATTGGTTTGCGGGCCACACGATTAGATTTTTTCTACTGTATTAAACAGGGTTTAAATTCTTAGATAAACCAATTTATTTAAAAAATAGCTAATATATTTGATATGTTTTTTATTACAATATTAATCGAATATTAGTTAAGTTATTTTTAAAATAGAATAAAATATATAACTGTTATATTAAAATAATTGAATTAATATTTTATCTGTCACATCCCTTTCAAGGGAGCTTGACTTCCGTAGCACATTGGCATCGCTCGTGACGTCAGTACTACTTGTATTTTGTGTCTTGCGACGGCCTTCTCAGTATGTGCTAGCCACGCGTATTGGTGAGGTGTGTCTGTACCAACTGACGAGCCCAACGGCACACTGGGGCGAAACTCTGGCATTTTATGTTTGAGTTGACAGGACCAAGTTTATCATATTAATTGATAATTTATCTGCTCAAACGGAAATAACATCATATTCCCATTCGGGAATATTCATAACCTATTTGGATTGCCAAGGTAAGGTTTTTGTTTTATGAAAGGGAGCTTGACTTCTGTAGCACATTGGCATCGCTCGTGACGTCAGTACTACTTGTATTTTGTGTCTTGCGATGGCCTTCTCAGTATGTGCTAGCCACGCGTATTGGTGAGGTGTGTCTATACAAACTGACGAGCCCAACGGCACACTGGGGCGAAACGCTGGCATTTTATGTTTGAGTTGACCGCACCAATTTTATCATATTAATTGATAATTTATCTGCTCAAACGGAAATAACATCATATTCCCATTCGGGATTATTCATAACCTATTTGGATTGCCAAGGTAAGGTTTTTGCTTTATGAAAGGGAGCTTGACTTCCGTAGCACATTGGTATTGCTCGTGATGTCGGTACTACTTGTATTTTGTGTCTTGTGATGGCCTTCTCAGTATGTGCTAGCCACGCATATTGGTGAGGTGTGTCTGTACCAACTGACAAGCCCAATGGCACACTGGGGCGAAATGCTGGCATTTTATGTTTGAGTTGACCGGACCAATTTTATCATATTAATTGACAATTTACCTGCTCAAACGGAAATAACATCATATTCCCATTCGGGAATATTCATAAACTATTTGAATTGCCAAGGTAAGGTTTTTGTTTCCGTAGCTCTTTGGCATCGCTCGTGACGTCAGTACTACTTGTATTTTGTGTCTTGCGATGGCCTTCTCAGTATTTGCTAGCCATGCGTATTGGTGAGGTGTGTCTGTACTAACTGACGAGCCCAACGGCACACTGGGGCGAAACTCTGGCATTTTATGTTTGAGTTGATCGGACCAATTTTATCATATTAATTGATATGTATGTGCTACCGAAAAGTGATGCGAAACAAAGTGCATGTCTATTAATGCCCGGATATTTTTCTCTGGGAAAGTAGTAGAGATAGAATTGTAGTAAGAGGACATTGATAAACTTATTCTTTACGTCTGACACACATTGAAAATCAATGCACTCCATTTGCAGATCCTCGGGAACCTCGTCTATGTCAATGGAGAACGGGGAAGAAATCAAATTGAAATTTATAACAATCTCCTTGAAATCTAGCACGGAATTCGGTTCTTAATTCTGATATAATTTCTGCGTCCTTTTGAAAATTTTGATTTGCACAGTTTTGTAGGGCTGGGAAATCCACAAAGTTGTTTTATATTTGTGATTCCCAAAGTCGCAATCTTGTTTCAAAGGCCTTCAAATGATCAAACATAGTAGTAATCAATTGGTCCTTACCTTGAAGACTTGAATTAAGTTAGTTCAGTTGTGTTATATCTACTTAAAAGGCAAAATCACAGATACATTATCATCATCATCATCATCTTGAGCAGTTTCCGACCGCTGGTCGGGTCTGCTTGGAACATAAGCCACTCCATCGTTTCCTGTCCATCCACCATCTCTCGTCTTTCACTGTGTCCCAGCACACTCCTCTTTCCTCCACACTCTTCTTAACTCCTTTTGTCCAGCTGTCCCTTGGTCTTCCCCTTGGCCTCCTTCCCTTCATTTCCATTCCAAACATCTTCTTCGGTATCCTCTCCTCTTGCATCCTCCTCACATGTCCATACCATTGTACCCTAGATCGTTCTATTCTATTTTGCAATGGTTCCTCTCTTACCATCTCTCTGACTCTCTCATTCCTTACTCTGTCCATTCTTGTTACTCCTACCCTACTCCTCTGGAACTTCATCTCCACTGCTCGTATTTTAATCTTGTCCCTTTCCTTCATCACCCATATTTCTGGACCATATGTCAAAATTGGCACAAAATAGGTCCTGTAGATGATTCCTTTACATTTTTGTGATACATCTTTATTCCATATCATCCCCCTAACACTCTTGAAAAATCCATCTGCGCACCTTCCCCTTTCATTTATTTCCATCCTATTGCCTCCCTTTTCTTCAATTATGCTTCCCAAGTACTTGAAGCAATCTACTTTCTGCAACTGCTGTCCTCCAAGTGTTATGCCCATATCCAGTCTGTTCTTCCTCCTCGTTGTGATGACCACTTCACTCTTTTGTGCTGAGAACTTCATCCCATATGATAACACTACCTTTTCCCACTCATCTAATTGCTCTTGTACTTCTTCCTCATCCTCTCCCCATACCAGAAGGTAATCAGCAAACCACATTGCCTTCATTTTCCTTTCCCCAATGCTATTTACCACTTTTCATATGATTTCATCCATCACCATTATAAATAACAGGGGTGAGAGGGCACTTCCTTGTTTCAGACCACTCTCCAGTTGAAACCATTCCGTTCTCTCCCTTCCCACCTTTACACAGCTTTTGATTCCCTCATACATTGCTTTCACTCTTGCCACTGTTGCTCTCATTGCTTCCCATACCTTGTTTCTATTAATACTATCATATGCTGTTGTAATTTTGGTAGTTTTATTCTTATTTATCAAGTATGCGGTTCTATTTTATGTAAGGTGCTGCCACCTGCCCTTTTATGTTTCAATTTGTCTAAAACTCGCGCCATGTTCACACATGTTTAGTTTGCGCTGTTCTGCTATTGCCAATCCATGTAGCCTACATCAGTTCGTTATTATTATTATTAAACTCACATCAGTTCGCTTTGCTTATATATCTCTGGTTTCCTTATATCCTCTTACAGGTTATGGACCCAGATGCGCGTGACTAAGTGCGTAAATAACAAAGCGTAATCATTCGTAAAAACGTACCAGAAGTTAACCTAAAAAATGAACGCCGGAAGTATTGGGAGAATTGAACGCCTCGGTAAGGATAATTTCGACACGTGGGCCGTGCAGATGCAGGCTATCCTCATTACGGGTGATTTGTGGGAATTCGTCGGCGAGAATTCTACGAAACCAGAACCAGCGGCTGGAAATGCAAACGCGGCAGCAATTCAAGAGTGGGACAAGATTGATCAAAAAGCTCGGTCGCTGATCATTTTGTCGATGTCTCCAAGCGAAATAAAGCAAGTCAAGAATTGTGTCACAGCACGTGATACATGGCAACGACTGAAACTGATCTACCAATCCCAGGGACCGGCTCGGAAGGCGACCTTACTGAAAAGTCTAACCTTACAAAAATTGGCGGACGATGGCGACGTGCGTGACCATCTGAACGATTTCTTCGACACCGTGGACAAATTGGGAGATATGAACATCACGATCAATCCGGAATTGTTGACAGTTATGTGTTTATACAGTCTGCCGGCACGGTTCGAGAACTTTAGTTGTGCAATAGAGTCACGTGACAACCTACCGACTCCCGAGGCTCTTCGGACCAAAATCATCGAAGAGGATGACGCACGAAATTCGAGCACACAAGGTGAAATAGCGGGAGCTATGTTCGTCAAGAAGAAGACTGGTCCAGGTAACAAGAACTATAAGAAACAAACACCCAAACTAAACAACAATAGTGAAACAGAAGGAGGCGGATCTGAGTTCCGGTGCTACGTGTGCAAAAAGCAAGGTCATCGAGCCAGCCAGTGCAGATTTAAACAAAGAGATCCATCGAAGAACAAAGGTAAAGACAGTTCTAATACTCAATCGGCAAATTTCACTCGAGAACTATGCTTACAGGCGACGACAACTCAGAGCAACTTTGGCGTACGCAGAATATGGTGTCTCGACAGTGGCGCCACTTCACATATCTGTGGCGACCCTGCGATTTTTTCGAAGATCGATGAGTCACGAAGGGGTGTAGTGAAATTGGCTGATGATTCAACGGCAGAGATCGTGTTCGCTTATCTACCCGCATTGCGAACGAAGATATAGATGTCTCTCTCTCAGATGTTTCTCACGTTCCAGACCTCAGGACAAACTTGCTGTCGGTGGGAAAGATCACCGACCGCGGCCACGAGGTGATTTTTGACAAGGAAGGTGCAGTCGTCATGAACGAAAAAGGAGAAGTCTTGATGCGAGCTGAGAGGAAGAATAACCTATATTACGTCAGTGAGAGTCAAGAACGTGTAAATATGGCTGCATCGCCCAAAATAATTGATCTAAAATTGCTACACCGTCGGCTCGGACATGTCAACGTGGGCGACATCTTGGTAGCTGTGAGAAAAGGGAGGGTTTCTGGCGTTGAGCTGAGGAATCCATCGACGACTTTGGACTGTAGAGTCTGCCTCGAGGGGAAGATGTCTAGGACGCAGTTTCCAAAGAAATCCGATCGACGGACGGAGCTACTCGATTTGATCCACACGGACGTGTGTGGACCGATGCCGACTCCATCTATGGGAGGTTCAAGGTACCTCTTGGAATTCATCGACGATCACTCTCATTGGTGTGAAGTGAGATTTCTGAAGGCAAAATCAGAGGTCTACGAAGCTACCGTCGAGTACGTTACCAGGATGGAGAATCAGAAAGGAAAACTAGTAAAGGTGATCCAGTCTGACAACGGCAGGGAATACCTGAATCGAGAGTTCGACAACTCCCTGAAGAAGCACGGAATCACAAGATGCCTCGCAGTCCCTCACAACCCTGAACAAAACGGGAAGTCGGAGAGGATGAATAGGCCTGATGGAGACTGCCAGGTGTAAGTTGTTCGACGCCGGATTACCTCACTGCTTCTGGGCGGAAGCAGTGAATACTGCAAATTGCATCCGTAATCGCCTGCCATCAAAAAGTATCGGAGGCAAAACACCATACGAATTGTGGACAGGAGAGATTCCTGACATCTCACAATTCAGAACGTTTGGAAGCAAGGTTTACTTCCTGGACAGGGATCCCGGAAGAAGGAAACTGGATCAACGAGGCAGAGAAGGCGTGTTCATGGGTTACTCAGAAGAAACCAAGGGCTTTCGCATATACTCCCCTGACAAAGACAAAGTTTTGATTAGCCGAGATGTAAAATTCTTCGAGAATGAAAAGCCACTGGAAGAGACTAGGATGGAGTGCCCGGAATCCTCGAAGCAAGATATTTGTTGGGAGCTGTTCTTTGCAGAACCACCGTCGCAATCACCAAGAGAAAAAGATCAACCAGCTGTCGTGGGGGAACCAGTCTCTCAACCCGAAATCGGAGAAGATGATGAACCTTTCCTGGGTTTCGATGTGACGCCAGTGGATGATCATGAACGACTGTCGAAACATCCGATACTAAGCCTCAATTGATGCAAAGACCTGGTCGACCCAAGATTCTGCGAACTGGAAAAAGGGGAAGACCGAAGAAACTTTTTCAAACAAATCTCCAAGATGTGGAGGAGCAAGAAGAAGACGAGGAGATTTTTCTAGCAGAGATTCCATTCAAGGAGGCAATAACAGGACCAAACTCTAACGAGTGGCATGGTGCCATGGTCATGGAAATGGAATCAATCCTGAGAAACAATACATGGGTGCTGGTGGATCCTCCCCGTGATGCCAAAGTCATCGGATGCCGGATGGTGCTGCGCGACAAACTAAAACCTGATGGAACACTTGAGAAGAGGAAGGCCAGGCTGGTGGCTCAAGGTTTCAACCAGGAGTATGGAATCAACTACTTTGACACGTTCGCACCGGTGGCGTGAATGGAATCAATTCGATTGATGGTTTGTCTCGCTGCCAAGCTCGGTGTAAAAATCAGACAGTACGATATCACAACGGCTTATCTGTATGGTGACCTAGACGAGGAAATATTCATGAAACAACCGAAGAACTTCAGGGAGATGTTAGAGAGCATTGCGATGTCTGGAACTGACGACGAAACCAAGGAGAAGGCCAACATGCTTCGCCAGTTGCAGGGAGGCGACAAGGTCTGCTTACTACAAAAATCACTGTACGGATTGAAACAGGCCGGTAGAAACTGGTATGCCAATCTGCGTGAGGTCTTGAGAAAGTGCGGTGCCAAACCAACCGCATCGGATCCTTGTCTATTCCAAATTGGTTCCGGAAATAACATAACTTTGATTGCCGTTTATGTTGACGACATGATGGTGCTGTCAAAATGCAAAAAGACGATCGCCAAGATGTCCAGAGTCCTGAGTGAAAATTTCAAGGTCAAGGACTTAGGATTGGCCAAACACTTCCTAGGCATCGAACTAATCCAGGAGATCGGATGTATAGCCATGCTACAGCAGGGTTACATTGAAGAGCTTCTCCAATTCTACGAGATGGCCGACTGCAACCCTGTAGTCACACCACTCGACCCTGGAACGAAATTGAGCAAAAATGAGAATCGCAGTACTGACGAGTTGAAGTTGCCTTACCGCAAATTGGTAGGCGCGCTGACATATCTGTCGACAACTACACGCCCGGACATTTCGTTCGCTGTCAGCTACCTGGGACAGTTCAACAATTGCTTCGGAGTCGAACATTGGAAAGCTGCTAAGAGAGTGCTGCGGTACTTGAAGGGGACTTCGAACATCGGGCTGATCTATGAAGCAGACACCGAATCGATCCAAGGATTCGTCGACGCTGACTGGGGAAGCTGCCAAGAAGATACGAGGTCCTACACGGGGTACGTGTTCCTGCTCGGCGGATGCCCTATATCGTGGGACTCGAGAAAACAAGAACCGTGGCCCTAAGCACCACGGAGGCCGAGTACATGGCGTTGTCAGAGTGCGCCAAGGAAGCTGTGTACTTACGTCGATTTCTGCTTGAGTTAGGCTTCAAAGACTTAGCCACTATGTTCATCTTTTGTGATAATCAAAGTGCAATTAATTTGGCCGAGAACGCGATGTATCACAGTAGAAGCAAACATATTGATATCAAACATCACTTTGTTCGTGAAGTCTTTGAGTGTAAATTTTTTGTTTTGAAGTATATCTCCACGAATGATCAAGTTGCTGACTTTCTCACGAAGAGTTTAAGTCGAATGAAACATGAACGTTGCTTGAAGTTTGCTGGTTTGGAGAGTGTAAAGATTGTATGAACCTGTACTTGAGGGGAAGTGTTATAATTTTCCTTTTTCATTTTTATTTATCAAGTATGCGGTTCTATTTTATGTAAGGTGCTGCCACCTGCCCTTTTATGTTTCAGTTTGTCTAAAACTCGCGCCATGTTCGCAAATGTTTAGTTTGTGCTGTTCCGCTATTGCCAATCCATGTACATCAGTTCGTTATTATTATTATTAAACTCACATCAGTTCGCTTTGCTTATATATCTCTGGTTTCCTTATATCCTCTTACATATGCTTTCTCTATATCCAAGAAGGTCATCACCAGATCTTTCCCATATTCATAATGGTGTTCTTGTAGCTGTCTTACAGCAAAGATGATGACCTTCCTGGCCTGAATCCATACTGATCTTCCCTCAGCCCATCTTCAAATTCTGTCCGAATTCTTCTCTCCAGTCCTTTCTCAAATATTTTGGCGCAGTGGCACATGAGTGTAATTCCCCTGTAGTTCTTGCATTCCTTCCTACTTCCCTTTTTAAATATGTGTATTATTATCCTTCTTTTCCAGTCCTCTGGTATTTTCTTCTCCCTCCATATCACTTTCATTACTCGAAAGAGCCACACTGTGTTCCCATCACCCCTGCTGCTCTCACCATCTCCACACTCACTTCGTCTATTCCCGGTGCCTTTTCCCCTTTCATCTTCTTTAATGCTTCCTCCACTTCTTTCCATGTCAATTCCTTCTCTGAAATGTCTTGGTCACTGTCTGTTTTTTCCTCACAACTTCCACTATGCTGGTTTTAGTTGGATTTAGGAGTTCCTTGAAGTATTCTCTCCAGATAACCTTTACTTCTTCCATATTTTCAACCTCCTTTCCATTCCTGTCCACCATTCTGACATTTTCCCCTGTATCTCTTCTCTTTGCCTTTATCATTCCATACAATACTTTCTTACTGCCATCAGGGTCCTCCTCCATCATTTCTGTCCATTTCTCCAGCCATTTCTTTTTCTCTTCCTTCACTACTTCTCCTGCTTCTTTCTTCCGCTCTTGGTATTCTTCTCTTGTTCAGTTTGTCCTCTGTTGGAACCATTTCCTGAATGCTTCATTTTTCTTTTTCACTGCTTCCTTAGTTCTGGGGTTCCACCATGGTGTTTCCTTCCACCTTTTCTTTCCACTAGTTCTGCCACACACGACTTCCGCTGCTCCTACCAACACATCCCTGAACCTATTCCATTCTTCTTCACCTGTTCTCGGATCATCCTTCGGTAATTTGTTCCTCACTAATATCTGGAACTTCTCCTTATTTCCATCCTCCTTCAGCTTCCATGTCCTTATTCTTATCTCTTGGTTCTCAGTTCTCCTCTTTTCCTTCAGTCCTCTCACCTTGGCGACCAGCAGACGGTGGTCACTGTCCGTGATACTCTTCTTTGTCTCCTTCCTGCATAGAATGTAGTCCACCACTGATTTCCTAGTCAAATCCCTGCTGTACCAAGTAATTTTATGGCTCTCTCTCTCTTCTTGTACCACGTGTTTCCAACCATTAGCCCATTTATCTTGCACAGTTCCAGCAATCTCTCTCCTTCCTTATTCCTGTTTCCCCATCCTTCACCACCAATCACTTCCTCAAAACCTCTTCTATCAGTTCCGACATGAGCTTTTAGGTCCCCCATGACTATCAGGTTTCTCCCTACTAACTGCTTCCGTAACTCTTCTTCAAACTCGTCCTTCTCGCCTTCTGTGCATCCCACCTGTGGTGCATAGACTTGCAGAATGTCCATTTTTATACCTTTCACTGTGATTCTGGCTCTAATTATTCTATCAGTTACCCTCTTTACTTCCTCCCTCATCCCTTCTCTCACCACCATTCCCACTCCATTTTTCTTCCCCTCATTTCCTATCCAGTATAGCTGCAAGCCATTTCTTAGTTTTTTTCTTCCTTCCCCTCTCCATCTGGTCTCTGCTAGTCCGAGTACATCCAGTTTTCTCCTCTCCATCATATCTACAATTTCCTCCACTCTTCCCGTCAATGTAGTTATGTTCAGAGTTCCAATTCGTAGTCCATTTCCATAGCCAGGTCTGTTTCCTTTAGATCTGTCCTTTCCGAGGCCTGTTCCCATTTTAAAAGCAGTTCCATATCCACTACTGGCTTGCTAGGCCTAACGTAGCTTTACCATAACCCTGGCAAGGGGCCTGTTTTTTGTCCGCGAGAGGTATTTTATTTCCCTCAAACCCTCCGGACAAGTCGGGTAAGCCCCCCTATCCACCACCTGGGATGCGCCCGATAGAGGAAAAGGCAAACCCCCCACGGGACACATTTTGCGTCATTAAATTCAACAATAGGTTTGCCCTTCTCCTCCATAAATGTTTGTATTTCGTTTTTAGTTTTTCAATACTCACTTCAACATTTTACCACGGCCGAGCCGTCTTATTTCAGTATAATAAACAATATCTTCAAATTCTGAATCGAGATTTTGTAAGAAATTTTGAAATTCTCAATGTTGCAAACCATGTGGACGAGTGGAATTCACTACTTTTACAACGACTTTCAAAACACTATCTAAATTTAGGGATTTAGCACAAAGTTTTTTTAATGTATTAAGCAGTAAATTGCATTACAGAAATGTTTCCTGCTTTAGCTGCCGCTGCTTGCAGTAATTTAACTAACCCTTCTTGTTTTCCTGCAAATGCAGGAGCTCCGTCTGTTGTTACACCAGATAGATTTGTATATTTCACGCCAAGTCAGTTCAAGTGTTACGGCTGTGAGTTTGTGTCATCACTCGCCGCATGAGTCACAACTGCCCCAGGGCTGGGCTGTGGCCTGCCTCCTGTATTGCGTGTGCCTTATGCAACAGGGCTACTAGGACAAAGGGGTAGTCCAGAATATTCGTGACTGGACCAGCGATGGAAACCTCGAGAAGCCGTGAACCCTGGATGGATCTAGAAGCATTTATTGAGTCACCGGCCTGCTATATAAGTGCGACCTGTCTAGCAGTTGTTGTTGTTGTGTTTTACGAGCTAGTGTGAGCGATTATCCTGTGCGACAGAAGTGTGGTGACGAAGTGCTGTGCGAGTTACGAAATCCAGTGACATTGTTTCTCCAGCTTGTGGACAGCGAAATAGCCTGCAGCAAGTGATCGTAAGTAATTGAGGTCGGTGAACGTAAGGGAGTGGCGGCTGTCATCGAGCCAAAATATGAGGACATCCAGACAAAAGGATTGCTAGTTGCCAAGACTCTCATCAACACGACGTCTCGGCCGTACGTCCGCCTGTCCAACCTGAACGACTACGACATTACGGTTCACCGGGACACCAACCTAGGAGTCTGCGAGCCCGTTACCTGGATTGCCCGCATCACCGACACGACGGACGGACACCTGCAGACGGACAACCGAAGAAGACGCACACTGCCAGAAGAACTACAGAAGCTGTACCAAGGATCCCAGGACCATTTAGACGAGGAACAATCACGCCAACTTCAGGACCTGCTACGCGAATTCCAGGACGTCTTCTCCGTGGGGAGCAAAGACTTCGGCAGGACAGGCTTGGTCCAGCACAGAATCGTCGTTGGGGACAGCGCACCGATTAGGGCCCCATTCCGACGAGTCCCGCTCGCCAAGCAAGCCGAAGTCGACCGGATGGTAGAAGAGATGAAGGAGCAAGGGGTGATCGAGCCATCACATAGTCCTTGGAGTTCTCCGGTCGTGCTTGTGAAGAAGAAGGACGGTTCCACCAGGTTCTGCGTGGACTACAGGCGGGTGAACGACGTCACGAAGAAGGACAGCTACCCTCTACCCCGGATCGACGACACGCTCGACACCGTATCAGGGTCAAGATGGTTCTCCACCTTGGATTTGAAGAGTGGCTACTGGCAGGTGGAGGTCCACCCTAAGGACCGCGAGAAAACGGCGTTCTCTGTGGGCAGCGGGTTCTGGCAGTTCACCGGCATGCCATTCGGTCTGTGCAACGCCCCTGCGACCTTCGAAAGGCTAATGGAGTCCATTCTGAGGGGACTACACTGGAAGACCTGCCTGGTCTACCTAGACGACGTCATCGTTCTGGGGAGAAGCTTCGAGGAGCAGTACAGCAACCTGAAGGAGATCATGTTGAAGCTACGGGCTGCCCAGCTGAAGTTGAGCCCCAAGAAGTGTCAGCTCTTCCAGAAGCGGGTCCAGTACCTGGGGCATATCGTCTCCGAAGAAGGGGTGCGCACCGACCCAGAGAAGACCGCAGCTGTGAGGGAGTGGCCAGTTCCGAAGGACAAGTCCCAACTACGAAGCTTCCTGGGACTCTGCACTTATTACCGTCGCTTCGTGAGGGGATTCGCCGACATCGCCAAACCTTTACATCGACTGACTGAGAAGGACCAACTCTTCACGTGGACAGCAGAATGCCACAGTGCCTTCGAACAACTCAAGCAGGCTCTGTGCACCGCGCCTATTCTGGCCTACCCCAGACCTGGAACAAGGTTCATCGTCGATACCGATGCCAGCGACTTTGGCATAGGGGGAATCCTGTCGCAGGTAGTGGACGGCGAGGAGAGAGTAGTGGCCTACTTCAGCAAGGCCTTGTCAAAGCCAGAAAGGAACTACTGCGTCACCAGGAAGGAGCTGCTCGCCATCGTGAAGACCACTGAACACTTCCACAAGTACCTGTACGGGCAGGAATTTCTCATCAGGACCGACCATGCATCCCTGCGGTGGCTCCTGAACTTCAAGCAACCCGAGGGTCAACTCGCGCGGTGGTTAGAGAGGCTTCAACAGTACAACTTTGAGATTCAGCACAGGAAAGGCCAACTGCATTCTAACGCCGACGCCCTGTCACGAAGACGGTGCCCCGAAGACTGCACCTTCTGTGCCCGAAGGGAGGAGAACACCGGGATACTGTGCCGACGGACTACTGTGGAACTTCAAGGGAACTGGAGCCGCGAATCTTTCACGCGGGCACAAGCAGAAGATGATGACCTGGGACTGATAGCCGAATGGAAGAGGGCCTGTGTCCCCAGACCCGGGTGGAACATTGTGAGTGACTGCAGCCCAAAGTTTAAGTCCTACTGGGCACAGTTGGACTCGCTGATTGTAAGGGATGGCCTCATCTGCCGTACCTGGGAGAGCACCGACGGGAAGACATCTCGGGAACAAGTCGTCGTTCCAAAGGCTATGACGGAGGAAGTCCTGAAGGAAGTTCATGGAGGATCATCTGGTAGACACCTAGGGATAAAGAAGACCCTGGAGAAGCTGAGAGAGCGGTTCTACTGGATCGGATGCCGAACAGACGTGGAGAACTACTGCGTGAGGTGCTACGATTGCGCAGCCAGCAAGGGCCCTGGACGAAGACGACGGGGTCCACTGAAGACCTACAACGTGGGCGGCCCCATGGAGAGAGTGGCCATCGATGTTGCTGGGCCATTCCCGTTAAGCGAGGCAGGGAACCGCTACATATTAGTCGTCAGCGACTACTTTACCAAATGGCCGGAGGCGTATGCGCTCCCTAACCAAGAAGCCGCGACGATTGCAGAGACCCTGGTGAAGGAATTCGTCAGCCGGTACGGAGTACCCCTGGAGCTGCACTCCGACCAAGGGAGGAACTTCGAGTCGCAGGTGTTCCAGAACCGATGCCAGCTGCTGGGAATCCGGAAGACAAGGACAACGCCGCTACACCCTCAGTCCGACGGGATGGTAGAGCGATTCAATCGCACCATCGAGAACCATCTCCGAATAGTCGTCAGCGAGCACCAGAGGGATTGGGACAAGCATCTTCCACTATTTCTCCTGGCCTACCGCGCCGCCGTGCATGAAGCCACCGGGTGCACACCAGCCCGGGCCATGTTTGGGAGGGAGCTCCGTCTACCTGTCGATCTTGCCTTCGGCCGACCTGGGAATGATCCGATCCCGGTAAGCCAGTATTGTCAAGAACTGGTCGACCAACTGGAGGACGTACACGCGTTCACGAGGAGGAAACTACGGATCGAGACCGACCGAATGAGGACCCGATACGACCAACAGACGGATGCCGGCGGATTCCACGAGGACGACCGGGTCTGGCTCTTCAACCCATTACGGAAGAAAGGCCTGTCACCCAAACTGCAGAAGTCCTGGGAGGGCCCGTACCGAGCCGTGAAACGGATCAACGATGTCGTCTACAGGATCCAGCGGAGCCCGAGGACAAAGATGAAGATCGTGCACCGAGATCGCCTGGCAGCCTACGGAGGGACACAGACGGACCAATGATTGATCGGGTCGATCAGCCTTTTTAGGAAGGGGGTGGTGTTACGGCTGTGAGTTTGTGTCATCACTCGCCGCATGAGTCACAACTGCCCCAGGGCTGGGCTGTGGCCTGCCTCCTGTATTGCGTGTGCCTTATGCAACAGGGCTACTAGGACAAAGGGGTAGTCCAGAATATTCGTCACTGGACCAGCGATGGAAACCTCGAGAAGCCGTGAACCCTGGATGGATCTAGAAGCATTTATTGAGTCACCGGCCTGCTATATAAGTGCGACCTGTCTAGCAGTTGTTGTTGTTGTGTTTTACGAGCTAGTGTGAGCGATTATCCTGTGCGACAGAAGTGTGGTGACGAAGTGCTGTGCGAGTTACGAAATCCAGTGACATTGTTTCTCCAGCTTGTGGACAGCGAAATAGCCTGCAGCAAGTGATCGTAAGTAATTGTGGTCGGTGAACATAAGGGAGAGGAGCAGGTAGTTTCTGTCAAGGCCACTGTACTCATTAGGACGGATTAACTTCTGTGGTCTGTTGACAAGTGGAAGGGCCAAGAGCGCTCAAGGAAGAGACTTGAGGAAACTGGAGTAAGGCTCCTAATTGCTTGTATTTACTGAAGAGTGCTGTATCCTTCTGGCCACAATAAAGTTAATTATTTCTTTAAGCAGTAATTGGTGTTGTGCTTCCTACCCACCGTAATCCAGTTAACAAAGGTGCCACTAGGGGGTGGCACGTAACACAAGGTTTCAGTGACTTCCACAATTAAATCATTGGCTTTAGTGGTGCCTTTAAGAGAGACAAGAACAGCTAATTCTTCTGTAATACTGAAATCTTTATCAACTCCCCTTAAGAAAATTGCTAATTGGAAAGTATCGCTATCACCACTACTCTCATCAAGTGCCAGAGAATAGAACTGGAAATTTGTGGCTCTGTTTTTTAATTCATCAATACTGCGAGCTACAGTCTGTCGCGACAAGCTTAATTTTGCAAACTGCGCTTCTTTTTTGTCACGACAAATCTCTATCTGAAAATTGTTTACATTTTTTTTGCAATACTTTCTGCTACTGCATAACTCGCTTTTACCAGAGATTCAGTTTGAGGTGACACACTCTTAGAAATTAACTGTTGTCCCGAAAGGTTAATTTTAAGTTTGGATATCTTGTCTTCCCGAAATTGACCCTCAAATTTATCATATGAAGACGCATGTTTGGTGTCATAATGTCGCTTTATGTAATATTTAAACACAAACTGTTTCACTGCAAATTAAACACACTGCTTCCTTGTTTACTTCAGTAAAAAGTACTGATTAGTCCACTTTATTTGAAATGATCTACCTTCGTCTGAAACTTCCCTTTTCTTGCCGCTACGCTTAGAAACCATGATTATCACTCATAAAAAATCACAGAATTATGTTTTGATTAAGAGGAAGACTGATGAACTTACGCAAACGCATTTGTTGGAAACGGAAAAAGAATTGCTCTGTCAAGTTTATCTTAATCCAATATAAATATTTATTTCATAAATAATATTATAACTCACAAATATCACTGCGGGCTGCATGCGATAGGGTTGGACACAGCTGATGTAAACCTTCCAGTTGAAATGAAGCTCTGAGTTGCTGATGCCATCAGGGGAAATATTGATTTTAGTTGTCTTCAGGGGAGTTGTCCAGTCCATCGGTCAACTGTCTTGAACCAAAAATGAAAAAGGCCAGAAAAATGAGCATTTTGAGGAAACAGTGAAGATGGTCTTCTTTACCTTTATGTTCTGATAAACAAGAGATAAAAGCCAGTTCTTCAGTATAGCATTGTTAGGTTCTTCTTCCTACTCTTTGCATTTATCCTGCTTAATTGCAGGGGCTGCTGTTTTGTACTTCCCTTTCCACTTAATGCGGCCTTGTGCATCTTCAGGAGAGATTTCGCCACCTGTATATCCCCTCACAGAGGGTCGAGCCAGCGCTTCTTTGGTTGGCCTCAAATTGAATACCCTTCTGAGAACCATATCTTTGTAGCACGTGGCCATACTATCGGAAACGATTCTCTTGCACTTTCTCAGGGATTGGGGCCACACCAAATGCCATCTGACCATCCTAATTTCTGATGTGATCCAGTCTAATGATTCCCATTGGCCAGTGAAGTACTGTATCTTCATTTCCATGTTATGCATCTGTCTTTGGGACTGGTCAACATACATTGCCACTGGTTTAATAATGGTTCTATAGATTTTTGATTTCAGATACCTTGGCACCCTCCAATCTAAAAGGACCTCTGTGACTCGGCGCCACTTCATCCAGACAGCGTTGATTCTGCTTCGAACATCTGGAAGTGTGTCACATCTGATTGGTTAAGTGATCCTAGATATTTAAATTGAAATGTTTTAAGTAGTTGAACGCCATCAAAGTTAATTGACCCATCACTTTGTACCCCACACTCTACGTACTCAGTCTTCCTGACGTTAAGTCGCAGACTGTAAGGAGTTTTTCCAATGTTGGACTAGTTGTTGCAAATCTTGACGGGATTCACAGGCGACCATAGCAACATTGGCATAGAGTAGAGTCCACCTCGCTAGATTCTACTGTATATAAAATATTACTGTTCCGTCAGTTAACACTTAGACAGGATTTAATTCAATACTTGACAATCTACTGAGATACCTGCAAAATGCTCAGGAATTATGCACTTACCAATGACCGTATATACTGTACTTCACTACTTATAATACAGTACCGGTATATAAAGTTAGCCTATATTAAAATATTTCAGTATCTTTTGTGTATTTATTCAAGTATTTCAGTAGACTGTCTATGTGTTGAGCAACTGGAGAGCAATATTTTATAGAGAATTCATGTTCTGGATCTTTTCCTTCTTGCTCTTGGACAGGTGTTAGATTTTTACCACAAATGCATAGTAACACTTGAATTATTTATCTGAGACCCAGACAAACATAAACCCTGTATCGATCTTCTTTTATACACTATATACACAAGTAGGCTGCTGCAGAGGAAAATTGGTCGTAAATGAAATGTTGTGCTGCCGCCACAAGAGGGGAACCTACCAGTGATGGCGAGCACACACACATTGACATGGCTGGTCTAATCTTGATCACCAAGACAACAAAGTTTTCACAAATCTTCCACAGCATACATCTTCTTGTTTTGTGTTATTCCTGCACAAAAGAAAAACTTGTATTACCACAACAACAAAGTAGACATGAAGGAAGCACATTTCAACTAAGTGTTCAGTTTGGGTCGTTTGAATCATTCTACAGAAACTGTTGGACTCAGGTCTTTCATATGCTTAAGATCCTTACAAATGATAAGTTTTCTTTACATTATTGTAGATTTACCAACCAGTAGCGGCCGGTAATAAGGTTGCAGTGTTACACAACGACCAGATTAATCCAAGAAAAACAATTAATACCGTAATCATATTTTTAGTAATAAAAGCTATAGGTTTCCTTTTATAAGAATTAGCTTGCCACGGTGGGTGAGTGGATAGCGAGTCGGTCTACTAACCCCAAGATTGCAGGTTCGCTCCTGGCCGTGGTAAGTGATTTTTGAAAGGCGGCAAAAATATGACACACATGTCATACGATGTTGGCATGTCAAAGAACCCATTTGAATTCAGTAGGCCGTGTTCATAATGGCAAAATTAATCTCGGGAGTTTCCGCCAACACGAAGTTCCTCATTTCTCTACTAGAAAGCGCTATAGAGTTCAAGGAACTTAGATATCTAACCTCCTTGACTTTCATAGTGATTCAAGGAACAACGAAATTCGACATGCAAGCTACCCTCTGGGTGTCAAATTACAAAGCTTGCACCCGGCCACTGAGGCCATACGATATTATTATTATGTAACTTATGTTGTTTTGTTCTCGTGAAGGTTTTCATGTAGACTAACTTATAATCCATTTAATCTGATGACGATGTGATGCTCTCTGAACTGCGACATTCGTAATGAATGAGGTACATTCGTTTTACCGCGCAATTGAATACAGTTTTCTTTGATATCTATCAGCCTTTTACCCTACCCCCTTCCTTAATGAAAATAGAGCAACACCCAGAACAATTATCCGCCAGCCGCCACTGAGGGTCGCCAGAATATTTCAGTAAGGAGAGCACAAGGGGTACCACAAAATATAACTTACAGGGATTGAGAATTTTACTTCAGTTATTTATTTTTTAAATGGCGGCCGTTTTCATTTTTCAAAGGATAAAACAATCCATCCCTTTTAATAAACTTTTGAAATTGACTCAAGTCAAGTATTCATAAAATTACTATTACCCAACGGCAAAACGGGCGGAGGAGGAACTTCCCTTGTGGATTCTCAACGGTCGTGGAGGCGGATGAGGTCATGCAAGATGGACTGGCTGTGAAGGCGCAATTCAATGATATTTAGAGTCTGCGGCAGTCCATTGCAGTCACGGTGCTAGAACCTGCACATCTCATTTCATTTGTGCCGCAGGGTATAGTTCCGAGATTATAGTGTGTGGGTCACTTCCTTGCAAGCTGTGATCCACCTTAAACAAAATCTCGCTTGTAGCACCTTTTTCCTGCTGTCACATAATTTTTGTGGGCGCATGTTTCATGCCAGGATTGGCCTGTTTAGTCATCAGAAACACATCCACAAGCTGGTCTGAAAAGCTCTATGCAGGAAGAAGTATGTGTACTCGGAATCGAGTTACAGCCAACGACGACACACATATCCAATTGCCGTATTAAGCAAGGCTGAGAAACATATTCTGTGTGAGGAAAACGTCATGGTGTTATAGCCGAGTTGTCCCTGAAACCGATATCGTGATACTGTAACAAAGTACTTCATAATGTCATATTCATTCAAAACAAAGTACTTATCGTACTTAGTTAATCGCCTCCACTTCTACCTTGCGGTGTTGAGGTTTCCACAAAGGAACGCCATCAGGTCCTATCCTGTGATAGCACCATGGCTAGTCACAGGTTACTGCCGCGGGCTTTGATTGCCTCTTTGATGTTATCCCGCCACTTGACACGGGGCATGCCTCGGGATCTCTTGCTGCCTCCCACGCTTGCCGTGGCATCCTGGTGTCAGCCATTCGGTTGACGTGGCCAAATCATCATAGTTGCGCCAGTTCGATAACAAAGCACAACTGTATGTAACATAGCATAAGTGATTTTGGAAACCCATTCTATGTTAGTATACAGTACTCATAACCTCCTTCCTGGGAGTCAACAGTATTCTTTGCCCAAACTGTGACCCTGAAAACTAACAAACTCTTGCCAAGAATACTTGACAAAGAATGTAGGCAGATGAGCATGACCAAACACTATACGAAAAAGCTACCGGTACCAACACCGGACACTTGTTGGATTTAACACAACAAACAGAACAAATTTAAAGTACAATGGGAAGGTTTTAATGGTATAAGGCTGTGGGGTGTGTGTAAGTTGCTATAACCTGTCATTATGTCCACTTCTTTTCAGCTTGTACATAGCTGATATGCCAAGGACGGAATCAAGGACATTTGGGTATGCAGACGACTGGGCGATAGCTACAAGAAGTTCAAACATAACAACAACTGAGACAACACTAACAACAGACCTGAGTGTCCTAGGGGAGTACTTTCGCAAATGGAGACTACAGCTTAGTATGACCAAGACAAAAGTTTGTGCCTTCCACTTGAATAATCGCATGGCTCTCATGGATCTTAGGGTGTACTTTGATAACGTCCTTCTGCCACACAATCGGCATCCCAAGTACTTGGGTGTTACTTTAGACAGAACCTTATCCTTCAAACAACACCTTTTGAAGACTGCTGCTAAGCTGAGATCATGCAACATCATCCTGAAACTATGTGGAACAACATGGGGCTCTAATGCTTCAACTCTTCGATCTTCTGCAATTAGCCTTGTTCTATCTGTAGCTGAATATTGTGCCCTTGTGTGGTTAAACAGCCCTCACATAGGGAAGATCGATGTTGAAATCAACAAGACCATGCAATTGATATCTGGTACAATTAAATGCACCCCCATTCAATGGCTTCCTGTTCTGAGCTACATTCCTCCACCCTATCTCCGCAGGTGTAATATCCTGGTCAAAACATACCAAAAGATACTTCAAAATCAGGATCTCCCTATTCATGCTGATATACCTGCTGCTTGTCTACGCAGACTTCGCTCAAGGCAGCCCGTGAGGACAGCTACGAGACTTATCAATGGAAAGGAAGCTTGTAGTTTAACGTGACCATTAATCTCGCGATCATAAGCCACGGGACCTCCATTTTACGTGGAATCCGAACCACAGGACATGGCATTTCACATCGAAAATCTCACATGCATTGACCGGGAATCGAACCTGGCCTGCCTTGGTGAGAGGCATACAGCTAGACCGCTGAGCCACCACGCCCCCACTTATCAATGAGAACTTGGACATAGTCCAGCAGTGGTCTCATGATTGAAAGATTTTTGCTCCACAGGAGTGCCAAGACATGCCATCTGTCACTTCTTAAGTACCTGACTTTGATCTTCCTGGTCGAATATGGTCGAAATTAAACCAGATCAGGACCAATTCTGGTGTTTGTGCGGACTCTTTGTTCAAGTGGAACAGGTTACCGTCTCCAAAGTGTGACTGTGGAGCCGATAGACAAACGGTGAAGCACATCATTCAGGACTGTCCTCTAAGCTCCTATGGTGGTAACATAATGGATTTTCTCTCAGCGACTCCTGCATCAGTGGACTACATTTTGAATTTAGTCTATATATATAAAGCACAAAGTTTGTCTGTCTGTCTGTCTGTTTGCCTGTTATGTATACAAATCTACACCGTTTCACCGATCTCAACCAAAATTTGTATACTTAACCTTTGGAACCCTGCGGGTAACCCTGTCAACTTTAAATTTCGGACAGACCACCCCATTCCCTGCATTTAGGCCCTTTTGCACAAATCTACACCGTTTCACCGATCTCAACCAAAATTTGTATATTTACCCTTTGGAACACTGCGAGTAACACTGTCAACTTAAAATTTCGGACAGACCACGCCATTCCCTGCATTTAGGCCCTTTGGTCCAAATCTACACCGTTTCACCGATCTCAACCAAAATTTGTATATTTACCCTTTGGAACACTGCGAGTAACACTGTCGACTTAAAATTTCGGACAGACCACCCCATTTCCTGCATTTAGGCCCTTTGTCCCAAATCTACACCGTTTCACCGATCTCAACCAAAATTTGTATATTTACCCTTTGGAACACTGCTACTAACACTGTCTGCTTGAAATTGCGGAGAGGCAACTCCATCCCCTGCATTTAGGCCCTTTGGCACAAATCTACACCGTTTCACCAATCTGAACCAAAATTTGTATACATACCCTTTGGAACCCTGCGAGTAACACTGTCCACTTAAAATTTCGGGCAGACCACCCCATTCCCTGCATTTAGGCCCTTTGGCACAAATCTACACCCTTTCACCGATCTGAACCAAAATTTGTATATTTACCCTTTGGAACCCTGCGGGTAACCCTGTCCACTTGAAATTTCGGACAGACCACGCCATTCCCTGCATTTAGGCCCTTTTGCGCAAATCTATACCGTTTCACCGATCTGAACCAAAATGTGTATACTTAACCTTTGGAACCCTGCGAGTAACACTGTCCACTTGACATTTCGGACAGACCACCCCATTCCCTGCATTTAGGCCTTTTGGTCCAAATCTACACCGTTTCACCGATCAGAACCAAAATTCGTATTCTTACCCTTTGGTACCCTGCGAGTAACACTGTCTGCTTGAAATTGCGGACAGACCACTCCATTCCCTGCATTCAGGCCCTTTGGCACAAATCAACACAGTTTCACCGATCTGAACCAAAATTTATATATACTCACCCTTTGAAACCCTGCGAGTGACACTGTTTGCTTGAAATTGCGGACAGACCACTCCATTCCCTGCATTCAGGCCCTTTGGCACAAATCAACACCGTTTCACCGATCTGAACCAAAATTTGTATACTCACCCTTTGAAACCCTGCGAGTAACACTGTTTGCTTGAAATTGGAGACAGATCACTCCATTCCCTGCATTTAGGCCCTTTGGCCCAAATCTACACCGTTCCACCGATCTCAACCAAAATTTGTATATTTACCCTTTGGAACACTGCGACTAACACTGTCTGCTTGAAATTGCGGAGAGGCTACTCCATCCCCTGCATTCAGGCCCTTTGGCACAAATCTACACCGTTTCACCGATCAGAACCAAAATTCGTATTCTTACCCTTTGGTACCCTGCGAGTAACACTGTCTGCTTGAAATTGCGGACATACCACTCCATTCCCTGCATTCAGGCCCTTTGGCACAAATCAACACCGTTTCACCGATCTGAACCAAAATTTGTATACTCACCCTTTGAAACCCTGCGAGTAACACTGTTTGCTTGAAATTGGAGACAGATCACCCCATTCCCTGCATTTAGGCCCTTTGACCCAAATCTACACCGTTCCACCGATCTCAACCAAAATTTGTATATTTACCTTTTGGAACACTGCGACTAACACTGTCTGCTTGAAATTGCGGAGAGGCTACTCCATCCCCTGCATTCAGGCCCTTTGGCACAAATCTACACCGTTTCACCGATCTGAACCAAAATTTTTATACTTACCCTTTGGAACCCTGCGAGTAATACTGTCCACTTAAAATTTCGGACAGACCACCCCATTCCCTACATTTAGGCCCTTTGGCACAAATCTACACCGTTTCACCGATCAGAACCAACATTCGTAAACTTACCCTTTGGTACCCAGCGAGTAACACTGTCTGCTTGAAATTGCGGACAGACCACTCCATTCCCTGCATTTAGGCCCTTTGCCCCAAATCTACACCGTTTCACCGATCTCAACCAAAATTTTTATATTTACCCTTTGGAACACTGCGACTAACACTGTCTGCTTGAAATTGCGGCGAGGCCATCCCTTGCATTTAGGCTGTTTGGCACAAATCTACACCGTTTCACCGATCTGACCCCAATTTTATATACTTACCCATTGGAACCCGACAAGTAACACTGTTCACTTTAAATTTCAGACAGACCACACTATTCACTGTTTTTTGGCCCTTTGGCAGAAAACTACACCGCTTCACCGATCTCAACCAGATTTTACATAATTACCCTTTGGAACTCGACGAGTAACATTGTCCACTCGAAATTTCGGACAGACCACTCCATTTCCAGCATTAAGGCCCTTTGGCACAAATCTACATCGTTCACCGATCGAAAACAAAATGTGTATACTTACCCTTTGGAACCCGATGAGTAACACTGTCCACTTGAAATTTTGGACAGGCCAATCCATTCCCTGCATTTTGGCCCCTTGGCACAAAACTACTCCGTTTCACCGATCTCAACCAGATTTTACATAATTACCCTTTGGAACTCGACAAGTAACACTGTCCACTCGAAATTTTGGACAGACCACTCCATTTCCCACATTAAGGCCTTTTGGGCACAAATCAACATCGTTTACCGACCCAAAACAAAATGTGTATACTTACCCTTTGGAACCCGATGTGTAACACTGTCCACTTGAAATTTCTGACATACCACTCCATTCCCTGCATTTAGCTCAGGAATTCCTCGGGGTTGCCAGCTTCCTAACTCACCAGCCATGAGCCCTTGAGGGTGTACCAGAAGTGGTGGGGCTACACACACCCTGCCTCTTTGAGGGCCTTGAGCAGAAGACAGGATATATTATGAAAAGGAAAAGAAAGCAAACCCCTCGAAGAATGAGGGTATCAGGAAAGATGAGGCAAAGCCAATTAAGGTGGGAAATTGAAAGACTCCCTAGCCCTCGTATACCCTAATACAGTCTGGGTCGGAAGAGAACAAGAGTTGACCAAGGGAGGCCGACAGGAAAGAAAACTGAAATGAGCCCGGCTCCAGGAAGTAGAAGCGATGCCAGACTCAGCTGGGGTCCCGTGGTCGCCAACCCACGTCCCACAAGTTGTGAGACCCTAGGGAGGGGGGGTCAGTTGTGAGAATAGCTTGCTGATTCATCGCGAGGTGACTTGAGAGTACTTTCCAGAGCCCGCCGTGTTATCTCCTGCTGTCTAGCACAGGGCCGTTGCGAAACAGTGAGTGATTCCCGGTCAATCTATATAGGACGGGAAACCCCGAACGTGAGTCATCATATTTCGTCATCATCTGCGATCATCTCAGGTTCATGCAGCTTGGACCCATATTCTTTGTCTTTGCCGAGCAGTACGCTCTTTCACTAGACGCATCGAGTACAGGCCTAAGCCAGAAAATAAGGTTGAGACTTTGGAAGACATCGAAGCTTGACATATGAATTACCTATATCAGTTTTAAAATAACACCATGTTCGTTTAGTAGTCATTTTTTCAATACCTTATTATTATCATCATAAGTGCAAATGACCTAGATGTTACGTGCATCATACCAATAATCACCGCCGCACAAAGTCTTTCTACACTGTGATTTTTAAAATATTTAGTTTTGGTTGGTTGGTTCTTAAGTTTAGGGGCTGCGACAACGCGGTCATGTAGCCCCGTGTACTTTGGGTGTGTGTAGAATCTGTCAGATAACCGGTGTTAATTGTGATGACTGTATTAGTGGGTGTTATCTGTTTTTTAATTTAAGTACAAACTGCAACTTAGAATTCTTCAAATAGTTCGTACTTTTGCCGCCAAGCGCCACCCTCAACGACTATAGGCCAAGTTCAGAACTTAGCTACTAGACGCCACTGCAGTCGGCTCTTAGCAACGAACGTACAAACCTAAGAGCGTTGTTTACATTCTTAACCTATCCAATTTATCTCAACATAGGTGTAATTAGTGGAAGGTTCTTTAACATGCCATAAATCTATGACATGGGACCGCCGGCTTTACTTCCCCTCCGAAGAAAGGCATACTGAGGGATTTTTAGCGCTCTTAAAAAATCCGACGGCTTCGGCTGGGTTTGAACCCGCTAACTTCGGCATAGAAGCTCAGTATGCTACCAACTACGCCACCGAAGCCGCCATATATTTATTTTTATTACAGTACATTGTGGACATTGTAAGTTGAAGTGTCAATTCAATACCGGTAGTAGTTTCCCTTATCATCCTCATCATAAGAGCAAATGACCTACAGTAGGTGTTACGCCCATTACACCATTAATCACCACACACAATAAGTCTTCCTCGCATGTGAATTTTGAAATATGTATTTCTATTACGGTAGTTTGTAAGTTTGACGTGTCAATTCAACAGTAGTTTTTATTATCATCCTTATCAAAAGGGCAAATGACCTAGATATTACTCCCTCATTGTCTTTCTGGGCAAATGACTTAGATTTTAAGTCCATTAAATTTCAAAGGAGACTTTAAAACATTATCATCATTCCACCGGGCGAAGCCGGGTACTATTGCTAGTAGCCTATAAAATTATGAGTCTATCTGTTCTCTCTTTTTTTTTTCTTTCTTCAATATTTCGTTAAGATGTACCCTATTATGATGTAAGTGTGTACCATACCATACGATAAATAAATACTGTATGAATCAGGAATATTATGTTGCAATCCATTACGCCAATCAGATATTGCGTTGTAAACCGACAACCAACAAGCGGGACATAGGGACTGCAACTGGCCAATGAGCACATACGAAGATAGTTCAAGTTTTGTAATCCATAATGAGAACCATTGCTAGAGAACAAAATAAACTGAGTTTTACATCAATACTTCTAAGTATTTGTGGTCCTGCGATGAATGATATTTCCTTGTTTAAATGTTATGTTACATTCTACAACATACAAAAGATCACAATAAATTAAACATCGAATCGTCATAGTTAAGTCGTGCATCCTACACAGGTGTGGATTAAGGTACTGGGTCTTTCTTGGCCAGTACTTTGAAATATGCCTTGGTAGGTGTTCGACATAGCTCATGTAGCTAGCTGGAGATGAGTCTTCCACCCAACATAGCTCATGTAGCTGGCTGGAGATGAGTCTTCCACCCGACATAGCTTATGTAGCTAGTTGACCCCGAGCACTGAACTGCCTCTTCCACCCGATATAGCTCATGTAGCTAGCTGACCCCGAGTATTGAACTGCCTCTTCCACCCGACATAGCTCATGTAGCTAGCTGACCCCGAGCACTGAACTGCCTCTTCCACCCGACATAGCTCATGTAGCTAGCTGACCCCGAGCACTGAACTGCCTCTTCCACCCGACATAGCTCATGTAGCTAGCTGACCCCGAGCACTGAACTGCCTCTTCCACCCGACATAGCTCATGTAGCTAGCTGACCCCGAGCACTGAACTGCCTCTTCCACCCGACATAGCTCATGTAGCTAGCTGACCCCGAGCACTGAACTGCCTCTTCCACCCGACATAGCTCATGTAGCTAGCTGACCCCGAGCATTGAACTGCCTCTTCCACCCGACATAGCTCATGTAGCTAGCTGACCCCGAGCACTGAACTGCCTCTTCCACCCGACATAGCTCATGTAGCTAGCTGGAGATGCCTCTTCCACCCGACATAGCTCCTGTAACTGGCTGGAGACTCCTCTTCCACCCGACATAGCTCATGTAGCTAGCTGACCCCGAGCACTGAACTGCCTCTTCCATCCAACATAGCTCATGTAGCTAGCTGGAGATGCCTCTACCACCCGATATAGCTCATGTAGCTGGCTGGAGATGCCTCTTCCACCCGACTTAGCTCATGTAGCTAGCTGACCCCGAGCACTGAAGTGCCTCTTAGATCATCTATTATTATTATTGTTCTTTTTTCAGTTAGATCCAACTAAGGAGCGCAATTGATCCTATTTAACAGATGAACATGAATTAGCTTTCTTCTCTTCCCAAAATCTCTTCATTATTGTGTCACTGGATTTTTTTCCCCTTTCTGCTGTCCATGCAGTGGTGACTCTCATTTGGAGGTCTGCAACAAGGTGATATTTGTTCACCAATGTTCTGAAGCTAGACCTGTCTCTTACATTAATTTCTTGGTCATGGTCAATGTCTATTATCCAGTTATTCTTGGCTTTTAGAAAATCTTTCATTACCCATTCATTGAATATGTCCATAAGATTTCAATCGTCTTTTTATAATCGTGTCTGGTATTTTCTCGGAATGTTGGTATAACCCGTAAGCTGCTGTGCACACTGGGCCATAGACTTTCCTCAGGACTTTCCTCTCTTCTTTATCTAAATGTTTAGTTATTGATCTGCCTCCAATGATCAGGGTTTCTGTTGCGTATAACGCTTCAGGTTGAATCACCGTGCTATAGTGTTCTAATTTTGCATTCTGAGTCATTGATTTTGTTGTTGTATCTGTTACAAGTGATTCTACAACCTTTTTGTAATTGAGAGATTCTCTCTTAATGATTTAATCCATGTGGTTGTATGAATTCCCTAAGAAATTGAAACTATTTACCTGAGAGATTTTTCCAAGCTGAGTAATCAGAGATTGTTTGTCTACAGTAGCCTAAGTATCAAGGAGATCCTTCCATGTATCGCATTTTCTAGTACGTGCAATTTAATGAAGTTTTTACAGGGAATGGATAGCTTCTTACCTATAGGTCGACAGAATTATCAGATAATCTGCAAAGGCTTTAACTAACTTGCCGGGATTAATCCCCTTTATGTCATTTTCCCAAGTTCGGATTACTTTCTCTAGCACTAGATTGAACAATAATGGAGATTAGCCATCTCCTTGTCTGACACCTGCTTTAATAGCAAAAGAATAAGAAATTTCCCCGAAGAACTTAACTTTGGGTGTGGTGTCAGTCAGTGTCTGGCTGATCAAATTTCTTGTTTTCGTATCTACTCTGAATTCTTCCAACACATCAAAAAGTGTTTGTCTACCTAATGAATCATATGCATTTTTGAAATCTATAAAAACTGTTGCTGTTTGTCTGGTTTTACAGATTTGTAAGACAGTTTTGAGATAAAAGATTTGTTCTACACATGATCTGGTGTTCACCTATTAGGAGGAATGTTTGCTTCTCAAGTCTAGTAAGTATGGTAGTGTTTTTGGAAACTCTTGTAAGCAACTGGTGTCTAATTACAATAAAAGGAATGTATTTTGGCCGAATTGTCATAAATTACAAAATTATCACAGATTCCATGCTCAAACATCCTTATATTTAAAACACTAAGGTGTTTTTTGTTCCCACGAGATTGTGAAAACGACTTAACCGATTTGCTTCGTAAGGCATTCTAACGAAAGCTCTTAGCATGCAGATTTGCGGAGTTTCTTTAAAAGGAAAATATATGTTATGGTATATTTTTAAATGTTTAAAGAAAAATGTAATATATGTGGCAATTGCGCGTGCGCACAATGCCGTTTCTTCACGAGAGAAATGGCGTATAAAAGATCCACCGTATCGTAGTGTGATGTTTGTTTATGAGAATTAATAAGGGACGTATCGCTTATGTTGTGTCCCGATATATACTGGAATAAAATCATGAAATAAGGGAAATATTGAAGAACTTAAACTGGTAGTTGAGTGCGTTTGTTGTTTATATCACTTAATATTGCACTCGAATTCTGTTATCTGGGTGGCTCAGCGGCTAACATTGTGGACAACGAAATTGATTATGCATCGTCAAAGGAGTTCGATTCCCACCTCGGACATGTAATTTTATTTCCCAATTATTCTTTCTTGCAATTGGTATTACATTGTCTAAGCATATGTTACTTTTATTATTCCCGTAAGGTAAGGAATTCTCCATGATTTACGTTGCCATATATTTTTAAATTATTAAATAAAAATGGCCACAATCTCTTTCGCCATGAGAGAAAATTCATTTGATGGACTCAGACATCGTGGTTACTCAGCTCCGTTTACTTTGGTGTGTGAGTGTAAAATTTTCTCTGATAACCTGTGTTAATGTGATGGCTGTGTTGATGTGTGCATTTGTAATTAAATTGGGGAATGGGGAGTTGACGACCGAGGCTTTAAGTTAGGAACTATCCCGGTATTTGCCTGGAGTGGAAGTGGGAAACCACAGAAAACCACATCCAAGATTGTTGAGTTGGGAATCAAACTTTGCTCTTCTTAGTTTTGCCTCAAGAGTGAGCCCCGTTCCAGCCCTCAGACCAGAATTCAATTTCTTGGCAGAGCAGGGATCGAACCTGGAATCCGTTGTGATAGCTCAGAATGTAGCCTTAAGAGTGGGTTTCCCTGTGTTAATACGATCTTTGACAAGCACTGAACATAAAATTCTAAAACTCCCTCCATTACGGTGGGTGGTGAAGTGAGTCTATGCTCATTCCAGTAGTGGCGAAGTGATTCTATGCTCCCTTGCATAATTTATTGTCATGGAAATGCAAAGCATTGTTCCTTCAACAGGTGATGGAAATTGATTATTTAGAGCAGTTTCATTCTGTTTATTTCAAAATGAAGATCATCATCCTGAGTTACGTTTGAAAGCAAATTGCAAAAATTGCAAGGATTTTATTATTGGCGATCAGTCTCATCGCATTCTCATCAGCAACCAACTCGAGAATGGAAGTCTCTGAACTTCATTGTATAAGTGAATATTATTGTTTATTGATTATTTGTTTAGAGTACATAACAATGAATCTAACCACGCTGTTGATTATGGCAATGGAAGTATTACTTGCCATTTAATATTTGGCGGCTGCGTTGATGCAGGCCACTTATTTAATATGTCGTTAATTTGGGGAGAAATGCTGCTATAAATAAACCCATTTGACAAAATAGAACATGGGCCGCAAAAAAGTGGGAATTCGGAGAAAAATACGAAGCCACTTTTAAAATCCAATATAAATATGGCATTTCAGAAACAATTCCAGATACTATGCCGTTACAGTATAGGGTCCTTGACGAACAAATGTAAACATTGTTCTGCACTCTTGTGAGAAATCTACACTTGGTTACTTTGACCTTTGCTGTTGTAATGGTAAAATTGATCTGACTAAATATAAAATATTTGACAGGCTGCAACAATTATTTTTCACTGGAGATGATATCTCAAGGAATTTCAGAGAGAATAATCGGCAGTACAATGCTTCGTTTCATTTGGTGCCAATGTTACTGTGCCAAATGCGTACTGTCCACATTGTTTTAAAATGTATGGAATTGCACATCATCGCATTTCTTCGTTATATTCCAAAATTATAAGCGACGGTTTGTGGCCAGTTGTATTAGACTCCTCCTTGGAACTAAATGACTTGCCTCCACATACTCCAAACGCTTGACCCATAGTTATGCTGCTGAGAAATCTGAACATTTCCCAAGGGTTCCTAAATGCAACCATATTGCTTGGATTGGAAATAATAAGCGCAGTTAAAATTAGGCAGAGTGGTCTAACTTAATCCTTCGACTTGATTTAACACCATCCGATAAAACACTATCATTTTCTTTTAAGAGGCAATATTTGCCAATTCATTTGGCATACTTTATCACAATCAATAAAGCTCAATGGGAAACTCTGGAACGTATAGGTCTCAATTTGCCTCATCAATTTTTCAGTCATGGCCAGCAGTATTTTGCAATGTTGAGAGTGCAATCTTTTGATGCCCATATAGATTCAATAGAGCCAAAAAATAATCGTACAAAGAATGTACAGTAGGCCTATATAGGGAAATTCTTCAGTAAATATTTTTCTATTGACCGTCATGTTTTGACGGGTTTCAACTAGTTACCTTATGGATACAGTAGAGTCTCGATTATCCGACCTAAACTGCACCTGCACTACGTCGGATCACCGAAAATGTCGGATAATACAGAATACCGTAACTTTGAAAATGAACTAAAACAAATATACTGTAATACTAAAGCAATATGTTTTACAGTACTTTACTGAATTATCAATTCAATTGTACAAGCAGTATTGAACAAAAACGCTGCAAATGCCTTAAGAAAAGAAACTTGTCAACAATACATGCTTGCCTGATGATTCACGTTTTCTTTCTACGAGATTTCACCATCGACGAAAAATCAATACCTCCGTTGCAATTGCCTCCAGTTGTTGCTCCACGTACGTTAATGCCATATCCAATGTACTATATCCTTCACTGTGTGACATCCTTTTATTAGTTTGTTCTGCATTTCTTCTTCTTCTTTTCTTCTCCTTCTGCTTCTTCTTCTTCACCATCCTCATTTTCATCAGTGCTTGTCCCACGGCTGCAACCTCCACACTTGGGGCAAATGACCTCGTAGTTCCGCCCCTTAAAATAACTAATTAACTAATCTCCGCACCGGATGTCCCAGGATTTAGTGTACACCAAACGTTCAAATTAGGTCTAAAAGTGTCGGATAACACGGAATGTCGGATAAGCGAAGGTCGGTTGAGCAAGACTCCACTGTACTCAATTTTCCTGGATTATTTTTTCACAGTAACATCAAGATACCTTATTTATTCTTACATGATCATATCAATCCAAACTCTAAATTTCTATGCATGAATATATAACATCCACATCACTGTTACTTCACACTTCAGGGTGTTATTTTTCAAGACCTATATCTTTCACCTTTAATCGATTTATTCTTTTAATGTATTGTTAGAAATATTTTTGAAAACTATGGTAACTTTCTTATGAATTTTTTTTAATGCAAGACTTGCAACTCGACTTGTATTATCTCTTTTCTGCTGAGGAAGGCACTTTGTTGAAACCGATACTGTAATTAAAAGTACATTTTATTGACTTGAGGTATTAATTTTCACGTTACCGTATATTAATAGTCTAATAATAATAATATCTTATGGCCTCAGTGCCGGGTGCAAGCTTTGTTAATTGACGCCCAGAGAGCAACTTGCATGTCGAATTTTATAGCTCCTTGAAGCACTATGAAAGCCAAGGAGGTTAGTTATCTAAGCTCCTTGAACGCTATAGCCCTTTCTAGTAGAGAATGAGGAACTTTGTGTTGGCGGAAAATCCCGAGATTAATTTTGCCGTTATGAACACGACCTACTGAATTGAAATGGGTTCTTTAACATGCCAAACATCGTATGACATGTGTATTGTGATTTTTGTCGCCTTTCAAAAATCACTTACCACGGCCAGGAGCGAACCTGCAAGCTTGAGATTGGCAGTCCGACACGATAACCACTCACCCACCGTGCCAAGCTATACCGTATATTAATCTTTGTCAATAAGGAATTGGGTATATTGACTTTCATGGCCAAGGAATTAAAACTCAGCAATTTTTCTAGGTTTATGCCGTGCCTTGTGTGGGGTTTCGCCTAGGACACCAAGCGCTCGCTGATGAGCCTGCCTTACTGTTCCTAGGCAAAACCCCACACCAGGCACAGCATAAATATAGAAAAATTGCTGAGACATGGTTATATTCATGTCTCTTCATATCAAACTATCACAGTTTAAGTCGGTCCATTTAACATAAATTGAAACTGAAAATTACTGCTCTTTTAATGTCTTTGCGTCAGGAGATGGCAGTTCAACACGCTGTGACGGGCTGCGGGGGGTCTTGCAGTACGCATGCGCCGCCCGCCTATTCCAAACCTAAATATATCGGCTGGCAGTCAGTTGCTGTTACTTCCTGCATGATAATTGTTAGTGGGCTTCACGTGTATGTGTATTGTTTGTTACCTTCCTTCCTACTGTCGATATTCTTACAAGCCTTTTTGTTTACTTTTATCAATGTGGCAGTATCAGGTACAGTAATGGAAACAGTAACCAACTTAATGTTTTTGGAATGCGCGATACGCAGTGAGTGGGAAGACATCTGCAGTTCAAACCCAACTGCCATCTCCTGGCGAGATATCAATATTCTCTATTATACTCATTCAATGTTTTAATTCTCTTGGAACACTTCACAAAGTGATATCAGTTTACACAGAGTACACACTAGGTTCATGGAATCCAGTTGGTGTACACAGTTTATGGTGGAGTCCATACCCGACATCTGTGGCGTAGAAGTCACTTTCAATTTTAACATGGATATGCTGGGCTGCAATCGAATCCTGTCTCTGCCAAGTGAGCAAAAGAATGTGCTCGATACAATTCCTATAATTTCTGGGAGGTGAAAAATAAATATTGATCTGAAGAGTACTCCAGGCGAAATGTTCCTACCGTTTATGCGCAATACGTTTAATGAATAATACTCTAGCCATTTCAACGACAAGAAATAGTAGATGCATCGACGCAGTGTTTACCCGATTTCTTAATCATTTGACAACTCGATAGTACATTTCATATTTCTCTCATCATCGTCCTTTACTCAGTATTGTGCCCTAGCTGTTCTTTCCTTGTTCTGGATTTGTACTTGTCCTCGCAGCTTCAATGCAAAAATAGCTAACTTTGGAAATTGTGAGTGCTGTAAACACGTGCTTGCCTGTAATATAACCTTGTTTACAGGTATTCATCATCTACATCTTCTTCTGCTTCTTCTTCCTGGCGTTGTTCACAATTATTTTTTGGGTTCCGCCACTCTGTACCTCGCTCTCCATTTGTTGCGGTTTGCTGCATCTATAGGACCAAGACCTACTATACGCATATCGTCGTGTAGCGTGTCCATCCAACGGCTTTTTGGGCATCCTGGCTTGAGAGCAAGTGACTTCCTTACAATGGACTCTGTATCTGCTCGGGCTACATGCCCATACCAACGCAACCGAGTCTCCCTCATTTTGGCTGGTATAGGGGCAATTCCAAGAGTATTGCAGACATCTTTGTTCTTAATATGATCCAGCCGTGCAATTCTCAAGGACCATCGTAGCATCCGCATCTCCATTGAGTGCAAGGCTTGTTTATGTTTCTTTGTATTAGACCAGCATTCAGCTCCATACAAAGCAACAGGGTGGACGACTATTTGATAGATTTTAGTTTCGAGGCACAAAGGGATTTTGCGGTCACAGAGATGTCTCAGAGACCTGATGCCACTTCATCCACGCAGCATTCACTCTTGCACAGGCTTCTGAGACTGTGTCACCATCAGGTCTCACAACGGATCCAAGGTATCGGAGATGTGAAGCCTTTGGTAGTGGGGTGCCTTCTACTCTGATGGTCCCATCTGTCTGGGAACCACATTCAAGGTACTCAGTCTTAGTAAGGTTGAGTTGTAGTCCAAATTAACAGAGCCTCGCATTCTAGAGGTTGACCGAGTGTTCTAGATCATTACGGGTCTCGCTTGCAAGCATGACATCATCGTCGTACTGTAATATCCATGGTGATTGCCTCTGCAAATCGGCAGTCACTGCATCCATACATAGGATAAACAGGAGTAGAGATAGTGCAGATCCCTGATGATCCCCAACTCGAATATCGAACTGTTTGGTGAGGCCAGCACCACTGCATACAGAACTAGTTGTATTACTGTAGAGGAGTTGGACCCAATGCATATAAGCTTCTGGTACGCCATGAGATCGAAGAGAATACCATACAAACTGATGGGGAACCCGGTCGAATGCCTTCTCCAGATCCAGGAAAGCCATGTGAATTGTCCTTCTTTTCTCCATATACTTTTCTATCAGAAACCGCATTGCATGGATAGCATCAGTTGTTCCGCGACATTTTATGAACCCACACTGGTTAGGCGAGATGGTAACAATGCCACGTAAGCGAGTGTCAATCACACATTCTAGAATCTTCGTTATGTGGCATAGGAGATGAATAGGTAGTTACATCGCCCTTGCCTTTCCATATTGGTACTGTGACGCTAGTTTGCCAAGCTGATGGGATCTGGAGGCTCACAAGACATTTGTTAAAGAACTCTGCTAGGAACTCTGCAGAGGCATGACTCAACTGCTTCCATAGCTCCGCAGGGATATCATCAGGGCCTGTTGCCTTGCCATTTTTCATGGCGTGGATCGCAGTATTGACCTCGGCAGGTGTGATAGGTGGAACTGCACCCTGTACAGGTTTGGCAAATGGAATCGGTGGGTGCAGAAAGCCCTAATTACAGATAGCGTTGTAGAATCTCTGTTGGTTTTGTTAGAAGATGCCCATGCTTATCCTTGATATGCATGACATGTCCTATGTCAACTGTGGCACGATGACGAGATCTGGCTAGCTTGTAAATATTATTGACCCCAGTAGATTCCTGTAATTGTTAACAGGTATTCATCATCTAGATCTGGAAACATATCCATGATTCTGCTTCCTTATTCTCAAATGCTATTGCTCTTGTCTAGTGAATGGCAGTTGCATGGTTATTCTTAATACCTTTATTAAAAAGAGTTCTTGTGCAACTTCATTAGTCTCAAGCAGGACATTTTCGATATGCTCAGCGTTCTTTTGAGGTATCTGTCTTTTATTCTTACTACAGCTTTCAGATCTGTTATTGTGAGTTGGTCCCGATTTATTCCATAGGTGATTACTGGTACTACTGAATACATGAAGTGTGGAGAGCAAACTGATCTATCTATCCATCTATTGATGGAAAACAACTCAACAAGGTCACTGGATTCCGATATTTGGTCTCATACATAACATCAGATGGAGGCACATTGAGGGTAGTACAAATGCGAACAAATGCAGCATGGGCTAAATGGCGACAGGTGACAGGAGTTTTATGTGATCATAAGATTCCTGTACAGCTGAAGTAAAAAGTATATCGCACTGTGATCAGACCTGTAGCATTGTATGGAACTGAGTGTTGGCCACTAATCAACAGATGTGAGAAAGGGCTCCACTCCATGGAGATGAGAATGCTGCGCTGGTCCATTACCATTGGCCTAACAAGACTGGATCATGTCACCAATGTCCATGTAAGAGGCACCTTGGTGTCGCACCTATCCCTGACAAGATGCTGGAAGCTCACCTGCGTTGATACGGACATGTACTACAGAGTTGCGAGGACACAGGGGCAAAAAGAGCACTACAACTAGCTTTAGTGTGCAAGCGACCACAAGGAAGGCCCAAGAAGTGGTGGCTTCACCAAATAAAGGAGGACATGAGAGCACCCAATGTTGAGAAGAAAGACGCTGCAGACCATGCAAGATGGAGGCGATTGTGCAGAAGAGCCCTGCTCTGCGGGACAAAGGCTAGAAGAAGAAGAAGAAGATTACTGGTACTACTTTGGTGTTGAATAAGAACATATGGATAAATTTGTAGGTTCATTGATGTGGTTCTAATGTCTACACTACCTGTATGTTAGATGTAGGATTATATTCTTGTTTGCAGTGTCAGTCCGAGATATTTCACTTAGTTGACTATTTCTTATTTTCTACTTTCAAGGTATATGACATCATTTGGTGATAGCCTTCCTCCTTTCCAAAATACCATTTGTGCTGTTTTTGTCTCGTTTATGTCCAACTGATTCTGCTTTGCTCAATTTTCTACCTTGTTGATTGCCTCCTGCAGATATTCTTTCGTTGTTGATCCGATTGTACACATGTAAACATCTGTTCCCTTGTTTCTGATGGCTTCAGTCATATCTGTGGAGAATATATTAGAAGCGATAGGACTGAGTGGGTCCGCCAGTAGAACTCCTCTGGTTAGCGAGATTGGTCTAGTCTCATCCATGTTGTCCGTTATAAATATATTATTTGGCTTAAGGATGACTTTGATGAACAATGTCAGGGTTTTGGCCTATTGTTCTTTCAATTTTCCGAAATAGGATTCGTCAGTTTACCGAGTCAAAGGCTTTAAAAAAATCTATGAACACTGCATAGTACTTTCCTCCAGATGCTCTCAATGCTGTTTGAATGTTGTGTATTAGAGCTCCTCTGTCATCCAGAGTAGATGCTCCTTTCCTGAAGCCACATTGTTCTTTTGGGCAGTATGGATCTGCTAGTGTGTATAGTCTCTTTCTCACAATAATAAGCGAAAATATTTACCTTAATAGCAAATTGTGTAAATCTTTCCCACAATCTTTGTCAGTATTTTCATAGTTGTTTCTTCTGTGGCTATTCTTCTGTAACTGTTTGTATTTCCTTGGTCTCCAATTCCTTTGTAAATAATTTTGAAAATTACTGTTCTCCAAGTTTCTGGTATATATCCTGTGTATTAGTTCTTTCCATATTTCTTTTTCTTCATATGATTCTTGTATTCTTCTTCTTCTTCTTGGTCGTAGTTCGATTTCGAACGTCGCGATCCTTCACGCAATTCTGTTAACAATAGCCCGCCATACACCGCGGTCTTCTGCTGTGTGCTCTAATTTCTGAAGTGGCAGATTAGTCAGACTCTTTATCTGGTCAAGGCATCGGTTCGGGGCACGTCCCCTCAGCCGTTTTCCGCCAGCTTTATACTGGATGATACACTTCTCAACGCCATTTCACCAGTTGACATGGCCGAAAAATTTCAACATTTGCCTTTGGATGTTTAGGAGTAAGCGTGCTTTAGGAGCAATCCTTAGCTCCTTCAGAATAGATTCATTTGTTCTTCTTGCTACCCACGATATTCGTAGCATTCTTCGATAACAAGTCACAGGGGCGGATCTAGGGGAGGGCGAGAAGGGCAACCGCCCAGGGCCCCGCGGTCCGGGGGCCCCCGCGTCATGGATTATTTTACATTTAATTGATTAATTAATTATACTTTTCAAACTATTTTTTAATTCATATTCTTTTTTCAGTGCAGCTATGACCTCCCGTGACCGTTTAGCAAGTTAAGATTTCAGTCAAATGATCGAAGACTTCAGGCGGGAAAAAAGTCGCAAAGTATTATTTTAATATTTCATAGTTTTTTGAACATATAGAAGATTTGGTGAGTGTGATAAGAAAAAGGAGAATGTCTTTCTTTAGACATTTGGAGCGGATGGAGCATCATCGACTTTCATATCGAATCCACTCATCAATATCTAAAAGAAATTCCTATTGTAAATGGTCGATGCAAGTTAAAAAGGACCTAACAGAAGCTCGAATCAATCAAGCTTTGGTTTAGGATAGGAACCTGTTCAGAAAGGTGGTTAAATCAACCAGTAATCTACACCCTTTAACATCTGTGATGCCTCGCCCTCACTGCAAGTGGACGGAAGAAAGGAGAGCAGAACATTCGTCAAGAATGAAGATCTACTGGCAGACAAGAAAACAAGCATTACAGTGATCATATGAGTGAAGAACATCGTGGTCCATTGATGGCCGAAACGTCTCAAAAAAAAAAAAAAAGAATCATAGTTTACATAATCTTCTTCAAGGGGACTTAAAGGTTTCTTTCATATTTAAAAGATGCAGATGCAGAAGAAACGACCAAGGGGAAGACCAAGAGATAGATGGCTGAAAGGAGTGGAGGAATGTGTCAAGAAGAGAGGCGTGGGCTGGACCAGAGTGACAGTGGAGAGGTGGTGGGAAGAAAGGACTAAGTGGCGAGGCTTGTGTTCCAAACAGACCCAGCCTGGGGCTGGAAACTGTACAAGATGATGATGATGACTGTAGTGTATTCAAAATATTGTGACAATTCTTAATTTTATTATTATTACAAAACTATTTTCCATTTGATTTGATATTTTTTATTTCCTATTGTTGTGGGCCTCACCTTATCATATCGCCCAGGGCCCCGCAAGGCCTGGATCCGCCACTGACAAGTCATCTCGAAGGCTTCGATTTTCCTACGGCATGCAGCATTTATGGTCCAGGACTCAGAGCCACACGTGACGATAGGAAATACCAAAGCTTGAACCAGTCGCTTCTTTGTTTCCTTGGTAATATGATGATCTTTCCATATTTTTGTTAGACTTTCTTTTAATTTCTCCTTCACAATTTCCCTTAGTGGAAATGCGAACTCCTAGGTAGACTATTTCTTCCTTGATATCGATATCTCGTATTAGCTGGAAGGGAGGAGGTAATGCACGCTGTCTGTCCACTACCATCAAGTAACACTTGGTTCGGCTTAGTTTAAGGCCTGCTTCTTCACTGAACCTCTCAGTGCATTATAAAAGTTCTGCCAGTTCTTCCTCCGAACTAGAAAACAGCATAGTATCATCTGCGTAGCGGAGGTTGGAGATTGTCTTGCCGCCTATTTGAACCCCATCTTTCCAATCCTCGGTGACTTTTCTGATGAACCATTCCCCATAGATGTTGAATAGGAGTGGTGACAAAACACATCCCTGTCTGATGCCTTTTCCGACCTTAAAGGGCTCTGATAACTTCCCATCGATGCTAACGTATGCCTTGTTGTTGGTATATAATGATTTCATCAGTTGTATAAGATGACTTGGTACTGCCATTTCCTCAAGCACTTCCCAAAGATGGTTACAGTTAACATTATTGAATGCTTTAGTGTAATCAAGGAAACAGAATATTGCAGGCACACTAAACTCATAGAATTTCTCTATCATTTGCCACACGTTTATTATCTGTTCTCTTGTTCCTCTTCCTGGAGGGAAGCCTGCTTGCTCTGGGGGTATTTGTGGAAGGAGATAGTACTTCAAGCGCCCTTTTATAACATATAACATGACCTTGCTGGCGTGGTTTCTTAGCGAGATGGTTCTGTAATTCGCACAATGTTGTTTTCATCCCTTTTTGTGTAAAGGGATATGTAATGAATCTTTCCACTCAATTAGCCAGTTGAAAGTGATCCATATTTTGTTGCAGATCTGTAGCAATATGTCAATCCCGCGTTCCCCTGCTGATTTTATAATCTCTGCCACTATTCCATCTGACCCAGCCGATTTGTTATTAGCAATCCCCCGTAAAGCCGCTTCCACTTCACACTTTAAGACCAACGGTTCTCTCTGTTGTTCTGCCTTCTCTGAACCACCTGTATTACGATCTGCTTTGCCATCCATCAGGGTTGCGCAATACTGATGCCATCTATTTATAAATAATAATATCGTAATATCGTAGCTTTGTAATTTGACACCCAGAGGGTAGCTTGCATGTCGAATTTCGTTGTTCCTTGAATCACTATGAAAGTCAAGGAGGTTAGATATCTAAACTCCTTGAACACTATAGCACTTTCTAGTACAGAAATGAGGAACTTTGTGATGGCGGAAACTCCCGAGATTAATTTTGCCATTATGAATACGGCCTACTGAATTCAAATGGGTTCTTTCACATGCCAACATCATATGACATGCGTGTCATATTTTTGCCACCTTTCAAAAATCGCTTACCACGGCCAGGAGCGAACCTGCAATCTTGGGGTTAGTGGACCGACACGCTATCCACTCACCCACCGTGGCAAGCTATCTATTTATAATCTCTTTAGTGTCAGTCTATAATCTACCTGTACTATCTTCTACTGATAAATGGCATGGTTTGAAGTTTCTTGTCAAGAGTTTTACCTTTCTGAATAGATCTCTGGGCTCATTTTGGTTCATATGGTCTTCGACCTTCTCACGGAGGGATGCGATATAAGCATTCTTGTCGTCATACAATGCTTTATTAATTTCTTTTGTCATCTGGTTATACCTCTCGAGCTTGTTGACGTTATTTATTCCACTGGCTTTGATGTCCTGTTGTCATTAATTAACGCCCATTTGATACCCATGGTTTCTTCGGCTTTTCTTTTTCCGGTTTATGATTTACGGCTGTTTCCTCCAGATTGATCTTCATGGTATTCCAGAGCTCCTCCGCGGTAACATTACGTTTATATTCTTGGGAGATTCCGTTCATTGCTCTTGACACTTTATCGCAATATGTTGTCGTGTTTCCTAGCTCCCATCTGTTCCTCACATGTGTAGCTTTAGGAACTTTTATTAATCTGAGGCTGATTTCTGCTACTAAGGCATTATGATCGCTTCCACAGTCCATTCCCGGATACGTTTTTTCATCCTCTATTGAGGTTTTCCATCTGGCTGAAATGAGTACATAATCTATTTGGTTCTTTGTATGACCGTCTGGAGATCTCCAAGTGAAGAGGCGGCGGTGATGGTGTTGATAAGTTGTGATAGAAATGTACAACTTATTCTCTATACAAAACTCTAGAAGCATTTCTCCTCGCGAGTTTCTAGTTCCTAAACCGTGTTTACCAACCACATATTTAAGATGATCATCGGCCATGGTGGCTCCAACATTGGTATTTTCTCTATTGTCCCTGTTAACTCCTCATAGAAGTTCTCTACCTCTTCTTCAGTGGAACCTGATGTTGGGGCATATGTTTGAATTACATTTATATTGACGGGTTGTCCTTGAAGATTATCAGAAACTATTCTGTCACTTACTGTTTCATAGCTTAAGACTGCATCTGCCACACCGTTGACTGATTGATGCTCATTACTAGAGAAGATGATGAGATTGTTGTACATGGATGTGAAATGATCATTGTTTCTCCAGTGGGTCTCAGAAATTCCTGTGACAGTGATATTCTTCACTTGACTTTCTACCATCTGAAGTTTTACTGCTTGATTTAATCCTTGGGTATTCCAAGTACACACCTTCAGTTTTCTAGATTTGCATTTCGTTCCAGTCGCATATTCCTATTCCTCCACAGCCAGCTGCCCACTTAACACAAGCAGTCCTGGAACTACGGCGCGGATTGCCAATCAGATCATTTGGCATGATAATATTTGTATTGTTGATCTGCATGATGAGTTTTCTTGGGACAAGATATACCACGGTAGGGTCCCGCTTCTTTCCGTGGCGCAGTACTGCAGTCATTAAAGACGTTCCATCCATGCCACTCACTAACTAGTCATGAGCCTTGCCAATGTCATTCATCTTCAGCCTCATGCCAGTAATGATGGTTGCTGCTGCCCTCCATCATGATGTGTTCCACGGTAGCATTTCCTCTACTGAGGGCTCATCACCCTCCTACAAGGGGTCGTCCGTCCAAAGTCGTTGACCCTTATAGGGTGTCAGGTTCTTTCAATGCCGCCCAGCATTTGGCGTTAATTTTCTGGCTGTACGGTCTACTCCATTACCATAGACATAACAATAAAGGATAACTATAAAACAAAGAGCATCATGTAAAATTGGTAGTAATACAAAAGGTAATACAAAAGGTAATACAAAAGGTAGGGAATACCAGCTACTACAAGCTTGAAGGATGTGTACTTAACCTAATATATTATACAAATTTCATAGATTATAGCACATCATTGGACAGAGAAATACTGTCTGCAAAGCTGGATACAATTCGAATTGATGATAACACAGCAACACTTCTCAAGAATATATTATCCTATAACATCATTAAGATTGACGATTCAATAACAACATCAGAGGAAATAAGACAAACCAAAGGAGAGATACTGGGAGATCCGTTAAGTCCTCTTCTACTGCAGACATTACGAAAATATGCCTCCCAGAGACATCACTATTCATATATGCTGATGATATGGCTTTAGGGTCACCAAACAAAACTTCCATTCAAAACTCCTTTAATCTCCTAATCAATTGGGCCACACAAAACGAAATGAGCATAAACCTGGCGAAAACAATGCTAGTGGTATTCAGAAAAGGTGGAAGAACTACAGTGAATAACACTATTCTTTTCGAAGATCAACCTTTGAAAATCGTCTATACTTTCAGATACTTAGGAATGACTCTTCAATCGACACTAAGGAGAGAGCTGTGGCAGTGACTAAGGCAATATTTGATATCAAGAATCTCAAGCAATTGAGTTTAAGCACCGCTATAAAACTTCTAGAATTCAAAATTATCCCAATATTGTGTTATGGCTTAGAACTGACTTGGGAAAGCCTCAATTTATCAGATCTTAGGACATTGGAAAAGAGTGAAATCAAGATTTTTGAAAATTACACTTGGAATATCCAAATTTGCCCCATCCAGGCTCGCATATGAACTAGCACGAGAAACCTTTCTAATGGAAGACCTACGTTTAAGATTTTCACCAAAAATCCCACATTTATCCTCTGCCTTTCTTGGCTTTATGAAATTTACGTCATCTTTTATTTCCTCTTCTGTATTTGGTTCCCAGATCTGATCCATGTTTGAATCTTCCTCCAGACTTCGTCTTGTTGACATCTGTGATCTCTATGGGAGAGTGTATTTCATCACCTGACTCTGTTCCTGCAGGATGCTTTGGAAGTGGGTTTCCCATGCATGGAGTGGTATTTCGTTGGTGATACTTTGTTGATATTTTTTGCTTTTGGGCCAGGAATATGCCTTTTTCTGCATTTTCAGCTGCCCTCTTTGCGCGTTGTTCTATGTAGTTTGATTTACTCCCCCCTTTAACATCCGCTTATATTTGTTTCTCGTTGTTGATATTTTCCGAGATTTTCTGGAGTTCTTGTGATCTGTGCTGCATGCTAAGTGTTTCCCTTCTTTCTTCATAACATCCTGATGGAACCATCTCTGGGCTCTCCGTAGTTTACAGAGTATAATGGAATCTACTATAGCTCTGGTTAAGGCCCGTTCCAGATCTTCAACTTCCCTGTTGGTCCCCTCTAGGTCTGCCATTACATTTCTTCTTGTTTGCTTAATTGTCTATACCGGTATTTAAAAGTTTCATGTTTTTCTATGGACATTTTGGGCATTGCTTTTACTTGATCTGCCAGCTCGAATTCCATACTCCTTCTTGACTGGTGTAATCCTTTTCCCTCTGTAGAACCAATAAATGGAGCAAAAGGCTCCAAACATGCTCCAAAAGGATTTCGTCCACATACTAATGTGCTGTATGACTCCCATGCTCCATGAAGACTAAATCCATCCTTGCAGTCACACTGATTACTGCCCACACCATCAGTGAACCATCCTGTAAAGGTGTCCTAGATGAGAGAATGTGCATGGGGTGTACTATTCTCCAGGCCTTCTCTAGACCTTTGCTTTACCATTAGGTGATCACAGGCCAAATTGCTACTCATCGGTGAACAACACCTGCTCCCATTGTTGTACTGTTGTAGGTCTCTCACGCAATGCATGTGACGAGAGACTTCCTCTTCTAGGAGATTAAACACTGCTTTGGGCTTGTCTGTTCGTCAATTTAGGTCCCCTCCTATGATTATTTGCTCTTTGGGCTCAGTGTGTGCTATTGTATCAAGTATTATTTGAGTTACATCTGCAGGCCACGAATTTGGCCTTATGTATATTTCAATCATTACTCTGTGTTCTTTTTTCACTGACACCATGTTCTCCTCTATTCGCATTGATATAAGTTTTCCTAATGCTTAGTTTAGAAAGCATGCCACTTATCCCATGGTGTCCTTCATTTCCTTTTGTGGCTAGTGAGTGGTTCAGAAACATGGGTGATGAAGGAAAGGGACAAGAATAAAATACGAGCAGTGGAGATGAAGTTCCAGAGGAGTAGGGTAGGAGTGACAAGAATGGACAGAGTAAGGAATGAGAGAGTCAGGGAGTTGGTAAGAGAGGAACCATTGCAAAATAGAATAGAGCGATCTAGGCTACAATGGTATGGACATTTGAGGAGGATGCAAGAGGAGAGGATACCGAAGAAGATGTTTGGAATGGAAATGACGGGAAGGAGGCCAAGGGGAAGACCAAGGGACAGATGGACAAAAGGAGTTAAGAAGAGTGTGGAGGAAAGAGGAGTGTGCTGGGACACAGTAAATGACGGGAGATGGTGGATGGACAGGAAACGATGGAGAGGCTTATGTTCCAAGCAGACCCGACCAGCGGTTGGAAACTGCTCAAGATGATGATGATGATGATGATGAGTGGACTCCATAGTTGCCTGCTAATGATATAGACTCTGTCAGAAAAATCTTTACCTTCAACTAGTTTATCAGGCTATTGATTTACGGTACTACTGTTCGCAGTCCTTCTGTATTCCATGTGTCTTAATTATTTGTGTCTGTTCTGCTCTTTGATTTCATTCTCTTGGGATGATTTCTTTCATTCCCCGAGTCTTGTTATTGGTCTCATTCCATGTCTACTCCATGATATTCCTGATTTCTACCCTGTGAGGGAATCAAAAGGGTCTTGCTATCATTTTTAGGCCAAAATCCAGGATTCTCCATTTCATTTTCATTTCATTGAAATGGAAATCCCATTTACTCCCATATACATTTGTTTGCTCTATACCTAATTCGAGCAGGAAATTTTTGATTTTTCAGTCGTCCCATGTATCATCATCGTCATCATCATCATCATCATTTCCCCTTATCCAGCTCCTGCCGGGTCGGGGTATTTATGGCACTTCTCCACTTTCCTCTTTCCTTCCACCATTCTTCTTCCACGATCTTGTCCCAGTCCAGAATTCTTTTTCTTACGCTGTTCTTCACTGAATCAATCCACCTTGTTCTAGGTCTTCCTCTTGCTCTCTTACCCTTGCACTTTGCCTCCAGCATCTGTCTTGGTATTCTATTTTCCTCCATCCTCTTTACATGTCCAAACCACCTTAGTTTATTCTTCTCAATTCTCTCATTTAGTTTTCCCATCCCAACTTCCTTCCTAACATCTTCATTCCTCACTCTGTCTTTCCTTGTCTTTCCTATCATACTTCTTAGGAATTTCATTTCACTGGCTTGGATCCTACTCTCTTGCCTGCTTGTCAGGGTCCAAGTCTCAGCTGCATACGTTAATATGGGAACATAGTACACTTTATACATTACCTCCTTGCTTTTCCTTGGTGCTTCCTTATCCCAAACAAATTTTCTTACACTTTGATAGAATGCATTGCTCTGCTGTACCCTCCTGCCAATCTCCATGTCCAACCTACCAGTTTGCATCAATTCACTTCCTAGGTATTTGAACGTGTCCACAATTTCCAAACTCTGACTTCCAATTTTCACAGTGCCCTTTCCTTGTCTTTCCCCTCTTGTCATCACCATGGTCTTGCTTTTCTCTATACTGATTTTCAGGCCATACTTCTGAATATTTTCGTTCAGTGCATCTAGTTGTTTTTGCACTTCTTCGGTGTTCCTTCCCCAGACCACAATATCATCTGCAAATAACAGTAACTTCATTTCTTTATGTCCATATGCTTCCTTTGTTTCCTTTACAATTTCATCCATCCCCATTATGAACAAGAGAGGTGACAGCACACTCCCCTGTCTTAGTCCAGTCTTGTTCCTAAACCAATCTGTCTTTCCAACTGGGGTCAGTACCCTGCTAACACAGTTGTTGTACATTGCTTGCACCATTTCCAACATTTCTCTTCCCAGTCTCTTCTTAACCATGGTTTCCCATACCTTCTCTCTGGGGACACTATCATATGCCTTTTCTAGATCTATGAAAGTCATGATCAAACCTCTCCATATTCCCAGTTCTTTTCCATCACCTGCCTCAAGCTAAAGATTGGGTCCACTGTGGATCTTCCACTCCTGAAGCCATACTGTTCCTCTTGCAACTCTCCTTCCACCTTTCTTCTCATTCTTCTTTCTAATATTCTTTCCAGTATTTTCACTATCTGTGATAAGAGGGTGATCCCTCTATAGTTATCACACACCTTCTTGTCCCCCTTCTTAAACACTGGTATTATTAGCCCTTTCTCCCAGTCTTCTGGTACACATTTCCGTTTCCACACACACTTTTGCAGTTGATACAACCATTGCATACCAACAGGTCCAGCAGCCTTTATCATTTCTACACTGATTTCATCCACTCCTGTTGCTTTTCCCATCTTCATTTCCTGTACTGCTAATTCCACCTCCAGCATTGTTATATCATCTTCTGTTATAGAGTAGTCAGGTTGTGTCACTTCCATCTCCCCAGTACAATTGCTCACATTCAATAGCTTATCGAAATACTCCTTCCATCGTCCCTTTATCTCTTCTGGGTGTGTTAACAACTCTCCATCTTCCTTTTTCATTTTTTTTTTTTCACTTCTTAGAAGCCCATACAGCATCCTTTTACTGCCACTTACATCTGTTTCCATTCTTCGAGTAAATTCTTCCCAACTTTTCTTCTTTTCTTCTCCTACCACTTTCTTACACCTCCGTTTGCTGTGGTGATACTTCCTTTTGCTTTCTTCTGTTTGATCTCGGTTCCATTCTTTCCATGCAGACTTCTTTTCTTTCATTGCTTTCCTCACTTCCTCATTCCACCACGGTGTCTCCTCTTTCACTCTTGTTGACGTCCTACCACAACACTCTCTGCTGCACCAACAAATGCCTTTTTAAAGTGGGACCATTCCACTTCTATGTTTTCCACTTCGGTAACTGGGATTTGTTGCTTCAATCTCTCCTGAAAATCTTCCTGTACAGTTTTGTCTTTCAATTTCCATACTTTTATTTTACTTTCTCTGATCTCCTTTAGGTTTTCCAATTTTTCCCATCTAAATTTTGCCACCACAGCTCTATGGTCCCCATCAAATGCTTCTCCTGGTAAAGCTGTCACATCTATCAGCTTTCTGCGGTTAGTCCTTTCCACCAGAAAGTAGTCAATTACTGATTTTGTTCTTCTATCGCCCCAACCATATCTCGTAATTTTCCTGCTGTTTTTCTTCCGAAACCATGAATTACCCACTATAAGTCCATTCCTTTCACAAAAGTTTACAAGTTCCTCTCCTTCCCGGTTCTTTTTCCCATATCCATATGGTCCAATGACTTCTTCCTTTCCTTGTCTCTCGTTTCCGACTTGTGCATTCATATCTCCCATGATCACCACTTCTACATCTGAAATTACTCTTTCTACATCCTCCAGGAATACTTCAATATCTTCTTCTCTGTTTCCAGTCTGTGGTGCATACACTTGTATGAAGTCCATCACGTCATTTTTCATCTTCATTCTAATTTTCATTATTCTGTCACTCACACACTCGACCACTTCAACATACTCCTCCAGTTGTTTCGAGGTTATCAGTCCCACGCCATTTTTTGCCTCTTGGCCACCACTCCAGTATAATGTATATCCTTTCCTCAATTTCTTCCTTCCTTTACCTTTCCATTTCACTTCACTCAGCCCCATCAATCCAACATTCTCCCTCTCCATGAAGTCTACCACCTCCTCCACCTTGCCTATCAGGGTCATGACATTCATGATTCCCACTTTCATTTCGGTAACTGGTCGCCCATTTCTCACAGTTCCCCCAGTACCAAAAGAACTGTGCGTCGCCTGCAGGGTACGCCCTAACCTTCTCCGAATCATTTGAAGTGCCATTTCCATTTTAGGCTATTATTACGATGGGGTCGCCACTCCCAAAGGCATTTTATGAAGCTACTGCCAGCTATTATACAGGCCGCCCCTAACATGGGAAACAGACGCCCTTGCAGCCGCCCCTAACCTGGGAAACAGACGCTGCCGATTGATGCTGTACTCATACTATTCCCTGAGTACTGGGTTGCCTCTTCCGCAATCTCCACCGTTCCGAAGTCCATCTTCTCCGTTGCAGATTCCGTTGAGGTCTTCGCACGTAACCCTGTGCACGGGGCCTATGTTATACCCCATAGGACTGCGTCCTCATCAGAACTTAGCCGGTACTGTAGTTCCATGGTATATTACAGTACCGTTGCCCACCCCCGCGACGTGAACGCGACTGGCAAGAATTATCCATGTAGCCAATTATAATTGCCTCATGGACCGGCTTAAGGAGCTGTCTAAATGCAGCCTCCAGCCATGTATATCAACACGCTTCTTTCTCCTACATGTATTTGGTCCGCCTTATCCACTTCGGCCCCTGTTCCTATCATAGAGCGGAAATTTCACTGTCTACCTAGGTATATCTCCTCCTGTTCACCACTCTTATGTAGTAATCCTTATATACATCATCTTCACCTTCTCTGACCTCCATGTGTTGCGTCTCTGTTCGATTCTCGTGTTGCATTTCCATTATGGTTTGATCTGTCGCCTGTAGTTCCTTTTCAATTCCCTGTGTCGCTTTCGGTTCCAGAATTTGCGTCTCTTTCTGTGGGCTGGGTTTGATTCCTGGGTGTGGGGCCATTCTCTTGATCACTGTTTCATGTTTTTTCTTATCGCCTCTGCCTGTATCTTACCAAGAGCTGTTGCCATTTTAGGTAATTTCTCATTTACATCCTTTCTTAGCAACTCTAATTCCATATGCATGGATTTTCCCACTTTACACATATTGCAGAAAATCCTGTATGCAATTGTAACACAACTACGGTACATTAATTTTTATTTCATTTCATTTTAACTTGTTATAATGTTTGACATTGTTTGTTTGTTTGTTTGTTTGTTTCCTTCTTTATTGAAGCATATTTTTGGCTCTTCAGTGGGGTCATCTTCAGCTTGGTTGCTTAGCCTAATATTTTATGAATAGAATAACAATATAAATAAACACTATTTCAAAATAGACGTCCTTACATTTGAATTAAGAAAAATATGTCTCGTATTCAAATCAGAAAGTAAAAAGTCTAAAGTTATAATTCAATGTATAACCTAAATAAATTTAGTGTCTTGATTTCCTAGAACTCTCTTAACGAATTGGGTTCTGTGAAGGTCACGTTTAATGTCTTTTGGAAATGTTATTATGGCAGTCTTATTCGATTTGAAGCCACTTTATTTCATTATCATCCTGGATTAAAGATATGTTAATTTTTATTTGGTCCTGTTGTGAAATTCGTTGTAGTATTGGACGTCTCTGTTAATGTTATTATTAGATTGATTGATAGAATAGTTTGAAATTGTCTTAAGGTGTTCAGTTATGTTGTTAATGTCGCTTGTTCGAAAAAAGCAATGTTTATTTTGTACACCTCAATGTAAATCGTCATTTCATTCTTTTTATATACCGGTATTCTTTTTGATATGTTGTTTTGAGGGCATTGGAATTGTCCTTGATGTAGCTCTGGCACATTCCATGTCTTGTCTTCCACCTTCCGGTTTGATGGGACAAACATTGGTATCTATACATAGGATCCAGTGCATACTGCATATTTGCATCAGCCATGTTATCTATATAGTGGTGACAAGATGGCATCTAAGCTATTTAGTGCTGACTGTTTTATATACCGTATCTTTTTGTTACAATTTCCTGAATTCTACGCGAGACTAATATGTCAAGCCGTGGATTTGATGATCAATAGTCACATTAACTATTTCACTACCGGTACATATTACTCACTTTAACTCTTCTCTCTACATCACTTTTTCTTCAAGCATTTCACTTCATAGCATTGCATTTAGTTTGTAATACAGAAGATATAGTTATTGACATCAGATTTATTCTCTTTCTTATGTAAGGGGTGTGTTAGTGCACACCTCCAGTCAACAGGATTTTTTTTCTGTAATCCAGATATCTTGGGTAATGGTGTGAATTTGCTGATCTAAGCAATCACCACCTATTTTCCACATTTCAGCTGTTATACCATCGTCTCCTGGTGGTTTATTATCTTTTAATTCATGGATTATTTGTTTGACTTCAAATGTGGGTGGTTCTGAGTCAGAATTAGGATGGATTTTTTCAAGTCTAAGCTGCTGTCGAGGCAGGTTACATGTTAATAGATCTTTATAATAATTTATGAGAAGTTTGGAATTTTACTTATTACTTGTTTCAAAGGTCCATCTGGATTTGGTCTGTTTGGTTGAAATTTAACTTTCTTTACAGATAGTGGTAAGTCTCAATGGTTCCTTTTTAGCCTATTTTCATTTATTAAGAAATAGGTTTATGAGATCACCTTTTGTCCGTGTGTGTGTGCGAAACATCTCACCGGCATACTGTATCTTCGAAACTATTACTGATATCACCCTGACATTTTGTACGGTGATAAAGGGCACTACTAGAAGTTTACCTATGTGACTTTCTAAAACTACAAAACGAACATGGCGGCCAAGCGAAGTTGAAACATTTAAATAGACCTTTCTCGCGATTTAACCATCCACATGCAGTGAAACTTGGTACAGCAAATGTTTATACACATTGTAATGCACTGACATCTAATTTAGTTCAATTGTTTACATATCCTCAAGATGGCTGCTGTGCAAAATTTTATAATTAAGTTCTTATTTCTTGTGTCCTAATCATGCGATCGAAGTCAACGTTTGAATAATGAACCTATGCAATAATCCTCATCTAATAGTACATAACTCTATGGCCTACATATATTAAAAGCCAACTTCGCGACCATCTGAAATATTTAGATGGTTCTCAATATCTATTAACTTAATATATGACAGCAATCAAACTGAAATTTTGTACATTGATAGAGGCTGTAAACATAAGTTCACCTATGGAACTTTCAATAACCTGGTGAGCACAAATCCAACATGGTGGCGACGCTAAATTTAAATATTTAAATGGATGTTTTTCGTGATTTAACCACCCGAGCGCAGTGAAGCTTGGCATGGTATATGTTTATACAAATTTTAATCCACTGGCATCTAATTTATTTCAATTGTTTTCATAACCACAAGATGGCGGCTGTGAGAAATTTTAAAATCTCGTTTCTATTTCTTGTGTCCTAATCATGCGATTGAGGTTTGAATAATACACTTACACAATAATCTTCATGTAATAGTACATAACTCTATGGCCTACTTATATACAAATCCAACATGGCGACCATCGGAAATATTTAGATGGTTCTCAATATCTACGAATCTATTACAGCAATCAAACTGAAATTTTGAATGTTGATAGAGGCAATTAACTTACAAGGATATATGAAAATAGATTATTTAGTTCTTAACCGAACTACTTGTTTAACCTTAACAGTCAATATTTTCTTCTGATTTTTATTTGAAATAGCTACATGGTTTAGTTGAAATTCTCCTAAATAACCGGCCGTGGTGGCCGAGAGCTAAGTCCGGCTACGTGGCTAAATGGTTAGCGTGCTAGACTTTGGCCCGAAAGGTCCCGGGTTCGAATCCCGTCCGGGCCTTCGGGAATTAAATCTAATTTAATTTAATTCCTCTAACTCGGGGACTGGATGTTTGTGACGTCTTCATGTACAACCAAACACTGGACACAAATAAAACAAGTAAAAAAAGTGAAAATAGATCGTGCCTTGCTGGCACCTCGGTCTTCCTGAAAATAGTTTTCGTGGTTTCCTATTTTCAGCACCAGACAAATTTCAATTTCATGGCCGATTTCCATCCCAAATTCCGTCCTGAAAATAAAATAAATGGCCATTGATGGCATTAATAAATTTACATTATTATTGTTATTGGAGACTCCGTGGCTTAGGCGGCAGCACGCCGGCCTCTCACCGCCGGGTCCGTGGTTCAAATCCCGGTCACTCCATGTGAGATCTGTGCTGGACAAAACGGAGGCAGACAGGTTTTTCTCCGGGTACTCCGGTTTTCCCTGTCAACATTTCATTCCAGCAACACTCTCCACTATCATTTCATTTCATCCGTCATTCATTTAATCATTGCCCCAGAGGAGTGCGTCAGGCCTCGGCAGCCGGCACAGTTCATATCCTCGCCGCTAGATAGGGGCTTCATTCATTCCATTCCTGACCCGGTCGGAGACTGGAAGCAGGCTGTGGATTTTCATTCATTGTTATTGGAGACTCCGTGGCTTAGGCGGCAGCACGCCGGCCTCTCACCGCTGGGTCCGTGGTTCAAATCCCGGTCACTCCATGTGAGATCTGTGCTGGACAAAACGGAGGCAGACAGGTTTTTCTCCGGGTACTCCGGTTTTCCCTGTTACAGTTTCATTCCAGCAACACTCTCCACTATCATTTCATTTCATCTGTCATTCATTTAATCATTGCCCCAGAGGAGTGCGTCAGGCCTCGTCAGCCGGCACAGTTCATATCCTCGCCGCTAGATGGGGGCTTCATTCATTCCATTCCTGACCCGGTCGGAGACTGGAAGCAGGCTGTGGGTTTTCATTTTCATTATTATTGTTATTCTCAAACTTCAAAACGTGTTGTTCAAGACGTGAAATGAAAATGGACTAAGGCTTCTGGTCTTAAAATGAGTCTTTTGTACGGTATACACATCTGACAGCTAAAACTCCAACATTTAGGTTCAGCTCTGTGACCTGCCGGTGCCAATACTAATTGGTGAAATTTAGTATGTGTTATTGAACTATTTGAGTGATCCTTGGTTTCTATGGAGGCATCCTTTTCCTCTGATAGAGATTTGTCAAGTTTAGCCTATGTTCTTTGCAGATCTACATAACGAAGAACGCCATTAGGGATTAGCATATTCCATACACACTGAAGAAATAGTGACAGCTACGGAGTGTGGATAATGTTTCATGTAGATAATCATGGCTCGAATCAAACATTTTGTGGGACAGACGACCTCACTGTTCAGTCTCTTAAATCATCATCATCATCATCATCATCATCATCATCATCATCATCAAACTTTTCGTCGAGGGGAAAATATAGATTATAGGCCTATGTTAGCCTATATTGAACTGGCATACAAATCAATACCCTTTCGACTACAAAAATTAAATATACTACCAATACCAACTTATCTCGCAGTACCAGTTTATAGCCTATAGTGAATTATACCACCAAAAAACTTCAATGTATATCGTGCAATAAGCTATATCCTTCGGTGATGCAACTTTGTTCTCAAACAGGTCGCTGATTATTATTATTATTATTATTATTATTATTATTATTACGTATTCATTTCAGCACATCAGTGGGTATATACCAACAAACTGTCGACTTGTTTGCAAGACGGTATGGCAACTCGTAATACGGGTGGCACATTGAGAAACGAGTGAACTATGGAACAGGCCCTTCTGCATGATGATATGTAGACCAGGATGTTTTCCCAATATTTCTAGATTGCGAGCCAATGATCTAGGGATGATGCCGGTAGAAGAAATGAGTATGGGCAGAACCACTACACTTTCCTGTCTGCACATTTGCCTTATTTCCTAAGCCAAGGGCAGAGATAAGTGGTAATTTTCTCACAGCAGGTTTGTTGCAGATTATGGGAATAACTTATCAATTATGCGATATCAATGAGAAAGGTTCACTTCCGCACTTTGTCCACAAGAACGATATCTGGCCGATTTGCTGGTTTTGTCTTATCACATCAGTAATAACTGATCTGTCCCATAAAAACTAATGAGTTAGATTTTCCAAAACGGCATCAGGAACATTCTAATACCCTAATAGACTAAGGCAAAGTATTTTTAGTTAGTAGGCTAAGTACTTAAAATATTTCGCGCGGCTAGCATGTTGGATTGGAGAAACGTATTAAACATACAGTACATAATAACAGCTTAAACTTAAAAAAACTTCCTTTGGATTTTCCCAATTATTTGGGGTCGCCGGAGCCAACCAGGCTCATTTTGGTTTTGGCCGGGGATTTAAGGCCGGATGCCCTTCCTGACACCACGTGATTTTTCAGTTGAAAATTCCACCCCGCTGTCATCGGGATTCGAACCACGGCCGTCCGGGTGAAAAACGAGCAGCTAGGCCACTCCACCATCAGGCTCCCCATACATAATAACAGCTTGATTGCGTTAATAGACTCGTAGATATTGAGAACCCGTGAATTATTTCGGATGATCGCCATATTGGATTGTTCTATAAGTAGTTATGCACTAGCAGATGACGCTTATTGCGTTGGTTCATCATACAAAACTTCACTTAAATCGCATTATTAGGACCTAAAAATTACTTCTTTTTAAAATTTCGCACGGCCGCCATCTTAGGGTTATTAAAGCAATTGAATAAAGTAAATGCCATTAGATTGAATTATGTATAAACATTTACCGTGCCAAGTTTCAGTGCGTTCGGATGATTAACTCGCGAGAACAATCTTGGTCGCCATGTTGGTTTTGTACTTAACAGGTTTTTGAAAGCCACATAGGTAAACGTAGGCTATAGTAGTAGTCTCTATCACCGTACACAATTTCAGGGTGATACCAGTAACAGTTATGGAGATAGGGTGGGCGGGACGTAACTGGGTATTTTTAAATGGCTGTTAAGTGTTTAATATTGATGGAATAATATTGGAAATAGTGGAAACATACAGAACATTAAAAAATCCTCTCGGCACGCCGGAAGGCGGAGGTAGATTTCACCGGGCAAACTAGGGGATTGCCTATAATAGGCAAAACATGCAGGTTTTCGTAGGAGGATCAGACCTCATTGACTGCAAGAAAGTATTTTACATTTAGAGGTTAAAATTCAACTTTTGTTTAGTTTTTTATGCATATTTTTATCATTTTATTGTCTTATGGGGATGGTAACCTTCTTGTCATTGGGGGTTCATTTTTAAACTTATGATCACACTATCCTTATGCAAGGTTTGGAACTGATGTGTAACTATCTGACAGTCTGTTACTTCTTCTCGCAAAATTTTATCTCCCGCAGAGATTTTTGTTGGTTCCTCAGTTTAGGGGCTGCGACAACGTGGTCATGTAACCCCGGGTGTGTAGAATCTGATAAACGGTGTTAATTGTGATGACTGTGTTAGTCTGTAATTCAGGTAAGGTCTGCAGACGGTCAATTTTAAGTAGTAGTTCCTAATTTTGTACCATGTACTAACGTGAACGACACCTAGCTGTGAACTTGGCTACTAGATGCCACCGCAACCAGCAACTTGCAGCGAACGTTGGAACTTCTCCTCCAAAGGAAAGCATGCTGAGGGATTTGTAGCGCTCTTAGAAAATCCGACGGCTTTGGCCGGCTTTGAACCAGCGACCTTGGGCATATAAGTTCAGCATGCTACCAGTTAGCCGCTTCCCACAGTCAGATGGAAAAATGAATGTGATCTCGTGCAATGGCGTTGTCTTGGCAACCTCTGATAGCTCATCCCTCATCAATTTAGAAGCGTTGTCACGGTAACCTCTGATGGCACTTGGCATGTTCTTTAATTCCGAAATCATTTTTCTCATCCCTTGGCGTAATGGTAGGTCAGATCAAAAATTCTTTCAGACAAAGTTTTAGGTAATTATTAGGGGAATATTTTCCATTTTGTACGGGTTTGATATTGTGCCTATTAAGAGAGATATGATTAATGTTTCCCGAAAAAAACACTTTTTTCCACCCCTTTGGTCAATGGTTGGTGCTATCAAAAAACCTATTTGACATAATTTTTTGGCACTTATCCGACAAATATTATGAACTTTGAATTGATTCGATATTTCACGTATTAAGAGAGTTATAGCGACATTTCACTTTTTCGTAAAAAAAAAGCCCCCCCCCCCCCATTTTCACCCCCTTTAAACGATTTTGCCCATTAACGAACTCGACCAATTTTTTAAGGGGTTACATATTATGTAAAACATTAAAGTGATTGGTGCAAAATTACGGCAGTTATCGTGTCCACAAGAAACTGATATATATGCATATATATATACACACACATATATATAAACTTTTGAACTGACGGTGGTTTGGGGTCTGGGGGATGTGAAACGCGAAGATATGTCGAAATTTTCCGGAAGTCGAAACATGGCACCCATTGCAATAGTTAGCTTTCAGATGAAATCTACCTAAAATAGGCTACATAATTTAAAATACTACCATCAACGACACCTAGCTGTGAACTTGGCTACTAGATGCCACCGGAACCATCAACTCGCAACGAACGTTGGAACTTCCCCTCCGAAGGAAAGCATACTCAGGGTTTTTTGGCGCTCTTAGTAAATCCGACGACTTCAGCCGGGTTTGAACCCGCGACCTTGGGCATAGAAGTTCAGCATGCTACCAGTTCCGATACCGAAGTCGCTTCCCTCAGACATATGAAAACAGAATGTGATCTCGTGCAGTGGCGTTGTCATAGCAACTGCTGATGGCTCATCCCTTATCAATTAAAATTAAAGTTGTCATGGTAACCACTCTTGGCACTTGGAATTTTCTTATAATTTAAATCATTTTGCTCACCCCGTGGCGTAATGGTGGGTCATATCGAAAATTCTTTCAGACAAAAGTTTTAGGTAATTATTGGAGGAATATTGTCCATTTTGTACGGTTTTGATATTGTGCCTATTAAGAGAGATATGATTAATGTTTCCCGAAAAACCCACTTTTTTCCACCCCATTGGTCAATGGTTGGTGCTATCAAAAAAATTATTTGACATAAATTTTTGGCACTTATCCGACACATATTATGAACTTTGAATGGATTCGATATTTCACGTATTAAGAGAGTTATAGCGAAATTTCACTTTTTCGAGAAAAGCCCCCCATTTTGACCCCCTTCGACCGATTTTGCCCATTAACGAACTCGACCGAGATTTTATAGGGATACATGTTATGTAAAAAATTCAAAGTGATTGGTGCAAAATTACGGCAGTTATCGTGTCCACAAGAAACTGATATATATATATAGATAGATACATATATACATAAATTATATATAAACTTTTGAACTGACGGTGGTTTTGGGGTCTGGGGGATGTGAAACGCGAAGATATGTCGAAATTTTCCGGAAGTCCAAACATGGTACCCATTGCAATAGTTAGCTTTCTAATGAAATCTACCTAATACCGGTAGGATAGTGATTTTTCATGCCGCATAGTACCGACAGCAGTGGCTCAGCTGGCTAAAGCGCAGCGTTAGGTCATGGGGCCAAGCTCTCTGCTGACTCGGTAGACGCGTGGGTTCGAGCCCCACCGTCGGCCGCCCGTGAAATGGTTATCCGTGGTTTCCCATTTTCAACACCAGCCAAATGCTGGAACGGTACCTTCTGATAGGCCACGGCCGATTCCTTCCACATCCTTGACCAGTTTCATTCATCTTCATCCATTCCATCCCGACACGCAGGTCGCCCACGGGCGTCGAATAGAAAGACCTGCACTCGGCCTCTGAGGAGGCCACACGAAAAATAAAAAAAAATAAAAAATGCCGCATAGTAAGACGGTGGCGGCGAGAGGCGGTACACTCAACAATAGCAAAGATAGCCGATCGCCTGACAGTAAGAGAATGAGCACAGATTGCTTCGCACTATGAGGTGTGGATTCGATCGTTCTTAGTCAATTGGCACAATTATCATTACTGGGCGGCACAGGATCCTGGAGTTACGGTGGAAAGATGCAGTCTCGTCCAAAAGTGACCGTGTGGCGTGGAATAATGACTACAAATGTCATCGGCCCATATCACCTGCGTGACACAATTAACGGGGAACGCTATCTTCAAATGCTTCAGGATAACGTTTGGCCCACGATATCTGGATGGGAAAATGCCACCAACATTATCTTCATGCACACCGACTCAATTTGCAAATGTCGTATGGAACTGGTAGGATGAGAAGTTTCCAGGACGTTGCCTGGGGAGACGTGCATCTCATGAATGGCCTGCAAGAAGTCCAGACCTGACACCCTGTGACTTTTCTTTATGGAGCTGGACGAAAGAGGAGGTGTACCGGGCGAAACCTCGCATATTGGACGAATTGGAAGCACGGATTCGGGATGTTCTTACCAACGTCCCACACAACTTCCTCCAGAAAGCTGTGGATTCCATTCCAGGTCGTTTGAGTTTGGTCGACGCCACAGGTGCCTACATCAAAATGTAATGGAATCATATTGTTACGGCTGTGAGTTTGTTTTGTCGCTCGCCGCATGAGTCACGGCTCCCCCGGGCTGTGTGTGCTCTGCCTCAGTGTATTACGTGCGCGTCACGCAACGGACTGCGAAGTGAAAGGGATGGTCCAGAATATTCGTGACCCCGCCAGTGAAGGAAATGTCGAGAAGCCGTGTGTCCTGGACGATTCTAGAATTCATTGAGTCACCAGCCTGCTATATAAGCGGCTTCAACAGTGAGGGGACCGAGTTTTCTGTGGGTGGGTGTTTCTGAGCTAGTGCGTGTTTTCCTGAGCGACAGAAGTGTGGTGACGAAGTGCCGTGCGAGTTACGAAATCCAGTGACATTGTTTCCCAGCTTGTGAACAGCGCGCAGCAAGTTATCGTAAGTAACTGTAGTTGGTGTACATAAGGGAGAGGAGCAGGTAGTTTCTGTCAAGGCCACCGTACTCATTAAGACGGTTTAACTTCTGTGGTTTGTTGACAAGTGAAAGGGCCAAGAGCGCCCAAGGAAGAGACTTGAGGAAACTGGAGTAAGGTTCCAATTGCTTGTATTTGCTGATGAGTAGTGTGCCTCTTCCTGCAAGCAATAAAGCTAGCTTCTCTTTAAAGCAGTAATTGGTGTTGTGTTTTCTACCCTCCGTAATCCAGTTAACAAAAGTGCCACTAGGGGGTGGCACGTAACAACTGGTGTCAGAAGCCGGATTACGAACTCAAGCACAACACCTGACGGTCCTGGTTTCAAAACACGAGCAGGTCATTTTCTCTAATTTTCCTGTGAGTGCATGCCCTTTACAAGACAAACAACTAAAATGGAGGCGCAATTGGCAGCATTGCTAGAAAAGTTAAGTGGCATGGAAGACGGCCAGAAGAAATTAGCCAGGGACCTGAAGGATGACCTGAAGAAGATGGGGGACGGCCAGAAGAAGATGGAGGACGGCCAGAAGAAGTTAGCCGAGGACCTAACTGCCAAACTAGAAGACGGCCAGAAGAAGATGGAAGACGGTCAAAATAAGCTAGCGGAGGACCTGAAGAGGATAGAGGACGGCCAGAAGAAGATGGAAGACGGTCAGAATAAGTTGACACAGGAACTGAAGAAATTAGAACTGGGTCTGCGTGAGGAAGTCACGGCAGTGGAAAAGAAGTTCGACGCCTTACAAGTGGAAGTTGCCGAGCTGCGCCAACGCCCGCTGATGGGGGTGGAGGAGAAATTCAACGCCTTACAAAACGAAGTTGCCGAGCTGCGCCAACGCCCACCGACGGGGGTGGAAGATAAATTCAACGCGTTACAAAAGGAAATTGCTGAGCTGAGCCAACGCCCGCCGACGGGGATGGAAGCGAGATTCAACGCCCTACAAGAAGAAGTTGCCGAGCTGCGCCAACGCCCGCCCACCGTTACACCGGGAATATCAGGAACGGGACATAGCAGCGTGACGCCCCCAACCTTCGACGGATAGGTCCCGTGGAGCACCTACTTACGTCAGTTCGAGGCGGCCTGTTCCATAAATAACTGGAACAACACAGAAAAGGCTACAGCTCTCATTGTAGCGCTGAGAGGGGACGCCCTTAACGTCCTTCAGGCCATCCCGACTGGATCCCAGGACTACGCTTCACTGATCGCCCATATGGAGTCCCGATATGGAGATAGCCATCTTCAACAGGCCTACCAGATGCAGCTCCGGACCCGGGTACAGAAGAACGCGGAAACCCTGCAGGAGTTCGAGATGGACATCGCACGCCTCGTAAGGCTCGCCTATCCAACAGCGCCGGCCGACTTTCTGGAACAGATTGCGACGCAAACCTTCACCGACGGGCTACGGGACTCGGACACTCAATAGGCGCTGCGACTCGCGCGCAATAAGACCCTGGCAGATGCGCTGAGCCACGCACTTGAATTCGAGACGGCAAAACAGGCATCTAGAATGCACGCGCGGGTGCGTCAAGTGGACGTCGACGAACCAGCAAAAACCAACGAGACCAAGCCCCTGGCCGACGAATTGATGGAGGCGCTAAGCCGTTTCTTCGATAGTCGCGGCATCACCAGCAACGACACAGCCGGAAGACAACCGTAGAGGCGGCCCGGAAGAGGACTACCGACCTGCTGGGCCTGCGGTAAGAAAGGCCACCTGAGCAAGGACTGCGGTGATCGCCGCCGCCGAGGGTATCCGACGGGAAATCAGTCGTCTGAAAACCGCGCGGCCCAGGGAAACGAGTATTAGCCAGCCTTGGGGGGCAAAGGCTGGCTTGTGACAGTCGTCAAGCTCCGGCAGTCCAAGTGCGTGTGACGAAGTTACGGAGGGGCAATAACAGCCTGATGGTCGACGGAGTCATCAACGGAGTGAGCTGGCCCATGCTGATCGACACGGGAGCATCGAGGACCATCGTCAATCCCACTGTGATCCCGAAGTGGAGAGTGCAACCCACACAAAGGAACCTCCAGCTAATAACCGCGACCGGAGAGACCGCACCGGTACATGGCGAAGAATCACTGGAGTTCGTCATTGGTCGACAGGTGATAAAGCATCCAGTGCTTGTGGCTGACGTATCAAATGAAGTGATCATCGGACTGACTTCCTGGACCAGAACAACATCATCTTGGACCTGAGTACTAACACTCTGCACTTCGGAGGTGAGGAACTTGCTTTGCAACCGGCACACGAGGCCGTCACCGCACGACGAGTAAGGCTGAGAAAAGACGTCATCGTTCCCGCCAGGACGGAGGTCAGCGCCGCCGTAATTGTCGACGGAACTGCTGAGGAAGTGGCGGCTGTCATCGAGCCAAAATATGAGGACAACCAGACAAAAGGATTGCTAGTTGCCAAGACTCTCATCAACACGACGTCTCGGCCGTACGTCCGCCTGTCCAACCTGAACGACTACGATATTACGGTTCGCCGGGACACCAACCTTGGAATCTGCGAGCCCGTTACCTGCCCGGATACCAACCTTGGAATCTTCGAGCCCGTTACCTGGATTGCCCGCATCACAGACACGACGGACGGACACCTGCAGACGGAACCGAAGAAGACGCGCCCTGCCAGAAGAACTAAAGAAGCTGTACCAAGGATCCCAGGACCATTTAGACGAGGAACAATCACGCCAACTTCGGGACCTGCTACACGAATTCAAGGATGTCTTCTCCGTGGGGAGCAAAGACTTCGGCAGGACAAGCTTGGTCCAGCACAGAATCGACTTTGGGGACAGCGCACCGATTAGGGCCCCATTCCGACGTGTCCCGCTCGCCAAGCAAGCCGAAGTCGACCGGATGGTAGAAGAGATGAAGGATCAAGGGGTGATCGAGCCATCACATAGTCCTTGGAGTTCTCCGGTCGTGCTTGTGAAGAAGAAGGACGGTTCCACCAGGTTCTGCGTGGACTACAGGCGGGTGAACGGCGTCACGAAGAAGGACAGCTACCCTCTACCCCGGATCGACGACACGCTGGACACCATATCAGGATCAAGATGGTTCTCCACCTTGGATTTGAAGAGTGGCTACTGGCAGGTGGAGGTCCACCCTAAGGACCGCGAGAAAACGGCGTTCTCTGTGGGCAGCGGGCTCTGGCAGTTCACCGTCATGCCATTCGGTCTGTGCAACGCCCCTGCGACCTTCGAAAGGCTAATGGAGTCCATTCTGAGGGGACTAGACTGGAAGAGCTGCCTGGTCTACCTAGACAACGTCATCGTTCTAGGAAGAAGCTTTGAGGAGCACTACAGCAACCTGAAGGATATCTTGATGAAGCTACGGGCTGCCCAGCTGAAGTTGAGCCCCAAGAAGTGTCAGCTCTTCCAGAAGCAGGTCCAGTACCTTGAGCATATCGTCTCCGAGGAAGGGGTGCGCACCGACCCAGAGAAGACCGCAGCTGTGAGGGTGTGGCCAGTGCCGAAGGACAAGTCCCAACTACGAAGCTTCCTGGGACTCTGCACTTATTACCGTCGCTTCGTGAGAGGATTCGCCGACATCGCCAAACCTTTACATCGACTGACTGAGAAGGACCAACTCTTCACGTGGACAGCAGAATGCCATAGTGCCTTCGAACAACTCAAGCAGGCTCTGTGCACCGCGCCTATTCTGGCCTACCCCAGACCTGGGACAAGGTTCATCTTCGATACCGATGCCAGCGACTTTGGCATAGGGGGGATCCTGTCGCAGGTAGTGGACGGCGAGGAGAGAGTAGTGGCCTACTTCAGCAAGGCCTTGTCAAAGCCAGAAAGGAACTACTGCGTCACCAGGAAGGAGCTGCTTGCCATCGTGAAGACCATTGAACACTTCCACAAGTACCTGTACGGGCAAGAATTTCTAATCAGGACCGACCATGCATCCCTGCGGTGGCTCCTGAACTTCAAGCAGCCCGAGGGTCAACTCGCGCGGTGGTTAGAGAGGCTTCAACAGTACAACTTTGAGATTCAGCACAGGAAAGGCCAACTGCATTCTAACGCCGACGCCCTGTCATGAAGACCGTGCCCCGAAGACTGCACCTTCTGTGCCCGAAGGGAGGAGAACACCGGGATACAGTGCCGAAGGACTACCGTGGAACTTCAAGGGAGCTGGAGCCGCGAATCTTTCACGCGGGCACAAGCAGAAGATGATGACCTGGGACTGATAGCCGAATGGAAGAGGGCCTGTGTCCCCAGACCCGGGTTGAACATTGTGAGTGACTGCAGCCCAAAATTTAAGTCCTACTGGGCGCAGTGGGACTCGCTGGTGGTGAGGGATGGCCTCATATGCCGTACCTGGTAGAGCACCGACGGGAAGACATCTCGGGAACAAATCGTCGTTCCAAAGGCTATGACGGAGGAAGTCCTGAAGGAAGTCCATGGAGGATCATCTGGTGGACACCTCGGAATAAAGAAGACCCTGGAGAAGCTGAGAGAGCGGTTCTACTGGATCGGATGCCGAACTGACGTGGAGAACCACTGCGCGAGGTGCCACGATTGCGCAGCCAGCAAGGGCCCAGGACGAAGACGACGGGGTCCACTGAAGACCTACAACGTGGGCGGCCCCATGGAGAGAGTGGCCATCGATGTTGCTGGGCCATACCCGTTAAGCGAGGCAGGGAACCGCTACATATTGGTCGTCAGCGACTACTTCACCAAATGGCCGGAGGCGTATGCGCTCCCTAACCAAGAAGCCGCGACAATCGCAGAGACCCTGGTGAAGGAATTCGTCAGCCGGTACGGAGTACCCCTGGAGCTGCACTCCGACCAAGGGAGGAACTTCGAGTCGCAGGTGTTCCAGAAACTATGCCAGCTGCTGGGAATCCGGAAGACAAGGACGACGCCGCTACACCCTCAGTCCGACGGGATGGTAGAGCGATTCAATCGCACCATCGAGAACCATCTCCGAATAGTCGTCAGCGAGCACCAGAGGGATTGGGACAGACATCTTCCTCTATTTCTCCTGGCCTACCGCGCCGCCGTGCATGAAGCCACCGGGTGCACACCAGCCCGGGCCATGTTTGAGAGGGAACTCCGTCTACCAGTCGATCTTGCCTTCGGCCGACCTGGGAATGATCCTGTCCCGGTAAGCCAGTATTGTCAAGAACTGGTCGACCAACTGGAGGACGTGCACGCGTTCGCGAGGAGGAAACTGCGGATCGAGACCGACCGAATGAAGACCCGATACGACCAACAGACGGATGCCGGCGGATTCCACGAGGACGACCTGGTCTGGCTCTTCAACCCGTTACGGAAGAAAGGCCTGTCACCCAAACTGCAGAAGTCCTGGGAGGGCCCGTACCGAGTCGTGAAACGGATCAACGATGACGTCTACAGGATCCAGCGGAACCCGAGGGCGAAGATGAAGATCGTGCATCGAGATCGCCTGGCAGCCTACGGAGGGACACAGACGGACCAATGATTGATCGGGACGATCAGCCTTTCAGGAAGGGGGTGATGTTACGGCTGTGAGTTTGTTTTGTCGCTCGCAGCATGAGTCACGGTTCCCCCGGGCTGTGTGTGCTCTGCCTCAGTGTATTACGTGCGCGTTAGGCAACGGACTGCGAAGTGAAAGGGATGGTCCAGAATATTCGTGACCCCGCCAGTGAAGGAAATGTCGAGAAGCCGTGTGTCCTGGACGATTCTAGAATTCATTGAGTCACTAGCCTGCTATATAAGCGGCTTCAACAGTGAGGGGACCGAGTTTTCTGTGGGTGGGTGTTTCTGAGCTAGTGCGTGTTTTCCTGAGCGACAGAAGTGTGGTGACGAAGTGCCGTGCGAGTTACGAAATCCAGTGACATTGTTTCCCAGCTTGTGAACAGCGCGCAGCAAGTTATCGTAAGTAACTGTAGTTGGTGTACATAAGAGAGAGGTGCAGGTAGTTTCTGTCAAGGCCACCGTACTCATTAAGACGGTTTAACTTCTGTGGTTTGTTGACAAGTGAAAGGGCCAAGAGCGCCCAAGGAAGAGACTTGAGGAAACTGGAGTAAGGTTCCAATTGCTTGTATTTGCTGATGAGTAGTGTACCTCTTCTTGCAAGCAATAAAGCTAACTTCTCTTTAAAGCAGTAATTGGTGTTGTGTTTTCTACCCTCCGTAATCCAGTTAACAAAAGTGCCACTAGAGGGGTGTCACGTAACATTATTCCCATATAACAGTGTACATACTGTATTCATTTCAAATAAATAACTCAGCAAACATAAAAGTTATACGTCAATTTCAATACCTAGTTACTTCCCGCCCACCCTGTAGAATGCCAGTAAATCTTTTGCGTGACCGCCATGTTGGATTGGGGAAAAGTATTAAATTTTGAAAGGCACGGCCGAGGTCGGACGAGGTAGTAGTATCTACTTACCGAGTTTCATTAAAATCGCTTCAGCCGTTTAGATTTTATTAGTGACACACACAAAAGGTGATCTCAAAAGCCTATTTTTTCATAAGATGAAAATAGTCTGAAGATTATTAAGTTAAACAGGAAGAAGAAGACTGTATTCATTGTATGGTGAATTGAAATCAAGAAATTAGTGAGAGGTAGGTTTTTGTTTTTAATGATTTCTATCTAAATGTGTAAACGTGGGTATATAACTTAAATGGTGTACCATTTATAGCACTGCTATGAACCTATTTATTACACCATAAAATACGATATATATCTATAATGACTCCAAAAAAATGTTAAAGCACCTACGGTAACACTTCTCTGAAATATAATGCGGATAATACAGCGAATGCGTAAGATTGAATTATTGCAACAACAGATTATAATGGTAATAAAGCAATTTGAGCAATCTTTAATATTATTAATAATAATAACAATAATAATAACAACAATAATAATAATAAAAGCTGTGGGGCTGTGTTTCCTAATAATATAAGCAATAAATTACTCACATAATGAACAACACATAGATTACAATTGACAGTAATAGCTATGTAATGTGTGAACGGTTTGAACACGCCACCTCTCAAATTGAGTTTTTCATGGAATACCGTAAAGCAATGAGTTGGCTAGTGCTAGGCACCGGGCAGTACGCAAGACCATGACCGAGATGTTCCATTGTATCCTGACTGAGAAGACCACTTGGTACTCATAGTAAAGAGATAAACGGTGTGTTAGTGGTAATGAACACTTTATATTTTAGGGCATTGAGCAGAAAGCAGGATATATGAAAAGAAGACAAGAGGTCTGACCCCTCGAAGAATGAGAGTACCGTACCAAGAATGTTGAGACAAGGCCAATTAAGGCGGGAAATTCAAATACTCCTTAAGCCTCAGACACCCTAACACCGTCGGGGTGAGAAGAGTTGACCAAGGAAGGTCGACTGGAAAGACGATAGAGAGGTGCTCGGCAAAAGTAAGTGGAAACAATGCCGGAATCAGCTGGGGTCCCGTGGTTGCCAACCCACGTACCACTAGTCGTGAGCCCCTGAGAGTTGATATTTCATGTTGTGTACCTCAGTCCCAATTAGTGGCGTGCTTTTGCCTAGGGCTCCAAACTCAGAGAGAGAGGGGAGGGGTGAAATTGTACACATTGGGGATAATGTCAAAAAAATAGAAAGTAATCGGTCATACTTAACAGGTGCGGATCCAAGGGGGGGATCATGACCCCCCCCCCCCCCAACAAAAAAAACGGAGACCAAATTTTTTTTGCAAACTCAAGAAACGAAAACACAATAACCAGACAAATAGAACTTATCGAATTTTAACTGAAAAACAGATTATTTTCCATTTTATTCAATACTGAAAATATCTTTATTGCAATTATTATGTTCTGTTACAAGTGTACATATTTACAACTTCATACCTGTTATATAAAAATGATTATTTATATAACAAAATCAACTCGTCTATTTTATTTAGCAAACCTTGTGATTACCGAATCGATGTTTATAGAGATGTCACGATGAATGTGCAGCAATGCATGGATAGGAATTTGGGGCTTTTTTCGCACCAAAAAATTTTGCCGACGTCCGAACTGCAAGCTTGGTTGGCAATTTAAGCTGTGACTTTCTCCCTTTGTCGGTACCAACTCGACTTGCCGAAACTGTACTACTTTTCTCGAAGCTCGATGTAAAAGTCGCAAAACACGCCGTTGCAATTTGTACGAATATTTTTGGTGCGCTAAACGCATCATGTAGCTTGCAAAAGAATTGGTCTGGTTTTGTACGCTTGTTTTTTTTGTGATGGCATTTTTAGTGATACCAATTTTCTTAACAATTTCGATTCTCTGACCCCCCCCCAGCCAAACTCTAGATCCGCGCCTGATACTTAAATATTTATACATTTCAAGAGACAATACTATGCTTGTTTCACTCGATAAACATCGCACCAAAGTAAGCCAGCTGTTGAGTGACAGAACGCAAGGGTTAGTGTGTAATACCAACTTTTAACGTCATAGTGCTCCATTGAAGAATATGCTCTGAGTTCACAAGACAATGCCACACACGTGCAATATTTAAATTCGATCAGCTGTTGCGTGGCAGAGCGCAATGTCTCATGGGAAATGCCGGCATTTAACTTGCCTTGAGTTCAGGAGGCAGTGCCTCACACATTCGATGCTTTAGTACGATCAGCTGTAGAGTGTCAGAGCGCATGGCTCATGGGTAATGTCGGCATTTAACTTGTCCTGAGTTCAGGAGGCAGTGCCACACACATGCGATGCTTTAGTACGATCAGCTGTGGAGTGTCAGAGCTCAATGGCTCATGGGTAATGTCGGCATTTAACTTGTCCTGAGTTCAGGAGGCAGTGCCACACACATGCGATGCTTTAGTACGATCAGCTGTGGAGTGTCCGAGCTCAATGGCTCATGGGTAATGTCGGCATTTAACTTGTCCTGAGTTCAGGAGGCAGTGCCACACACATTCGATGCTTTAGTACGATCAGCTGTGTAGTGTCAGAGCGCATGGCTCATGGGTAATGTCGGCATTTAACTTGTCCTGAGTTCAGGAGGCAGTGCCACACACATGCGATGCTTTAGTACGATCAGCTGTGGAGTGACAGAGCTCAATGGCTCATGGGTAATGTCGGCATTTAACTTGTCCTGAGTTCAGGAGGCAGTGCCACACACATGCGATGTTTTAGTACGATCAGCTGTGGAGTGTCAGAGCGCATGGCTCATGGGTAATGTCGGCATTTAACTTGTCCTGAGTTCAGGAGGCAGTGCCACACACATGCGATGCTTTAGTACGATCAGCTGTGGAGTGTCAGAGCGCAATGGCTCATGGGAAATGCCGGCTCTTAACATCACAGTGCTGCGTTGAAGAAGTTGTCCTGAGTTCAGGAGGCAGTGCCAAACACATGCGATGCATTACTACGATCAGCTGTGGAGTGTCGGAGTGCAATGGTTCATGGGAAATGCCGGTTCATAACATCACAGTGCTGCGTTGAAGAAGTTGACCTGAGTTCAAGAGGCAATGCACACACATGCGATACTGTAGTACGATCAGCTGTAGAGTATGATGCATTTATGTTTCTTCTATTAGTTTAATGCTCGAAGATTGCACATGCTTTCATTCTATAACAATTTTTATAAGAAAACTCGTCGCGTGGGAATGTAATCTTGTAACTGCAATTATAGATAGAGAATACATATTTGGTAATTTTCTATTTCATTTCTAAGTCTGCTTGACTATTTCAAAATACGTTAAATGAATATGAAATCACCCAAAAGGTACTATGTTGATTGTCGAGGGGCCCCTGGGTTTATAATGCCCCTCACACGAGCCATGCTGGGGTTGCGGACCACACGTGCGAGTCCCTCTGGCCCGGTAACCGGTAGGGACACATCACATCACATCACATCCCAGGGCGGTCGTTGACTGTATGTCCCAGTGAACCCTCACTGCCGGCTTTGCGGAAGGCAGCGCTCCACTCGTCCGCCTCGAGTATTAATAACTCTGGCTGAAACGCCGCGCATTGCCCTGGCAGATAGCTGTGAGGTGGGGAGCAACAGGCTGCCACTGGACAACTATCTGGTCCGTTCTCAAGGGCTCACAACTAGTGACAGGACTCCTGACGGTCCTGGGCCGAAAACAAAACAAACAACTTTGCTGTCCCCGACTTAGAATATATAGATTTATTAAAGTTTCCAAGGGGGAAAGTACACCTTTACAAGTGTAAAACCACATATATTTAAAACAGTTATCCTCGGTATCGCTTTGTTCTGTTGCTATGAAATTGTGCACATTCCTAGAACTGCCATTTATCTTTAGTTTTCAACTTGAATATTTGCAATTAACTTTCCCTAGTTATTTAAAAAACAAGAAATTGGACTAATTTATACATTGATCATGCTTTTCCTTGACAATTTCTACAAAACTTCACATTTCTAGAAGATTATTGTTTTAGAATGTTTATAATGCTTGTGTTAACAATGTGAACTAACATCTTTTGCTATCTTTTGAAATAATATTTTTATCTCCCTTTTTTAAAAGAGTAGACTTTTTTGACATTTTAATGAGGTTGTGTTCACTCAGAAAATACAAAACACAAATGTCATAGCAATGGCTCTAGTTCACATTCTTAAGACACAAAAGATGCATGTGAATACAAAATGTCATTAAAATATCTCAAAAACATTTCCTCCCATTGGTAAGTTGAACGCTCGTTCCCCCAAATGTATTTTTTCTTTTGTTTTCCTTCATAAGTCGAACAGTTTTTGAGATATTTTGGTGAAATTTTGTATTCACATGTATCTCTTGTGTCTTAAGAATGTCAACTAGAACCATTGCTGTAACATTTGTTTTTTGTATTTTCTGAGTGAACATAACCTCACTAAAATGTCAAAAAAGAATCCACTCTTATAAAAAAGGAAGAAATAAATATTATTTCCAAAGATAGGTAAAAGATGTTTGTTCACGTTGTTAACACAAGCATTATGAACATTCTAAAATGATAATCTTCCAGAAATGTGAAGTTTTGTAGAAATTATCAAGGAGAGGCATGATCAATATATAAATTAGTTCAATTTTTTGATTTTTTTAATAACTAGGGAAAGTTAATTTAAAATAATATTCAATTTGAAAACTAAAGATAAAGGACAGTTCTAGGAGTGTGCACAATTTGATATCAACAGAACAAAGGGATACCGAGAAAAACTATTTTAAATCCCCCCCCCCCCCTTTAGGGGATTCGGGATCGCTTATCTAACCAATGTTAAATTTGTTTAATTCATGTTCTTTTTCCTCAGAATCTAATAAAGGCATGGTCACGTCACATTTCAATCAAATCTTACTTGACATATTAAATGGAGCGTTTTTATATTGAATTTCAGGGGAGTCAGAATTTCTTTTTTTAAACTGTCAAAAAATATAATTATAAAAAAACAAAAAACAAAATACAGGCAAAACCCAGACAGTTTTACTTTAAACAAGGAAACTTTTCCATTAAGAAATTAACCTCTATGAGACAAATTTATCACAGCACTGTGATAATAATCGCCAAGATAAAGTAACATACCCCTACATTAAAAAAATGGACCTGAGAAAACTGCAGTTAAAACTTTACACACATGATGATTATCTCATTGTAAATTGAAATTATGGCAATTTTTATTGGTTGAACTATAATGTATTAGACATCATATTAAAGGACAGACTTCAGAGATTCATATAACATAAAAATGTTGATTTAGACAATAATCTTAACCGTTCCGTATCCCCATACAGTATGGGTCTGTATCTTCGTATGTAATGAGTGGCAAATTCTATACGTTTACTAAGATCACGAATAGATTAAAAAATCTAATACAAAGAATTTATATTACATTTTAACAGACATCATACACAACACGTGGCCAAAACACCAATTATTTAAATAATAACGGGCTTCCTCCTTGCCTTGTCATTTGCAAACAAGTTCAGGATTTCTTCTTTAGCACAATTTCACTTTCAAGTCAAGTTCATCAGCAAGAACACAAAGATGACTAAGACGATCATTTTTATTTATGTCCTTAAATAATCAGCATTGACAATGTGCGACAATGAATATTCCTTTGCTAAACTTTAATAAATTCACATTTAATCTCAAAACGGGTTTGTACAGTTTTCCAAACATTTTTCGGCCCCTAAAATCTGTCGCCCTGGGCAATTGCCCAAATTATCCCCCCGTAAATACGGGACTGGACATGGTTATTATTATTATTATTTCTATTTTTGGTATCATTATCACGGTAAATACCGGGTTACATTTTAAGTTACAGCCTGGTTCGGCCTTAGCAAGGAACCATCTGTACTGAAATACAATGTATGTAAATTACACTGCACAGGAACCTCACATTAATTTCGTGCCTGCACTCTTCACGAGTCTCCTTCATTTATAGGATGAGATAAATTCCCATCTGAGTAATCTTCGAGCCTTGCTGAGCGATGGACCAGAGTATTTTCACCAAGGAACTTCTAGACAATATGGCAGGTGTTAACAGAACTGCCTTCTGTACTTAAATATATATTTGCGGATGCAGATTCAATACTGATAGACTACTGTGCAGGGTTTTGGGTATACCACCAGTACATGACACAATTTATTGGGATTGTAGTCACCGACTCAAGTTTCCACATCTTTATGCTTCTTTCTTTCTTTCTTTCTTTCTTTCTTTCTTTCTTTCTTTCTTCGTCATGCCCGACTAAGGAGCGCGATTGAACTTATTTATCTGATGGCATTGCCTTCATCTTCTCGCTGTGGCTTCTCTTGCGATCTTCTGACCAGGTGTTGTTGGTGATAGTGCTTGGATGGTCTGCAAAACGGTGATTATCGACTAATTCTCTGGACTTAGCTCTGTCTATTACAATGTCATCTGTGATGCCTATTTCCTGAAGATCTTTTCCAACTTTAAGCAACCAGGTATTTTTAACTTTCATTGACAGGGCAAGGTCATTTGGCCGGTCTCTGATTGCCCATCCTGAAGATATGCCCGAAAAATTTCAATCATATTTCCCTACATGTGTCTGAGATTTTCTCCGAGTGCTGGTATAAGTCTTGAGATTTTCATTTCATCCAGATTCCCCCTGTAGAGACTGCCCAAAAATTTTCTTCGGATTTTCCTTTCTTGCAGTTCCACATCTTTAATTAATGATCTGCCCCCCAACAATCAGCGTTTCAGAAGCATATAGTGAGTGCTTCAGGCTTGATTACAGTGTTGTAATGCCGTAATTTTGCATTTCTGGATGCTGATTTTTTATTAATCTGTTCCAAGTGAGTCTGTAAGCTTTTAGCAGTTTAGAGATCCACTCTTTGTTTGCTTCACGATTTAGTCCGGAAGGTTGGATGACTTCTCCTAGGTATTTGAATTCAGACATCATTATTATTATTATTATTATTATTATTGTTATGTATATCGTTATGAGCCTCCGTGGCTTAGGCGGCAGCACGCCGGCCTCTCACCGCTGGGTCCGTGGATCAAATCCCGGTCACTCCATGTGAGATCTGTGCTGGACAAAACGGAGGCAGACAGGTTTTTCTCCGGGTACTCCGGTTTTCCCTGTCAACATTTCATTCCAGCAACACTCTCCACTATCATTTCATATGTCATTCACTTAATCATTGCCCCAGAGGAGTGCGACAGGCTTCGGCAGCCGGCACAGTTTACATCCTCGCCGCTAGATGGGGGCTTCATTCATTCCATTCCTGACCCGGTCGGAGACTGGAAGCAGGCTGTGGATTTTCATTTCATGTATATCGTTATGCCCGTCTAAGAAGCGCATGTTGCTGTCTTGTCCTCCCAAAATCTCTTTATCTTCTCGCTATGGCTCTTACTGCGCTCCTCCGTCCAGGTTCTGTTGGATGTAATGTTTGGGTTGTCAGAAAATTGATGATTGTCAAATACTGTCGACCAACGTATTATGTGCACTCGAGTTTGAAGGTTGTTTGTGAAGTATCCAATAGACCTATATAAAATCCAATACCATCATCATTTTCGTCGTTCTATTTTACGTTAGTTCATGTAGGTTTGGATTTTGAAATTTATGTTTCAATATTTTTTATCGCAGTTGAAACAGAAAAAGTGCACGTTTTTAAGCGTGTTTCAACCATGCGTCACATTTAAGATTTATTATCTAAAAACCTGTCATCAGATCGAATCCAAATTTTAACACAATATACATTGGAATGTTGTATAACTGTTTTATTAATTTCACAATTTTGTGTGACCAAGAAACAAAGTTGTTATCATTGTTGTAAGGTAACTTTTTCTCGGCTCGGGGTGGTTGGAAAATGTAGTTCTTGGTTGCGTTGTAATCCTTACACATCAAAAAGTTATGCTGTATGATTGTGAAATACGTAAATTAATTCACTTATTTTATATCGGTTTGTATTTGTACGGGGAAATAACACACGGTTCACCAGCTAGCCGCTCCGGGAAAAGCTGTACAGCGTTGCTGAGATGGAGCCCATCACTTCCGAGCGAGGCGCGCCGTGATGCTAAATTGTTAGGTTAGATTTCGTCGGAACGCTCTATCAAAGTTCCAACGTTCACCACTAGGTATCATTGATATCTGGTAGCGAAAGTTGGATCTACTTGAAATTGAACAGAACTTGTAGCTCACCCCATGGGTGTCGGCTGAAAGCAGCTACAGACTCAGGCGAGCCAAACATGTCCTCGGACACTCCCGGCACTAACAGCCTTACGATAAATAAATAAAATAAATAAATAAATAAATAAGTATTTACGCAGCCTACTGTAATTAGAATAATAATAATAAGATGAATAATGTAGTAAATGATATCCTGTTCACTCATTCTCTCACGTACGCACTTTCATCACCTCAATCACTCCATTCGTTAATTTATTCATTCCTTCAGTCATTTCATTCGGTAGAAGTGGAAAGCCACCTCCAAGATGGCTGAGGTGGGAATCTAACCCACTACTTCTCAGTTTTGCCTCACGTGGTTGAGTGCATCCCGTTCCAGCCCTCGCACCACAATTACAATTTCATGGCAGGGCCGGGAATCGAACGCGGACAGCCATGAATGCTAGCCGCTGCTCCTCGAGGTGGTCTCTCCAAAGAATAACTGAGGGACAAACATTCCCCTTGAACAAATGTAGTAATGACGCAATTGTAGAAACGGTCAACAGAGGAAATGGAAAGTGCTCTTATACTTAAAGTTCAATTGTATAATTTTTTTACGAATGCATGAATGATTGCAGTAGGCTTGTGGTAGCATTAAAGAAGTTAGTTCTCAATTCTGGGAAGTATAAATATATATGCTGGGGAGAGCCTGTTTGAAGTTCAACAAGATATTGTGTCTAACCGCAGAATTTCCGGGACCGTGAAATGAAAAGTTCAGGGACACTCCGATGATTCAGTAGCAAATAGAGTGGGTGTCCTTGCCAACGGGGGTGATTGAAGGGTGGAATCTGCTTTAGAACATGTTCTTCCTTTTTTGATGTAGGAAAAGCCCATGACTAGTTGAAACAATTTACATTCATAATGACATCGTACTGATTATATGTTACTCTAATTGGTTGTTTGACCAACAAGGGGATACATAATGATCCTTACTGGTTTTGCCCAATATTGGCAATTGATTTATTCTCAACTCGCATCCACTCTAAGAAAAGAGCATAACTCATTAAATCACACCAACCAACTGCAATAGGGCTGGTTGGTTCCTCAGTTTAGGGGCTGCGACAACGCGGTCATGTAGCCCTATGTACTTTGGGTGTGTGTAGAATCTGTCTGATAACCGGTGTTAATTGTGATGGATGTATTAGTGTGTGTTATCTGTTTTTAATTCAAGTAAGGACTGCAGACATTCAATTATTAAGTAGTTCCTACTTTTGCTACCAAACGCCACCGTCAACGACAACTAGTTCTGAACTTGGTTACTAGATTCCACCGCAGTCGGCTCCTGGCGACGAACATTGGAACCTAAGAGCGCTAGTCAAATCTGACCTATAATTTAGTTTCACAGAAGTGTAATTAGTGGAAGGTTCTTTTACCACTGGCTTTACTTCCCCTCCGACGGAAGGCATACTGAGGGATTTTAACGCTCATAAAAATCCGACGATTTCGGCCGTGCTTGAACCCGCGACCCTGCGTATAGAAGCTCAGCATGCTACCAACGACGCCACCGAAGCCGCTAAACTGCAATAAGGAGTTCGAATACTGGGGTATTCCGAGCGTGGTCCCTTCCTCCCCCTTCCCGGGGGTTATATACACTTCCTCCAGGCAAATGCTGGCACGACTAGAGGCAGGGGCAAGCGGGGCTGTGGCACCGGGGCCCGGACTTGCGAAAGGGGCCCGGGATGACTTACAGGCGACAACTTCACTCACATTTATTTCTAAATCATTTTGAAACGTTTGGTTAGACTATGTTCAATGCACTGCCAGCTGGATCGCATCCCTCTTGGCTGCTTTAAACTCCCTGCCCATTCAACACTCGGAGGCGTACAAGATATAATTATATTAATTCACCACTAGGTTGCAGCACCATCCTACTGTGATCGCCGCGGCTTCTTAAAGGGGAAGATACTTGAAACGAAGGATTGTTAAGTTTGGAGACTTAATATCGAGATTAATGAACGTTAAAACATTGCACTAAGTTAGTTCTTTTGTTATTCAATCATCATCAAGTATAATATTAATTCAGACACGTACTTACGGGGAAATTTTCGTTATAAAGAAAGCAAAAATACATGGTGATGGAGGTGATTGTTTTTAAGGGGCGAAATGTCTAGCTCATTTGCCCGTAATTATAGAGATGATAATAAAAATACAACTACTTCCAACTGACTCAAACCTAACTTGGGCCTACATACTTGACGAGATGAAAAGAAAAGAATAAGGGCAATAAAAGACAGGGAAAAGAATTGCCCCCAGCCCCCAAAAAATGGGATGTTGAAGGATTTAGGGTCTTTGCGACATCGTTGTCATGTAGCTCCGTGTACTTGAGTGTGTGTTGAATTTGTCTGATAACCCGTCTTATTGTGATGGCTGTATTATAAATTTTTACAGATTTTTTGGACAGATTGTTTACTGATTTACTTACTTATTTACTTAATTATTTACATATTTATTTATTTACTTACTTGTTTATTTATCTATTTATTTATAACCTTCTCTGGAAATGGCAGGTAACCACTTCTCACGCAGTGAATTGTTCAATGGTATCTCATGAAATGAGATTCCCCGGTATTTTAACTTGCCCTGTTCTGATATACAAAAGGGCACGTAGCAGTACAGCATTATAAAATCATTCATAATAGGTTACATTCCAATAGTACATTAAGCAAAGAGCATATAATGGCAATAATTAAGACACGAGTATGTTGATAAAACGAGCGAAGCGCCTAGAGAGCTAAAAGCTCAAGCAGCCTTTCACCTCCCTATAAAGGCTTTTTGGAAGCACATGTGCGCTTCGTAAGAAGGGAGGTAGTGCATAGTTCGCTACTCATACGGGGGTCCGGGCGTGGACACATAGAGCCCGCTGATGAACCAGCTTGGTGCTTCTAGGCGAAACCCTACATAAGACACGGCACAAACCTAGAAAAATTGCTGAGTTTTTATGAATTAATTCGATAGGCTCGTGGTGTAGCAGCTAGCATTCAATTCCCGTCTCTACCAAGAAATTGTAATTCTGGCGCGAGGGTAGGAACGGGGTATACTCAGCCTCGTGAGGCAAAACTGAGAAGAGGAGTGTTCTATTCCCACCTCGGACATCCTGGAAATGGTTTTCCGAGGTTTACCCATTTCTACTCCGGGCAAATGCTGGGATGGTTCCTAACTTAAGGCCATGGCCATCACCTTCCCAATCCTATCCCCGATTTACAAATACACACACTTGTATATCCATCACAATAACACAGGTAATCACGCAAATTCCAAACATAGGCTATCTACTGTACATACATGGGGCAAAATGACCACGGTGTTGCAGCCACTAAAATTAGAAAAAACTGCAACAGCGATAGGCGAATGATTGTACGAAAGTATTGAACATGGGCCAGATGATGTTTCTTATACCTTTTTTTTTAGAATAGAAATGCTGCATGTCATACTTTCCATCACATAACTTACACAGTTCATTCGTGCTGACTTTTAGAACACAGTTGAACTTCAGCTCGCTTGTTATGCTATCACCTACGATATGCGCTTTCTGAGCGATTTCTTGCTACAGGGAAGGCTAGTGGATACATTTTCCGATGTAGACCTATTCCGCGTTTCGAAGAAAAGGAGGATGCTTAACCTAGCTTGATTGAGTGGACACACGAGTCAATTCGACAAAAAGGCGAGTGATCAAATCAGTTCGGAAAAAGACGAATGCTGAAGTCAGCTTGGCAGGAAGGTGACTGGTCAGATCAGTTGGAGGAAGAACGGGTTTTCAAGTCAGTTTGGAAGAAAGACAAATGCTCAAAGCTTGGCAGAAAGGTGACTGGTCAGGTCAGTTGGAAGAAGAACGGGTGTTTACGTCAGTTTGGAAGAAAGACGAATGCTCAAAGCTTGGCAGAAAGGTGACTGGTCAGGTCAGTTGGAAGAAGAACGGGTGTTTAAGTCAGTTTGGAAGAAATACGAATGCTCAAAGCTTGGCAGAAAGGTGACTGGTCAGGTCAGTTGGAAGAGGAACGGGTGTTTAAGTCAGTTTGGAAGAAAGACGAATGCTCAAAGCTTGGCAGAAAGGTGACTGGTCAGGTCAGTTGGAAGAAGGACGGGTGTTCAAGTCAGTTCGGAAGAAATACGAATGCTCAAAGCTTGGCAGAATGGTGACTGGTCAGGTCAGTTAGAAGAAGGACGGGTGTTCACGTCAGTTCGGAAGAAAGAGGAATGCTCAAAGCTTGGCAGAAAGGTGACTGGTCAGGTCAGTTGGAAGAAGGACGGGTGTTCAAGTCAGTTCGGAAGAAAGACGAATGCTCAAAGCTTGGCAGAATGGTGACTGGTCAGGTCAGTTAGAAGAAGGTCGGGTGTTCAAGTCAGTTCGGAAGAAAGACGAATGCTCAAAGCTTGGCAGAAAGGTGACTTGTCAGGTCAGTTCGGAAGAAAGACGAATGCTCAAAGCTTGGCAGAAAGGTGACTGGTCAGGTCACTTGGAAGAAGAACGGGTGTTCAAGTCAGTTTGGAAGAAAGACTAATGCTCAAAGCTTGGCAGAAAGGTGACTGGTCAGGTCACTTGGAAGAAGAACGGGTGTTCAAGTCAGTTTGGAAGAAAGACGAATGCTCAAAGCTTGGCAGATAGGTGACTGGTCAGGTCAGTTGGAAGAAGGACGGGTGTTCAAGTCAGTTCGGAAGAAAGACGAATGCTCAAAGCTTGGCAGAAAGGTGACTGGTCAGGTCACTTGGAAGAAGAACGGGTGTTCAAGTCAGTTTGGAAGAAAGACGAATGCTCAGAGCTTGTCATAAAGGTGACTGGTCAGGTCAGTTCGGCAGAAGGACGGGTGTTCAAGTCAGTTCGGAAGAAAGATGAATGCTCAAAGCTTGGCAGAAAGGTGACTGGTCAGGTCACTTGGAAGAAGAACGGGTGTTCAAGTCAGTTTGGAAGAAAGACGAATGCTCAATGCTTGGCAGAAAGGTGACTGGTCGGTTCAGTTAGAAGGAGAGCGGGTTTTCATGTCAGTTTGGAAGAAAGACAAATGCTCAAAGCTTGGCAGAAAGGTGACTGGTCAGGTCAGTTGGAAGAAGGACGGGTGTTCAAGTCAGTTCGAAAGAAATACAAATGCTCAAAGCTTGGCAGAAAGGTGACTGGTCAGGTCAGTTGGAAGAAGAACGGGTTTTCAAGTCAGTTTGGAAAAAAGACAAATGCTCAAAGCTTGGCAGAAAGGTGACTTGTCAGGTCAGTTGGAAGAAGAACGGGTATTCAAGTCAGTTCGTAAGAAAGACGAATGCTCAAAGCTTGGCAGAAAGGTGACTGGTCAGGTCAGTTGGAAGAAGGACGGGTGTTCAAGTCAGTTTGGAAGAAAGACGAATGCTCAATGCTTGGCAGAAAGGTGACTGGTCGGTTCAGTTAGAAGGAGAGCGGGTTTTCATGTCAGTTTGGAAGAAAGACAAATGCTCAAAGCTTGGCAGAAAGGTGACTGGTCAGGTCAGTTGGAAGAAGGACGGGTGTTCAAGTCAGTTCGAAAGAAATACAAATGCTCAAAGCTTGGCAGAAAGGTGACTGGTCAGGTCAGTTGGAAGAAGAACGGGTTTTCAAGTCAGTTTGGAAAAAAGACAAATGCTCAAAGCTTGGCAGAAAGGTGACTTGTCAGGTCAGTTGGAAGAAGAACGGGTATTCAAGTCAGTTCGTAAGAAAGACGAATGCTCAAAGCTTGGCAGAAAGGTGACTGGTCAGGTCAGTTGGAAGAAGGACGGGTGTTCAAGTCAGTTCGGAAGAAATACAAATGCTCAAAGCTTGGCAGAAAGGTGACTGGTCAGGTCAGTTGGAAGAAGAACGGGTGTTCAAGTCAGTTTGGAAGAAAGACGAATGCTCAAAGCTTGGCATAAATATGACTGGTCAGGTCAGTTCGGCAGAAAGACGGGTGTTCAAGTCAGTTCGGAAGAAAGAAAAGTGCTCAAAGCTTGGCAGAAAGGTGACTGGTCAGGTCAGTTGGAAGAAGAACGGGTGTTCAAGTAAGTTTGGAAGAAAGGCAAATGCTCAAAGCTTGGCTTAATGGTGACTGGTTATTATAGCAGTGGCGACTGCTAATTGTTGTAATGTGTAGGACGTAATAAGATAGGCATAACTTACGATAATTATTATAGCTGATTAGACTCAGTCTAATATTAATTATTCAGTCGCACAACACTATTACGAACACATTACACGATACATTACAATTGAATACCACTCCAAAGATGTGCACACGCTGAAAACAGACTATCCATTCTGACCGCGCGAAATCATAACCAATGAGCCCGTAGTGTTGGTTTAAATTCAACCAATAGTGAGACTTGAGGATCTCAGTCGACGTCCTCGGAGCTCCATTAAACAGGCCAAACCTGACCCTTCCCCCTCAAGGGCTCCCATACATTTCTAAAGCTATAAACAAGTGCTTTGAGGATGCAATGCTTCCTTCCTCAGCTTTCTACTCCGAGCGGTGAAGATCACACTTCACCCATCTAGGGGTGAAATGTAGAACTAGTTACAAGTAAGCTACGGACAGTGACAGTGAGACAGAGATTATCGAGAGCGCGCGCAAGGTAGCCCCAAAGCCTATTTTTCAAAACAATCAATTTAATATTTTAGAACAGTTACAGCTGAGAGCTGACTGTAGGATGATCCTCACGTCCTACATGGAGGATTCGCCACTGCGTGGTCAGGTCAGTTCGAAAGAAAGACGGGTGTTCAAATCAGTTGGGAAGAAAGACAATTGCTCTAGTCAGCCAGTTCAGAAGAAGGGGAGTTCAAATCAGTTCGGAAGAAAGACGAATGCTCTAGTCAGCTTGGCAGAAAAGTGACTGTAAGGTCGGTTCAGAAGAACGGGTGTTCAAATCAGTTCGGAAGAAAGACGAATGCTCTAGCCAGCTTGGCAGAAAGTTGACTGGTTAGGGCAGTTCAGAAGAAAGTCGGGTGTTCAAGTCAGTTCGGAAGAAAGCCTCGCTAGTACATCTCCTTGCGTGGACGTGTGTGTAAGTGGCAGCAAGTGAAGGGAACGAACTGACCACACTTCTGCATAACACGTGGCATTGGTAAGGTCAGCCTCAACCGCATGGCGTGTTAGGCCTTCTTAATTGAGTGCTCCACCCAAGGTATTAACATGCCTTTCTCCCTGTGATGTTCGGTGGCACAAGACCTGCACTCATAGAGCTCACAACACTGTAAGTGACCACGGGTCTCCAGCTGAGTCCGGCATTGCTTCTACTTACTTGTGCCGGGCTTCTCTCAGTCTTCTTTCCCGTCGACCTCTCTTGGGCAACTCATGTTCTCTTCCAACCCCGACGAAATTGGGTTATCCCCGCCTTAATAAGCCCTTATCTCATCTTTCCTGATACCCTCATTCTTCGAGGGGTCAGACCTCTTCTATTCCTCGTAACTCCTGCCTTCTGCACAAGGCCCGTAAAGGAGGCAGGGTGTATGTAGCCCCACCATGCATGGTGTACCCCGGATTGTGCTACATCCTCACCAGCTGTGAGCTCGGGTGTTGGTGGCTCCAAACGATTTCTGAGCTGGGCCCAGTTTTCCCTCTTGTTTCACTAATTTTAGGGTGGACCCTCTCCTCTTTCCTATCTGCCTTTCATGGTTCTATTTCCTTCCAAGTACTTCAGTTCACATTCTTCGAGGGTTGAGGGCATTTATTACCTTTTATTCCTTTACTCCTCTTTTGTCCATTTCTTCTTCTATTATGTACTGTAAGTCAGATATAAAAAAAAGGAAGGAAGCTTGTAGTTTAACGTGACCATTAATCTCGCGATCATGAGCCACGGACCTCCTTTTTATGTGGAATCCGAACCACTGGACACGGCATTTCACTTCGAAAATCTCACATGCATTGACCGGGAATCGAACCCGGTCCGCCTTGGTGAGAGGCCAACAGCTTGACCGCTGCGCCACCACGTCCCCTCAGATATAAGTGAGGACGGTAGTTTCCCACACATTCAGCGGCTTCGGCGGCGTAGTTGGTAGCATGCCGAGTTTCTGTGCCAAAGATCGCAGGTTCGAACCCGGCCGAAGTCATCGGATTTTCAAGAGCGTTAAGAACACCTCAGTATGACTTCCTTCGGAGGGGATGTGAAGCCGGCGGGCTCATGTCAGATTTATGGCATGTAAAATAACCTTCCACTGACTAAGATTGTGTGAAGCTAAATGTATGGGTTAGATTTGATTAACGCTCTATCATGTTCCAACATTCGTCGCCAGGTGCCGGTTGCGGTGGCATCTAGTAGCCAAGTCCACAACTAGGTGTCGTTGACTGTAGCATTTGGTAGCAAAAGAGGAACTACTTGAATAATAATAATAAAAATAATGTTATTGGTTTTACGTCCCTTTTAACTACCCTGGCTTTTAGAGACGCCGGGGTGCCGGAATTTTTCCCCGAAGGGGATCTTTAACGTGCCAGTAAATGTACTGACACGGCTCCCTCGCATTTGCGCACCCTCAACTGCCAGCTGACTGCGCTAGGTTTTGAACCTGCAACCTTGGGCTCCGCAAGCGAACTACTTGAAATTGATCGTCTGCAGTCCTTACCTGAATTACAGTTAACACACACTAATACAGCCATCACAATGACCACCGGTTATCAGACAAATTCTATACACACCCAAAGTACACGGGGCTACATATCCGCGTTGTCACAGAGGAACCAACCAACCATCAATTACATTCATATCATAAGGGGTCGATAACCTAGTTGTTAGGGCCCTTAAAATAACGATCATCATCTTCATCATCATCATCATCATCATCATCATTAATATCAAAATGCTATTTTGTCGGTCAACACGTAATAGAGACGCTCTTAATGCAAATGCATTCTATGCAACATAAATAAAATTAACATTTACAAACGGTGCATTTCACAGGTGGGTGACATGTTTCTTTCGTTAAACGAACATTGACGGATCCAGTTTAATTCAGTCGTCTACTCCTCTTGAACACAGTCACGTGTGTTTGGTTTGAACAAATATATAAAGCAATGACAAATTATATTTAATTACCATTTTCCTTCATTTATTCACTCATTCACAGACAGATGTTGATGTGAGAATTACTAATTGTGCCGGTATGTTATATGTCATAGGCATGATCAGTGATTAAAACATTCCTTCGGCTTGTAGCTTCCACGAAACTGTTCTTGTTTTTATTACCCTGAAAGTGTGACGTGTTTCTAGGAATCCGGTTACTCATCGGCTTCAACGCAGTGAATTCTACCAAGGGATGTTTAAAAGTGAGTCTGAAACTACTTTATACACGGGCAGTAGGTACCGGTAACTAGTTCCAGTACTCCATGGCTCTCCAACTCGACTGTTCTCTAGCCGTCTCAGGGCTACTGACATGTGTGTGAGCAGGCTAGCTACCTTGCACAGCTTTATCGTGCTGATGAGTTGTGACGAGGTTGGGAGATTTCAACATTCAGGAGAAGCTGGTCTATCTGAAATTACGTAGATGAGAATTTTGTAACTTCGGCGTCCGACCACCATAATAGGACGGTAGGTGAGACTCAAAGTTAGTAGGAAGGTTGGTTGGTTCCTCAGTTTAGGGGCTGCGACAACGCGGTAATGTAGCCCAGTGTACTTTGGTCGTGTGTATAATCTGTCTGATAACCGGCGTTAATTGTGATGGCTGTATTGGTGTGTGTTATCTGTTTTAAATTCAAGTAACAACTGCTGACATTCGATTTTCAAGTAGTTTCATCTTTTTCTACCAAATGCCGCCGTCAAAGACCAACTAGTTCTGAACTTGATTACTAGATGCCACCGCAGTCGGCTCCTGGCGACGGACGTTGGAACCTAAGAGCGTTAGTCAAATCTAACCTATAATTTAGCTTCACACAAGTGTAATTAGTTGAATGTTCTTTATCATGCCATAAATCTATGACATGGGACCGCCGGCTTTACTTCCCCTCCGTAGGAAGGCATACTGAGGGATTTTTAACGCTCTTAAAAAAGACGACTTCGGCTGGGTTTGAACCCGCGACCTTGGGCATAGAAGCTCAGCATGCTACCAACTACGCCACCGAAGTCGCTAGTTGTTAGGAAGGAAGGAAGGAAGGAAGGAAGGGCAGCCAAGAATGCTAGCCGCAACATCACGAGGTGAATCTTCCTAACATCGTTAGACAAGGTTAAATACGCAGATATGAAATGAACAAAGATAAACGATATTATTGGGCACAGATTTGGAACGAAGCAGCACCGTTATGTTTGGAGTTGTGAATCGGAAGACCTCGGCATTGAAAGACAAGCACCGTTTGGGTTCCAACCCACTAATTTCCCTAGTTCGGAGATAGCCTGGCCCATGGTCTTGGCGCACGGAGCTACCCGGCCATTCAATAATAATTATTATAATCATAATAATATTAATAATAATAATAATAATAATAATAATAATACATGTACAGTACGTAAGTGGTTCCCAACCTATTCCAGCTGAAATAGGAATAGGTCGCTTCTATAAGCTCTTCGATAAACTGACGTGGAGGATATAGACCTAATCTAATAACACTACATAATGGAATAATTATAAAAAATATAAAACCTTGTACGTAACAATAATACTGGAAAATGAAAGCAACTACTACATTGTTGATGAGTCGGAACATGTCGCGTGTGGTCATAATTTACTTTCACGCAAGTACTGTAGGTCCTCAAAGTGTGCAATTAAACGTACGTTGAGTGGTCTTGTTCGAGCATCTGCTCTCAGGCATGATTTTGCTCCTTACAACACAGCAAATTCCTTAGGCTATTTCACCTCCAACGTCGCAGCTCCGCAGAGGTTTGTGCCGACAGTTGGCAATTACCAGTGCTTTTGAACGATTGACTTGGCGTGACTATCACTCGGAGAGATTTGAAAAATGTTTATTATACAAAATTGTAATATTGGAGTTTAAAAAAATATATTTGGAAATCACTTCACGCCCCCCTGATAAAGCGCCACGCCCCCCAGTTTGGGAACCCCTGCTATACGTCATCAGGGAAATGACCACGGTTTTACCAATTGTCCGCTCAGCAACAGGTGTTGTAGCCTACCAACATCTCTGAAGAGAAACCTGCAAGCATTGGAACTTCCCATCAATACAGTGACATGTGTGCTTAACACTTGGTTAACAGTTGGGAAGTTTTTAAACCTCCCCACCACATATAAGAAATAGAATATCAACAACTTGCAGTACAATGTAGTTTGTGATCGTTTCCCGCCTTCTGTAACAATAGGCGTGTATTCAAGAGGGGACAATAATAATAATCTCTACCTCGTATAAAACAAGGTCCCCGATTCTTGGATGTAACGGGTAATCTCGAGAACCACCGAATGGATTTAGATGCGGTTTTCACCATTCTGTAAATGATTTCTCCTGGAAGGTTTCTGTAGAAAGGAAGCCGAGCAGTAACGATTTCAGTGACACTAGTCGAAGAAAAGCCTGCCATCCGCGCGCTTTTTAAGCTTCCTCTGGGTAAAGAGTATATACAGTACTATGAGTGTAAGAATTGTTCAGCATGCTTTCCTGAATTAGTGTCTGGGACCTGCCTTCCGTGCGCCCTTTAAGCTTACGCTAGGTAAACAGTCAAAGATACCGGGCGAAGCCGGGGTGGGTTGCTAGAAATAATAATAATAATAATAATACAGCATTCAAGGACGAAATAAAATCAAGGAATTAGAAAAACAAGAGAGAAAAATTCTGAGAAAGATATACGGGCCAGTTCAGAAAGAGGGAATATGGATAAAGAGGCCGACAATAGAACTGTACAAACAGACAGAGACGATTACAAACAACATAGGATGTCCGAAGACAGACTGACCAAGAAAATTTTTAATATAGTTACGAATAGTACACTAAAAACCAATTCGGTAAAGGAAACCTGGAAGACCTCAAGAAACTAAACATCTCTACAGAAGACATGACAGACAGGAGCACATACAGAGAAAAACTCGAATCCTCTTTTACCCGTCGGTGTCGAGGTTTTACAAAAGGAGCGCCAATCCTTCCTGTCTCTGCTCAGCTGTTTTGCTTTCCTCTATTCTATTCCTCTCTCCTCCACTGCCCTCCCAACATCTTTCTCCCACGTCTCCTTGGTCTTTCTTTCCCCTGTATTCCCCTAACGTTCCATGTTCCTATTCTCATTATCCTTTTTCCTCGCATAGTCGTCAACGATTTAATCAGGCCGGTTTTTCTCCTATCGATTTCTTTTAACTTTGAATTGTCAGGCTAGTGAGTTGTTGGCCCACTGCGCCTTAGTCCAGTGGAGGGGCTGCCTCCTCTTAGCCCCTGGACTTACTAGATTTTTACAGGGTTATCTCCCTTCTCCTATGTAGACAATCCCGTCCACTTGTCTCTGGTGTTCGAGACCACCGCCCCATCTCGGTCCCTGACTGCACTCAGCCACTGTAATTTAGTGTTGCCCACCCCCTACGACGTGCAGGTGTTAGCCAAGAGTTGCCCAGGTACACACAATTACAGCCCAAGCCCCATGTTTGCCCTGGGCCGAGGGGCATAAATAAATAAATAAATAAATAATAATAATAAGAAAGCAAAATTACGACACTGCATGATAGTTGTTTTTCCGGAAGCTTTATACGCCTCGGAAACTATACCCCTTGGTTATCACTCTAAAACTACAGAAATTGAAAGGCAAGAACTGAAAATGAGAAAATGAAATGTGGATTAAGGGGAGAACAGGTTTACTGATGCCGTACGCAAGAGATGTCTGAACTTCTATGGCCATAACTATAGTATGGGCAGCGAAAGACTAAGCCAAACATTTTTTTAAAAGTAGCCTAATCAACTCAAGGAAGGTCAAAATAGTGGAAACGAAGAAATAAATATCACAGAGGACATCATAGAAAATCGTGGAGCCTTTGTTAGGCTACAATACTAGGCCTGCACAAATTCGTGGAGAAACCTAAAGAAAATATGATGATGATGATGATGATGATGATGATCATGATAATTGTTGTTTTAAGTGGCCTAACATCTGGGTTATCGGCCCCTACTGGTTTGGATGATCGTGAAAATGAAACTAAACCTGAAACTAACTAAATACTTACAAACTAGAAGAGGAAATGGAAAACAAAAATAATAATAATAATAATAAGGGAAACAAAAGACAGAGGGAAAGGAAATGCCCTCAACCCTCGAAGAATGAGAATAGAGGGACTTGGAAGAAAGGAGAGCCACGAACGGTAGAGAGGAAAGGGAAAGAGGAGAGGGTCCGCCCCAAAGGCATTGGAAGAAGGAGAAAAACCGGACCCAGCTAAGGAAGCCCTCGGGGTTGACAAGTCCCGAAATCAATAGCCATGAGCCCTTGAGGGTGTAGCACAATCCAGGGTGCACCAGAAGTGGTGGGGCTACACACACCCTGCCTCCTTTAGGGCCTTGAACAGCAGATACAGTGAAAAGAAAAGAAGAGGTCTGACCCCTCGATGAATGAGGGATCAGGAAAGATGAGACAAGGGCCAATTAAGGCGGGAAAGTGAAAGACTCCCTAGGCCTCGGATACCCTAATACCGTCGGGGTCGGAAAAGAACAAGAGTTGACCAAGGGAGGTCGAGAGAAAATATAATGGAGAGAAGCCCGGCACAAGTAAGTGGAAGTGATGCCGAACTCGGCTGGAGTCCCGTGGTCGCCAATCCATGTCCCACAAGTTGTGAACCCCCTGGGGGACTTAAGAAAATACTGGTAGGAAGTGTTCCACAGAACGCACGATGTATTTTAACACAGCACATTCATGAAGAGAAGGCTAACTAGTAGAGGTCCGCTGTCCTCTTAATCCACATTCCAAATCGTCTCAATAGACTTAGAACCCTTCGCAGATAAAGAAAACGTTATCCGCATTCGCCTCGCATCCGCATGGCTGTTATCCGCATTCGCACCGCATCCGCACGACTGTTATCCACATCCGCCCCGCATCCGCCCTGCATCCGCACGACTTTTATCCGAGTCTACTGGCATTACAATGAAAATGAAAATCCACAGCCTGTTCCAGTCATCCGACCGGGTCAGGGATGGAATGAATGAAGCCCCCATCGAGCGGCGAGGATATGAACTGTGCCGGCTGCCGAAGCCTGTCGCACTCCTCTGAGGCAATGATTAAATGAATGACAGATGAAATGAAATGATAGTGGAGAGTGTTGCTGGTATGGAAATTTTGAAAGGGAAAACCGGAGTACCCGGAGAAAAACCTGTCTGCCTCCGTTTTGTCCAGCACAGATCTCACATGGAGTGACCGCGATTTGAACCACGGACTCAGCGGTGAGAGGCCGGCGTGCTGCCGCCTAAGCCACGGAGGCTCACACTGGCATTGCAATAATATTTTCAATTAGATAAAATATTAAGGGAACACATTTACACATTTGAGGAATAAGTCGTTCCCATAGGTTATGTATACCATGTGCTATGTTTAAAATGAATGTTATACAGCCAGAATTGCAGCTCTTTTCAGTTCGGAGTGTTAATTGTGCTTAACGAGATAATTTGAATGAGATTAGCGTAAATCATCAACTTATATTTGTCATGAAAAAAAAACATAACGGTGAAATTTGATGTCATAAACATCCAGGTCTAGTGATGATATTCAACAAGTTCGGATTGTATTCTAAAAACTATCCGAAAATTTACTCCAAACATTATCCGCAGTTTAAAAGGAGTAATCAAAGTAGGAGATAAGGAATTGGAAGTGGTGAAACACTTCAAATACTTGGGACACTGAAGATGGAAGACTAGATTTGGAAATTAGCAGAAGAATACAACTCGGGAGTGCTTTCTACCAACAGGTATGGGGACTAGTATGGAACAAGGATATACCAATTAAGGCTAAATAAGTTATGTAAAAAGCATATTGTATGTATGTCTACCCCTTATTATTCCCGTTTTTCCCAACGGGGTCGGGGATGAGATGCGATGGAAGTCTTTGTGGCGATGGTTTTTACGGCCGGATGCCCTTCCTGACGCCAACCTCATGAGAGGAGTTAATGAGAGATAGAATGAATGATGGTGAATGAAACTGGGCAAGGAAGTGGAAGGAAGCGGCCGTGGCCTGTCAGAAGGTACCGTCCCAGCATTTGCCTGGTGTTGAAAATGGGAAACCACGGAAAACCATTTCGAGGACAGCCGACGGTGGGGCTCGAACCCACGCGTCTACCGAGTCAGCAGAGAGCTTGGCCCCATGACCTAATGCTGCGCTTTAGCCAGCGTAGCCACTACTGTCGGTTAAAAAGCATATTATGTTCCTATAATGATATATGCAGCAGAAACTTGGACAATGACTAAGAGGGATGAGCTGAGATGAGGTTTCTGAGAAGTATGGTCCAGGAAACGAGGAGAGACAGAGTGACAAATGAAGATATACGGAAAGAACTGGGAGTACAGAAACTAAATGACAAACTGGAGCAAAACGAATTGAGATGGTTTGGACATGTCAAACGGATGAATGAAGTAAGGCTACCAAGACGAGCACTGGAACGACGGATGACAGGGAAGAGAGGACGAGGAAGACCAAGAATGCGTTGGACTCGGTGAAGAATAGCATTAGTAAATGGAACCTGGATTGGAACACCGCGTCGGAAGAGGAATGGTGGAACGACAGAACAAAGTGGAGAGGAACCATATTTGCCCCCACCCAGTGTCAGCTGGAAAAGGGGAAATGAAGATGATGATCATGATTATCCGCAGCTTATCCGCTATCCGCACAGCCTTCCAAACTATATCCGCATGGCGAAAAATTTTGCGGATCCCGCGGATATCCGCATCCGCGTAGGGCTTTATCAATAGTACTGGAAATATCTAGGATTTCTTCAAAAATCAACGGAAATATATTTATTTGTTTATAAAGTGCGTTTAAACAAAGTCTCTTTGAACATAGTTATTCTTCTTTTGGGCGACTTCGGTGGCGTAGTTGGTAGCATGCGTGAGCTTCTATGCCCAAGGTCGCGGTTTCAAACCCGGCCGAAGTCGTCGGATTTTTAAAGAGCGTAAAAAATCCCTCAGTATGCCTTCTTTCGGAGGGGAAGTAAAACCAGCGGTCCCATGTCATAGATTTATGGCATGATAAAGAACTTCCACTAAATACACTTGTGTGAAGCTAAATTATAGGTCATATTTGACCAACGCTCTTAGGTTCCTACGTTCGTCACCAGGAGCCGACAGTGGTGGTATCAAGTAACAAAGTTCAGAACTAGTTGGTTGTTGACGGTGGCTTTGGTAGTAAAAGTTGGAACTACTTGAAATCGAATGTCTGCAGTCCTTACTTGAATTAAAAACAGACGACACACACTAATACAGCCATCACAATTAACACCGATTATCAGATACACCCAAAGTAGGCTACAAGGGACTACATAACCTCGTTGTCGCAGCCCCTAAACTGAGGCACCAGCCAACCAGTTATTCTTTAAAGCAAATTGATATTTAAAGTTGAGAAATATCCTGGTATTGATTAGAGAGCTAATGGGGACGCGAAGTGAAGTGGGTGTGAACCCAGGATCACTTGGTCACACATGAGCGCATGAGGTCTGTCGACTGAGTGGAATGAACCTCGAGCTTATCAAAGTGTCCAGGTGTGCTATTCCACTCCACTGCGCTATCTTAAATACGGTGATTACTTTTCCTTTCAGTACACAAGATACGCCCATTGACAGAACAAGCTGCATGAATCACCGCAGTCCTGTGGGTGGAGAGGCTTGGTCATCAGCCCCATGTCCTCGGGGCTCAGTTCAACTGGCCACAGTGGTAGCCGAGAGCGTGGGCTCGGCCGTCCTGAAAGTGGTTTAATTGGTTTCCTGTTTTCACCACCAGTAAAATGCTGGGACTGTTCCTTTCAAGAGGTCCACGCCCGATTTCCTTTCAAAATCCCTTCCCTGGCCCGTCCTGAAGAGAATATAAAGGGCCGTTGGCTGCATTAGGCTAATAAAATTAACCCTACAATACTAACATACTGTACGTAAAATTTACACGATTGAATATTTATTTATATTTTTAATTTTTTATTCAGTCAATTTACCCTCTAGGTAGGTGGTTCCCACGGACTAAGCGAGGGAACTCACCACTACCGCCTCTATGGGCAGTGACCTGGAGCCTGGAACATCTGGTACGGAGCGATACAACTGGGGAGGTGTGATCAGCACTTCGCCCAGGCGGCCTCACCTGCAAAGCGAACAGGGGCCTCATGAGGGATGGGAAGGGATGGAAGATTGGGATGGAAAGGCAAGGAAGAGGGAAGGAGGCGGCCGTGGCCTTACAGTAGGTACCATCCCGGCATTTGCCCGAAGACGGAAAACCACTGCGAGGATGGCTGAGGTGGGAATCGAACCCCCTCGATTCATTTGGACCACCCGAGGCTGAGTAGACCCCGTTCCAGTCCTCATACCACTTTTCAAATTTCGTGGCAGAGCCGGGAATCGAACCCAGGACCTCCAGGGCGGCAGCTAACCATGCTCACCGCTACGCTACGGAGGCGACATGAATAATTTAACTGCTTGGAATTCCCTCTAGCCTATATCTGTCCCCACCCTACCATCATCCAGCAGTGCTTCAACTGGTCTATGGTGGTGATGTCAATGCTTTTGTTATTAATGCCAATCAGTTCTAGAGGCACCGACAGCAGTGGCTACGCGGGCTAAAGCGCAGCGTTTGGTCATGGGGCCAAGCTCTCTGCTGACTAGGTAGACGCGTGGGTTTGAGCCCCACCGTCGGCTGTCCTTGAAATGGTTTTCCGTGGTTTCCCATTTACAACACCAGGCAAAGACCTGCACTCGGCCTCTGAGGAGGCCACACGAAAAAAAAAGTTCTAGAGGCATAATCATGAGGCAAAGAATTGCCTGGAGACTATCCTTGAAATTAACAACATATTGGTTTCTCCATGGCAAAAACACAGAGGTGGGGATATTGATGTAGATATGTCACATCACTTCAGAGGAATTATAAATCAAGCTCATAAAAACCAGAGACAGTATAGGAGGCTGGAGAGATTACGTACTGCTATTTACGTCAAAGTAAACGACTTCTGTATTTGTTGTTTTTAAGATGGAACTTAGCGTATTAAACTTCAAAGACCACAGAGGGTTCATTGTATATAAATAGTGTTACATGTGTTTGAGTCTTCAGTCTTTTAACTGGTTTGATGCAGCCGTCCATGCTGCCCTGTCTTGAGCTAATCGTTTCATCTCTACATAGCTACCACACCCTACATCTGAGGCAATCTGTTTAACATATTCTAACCTTGGTCTACCCCTACAGTTCTTGTCTTCGACCCTACCTTCCATAACTAAGCTTGCTATTCCTGGGTACCTTAGTATGAGTCCTACCAACCTATCTCTTCTCTTCATTAGCAGTCGCCAGAAACATCTCTCCTCTCCCACTCGTCTTAATACCTCCTCGTTTGTAACCCTATCTACCCATCTGATCTTCATCAGTCTCCTGTAACACCACATTTCAAATGCTTCAATTCTCCTCTTTTCTGCAGCACCACTAGTCCAAGTTTCACTTCCATAGAGTGCTACGCTCCAGACAAAGGCCTTCAAAAATGACTCCTTAATACCTAAATCTATATTCGATGTCAACAGATTCCTTTTCTGTAGAAATGCTTTCCTTCCCTGACCTAACCTACTTTTTATATCCTCTATGACCGGCCGCGGTGGCCGTGAGCGCTAACGCGCTACCTCGTGCCTCGCTGGCATCGGGAGAGCGTGGGTTCGAATCCCACCTCGGCCGTCCTGGAAATGGTTTTCGTGGTTTCCCATTTTCACCACCAGGCAAATGCCGGGACGGTTCCTTTCAATAGGTCCACGGCCGATTTCCTTCCAATATCCCTTACCTGACCCGTCCTGAAAAGAAAAGTACATGGCCATTGGCTGCATTAATAAAAAAAATTATATCCTCTATGAATCGTCCATCACTGACCATTTCGCTTCTTAAGTAACAGAAGTCTCCTACTTCCTTTAGTTTTCACCTGCCAATTTGATGTCCATAGAGGTTTCTGATTTATTTCGGCTGCATTCCAATATTTTTGTTACAAACGATATATACAGGGTGTCTTTTATGTACCTTTAGAGAATGATAGGTCGTGTAGGGGACGGGTATAGAAGTAATTTGAGACAGGAAACTTGGGGTCGGAGCGGCCTCCTTAACCCCTAAAATAAGGGTTGATTCAGGCCCTCCACCCTGTAAGTTTGGCAACCGACCCAAGCCTCTATTATCTTTCTCAATCCTTTAACTCTTGGCAAGATTCATTTCACCATGTGGCGCTGGCGTAATGGGTAGCGTTGCGGTGCGAAAGGGCGGTAGTCCCGAGTTCGATTCCGGGCTTGGGCAAAATCTCTTTTTTTAATGTTATTTTATACGGTATTATGTTATTTTATTACGCCAGTGCCAACCGACAGTAGTGGCTACGCTGGCTAACGCGCAGCATTACTAGGTCATGGGGCCAAGCTCTCTGATGACTCGGTAGACGCGTGGGTTCGAGCCCCACCGTCGGCCGTCCTTGAAATGGATTTCCGTGGTTTCCCCATTTTCAACACCAGGCAAATGCTGGGACGGTACCTTCTGACAGGCCACGGCCGCTTCCTTCCACATCCTTGCCCAGTTTCATTCACCATCATTAATTTCATCTCTCATTAACTCCTCTCATGAGTTTGGCGTCAGGAAGGGCATCCGGCCGTAAAAACCGTCGCCACAAAGACTTCCATCGCAACTCATCCCCGACCCCGTTAGAAAAAAAACGGGTATAATAAGGGGTAGACATACATACAATTACGCCAGCGCCACGTGGTGAAATGAATCTTGCCAAGAGTTCAAGGATTGAGAAAGGTAATAGAGGCTTGGGTCGGTTGCCAAACTTACAGGGTGGAGGGCCTGAATCAACTTTTACTTTAGGGGTTAAGGAGGTCGCTCCGACCCGAAGTTCCCTATCTCAAATTACTTCTATACCCGTCCCCTACACGACCTATCATTCTCCAAAGGTACATAAAAGACACCCTGTATATTAATTTCAACTATTTAACTAATTGGTGCCTTTGCACTAAGTTCGTAATGTACGCAAATTTAACGTATAATTAGTATTAAGCATCAGTAATAATGTTAGTATTCTAGGGTAAGTAAAACTCAGTTCAAGCCTAGGTCATCTTCGAGTGCGTCCACCCCTTATTATTCCCGTTTCCAACGGGGTCGGGGATGAGATGCGATGCAAGTCTATGTGGCGGATGGTTTCTACGGCTGGATGCCCTTCCCAACGCCGACTTTATGAGAGTTAATGTCCCGCGGAGTAACCGCGCTCGTTATATCGTACACAATACCTGCCAACTCTCCCGATTTTACTTAATTATTGACGGACTTGAAACATTTTCCAGTATTTCTGGATGTTTTTATAGTAGGCTAGTAATAAATGTTGTGAATTCGTAAAAGTGTTTGGATTTAGAGTAAACGATTGTTTATTGATTTTGCTGCAACATTTTCGTGATATTCTAGTGTTTTTGCACGGTGTAAGATTCTTTACCAATTGCGAAATAATTAATTCTGTTTTCTTGAAACAGTTTTCGGAACAATAGGGCATTTTTTTGCATTGTAGGTTGTTCGTCGATGTAATGCTTTTATATCTTATTTTCGAATCACACTTCAGTCGCGAGAACTGCAAGTGACATCAGTCCAGTAGGCCGACGACCACGAGGGCGACGAGAAAGAGCTGGCTGGATACTATGCGGGAGGACATGCAACTAGTGAATGCCACAACTAGAGACGCTCAAGATCGATCGGTGTGGAAGAAAAAGTGCAGAAAAGCAGACCTTGAAATAAAGCTGGATTAATGCTAGGAAGATGATTGTCAAAAAGGTGATGTTTCAAAATACGTGGGAACAAAGAAGGAACAAGAAAGTGGAAGTAACATAAAGTAGATTTTTGTGTTAAAAGTGAAAATGACGGAGTAATAAATACCGAATTCTTATTATTCTTATTTATATAATTCATTTTGAAGCACAATTTGGCAATTCAGTTAATTGTGCTGATGTGCACTGTTTGTATCCTGATTTTCATTTTATAGAAAATCTCCAGATTTTTCGTTTTGTAAGGTTGGCAGGTATGCGTACACCAAGGTTGAGAGGGTATCTGCAGCAAGTCAGGACATCGCAGGTTCGAATCCCGGCACTGACAGCGGCTATCCCGAGTGTGTTTTCTCTCCGGAATTCTCCACACTTCCTCCAGGCAAATGCCAGGATAATACCTTACTTCAAGTTCCAGCGCACCTACCTCATCCCTCTCCCTAGTACAGCTACACATAGGCTACTATTACAGTCATCACTGCCTGCGTGGCTCAGCTTTAACGTTCTCGCTTGCTGCGCCCAAGGTTGCAGGATCGAATCCTGGGTCAGTCAGCTGGCATATGAGGGTGCGCATATTAGATTTACTCGCGCGTAAAAGATCCCCTACGGGAAAAAATTCCGGCACCCCGGCGTCTTTTAAAGCCACATTAGTTACTGTATAAAGGATGTAAAACCAATAACATTATTATCATCACAGAAATAGGCAGGTTATTAGACAAATAACACACCCAACTACACGGGACTGAAGATCAAGATGTCCCAAATCTCCAAAATTAATTAAATACAACATCATTGATTTTGGACGACTGTAAATATATACAGTATATATATTTTAAATTGTTTTAATATTATATTGGGCAAGTCATTTCTACAGCTTTTGAGAGCACTAGTTCAGTTAAGACAAAATATCTCGGGAACTATTTGCTCTAGAAGACAGTAATTTATGTTGATTTATAGCAAACATCCTGCTACATACACTGAAGAAAATGGAAATTGCAACACCATGAAGGCATTGGTCGTTTGTGTTGATTTTCAAGATATGGAACGATGCCATGTGGGTATGTAAACGATCAAAGTTTCAGACCCATTGGATTGTTGCTACAGGTCTCCCCAAGTGATTGATCGCGGAGGAATCAACTCCAGTATATGGACTCTGGTGTAGCGTAGCTGACTTGCAGTCTGTGTAGTGAAGTGTTCCCCGTCAAACATGCCTCGACGACAGGGAAGAGCACACTATCAACAACTGTCGCCGTTTGAGAGGGCTCGGATAATTGGGCTGTGTGAGGCTGGATTATCGCTAAGGACTGTCGCTGCATGTGTTGGCCGACAGGCATCTACGGTACAACATGTATGGCAGCAGTGGTCAAATGAAGGTATCCACACTCGTAGACCTGGCACAGGCCCAGCGCGACAGACAACTGTGAGAGAGGATCGCCGCATCATTCGGATGGCCCGGATGGAACCCCATGCAACAGCAGCGCAAATTCAAGCAGGTGTGGCACTCCACGTTACACAACAAACAGTTGGTAATCGCCTGCGTGCAGCTGGCTTACGATCCCGTGTCCCTGCAGAAGGTGTTCCATTGACCCCACAACAGCGACGTGTAAGGCTGGCCTGGTGTTGAGAACGATCGACGTGGGTCGACGAATGGCATATGGTCGTCTTTAGTGATGAATTGCGCTTCTGTCTTGCCCGCAGTGATCGCCGGAATCGTGTGCGCCGACGTAACGGGAAGAGAGGCCGCCCAGACCTTATTATCGAGAGGCACACAGGGCCAACACCGAGCATTATGGTCTGGGGAGCTTTTGGCTTTAATGTGAAATTACAATTAGTGCTTGTTGAGGGCACTATGACTGCTCGACAGTACGTTGATAGGGTACTCAATCCAGTGGTTGTCCCTATGATGGCGAACATTGCTAATGGGATGTTTCAGCAGGACAATGCCCGGGTTCACACTGCACGCATCTCCAGAGAAGCTCCCCACGACATCACAACCGTAGAATGGCCCGCCAGATCCCCGGATCTCAGTCCTATTGAGCATGTGTGGGACAAGATGGGTCGACAACTGGCCAACCGTCCTCAGCCAACACCATCTATATCCAGGCCAGCGCGCTCTGACGTCACCGGTCCACGCTAAGAAAAGTGCGGTCTTAGCGGACATGTTGAATTTGTCTTGCTGGAGTGTTTTCGTTGTAGTTCAGTGCAGTGAAGTTTTAGTGTTTAAATGGTGAAAGATGCCTCATCGCTGCTGTGTAACAGGTTGTCGTGGCAATTGTGATATTGGACCAAAGGTCCATGTCCTCAGACTCCCCATGGACGAAGCATTTAAAGTGAAATTAATAGATCAATGCTATTCCACGAAAGGACTTCCCGCCAACTCAGTTCACGAGAGTAAGTAATACATTTTATGTTATTGGCAGTCTAGGATTTCGATATAAATAATTGGGGTTTTAATGTACCGGTACCGTACTTTTAATTTATTTTACTTCATTTACAATTGCATCGTTGTAAAATAAATAAATAAATAGCCTAGTATAAAAATAGATTAATAGATAGCCTACCGGTAAATAAATAAATAAAACTATATTTTCTGCCTATATAATAAAGCATTTGGAGATATTAATACAATTCCTTAGGCTTACTTTTATAATACAATACACTCTTATTTTGGATGGTATATGACACATTAAGCTATACTTTTAGGTTAGGCTACATTTTGTCTTACTCCTCAGGTAATTGTAAATATGTATTATTTTGCACAGTATGTAAATTAAAAAATAGGCCTACCATTAATATTAACTAAAGTATAGACTAGGTCTACATGTAAATATTTAGAATATGCAATAGACGCATGCTAGTTTAAGCAGAAATTAAGCCTACAAGTGCATGTTTAGGCCTAAAGGTTATCACATACTGGATTTGCTTGTGCCATATACACTTTAAAGAAACTGATATATTGTGGGAAACAATCTTTCATATTTTCCTTCAGTGGCTGAAAGAGAAAATTCAATTTTTTATTTAAATTACAACAGGGATTTGGAGCTTGGTTTCTCTGTTTTTGTACACGAGCAACTGGAACTTAGAATTGATTACAAAGACACAGAAATAGTAAAATTAGGGAGTTCTTTTCAACTGCCTCTGGTGTTAAATAATGTGACAGGCAGCCTATTCATGCAGTTTTAGACAACATAATTTAGAGCAGTCCACGCCATGCAGTATTTCTCATTTGTGCAGTATGATTCAATTCATCTCATCTTAGCTGGAACGTTTACACTTTACTGTAAGGAAAGATTGAGATACAGCTCTGATATGCCTTTTGCCTCTTTATTACAAAATTTATTTCACCACATGCTTACAAATTTATTCGACACATGGTAGAGGAAATCTCATTTATGTTCCTAATATGACAGAAGTCCACAATTGGAACAACAGATTCTGTATCTGTAAAATAAGAGAATTGTAACTGGCTTATCACAGTTAGTGGCATATCCTAACTTATGACTTAATACTGAAGGAAAAATATGCTTTTATGCCTATTTCTGCATAGTTTTTTGCACAGGATTTCTGAGAAATATAGATTTTATCATGGTTTTTCTTCTACTGTGTAGCCCTGAACATAACTCTTCATGCTGCACGTTTGACATTTACAGCAGTTTAAATATCACCCTGGTGCCCGAGGACTGCAAAATGTGACTTTTATAGGATGAAGTTAACGTTAGCAGTAGTGTTGTATTAGATTTCAGTGACATTCACTTGATATGCTTGTTGACACTGCAATGGTAACTCATATAAAGCAAATTTATTTTTTATTTTATTTTTTATGACAAAACATGTTTGTCATTTGTGCAACATCTTATGCCAAAAATAAAAGAAGTGGAACGCGTGTTGGTCATCTCATGGAAAATATCTCTTCCCACAAATATTATTGGACCAATTATTCTTTCTACCTCTACTGAGTTTTTACAGGAATGTATTTAAGAAATAAAACAGTGCTAGTATGTCATGGTGGATAGATTCCCTATTATACTGAAATTTCATTTTGTTATGCAGATGTAGCTCTCAAAACAGCTACTCTCATTTGCAATAATTAAAATTATCCATTTCTCTTGTTCATCTTTAATTTCTTGTAAATAATTTATTTTATAAAAGAGCCCAGTTTTTAAAGCAAGGCTCTGGAACTGTTTCAAGTTTTTAAAATATGGTTGTGGAATGTACCATTTACTTAACAGCAAAAACAAGAGTTAATGGAAACATCACAGAATTAAAGTTGAACAAAGTTTTATGAAAGAAAGCTTTTCAGTCGGTCAACACAAACACAAAACTAAGGTTTGCCAATTAAAGTACCCTGAATATATCTTCTGAATACAGCTAAAAATTTCAAATGTATACTGCCTCTGAATTATTATTTTTTTGCTTATTTACAGTCCTTACTTTCTGGAATAGAATGCAGTACCAACAGCAAGAATGACCATGGACATTTCCATTCTGATGGTCAAGTGTAGTTTATTTGCACTACTTTGTAACCTTTCTTTCACAAACGGAATGATTACTTTTCAGATGTGGTGTAACTTCCAAATATGAAGTACAGTATTAGCACTGGTAGCAAGCCACATACAGTATGATGTGTATGATAAGAGGACAAAATGTGTTGGTCATTTATGTGACATCAATTTATATCCACATTTCAAATTGTATTGAGAACATTAGCTCAATGAGTGGACAAGCCATTCCTTCAGTGTTGCCTTTTTACATAGCAACATCCTACTTCTTTTTCTTCTTTAACTCTGGGAAATGTAGTATCCTGATGTTTTTGAGAATTTTGCTGCTAGGCATTTAAAGTATTTAAGAAAGCATATAATTCACTTTCTTCTGTGGTACATAAAATCCAAGCATTTTTAATATGAAACATACTCTTTCTATTTATATCACTGAGTATCATTTAGTTTATTAATATTTCATTAATTGCATTGGTTTCTTAAAAAGTGTATTCATGAGTAAATAGGGGAACAGATTAATATAGGGCTCCCAACTGAACATCTTGGCAGGCATGGTATCATTAGCCTCTATTATTATTATTTTATTTTTAATCAAACCAGACATTAAGTACACAAAATAGTTTTTGAAATGTAATTGAATCCTGTGGATTCAGAAGAAAGAGAACATGTTTTAACGTCGTAAACAAGGTTCATAGTTCATATAAATGTAAGGTAACTTAAATTGGAATATTATTTCCTTTAACTGTAGTCTGCAAGTGAACGTTTGAGGAAGGTAAGATATTTCACTGATTGATACCTATTATTTTCAACAATCATCTTCCCTCAATAAAACCTATACAGAGTTTTGGGAGGTTCCACTGTGTTGGAGAATGTTAGATGCCTGATTCTCCCGGTTTGTAGATAAGAATAGCAATAACTTATAAACCTACTTTAAGTTTGAATGTGTAATATTGCCAAGAATTTGGAGAATGCCATCAATTTTAAGCAGAACATGAATGAAAATATCAAGGTGATACCAATCAAATTGTGATGTAATGTGCTGTCTATATCTGTACTTTTTGAATGACACTTGACCTTACTCTCGTAAAATTTTCTACAATATAATATTATATTTACCCTCCTTGTTTACTTTCCTCTGTATCCTTCATCCAACCAGAAGACAATCATAGTAAGGAGGATCAATTCACAGAGTTTTATGACTAATGATCATAGTTGTAGTAATAATAAATAATATTATAATAGTAATATAGTACATAAATTGCTTTCTTTTTAACAAGCTTTTCTTCCTAGTGATGTCTTAAATATAGTGCAAGTAAACAGCGCGGAGTAGATTTTCACCGACTGCCGTGCGTTAGTTGTAAATTAACTGTATTCACATGTATATTTCTAAAATGGGATCCAATTATGATTCCTAGTGAAATCAGCATTACATATTTTGTGCAGTGACTTTCTTTTTACGGATGTGTGTAGTCTCTGTACTGCTGTTTTCAGTCAACCCATCACACACACAGCATGAAAGACATATTGTTTCGTCAGGTTCTCGGTCAAGTGAAAGAATATCATATTTTGCGTTGGTATGCTGAGTCCAGTCGAACGTAAAATTTAGCGCACTGAGAACAACGCATATTACGAAGCGCACTCCCTGCACAAACCTTCCGGACCACACTCATGACGTCACGCGCAGAGCGAGCAGGCTTGAAGTTTAGAAGGTGTTGCCTCAGCCACACACAACTCTGGAACAACAGACCCGTGCAGTGCAGCAAGCATGGGCCACATTTCCTCAGGAAGCGATCCAGGGCACATCCTGTATTTATTGTTGTCCAAACTTGCGGTCAGAGGGACCTGAAAGTGTAATAATCGAATCACAACCGAACACTCGTCCTGCATGTTCAATTGCAGCAATGTAGCACCACTCCTTCTGGGTGTTGCAATTTCCATTTTCTTCAGTTTAAGTTGGCTACATTGGTTGCCATGATATCACTTCCTCTCTGGTAGGCTATTTAAAAAACTCAATATGTAAATGAGTCTCTTAACAATGTTACATGGCCTTGAGCATTTGTGGGCTTGAATGCCCTGATGATCGGGGTCAATGATGCTGTTATCGCCATCAATTACAGAAATCCAATGCTGAATAATGATTAGGCTAGATATAATAATACACTGGATAGAGAACGATTCTCCTAGGCAGACATGAGTGTTAACAGGTAGTTCCGTGAAGAAGTAAATAGCCTATTTTCATATATCCTACTGGTCATATCCAATAACATTATCCTGCTTATTACAAGGGTTTTCCGAGAAACATCTATATAAATTTTAAATTTCGCATCACCACCATGTTGGATTTGTGTTCATCAGTTTATTGAAAAGGCCATAGGTGAACTTATGTTAATAGCCCCTATCACATTACAAAATTTGAGTTTGATTGCTGTAATACATTTCGGGATATGAGAACCGTCAAAATATTTCACATGATCGCCATGTTGGATTGTTCTATATGCAGGTCATAGAGTTATGTACCATTATATGAAGATTATTGTGTAGGTTCATTATTCAAACTTTCACTTCGATCTCCTGATTAGAACAGAAGAAATAACAAACTTATTTTAAAATTTCCCACAGCCGTCATATGGAGGTCAAGTAAACTATTGAACTAAATTAAATAACAGTGCATTACAATGTGACTAACCAAGTTTCACTGCGCTCGAATGGTTAAATCGCGAGAAAGGTCTATTTAAACGTTTCAACTTCGCTTGCCCGCCATGCTCATTTTGTACCTAACAGGTTTATGAAGGTCACATAGATGAACTTTTAGTAGTGCCCTTTATCACCATACAAAATTTCAGTGTGATATCTGTTACTGTGGCGGAGATATGGAATGTTAGTGAAATATTTCGGGCGGCCACCATGTTGGATTGGTGAAACGTATTGTAGTTTGAAAGGCACGGTCCAGGTCGTACGAAGTAGTAGTATGCACTTACCGAGTTTCATTAAAATCGCTAGGGCCATTTGGATTTTTGGGACACACACACACACACACACATACGCAAACACACACATACACACACACGGACAAAAGGTGATAACATAAGCCTATTTTTTTTTTCATAAATGAAAATTGGCTAATAATGGAATGCAGCCGAAAGAAATCAGGAACCGCTATGGACGTCAAATTGACAGGAAGTAGGAGACTTCTGCTACTTAGAAAGCAAAATAACCAGTGATGGTCGAAGCAAAGAGGGTATAGAATATAGGTTGGCTCAGGCAAGGAAAGCATTTAAACAGAAACTATTTTATTTTACATCGAATTTACAGTACTCCCTCTGTAACCCGGCATCTCAGCTCTCCGGCACTCCCAGTAATCCGGCGGTTTGTATTCGGGTACGAGCTCAACACCTGATTTGATAATGCGTCCCCAATACTGTACAATATTTCCCACGCAGCGACAAGACTAGTGTCTGAGTAAACAATGCATTGGCGCCAAGAACGATGACTCACGCACGCCCCCCTCAGGTGATTAGTGTAGGACAGTTGTACTGTAGTAGGGTTGTGTTAAAGATGGCATCCGTGCAGAAAAAGCGTAAACATAAAACTCTATCTTTGCTAGATAAACATGAAATCCTAAAGCGGCTTGAAAAGGGCGACACGTTAACTAGTGTTGCTAACGAATACGGTGTTGGTCGAGATACAGTTCATGACATAAGAAAAAAAACAGTGATAAAATAAAGTCGTTTTTTAATACGAATGAAAATTAAAAAAGTAAACTACAGACATTGAAAACTGGTGAAAATCCTAAAGTTGTCGATATCCTCTATGATTGGTTTTTACAAGAACGAGGTAGGCATACACTAATTTCTGGTGAAATCCTTAAAGGAAAGGCTAGGGAATTTTACCGGAAAATTACAAAAAAGGATGATTTCCAAGCCAGCGAGGGATGATTGCAGATTTTCAAACAACGTTATGGAATTAGACTGCTGAGTACAACGGGTGAGAAACTTTCATGTGACGAAAGCGCTGTTGAAGGTTCAAACAGGTTATCCAAGAAATGGATTTAACTCCTGACCAAGTTTACAATGCGGACGAGAGCGGCTTATTTTGGCGGTTGTTACCAAAAAACTGATTTTCAAATGATATATGAGTTTTTCTCGATATTTTCCAGTAATCTGGCGTTTTCGGCAATTCGGCAGTGCTCTGGTCCGATATCTGCCGGATTACCGGGAGAGCACTGTATATTTTGGTATTAGAAAATCATTTTTGAAAGCCTTTGTCTGGAGCGTGATGCTCTATGTAAGTGAAACTTAGACTGTTGGAGCAGCCAAAAGGAGGAGAATAGATGCGTTTCAAGTGCAGTGTTTCTGGAGATCAGATGGGTAGATAGGGGAGGAGATAAGGAGGTATACGCTGCCGAAGTGACGCGCCTAGCAACCGCATGGGCGCAGCCACATTGGACCCAAACAACTGGTTGCTAGGTTTTTAGCCTACTTTCGATTTTTGCAAAAAATGAAAGTAGACTTATGAGATCAACACAGGGCGAAAAAAAGTGTGTCTGTCTGTGTGTGTGTATGTGTGTGTGTGTGTGTGAGTCTGTGTATGTGTGTGTGTGAGTCTGTGTGTCTGTGTGTGTGTGAGTGTGTGTACTCTGAATGTCTGTCCCCCCCTATCAATTCGAACACGGTGAATGCGAATTGAACGAAATTTGGTACAAAGGTAGCACTAGCAAAGGACACCTCAGTGTCGTTTTATATCGCCGCCATCTTTACTGAAACTGAATGGCGGCCACTCAAACGTTCAAAACGTAAAATCAAATAACGACTAACCAAATCATCCGATCTCTACCAAATTTGGTAACAACATACCTTCGTATAGGATGCGTCTTGTGACCAAACTACAAGGTCGTCCGCCATACCATTTCAGGATGGTGGCCGTGCGAATTTTGCAAACTTTATAATCCATATCATGGGACCCACCAGTTCCGATTATCGAGCCGAGAATCGTTTTAACTGTTCTAAAGGAAGAGGCACGTTCGAAATTAAAAGGTTATTTTGTAATACTATAGTGCAGACGTGATTTTAAAAAGCTGAGCCAATTCAGTAATAAGACAAGATGGCAGCGGATATCTTGTGCCTGACTTATATTTCACTAATTTGAGTATTGCATGCAATATAGCGTACTGATACAAAATAAATAAACTTTGTATGAAATGCTTTATATATAAATAATATACTCCAGTGATGAAATCGTTTAGTATAAATCATTATTTGCTAACAAGTTCTATGTAAGTCATTTTATATAGAACGATATTCGTTGACACAATTAGCTCAGTGGTAGAGCGTTAGCATATCGCTCAAATGCCTATGGTTCAAACCCGATCAGAGCTAGGTTTTTTGCTTGAAATGTTATATGTTTATTGTTTTGTAATGACTCAGTTGTTTTAAAATTAAGCGTTATATTGTGCATGTTATGGTGTAAAATATATATTTAATTAAAACATAATTCGCCAGCAGATTTACTCGAGACATCTAGCTGACAAAAAGGTAACAGATTTTATTGAAAAGTTTCTTCTTCTGGCCGCTAGAATGCACTCGCTCGGTTAGGATTATATTGTTCGATATTTCACCACTAGATGTCACGACTAGTCTACGTGGGGGCTCCATTGATTACTATACCATTGGCATTCTATGCGCATCGAATTTGAAGAATGACAAGATGATACTACGATACATTTTTACTTTTTATTTTAAAGGGTTTGTAACAGCCTATTGTGCGTTATTTGAAAATGTTAATTGAAGTAAAGAACAAAACGATTTCACATAGTATCTGAACTCTACCGTTGGTGCTAGTTCAGGATATTAATTAATACTTTTATTTCAGCCAAATAGCAATCGAAAATATCCACATAGTTGGTATACACACGTCTCTGTAGGGTCATGGAAAGATTTGTTAATTCAATTAGGGTTGTGAAAGTCACACGCAGCCAGACGTGTAAAGACATGCCTCAACTCAAAGTTGGATGTTGCCCGCGTCAGGCCGATTATGTAATAATAATAATAATAATAATAATAATAATAATAATAATAATAATAATAATAATAATAATAATAATAATAATAATAATAATAATAATAATAATAATGTTATTGGTTTTACGTCCCTTTTAACTACTGTTGCTTTTAGAGACGCCGGGGTGCCAGAATTTTGTCCCGAAGGGGATCTTTAACGTGCCAGTAAATCTACTAACACGGCTCCCTCGCATTTGTGCACCCTCAAATGCCAGCTGACTGCGCCAGGATACGAACCTGAAACATACGGTCCAGCAAGCGAGAACGTTACCGCTGAGCCACGCCGCCAGTCCGGTCGATTATGTCTCCAGATCCATAACATTCTTGATATACTTCTTATCTTTCTTTCTTTCTTTCTTTCTTTCTTTCTTTCTTCAATGATGGTAGCAGTTTTTATCTAGGTTGTGGCGTTTGGTAGAGGTAAATCGTTTCTAAGGTCTTCAACAAAGAATAGTTTTATTATACTCTTTGATAATAACGAGTTATAACTATACTCATACATTTAGGAGAAAGTAGGCTATATGTTCTTTACTGAACATCTTGTTTATACATAGGAAGCTGCATTAACGCTGCGCAGCGTCTTGAATTTTGTGGATAAAAATGTGTAATACGCGTGATATAAGGCAAACGCCTCCCGGGAAAATCATCTACAGTGTTGGAGCTACAAAGTAGAAGTGAAATTTTATGGATAAAGTACGAGAATTTTGCGAGATAGTATGAATAAAGTTGACCTCACTCCTGAGGCAAGAATTGCATGGCGGGTACTACAAATTATAAATATGTATCATTTAGTGGATAGAGTATATCTAATATAGAGAGATATTTAGGACATATATGTCACATAAAGGGTTTTTTGGTTCACGTGGGGAGTGTAGTTGTAATTAAATATGGTTTGTACTATAAGTATTATAAACGACAACCTACATAACTTTACAGCTGATTCACTAACACCAATAAATTTTATCCTACAACTATTCTGAGTGGTGATTTTTCACTTAATTTATTTAAGCAGTGAATTGTGTTTCCAAATAACAATTAGGCCTATCCCAGACTGAAAATTTCTGCCTAAATATTTTATTTTTTGCACTTTCAGAAAACAATTATCATGTAGGCCTACCAGTAGCCTAGGCCTACACCCTGCAACAAAGTTACAGTACCGTATAGTGACATTATTCAAGCCAATGAATACTGCTTATTTCTGAAGTGATGGAGTGGCAAGTCTTGTTGTGATTATATTTAGAGCTAGGGTACGAAAAGTGCCCCATTATTTAGAATGACGTAGGACGATAGGCCTTAATTATAGATTTCTCTAACCTGTTAGTGAGCACACAGGTTAGGCTTTGTTAATTTGATTCGTTTTCAGACAAACGCGGTGTTGTGGTAAACACAAAAATTGTATTGAAATGCAGTCTTTGTTTCTTCTATAGCTGTTTATGAGATTTGGCCTAAACTCTCATCCAAATATTTTTAACTGTTCCCTTATGCACTGATAGACCTTAAGTTCATTTTATTCGTCACTTACTGGTAGGGCCTATGGTACTTTATTTACCGTAGTATTGGTCATTCATACGGGACGTGATTCACAATATCCAGAAATGTTATATTTTCATGTTTTCACTTAATTTAAGGTAAATATCGTAGGCCTCATCTCTACGACTTATGTTCTAAGACTTATTGTGCATCTCGTACGCAATACTTTACAACTTTACTGGACAACTATGTTAAATTACTGTGGAAAATATACTTTTCTATGCTTTCTTGCCTCTGGACATCCATGCATGTACAGTTTTATACGATACAAATAGGAAATAATGACGGCTCAAGGACTGAAGCAAGCTACAAGGGAGCCATGTTGTATTGCTCCAGTTGCTTAGCAACGGAGCGGAAGTGACGTTGACTTCGGCAGCGTATTATGACGAGTGGGAGAGGAGAGATATTTCTGGCGACTGCTAATGAAGAGAAGTGATAGGTTGGTAGGACACTTACTAAGACACCCACGAATAGCAAAGTTAGTTATGAAAGGGAGATAGAGAATCATGTAATGGGAAGGGAAGAGGAAATTGATGAGGATTCTAAAGGAGTCAAACCAGTCAAAAGACTGAAGGCTCAAACAATAACTGTAAAATGATCTTCAGGCAATTATAGGTAAAATTCATCCCAATTACTTTTTCCATCACTGAGCAGATATTCCCTTGTAGTAGTCACTTCTCTTGTCCGGTTCATTTTTATTAGCTTTGAATGTAGTAACCAAGAACTAAACATGTCGTGGTGTTGGAGCTGGATTACACGCACGAGATTTGGACCAAATGGTCACGAGAAACGTCATGTTCTTTACGATATCGATGAGGAAGAGACGTGTTCCGTGTTTGTTGCTGCTGGGGGTGGACTAGATCAATCCATAGCAGCTTCGTGACTGCCCAGCTCTCCGCCACTAGGTGCTCAACAAGTCCACCACACTCATTGAGTATTCGCAGGCAGTTCAAACAAATCGTCTTGCGATTGATCATAAGCCCTGTGTAGCCCAGGCATATTAAGTTTTAACCTAAAAAAATAATGTAAAGCTGAAATTTGGCATAGATGTTCCCTAGTACCCTAGTAACAAATCCTGAAAAGTCCCCATCTCTGCGTTGTCTGCGTCATAGTTTTTGGAGAGTTAAAAAGGGCTTAAATGGGGCCTAAGTGCCCAAAACAGTATTTTTGCTTCCTGCGTTCAAAATATTGATCCAAAATCATTTCTAATGAGCTTTGATAGTAATAAGAGAAGGACTGCATTAAATATAACGCTCTTATTGGTCGTAATTATTGCCATACATTTAAACCGATAAGTAATCAAACATTTTTAGCTCAACTTTTCTCACAAAAATTCAGCTAATTTGTCATTAGCCGGGACTTATCGTGTAAACAGCTGCTGATAGCGACTAAAGACCCGAAGTAAAAGTTGTAAAGCACACTTGTAGCTTTAAAACGATACATTGCCCATGTTCATCCGACAAACAGCAGCAGAGATACAGTTACAAATATAAAAGTGCAAGTGTGGCAGTCGCTTTCCGAACGAACGCTGGTGGGCTCCATATATTCACCTTTGCTGACACCATTTTGTATCTTTGATCAAGAGCTTTTAGGATGGTATTCCTTTGAATCCAGGTAAACTAGCAGAAACGGTTTGCATAGAACAAAACGAGTTTAATGCAGTTAGCAGTTAAACGTACATTCATAATATGCATAATGCAAATAATAACAAATCAAAGCTTAAAAAGCTTTCTTTAGACAAAGAACACTTGCAAAACAAAACTTACATCGGACTCAATCGTCCTCCTCATCATCTGAGCCATCAAATGTGACGTTGCCACACGCTTTTCCACTGCAGTGTCCACACATTAAGGAGCATTCTAAACCGGAACGTACACACTCACACCGGATGCCACAAGAGATCTTGCAGTTGTAGGACACCAAATTGAGGAGATGATCTGGGGCAGCTGGAAGATGAGTTGTCACTGGTACTAAAGCTGAGTGTTGGATTTTCCATCCCCATTGGGTCGGGTCCAAAGAAAATCCTAACCATTCCTGAACTTTCAAATATACCCGCAGTGAATTTGCATGCCGCCGAAGTCGGCGGAAGTGAAGCCAGCTGAAATGATGCTGTGACCGGTTGTTTGGCAATTTTTTGTCTGTATTTCACTACCCGAAGTTCGTCGAGGCTTTTGCACTCCGATTGGCACTATCGTAGAGACAAATGGCGAACTTCTCTCCAGCTGATATTATGGCCTTTTCATCTGGAGCCGTAGAGACGAATACCTTCATTTCCTCGCGTAAAGACGCGGAATCCTTCAATATTTTCCAGGCTTGCTGTTTGATGTACTCCACCCACAGCTTTCCTGTGCGAGATTTCTGGCTCATTGAAGAAAATGTGTCATGAAGCGACTCTTTGAGACGTTGAAGGCAAGGATATGATAGCAAGTCGTTGGCGGTGCCTTCTTGGAATGCGGTAAAAAGCGCCTGTATTTCGTCCTGGTCATCCTTCTGCCCGTCGTTCATGTTGAGTAACATTGTTCCGACAGCCTGTTTTGTCAGAAAATGCGCTCTGTGGGCCCGAGAACATGCACAGTTTCGCGTTATTGATACATTTGAAATTGAAGGCATAACGTAAACATTAACAGCCTACCTAGAATATGCGTGTCCAGACATCTTGTGAGTCACTGACGATTTAGCGTATATTTCCGCCCAGAGCTCCTCCAAACCGCTTCATTTCATCACGTAGTCGATTGCCCCAAGGAACCACATCAGAAGGTGTAATCCGTCTAGACGAACAACCACGTTTTTGAGTTCCTCTGAAGTGTCCGATGCGACTATCTCTGCAACTTTCGCGTATAGGGGCTGGTCAAAGGTTACGAAACAAGTGCTTTCTTTCAGTTCCGCGCACTCTCTTGCGGCAAACTTCAACGCGGATTATATACTTGGTGCATAGCTCGGTTCCAAGTTAATGAACGGCAGGGCATCAACTGACGTTGTCTGGTAAGCTGGTTGAGCATGAGCAGACAGTGACGTCTTCATAAAGCCACTCCACGAAGCGGGTAAATTAATACCTGACCACCGTCCAGATAACCACTAGGAGTCCATCATCGACGCAATAGCCACAGAGTTTGGGGCTTCAACAGTTAACTCCTTAATCTTGACGTCCTTTGAACCAGGAGAAGAGGTTTTCCGATACCACGAAATGTTGAACTTTCCCATCGCCGCAATCACACCAGCATTAGGAACTTCTCGTGTACGTGGGAGTGGAGATATTTCACTGTCAGGCGCTGGACCTGTGCAGTTGATGCCTCCCATGCAGTGAAATGTGTTTCGTCCGTCCAATGTCCTTATGTTATAGTCAGCGTTGTCACAGCAAAACTGCGAGAACGCTCCAGCATTCGGGATTGGACGTTCTTCACTAAGCGCTGAAACTTCGTACCTGTGGACTTCCCGCCACATTTACTGAAAATCCAAGACTGTTTAGAAGCTGAATTAATTGTTTCGAGTATTGTTGGCCTGCTCCGACAGGCCGAGCGCTGTCACCTAGAAAGGCGATCGGGTGCCTTTTCAACAGCGGTTATGCTTTGGGACCGTATAACTCGCTAAACGTTTCTCGCATAAACATGGGTAATGTACCTACGTAAAGCTAAAAGTATGATTTATAACTTTCATTCTGGGTCTTTAGTCAATATCAGCAGTTGTTTAAAAAATAATGACCTGCTAATGACAAATTAACCAAAATTTCGTGTAAAAATGGTGCTAAAAATGTTAAATTAGTCGTTTTTTTCCTTCATGAATAGCAATAACTAGGCCTGATAAGTCCGTTATTCTACTGGTTCATTTTTATTAATTGCTAAAGCTCGCGAGAACTAAATTTGGATCAATATTTTGAACGCAGGAAGCAAAAATGCTGTTTTTGGCACTTAGGCCCCATTTAAGCCCTTTTGAACCCTCCAAAAACTTTGACGCGGACACCGCAGAGATGGGGACTTTTCAGGATTTTTTCTAGGGTACTAGGGAACATCTATGCCAAATTTCAGCTTTACATTTTTTTTTTAGGTTGGCCGTGTTTTTTGCATATAATGCCTGGGCTAGTGTACAAGTGTTTCTTGTCCACCAGAGGGGCGGTTTTATGCAGTTTAGAGGCTTTAAGTAGAAGTTGCCTCTTAATTTTCTCTCCCCAAGACAATAGTTAGATCGAGGGGACCCGACGCGCTGACAACTCATCACCCCAATATCTGCAGGCCAGGTGGCTGGGCAGTGGTCGCTTGGTAGGCTTAGGCCCTTCATGGGCTGTAGTACCAGGGTTATTTATTATTATTAAGACAATTGTTATACAGCCAAAGTACCTTTAAATTACGAGGGACATCTGTTGTTGAGAGATAGGAAGCTGACACCGAACCATCATCACTAGCTGGGAAGTAAAACCGGCGGGCCCATGTTATAGATTTATGGCATGTAAAAGAACCTTCCATTAACTACAATTGTGTGAAGCTAAATTTGTAGGTTAGATTTGATTATCGCTCTATTATGTTCCAACGTTCGTCGCCAGGTGCCGGTTGTGGTGGCATCTAGTAGCCAATTTCTCGGCTAGGTGTCATTGACGGTGGCATTTAGCAGCAAAAGTAGGAACTACTTGAAATTGGTCGTCTGCAGTCCTTACCTGAATTACAGATAAGACACACTAATACAGGCATCACAATTAACACTGGTTATTAGACACACCTATCATAGAACGGAAAAATACAAAGGTTCATTCCGTATTTCAGCTAGTATTCTCTCATTAAATATAAATTACACCAGTATTCAGGACTTCACATCAGAGCGATAAAACACTCCCTTCATGGTAAACTATCAGCTATACAATTATCATGATCAATGTGAACAGATGTAATAACAAGTTCTAATGTCAACTGAATGTTTTTTTAAGTGCCATATCCCCTCCAGGGACGTAGGCGACCTGAATTAGAGCCCTCGACTTGGTCAAGGGATCACTAACCACGTATCCCGAGCCGGAGTTTGCGTGTGGTAGGGTGGCCAGTTCCTTTCCACTCCTCCTCCTGTCATAGCATCCGGCAGGTTCCTATGTTGCATCACGAGGCTAGGAGACCCCGTACCAGACCATACCAAGACTTTTAAATTCTTGGCAGAGCCAGGGATTGAACCCGGTATCTCGGGGGTGACAGCCGACAATGCTAGCCACTGCGCCACGAGGTGGTCACTGAATATTTTTTTATTTCATCATTTATTTTATTGTATTCAACCGCCCTCTGAATGAAGAGAGCTGCATAAATGGGCTCTGTAGTCTCAGTGGCCTGCATAAGAGAAATAATAATAATAATAATAAATAATAATAATAATAATAATAATAATAAATAACACGGGGCTACATGACCACGTTGTCAAAGCCCCTAAACTGAGGAACCAACCAACCAACTAGTTGGGTGGGACTGAGCGGTAGTATTATAGGGAATGAAAGAACGCCACGTGGGAACGCGTTGACCATCACGATTATACCGGGATGGCAGTTCTTAGGTGGAACAGTGCCTGCTTCATTATCTCAATATTGTGGGTTGGATTCCCGGTCGAGGAAGTCAGATTTAAGACTCGACTCGAGAGTGACACGTTTTCCGCAACAATATCACTTCGTAGACAAGCAAGTTGAGCGCCGACCAGTTACAGAGTGTTTGGGCCTTGAATGAGCATACAATAGTGCATTATGCAACGAGCCTATATTGGCAATAATTAAGACACGAGTATGTTTATAAAACGAGCGTATGCGAGTTTAAATTTCCATACGAGTGTCTTAATTACCATTATAGGCGAGTTGCATACGACAGTTTATGTTCGACGATAATTATTATAACTATTTTAATGTTCGAACATAAATATTCATAAATATCTGTCGAGATTTTGCCTGTTTTATGTACTGAACAGAGCGCATGGGACGCAGAGAATGCCTTGTATTTGACCATGGCCTCCTCGATTGCCCCACTATGACACTAGGCCAGGCAGTGAAATTTAAATTAGAAGGCCTTGGAACTCAGCGCAGATGCGTTGCTATCCTCACCTGATTGGTCAAACAACTGTTTCTTGAGCTCTGATTGGTGGGAGAAACTGTTTCATAATGAAAAGTAGTGTTATAATGACCATCATTATGACACAGTTTTCTGACATATAATAGTGAGGGTCGAACATAATAGTACATTATGCAACGACTGTTTATGTTCGACGATAATTATAACTTTATTGTATGTTTTAACATAAATATTCATAAATATCTGTTGAGATTCAGTCACTAGAATTTTGTGATCGGAGTGCAGTGCAGGGTAGGATATCTCTGTCTTCCAAGCTCTCTGACCGACCGACGCATGCGCTCTGTGTGCTTGGCAATGGATTGTGAGCGCATGCGCGAAGGCATCCTATCCTAATTGGTCACACAACTGTTTCTTGAGCTCTGATTGGTGGGAGAAACTGTTTCATAATGAAAAATACTGTTATAATGAGCATTATTACAGTAGCGGCTATTTGGGTGAAGAGAGTGAAGAGCCTCTTCACTAGCCATCTCTTAAATAAAATAAACATTATTTTTTCTTATTTAATTAAAAATGTTGTCATTGTCTCGAGCTACTTTTTCATTTTGTGTACTGTTATTTCTACACTCCGTCGCTAGATGGTGCGCAAGCAAGGCTGCATGACATCCTTGTGGCAGTTGTACTCCCTGTCGCTAGATTGTACTGCCGTAACTTGGAAGGAAACCTGCAGGAGACGAAGTATCTTGTTTATGTCAGCCACATCGTCTCGTTGCCATGGTAACCTGACGTCAGTTGTGACGTCATTACCTGCCGTTAGACAGACGAGTGAAGATGTTCCTGTGTCGGCAAGGCAATACGTCTAGTTCAGTTGATGAAAGTTTACATTGCAACAGACTTCTTTTCTTTTATCTTGAGGCTTTTATTTACTTTCCCAATAAATAGTATATATTTATAACGTTATATACCCTGTTGTTGATGAAAGTTGATGGCTTTTAGTGTATAATGTTTGCAGTGAAAGACACGTTATTAATTTTATTAGAAATTCCCTTTAGTAGGTGGAAAGATGATGACAAAAGGGATTTATTAATTGATTTATTAATTTGTGGGCGGCCAAAGAAATTAATAGAACTGTGCACTAAAGAAACAAAACCGGAAAGTCCTATGGCCTTCATCGCAAGGGATCTTGGTTCGAACAGTTCACATAGTTGTGCAGTAGTTATAGAACTGTTCTGTTGGCCTTGCTTACTTTACAGTAACAGTAACAAATTTTCAAAACATTACGCGCGGATTGAACAAACACGAAGACAGTGAGCAACATTTAAAGAACCAGTTACCACTTAGAACACGCACACAAGCCGATATCTGACACTTTAAGGGAAAATGCAAGACTAAGTGCACTTAAATGTAATGTGAATGTGACTTTAAATAGGCAGATCCTGGGTCTTGTGATTAGAGTTGTTCTATAAGTTTACAGGAACTCTCTTCTAGAGGACATGACGAGACCTCTTTAAACCGTGTGCGCTTTAAGGAATTAATTATTGAAGATACTGATATCTAAAAAGCCCTTAGAACCTCAAAATTATTAAAATAAAATTCAAAGTGTGTTCTCTGGAAATAACTGATGCAATATCAGAGTACATCAGAGATCATATCAAGGACCGACTTAATAATGTTCCGCTTTTTAGCCTACTTTTCACATTTTCCAAAAATGAGGAAAAAGTAGACTTATGAGATCGATCCGGAAAAATGTGTGTCTGTCTGTCTGTCTGTCTGTCTGTCCTTCTGTCTGTCTGTCTGGCTGTGTGTGTGTCCCCCCCTATCAACTCCTCAACGGCTGCAGCAATCAAAACCAAATTTAGTATGAGTAAAGATGTGCACCGGAATATCTCACGTCCATATTTGAAAATGATGTCAGTGCTACCAACTGCTGAAAAAACGCACTAGAAATTTGAGCTCCATGTTGGATATCTTGCAAGGTATGCATGGGAGCTATCCCAAAATTGGCACACATGTAGATAATACTATTTCAGTTTAATTTCCAGGAGGCCAACCATGACAGTGTTGCCAAAATAATTTTAAGCCTTCTGATAGGTCCAATATTTAAATGCATATAACTTCTACACTATCAATTGGATTTCAACCAAATTTTTTATGTAATATCTGTACATAAACAGATATGACTGAGCGTATTCTTAAGAGCCACCAGGGCTGCCAACTGTTAATAATTGATCTCTTTATTTTTTTATCCAAATACCAATATATCAGAAAGTATGCAAGCCAACAGCTTTAAACTATGCACACGTATATTCTGACATTTTAGATTAATTTCGAGTAACTTATATACGTCATTTCTACCAACATGATTATAAGCCTGCTGATGCGACCAATTTTTAAATACATGTAACTTCTATACTATCAGTTGGATTTCAACCAAATTTCGTATGTGCAATGTGTACCATAACAGATATGACTATAAGTATTGTTAAGAGCAATCAGGGCTGCCAACTGTTAATAAATGCTGTCTATATTCTTTTTACCCTAATATCAATATATCAGAAAGTATGCAAGCCAACAGCTCTATACTTCGCACACGTATAGCACCTGACATTCTAGATTAATTTGGAGTAATTAATACAAGGCAGTGCTGCCAACATGATTCTATGCCTGCTGATATGTCGAATTTTAAAATACATGTAACTTCTATACTAACAAATGGATTTCATCCAAAATTGGCACAACAAGATATCATAATATTTCAGATTATTTCTGACCAGCACACGCATGGTATTGTTGGCAACATGCTTTTACGCGTGCTGATAAATCCAGTGTCTAACTGCATGTAACGTCCATTGGACTTCAACCAAATTTTGTATTCTGTACCTTAAGAGATTGAACTAAGAATATATTCAGTCGCCAGAGCTGCCAACTGTAGTGCTCTATTAGGCTACATTATACCAGGTATATTTTGAACTAATTAGATATTTCGATATTACCAACTTAATTTCGTCATTATTCTAGATAGGTTCATATACTGCAGAATAATCATTGGCATGAAAAGTAGGCTGTATAGTTCTTCACGGAACTTCTTGTTTTTTATGCTAACGCATGGTTGTGATAAATTACAATTCTTAAATAAGTCTTATAGATTCCGAAAAATTTGAGCTGTATAACAAACATATTCAGCAATACCCAACATTTAAGAAATGAACTGTCACTCTTTTATGCTCATGAATCCTACAAAGTAAAAATTGTCGGGAGAAATACATCAAGAACTCCGTGAATAGAAGAGACTTACAAACTTTTGCTTAATTGTGTACTGGCAATACCTTATACAAGTGCATCAGTAGAACGCTGTTTCTCTTGTTTGAAAAGATTCAATACTTTTGCAAGTAACACAATATCTCACTCCAGACTTACATCATTGACTATCTCCATAAACCATGAATTGTAGTTGAAATTGATTGAAGACCTTCTATGAGGACATCATGGACAAGATTACCTTAGGGAACGGAGGATTCATTTAAGCTATAAAAATAAGCGAGTTTGACTTTTTAGTACGATAACTTATGTTTGGTTTGGTTTGGTTTTAAGTGTTAGGATTTTAGTAGATATTTTAGCATTAAAATACGAAAAAGAATGTCAATATCCACAAACGCAAACATCATGCACTGATGAAATTAGGAGTTTGGCTCTTCACCTGATATTTCATCAACGAGCCGCCACTGCCTCATTATAATACAGTTTTCTGACACATAATGTTTACCTTTCGACATCGTCGAACATAAACAAACATTACAGTCTCGTCAACGCATGCGCATAACACGTGGCCAGCGGTTTTTTCTCCGATACCTTATTGACTTTTACAGACCCCACCGCTGCGCTGTCAACAAACACGCACGAATACGTAAAATGTTACTTATTTTGCGACTTGGGTTTATAAGTATTTCTTATTGTTCTCGGTGAGTTTTGAACATAGGCTAATTAGCCTATCCTGAGATCTTATCACCAGTCGGTATTGATCGACACAAAATCGGCTTTCTTCATCCAGTCCATTGAGACGTAATTCAAATTTGAAATATCAACAACAATAAATTCAATAATATTATAATAATTATACAATAATAATAATACTACTACTACTACTAATAATAATAATAATAAAATAATACAACAATTATACAATAATAATACAACAATAATACAATAATACATTAATAATACTAATACAGCAATAATAATTCAATATTAATAATAATAAAAGTAATGGGGGAAACTGACGAGATTTCAACACGTAAAATTCGTTTAATTAAGTTCACTCGCAATTTTCTAGTTTTCCTATATTTGTGTATTTCCTTCTTTGTTGGAAATTTAGGGACACAAATCCGAACCACCTTTGGACGAGACTGGTACGAGGAACCTTACTTCAAGTCGCGGATTGCACACAGTCATCACTAGAGCTGGGATTTCTATGTAATTACGTATTTTACATATTTTTCATATTTGGGGTTATTCTACATATTCTTAGTGATATTACATAAAATTACATATTTCAGAGTTTTCCTGTTTTTATATGAAATAAATTGCTGAATTGAAGTTTCACACTTAATGTGGGGCTGTTGTCTGTCCTCTCAATAGGGGCATTAAGGTAATTATGAGTGACAGGTACTTGAGAGGATGATAGGATGATAAGTACTGTGCATGGGGAAACTGGTGCAAGTGTATTGAGTAAATTGCAAAAAGTGTTGAAGATAAATCTGATTATTCAACATTTCACAGTGTGTGCCGAATTCTAAATGGAGATGACGTTGATCCTCCCAACGACATTTCTCCAGTGAAAATTCCTCTCCTAAAATTTGCCCCAGTTACATCATGTGATGTTGAAAGATCTTTCTCTGCGTATAGGAACACCCTAAGTGACAAACGCCTTTCCATGACCCCAGAGAACATCAAAAAATACTTAATAGTTCACTGTGCTACAAAATTTAATGAATAAATGTGCTTCGAGTTATGAAAATAATAATTTTCTATTGAATCTGTTTGTGATATATTCATATAATATGACTCCAAAGAACATTGAAAAATACTTAATTGTTCACTGTGCTACAAAATGTAATATGAAGCGTGTTTAGTGTGTTGTAACTGACAAAATGGTAAGTTTATATTAATTATAAGATATTACATATTTTGCTACATATTTCGGTGCTTTTTGTTACATATTTATGTACATATTATGCCACTTCATATTACATAAAAATCCCAGCTCTTGTCATCACACAAGAAAAGGTTATCAGACAATTTCACACACCCAACTGTACAGAGATGATAACCAAGATGTCCCAAGCCCGTAAAATGAATCAACAACAGCAACCGAATCCCCTGCATTGACAGCAGATGAGCATTGTGCCCTGAGTGCAGGTGATCACGGTTCGAATCCCGAAGGCAATACCATTTTAAACTCTTCCCCTCGTGTTCATAGATGTGTTGATACTGATTTGTAAGAGACGCAGCCAATTAATTGCTTGAGCAATGTTAATAGCTGCTCTGTGTAATTAATGTGTGCAAGTGGAAGTGGTCAGACAGGTCGGTTGCGGGGGGAGTCAACCTCTGGCCTATATCTCGAGCGGAAACAACCATGTCATTAGTTTACTCTTACTTGAGTAGCTAAATACCAGGGGCATGGACTAGCAACGATGATGATACTTGTTGTTTTAAGGGGCCTGACATTTAGGTTAGATTTATATGCACTTGAAATTCACTTTACAACTGGACAGGACCTAGTACAACAATAAAATAGAAAAGAAAAATTAATATGTAAAATATTTCAATATTTAGCCGACTTTCTCATTCATAAGGAATTTAGTTTCTGGGAGTGCAGACGTTTGTTTAGGTACCCATATCTTTGAAACTCATCAATAAAAACAATTAATCTTTTAATTCAGGGAAGCCTCCGTGGCTCAGGCGGCAGCACGCCGGCCTCTCACCGCTGGGTCCGTGGTTCAAATCCCGGTCACTCCATGTGAGATCTGTGCTGGACAAAACGGAGGCAGACAGGTTTTTCTCCGGGTACTCCGGTTTTCCCTGTCAAAATTTCATTCCAGCAACACTCTCCACTATCATTTCATTTCATCTGTCATTCATTTAATCATTGCCCCAGAGGAGTGCGTCAGGCCTCGGCAGCCGGCACAGTTCATATCCTCGCCGCTAGATGGGGGCTTAATTCATTCCATTTCCTGACCCGGTCGGAGACTGGAAGCAGGCTGTGGATTTTCATTTTCAATCTTTTAATCCTATTCAGAGCATGTGTGTCTACATAAAATAGACTATTATAAAGAACATACAAGAATAAATGTAGTCTATTAGCAGCATTAATTTAAAAATGTACATTTTGTTGGATATAACTTTAACTTAAGCCAAGTCCTTATTTTTTAAAGCAGGTCCATGATTGTAGTCTACTTTTCTTCAGTTACCATACTGATCCTTTGTACAAAGTTTTAGCCCTCTGGCGTTAGTAATTTTTAGCCTACTTTTCACATTTTGCAAAAATGAGGAAAAAGTAGACTTATGAGATCGGGCAAATGTGTGTCTGTCTGTCTGCCTGTCTGGCTGTGTGTGTGCCCCAAGATCTATACCTGAATATCTCACGGCCATATTTGAAAATTATGTCAGTGCTACCAACTGCTGAGAAATCGCAATTGAAATTTGAGCTCAGTGTTGGATATCTTGGAAGGTATGAATGGGAGCTATTTCCAAATTGACACACGTATAGACAATAATATTGCAGTTTAATTTCCAGGAGGCCATACATCGCAGTGTTGCCAAAATTATTATAAGCCTGCTGATAGGTCCAAATTTTAAATGCATATAACATCTATACTATCAATTGGATTTCAACCAAATTTCGTATGTGCTATATGTATATAAACAGATATGACTGAACGTATTCTTAAGAACCACCAGGGCTGCCAACTGTTAATAAATGCTCTCAATTTATTTTATCCAAATACCAATATAACGCCGGCCCCGTGGTGTTGGGGTAACGCGCTTGCCTCTCAGCCGGAGACCCCGGGTTCGATCCCCGGCTCCGTCAGGGATTTTAAAACTGACGTGAGGGTTGGAACGGGGTGCACTCAGCCTCGTGAGGACAATTGAGTAGCTGTCTGACAGTGAGACAGCGCCCCGATCACGAATACCAAGATGCGAGAGGACCCGACGCGCTGATCACGCGTCACCCCAATATCTGCAGGCCAAATGGCTGGGCAGTGGTCGCTTGGTCGGCCTTAGCCCGTCATGGGCTGTATAGTGCCAGGGGTTGACCAATATATCAGAAAGTATGCAAGCCGACAGCTTTAAACTATGCACACGTATAGTACCTGACATTCTATATTAATTTGGAGTAACCTATATACGTTAGTGCTACCAACATGATTCTAAGCCTGCTGAGAGGTCCAACTTTAAATACATGTAACTTCTATACTATCATTTGGATTTCAACCAAATTTCGTGTGTGCTATGTGTACCATAACAGATATGTCTATGTCGATTCTGAAGAGTAACCAGGGCTGCCAACTGTTAATAAATACTGTCTCTATTATTGTTACCCTAATATCAATATATCAGAAAGTATGCAAGCCAATAGCTCTAAACTTTGCACACGTATAGTACCTGGCATTCTAGATTAATTTGGAGTAACTAGTATACGTCAGTGCTGCCAACATGATTCTAAGCCTCCTGATAGGTCCAATTTTAAAATGCATGTAACTTCTATAGTAACTAATGGATTTCATTCAAAATTGACACAACAATAGATCATATTATTTCAGATTATTTCTGACCAATGTATGTCATTGTTGCCAACATGATTTTACGCGCGCTGTTAGATCCAATGTTTAACTGCATGTAACGTCCATGCTATCCATTGGACTTCAAGCAAATTTTGTATTCTGTACCTTAAGAGATGGAACTAAGAATATATTCAGTCACCAGGGCTGCCAACTGTAGTTCTCTATTAGGCTACATTATGCCAGGTATACAGTATTTCGAACTTATTAGAAATTTCGATATTGCCAACTTAATTTCGTCATTATTCTAGATAGATCCATATACAGTAGATTAATCATTGGCATGAATCTTACATTTTAAGAAAAGTAGGTTCTTTAGTTCGTCACGGAACTTCTTGTTAATCTATTAAATTAAATATGTCAAAATAATAAACTTTCGGGAAACTGGACTTGAACTTTAACATTGCTTTCAACTAAGGTTGTGGCCCAACCTGATGTGTTAAATGCATTCCTGCCCCTTAATAGTGTATCTTCTTCTGTTTCTTGCCTCCTTGAAACTCTCCTTGTACATTTTCTATGCCTCAGTAACTTTCCTTGTTTTGTCTACAGCAGAGAGTGCTTACTCTTTGCCTATACACCTCATACCATACGCTAGTCTAGTATTCACATTATAAACCCTCTCAATGTTTACTCCTGAGGTATATTCAGATTCCTCATGACCACAGACACTGACACAAAGACTAGTTTTGAGGCTAAGCCTACTTTCGACTTTTGACAAATATGAAAGTAGACTTATGTGATCGACACAGGGCCAAATAATTTTGTGTCTGTCTGTGTGTCTATGAGTGTTTGTGTGTATTTGTGTGTGTACTCTGCATGTCTGTCCCCCCTATAAATTCAAACACGGTGAAACCGAAATGAACGAAATTTGGTACAGAGGTAGCACTAGCAAAGGGCACCTCAGTGTCATGTTTTATATCGCCACCATCTTGACGGAAACGTAATGGCGGCCTCTCAAATGTTCCAAACTTGAATCAAATTACGACTAACCTAATCATTTAATCTGCCAAATTTTGCTGCAGCATACCTTCATGTGGGAAGCGTCTTTCGACTAAACTTCAAGGTCATCAGCCCAATAGTTTGAAGATGGCGTAAGCTTTTCCTTGATTTGAGCCGTCATCTTGGAGGTCGGTGACCAAAGAGAGGATGAATTCTATGATGAAAAAAGGTACGGTCATCCGCCATCTTGAACGGATAGAATCGTTGATCTTGTGCCTTCTGCAGGAAAAACCTCTTACTTGCTGCTTTTTGTCAAACTATAATAAATCAGTGGCGATTCCTCCATGTAGGACGTGAGGATCATCCTAAAGTCAGCTCTCAGCTGAAACTGTTTAAAAAAATTAAATTGATTGTTTTTGTAAAATAGTCTTTGGGACTAACTTGCGCGACCTCTCGATAAGCTCTGTCTCACTGTCACTGTCAGTACTTGTAACTAGTTCTACATTTCACCCCTAGATGGGTGAAGTGTGACCTTCACCGCCCGGAGAAGATAGCTGAGGAAGGAAGCTTTGTAACATCAAAGCACGTGTTTATCGCTTTGGAAATGTATGGGAGCCCTTGAGGAGGAAGGGGCAGGTTTGGTCTGTTTGATGGCGCTCTGAGGACGTCAACTGAGATCCTCAAGTCTCGCTATTGGTTGAATTTAAACCAACACTACGGGCTTATTGTTTACGATTTCGCGCGGATAAATGGATAGTCTGTTTTCAGCGTGTGCACATATTTGGAGTGCTATTTGATTGTATTGCATTGTGTAATGTGTTGGTAATAGTGCTGTGCGACTGAATAATTAATATTAGACTGAGTCTAATATCTCAATTAGCCCAGCTATAATAATTATCTTAAGGCCTATCATATTGCGTTTTACACATTATAAAAATCAGCAGTTGCCACTGTAATAATGAGATTATCGATATTAATTGTCGTATAGACCTTATATATTCACATGAACCCACCTGTTTACCAACTCTTGATGGATGCAACACATTCGCATTTATCTGTTGGCACAGGCTAGAGTCCAAGCGCTGACTCCCTGTTCCGCATCTTTTCAATCGTTTTAAATAGAGGCTTCATCTTAATTTTACCCGATTTTTAGCCTACTTTCGATTTTTGCAAGAAATGAAAGTAGACTTATGAGATCTACACAGGGTCAAAAGTTGTCCGTCTGTGTGTGTGTGTGTAATCTGTCTCCTCTTATCAATTCAAACATGACGAAATCGAATTGAATGAAATTTGGTACAGAGGTAGCACTAGCAAAGGGCACTTCAGTGTGATGTTTTATATCACCGCCATCTTAGCCAAAACTTATGACGGCCACCCAAATGTTCAAAACCTAAAATCAAATTACGACGAAACTAATCATCGGATATCTACCAAAATTGGTAAAAACATTCCTTCATATAGGACGCGTCCAGTGCCCAAACTACAAGGTCATCAGCTGTGTCATTTAAAGATGGAGAAAGTAGGCTAGGCTAAATGTTCTTTGTTGTACATCTTGTTTTACCATCATCGTATAGAGTGACCCTCCAAGAGTATCCTCTGCCAATTACAATCCGATCGGGGGTAAACACTACCACAGTTCCCTTGTGAGTCTACATTATACGTGACTCTAAATTCAGTTGTTGGAAATTGTGATTTTACTGGGCTGATGCCTTGAAAATTATGAGCAAGAAGCATTTTGATAAGATCTGGAGAGTCGGTGGTTCTTTGCTATGACCTTACCCGCCCGAAATATACAACTTAATGTTACCATCACAAATGTGATGCAAAGTTATGAACACCCAATCAAGTGGCACAAGCGAAAAGAAAGTATGTTCATGGATAATGGACTCCCAGTGATAGCCATCTCAAGGGGCGCCACCACGGCCCATTAAGATGTTAGTTTACGCTCTCCAGGCCGTAGGCTGATGGCAATACATACCTGCTTTGTGCTGCCGCGCGGGACATATTCACCCCGCACCATAGCAGTAAGTTATAACACATCTTACTTCCAGGTAAAATTTTCCAAGAAAATAAATAAAGGTTAAAATGCATGCCGCTTGCCATTTAGATATGTATTTACATTAGGTTGAGAGCATCCGTGGCTTAGGCGGCAGCACGCCGGCCTCTCACCGCTGGGTCCTTGGTTCAAATTCCGGTCACTCCATCTGAGATCTGTGCTGGACAAAACGGAGGCAGACAGTTTTTTCTCCGGGTACTCCGGTTTTCCCTGTCAAAATATAATTCTTGCATCACTCTCCACTATCATTTCATTTCATCTGTCATTCATTTAATCATTGCCCCAGAGGAGTGCGACAGGGTTCGACAGCCGGCACAGTTCATATCCTCGCCGCTAAATGGGGGCTTCATTCATTCCATTCCTGACCCGGTCGGTCGACTGGAAGCAGGCTGTGGATTTTCATTTCATTTACATTAGGTAAGAACCTGTCATGTTGAGAAGAACGCTTGCTTTTCGCTTAGGTGGCCCTGGTTTCGATACTCTAGTCCATCAGGGATTTCAGAACGAAGTGTTGGTTGGTTCCTCAGTTTAGGGGCTGCGACAACGCGGTCATTTAGCCCCGTGTAGTTCGGGTGTGTGTAGAATCTGTCTGATAACTGGTGTTAATTGTGATGGCTGTATTAGGGTGTGTGATCTGTTTTTATTTTATTTTATTTTAAATTCAAGTAAGGGCTGCAGACATTCAATTTTTCAAGTAGTTCCTACTTTTGCTACCAATCGCCATCGTCAACGGAAAAGCAAGGAAGGAAGGAAGCTTGTAGTTTAACGTGACCGTTAATCTTGAGATCATGAGCCACGGGACCTCCTTTTTACGTGGAATCCGAACCACAGGACGTGGCATTTCACTTCGAAAATCTCACATGCTTTGACCGGGAATCGAACCCGGACCGCCTTGGTGAGAGGCATACAGCTAGACCGCTGAGCCACCACGCCCCTGAATTGTCAACGACAACTAGTTCTGAACTTGGTTACTAGATGCCACCGCAGTCGACTCCTGGTAATGAACGTTGGAACCTGAGAGCGTTAGTCAAATCTAAACTATAATTTAGTTTCACACAAGTGTAATTAGTGGAAGGTTCTTTTACATGCCATAAATCTATGACATGGGACCGCCGGCTTTACTTCCCCTTCGAAGGAAGGCATACTGAGGGATTTTTAACACTCTTAACAAATCCGATGACTTCGGTCGCGTTTGAACCCGCAACTTTGGGCATAGAAGCTCAGCATGCTACCAACTACGCCACCGAAGCCGCCAGAACAAAGTGTACTCAATCACGTCGAGTCATATCGACAGTGATATACAAGTCACGTATCGGTTCTCCCACAAAGATCGATAGCGATATACGAGAGTCACAGAACCACGTAGGCTATCGATTCTCCCACAAAGATCTACAGTGATATACGAGAGTCACAGAATCACGTTTTGGTTCTCCCAATGGACAGTGATATACGAAAATTACTGAATCAAGTATCGGTTCTCAAATGATGGTCGATACGTCATCGTAACGAAACAATACCCTATGTCCCAATTTAAAGATAGTTTCAAAACTGAAGAAGCTATTGCCTCCAAGATTGCTTTAGAAACTGTGATCCTACCACTGAACTCTAGGTTATTTCGGGGGTATTGTTAGTTATTGTTGTTTTAAGAGGCGAAATAGCGTGATCATGTGCCCATATTGAGCTTTTTGCAGTGAACTTAATGCTGACGACTTTCCACTGATTGACTTTGTTTAGCCTCCAAATCCTTGAAAAATAGCTGTTAAATTGATTTCTTCTTCTCATTATACCCATATAAGCTCATGTGGAAACATATTGACCATGATCATAATGATTTATGGACGTTAATGTATACAACAGGCGCCTGAATACCTGTGATCTGATCACGAGGCTTGCATGCGAGGAAGATCCGGAAGGAACTGCTCCACCCAAAGTTCATCTGAAGTCATGGTGTGAGGTTAAACAATTCTCATTCTGCCACTTGAATAATACAAATGAGCATGTTTACGAAATAGGCAAAGTGTAGCAACAAGTCTGCCCATTCATATCCGTACTTCTTACATTGGATCAAAAGCTTCCGTGATCTTAATTAACCCTTTGAGTGCTTCATCCGTCTAAAGACGGTGCACGAGAACGATCATTATTTTTGATGTGTAACATCTTTCCGCTCGGTTGCTGGATATTTTTGTGGGAGTGATTTTGAAAAATGGGACGGAAGTGGATCAGACGGAAGTGTGTAAGACGCACTGCCAGCTGGATCGCATCCCTCCTGGCTGCTAATGGAATGTTTATCACATACGGATTACTTCAAGGTTTGGAGGCGCCATTACAGATATTTCTACAATAAATCATCTTCAAGTTGTCGTTCTTTGGTGAAAATATATTCATTATATCATATTTGCTGAAAACAATTATGATTTATTAAGAGTCTGTCTTTCAATCTCTGGATAAAAGTGATGGGCGTCCGCTCCCCGAGTAACTTCGCTCAACACTTTCATACTGAACGGTAAACGCTCATGCGAACTCTGGTGTCAACTGATTGAAACACAAACCACATGTTAAAAGTCTTCGTATCAGTATTTACATGATTATATGCTTTAATATGGAACATCGTAACTAGTCGGCAAAGCCGGTATTATATTTCTGCACAATGGCTATTCAGATATTAACCCACATAGCGGTAATGCAGCGATCAATGTAATATATATCGATGATTTTATACGGGAACTGAGGTAGCCTTTCACGGACCACTATAGGAATTCCCTTTACTGTCAAGTAGGCGTATTCATAACTAATTTAAAACTCAATTCCACGCAGGGACATTATCGAAAAAAAGCAAAATATTAATGCAGCATAAAAAATACTTCCATATTATTACCGGCACGTGAAAATCAGTAACTGCCTTCTACTCTAAATTTCTGTGGTTGTAATGGCTGTTTGGATATCATCTTGGTCTGCGATTCATGAGATCTCAGGTTCGAAGCCCAGTCCCGACAATTATTTTTGCTGCCAGATTATCGATTTACATGATATCTATCATAACATTATGCGTCATTTTAACAGAATCTACACGAGATTACGATTTATCTAATTTTAATTACAAAAGTTTGTACCATGCAAGAGTTGGGAAATTTGATTGTATTGAACATTATTTCTAGTAGTCTATAGATAGGCTAGAGACTATGGTTTCATTCCTCCTCTTAATTTACAATATAATATATGATGTTTGTTCAAACAAGTGTGACAGTAGCATATCTCCAATTCAATCTACAGTATACATTCATCATAGTACCAGTATGAAATCGGAGCGAGCGTAAATTAACATTTTAAGAATGTCCAAGCTGTGTGGTATACGAGTAGGATAACATGTCAGATGTTAAACATCATATGCGACTACTGTAAGGCTCGTTTTTTTCTTTTTTTTTTCTTTTTCATAATTCCCATTTGCTATCGAGTGCCGAGTCGATCTCTAGAATATTCTGCCATCTGTTGGACATCAAGTAGTACTATTTGAGTTTTCTACTTTTGCTGCCAGAAGTAACTAACAAAGCATTTTGTAGACGTCTGTCCTCTACAGGTGTGTGTGTTTGAGTCTTCAGTCTTTTGACTGGTTTGATGCAGCTCTCCATTCCTCCCTGTCCTGAGCTAATCGTTTCATCTCTACATAACTACCACACCCTACATCTGAGGCAATCTGTTTAACATATTCTAACCTTGGTCTACCCCTACAGTTCTTGTCCTCAACCCTTCCTTCCATAACTAAACTTGCTATTCCTGGGTGTCTTAGTATGTGTCCTACCAACCTATCTCTTCTCTTCATTAGCAGTCGCCAGAAACATCTCTCCTCTCCCACTCGTCTTAATACCTCTATGTTTATAACCCTATCTACCCATCTGATCTTCATCATTCTCCTGTAACACCACATTTCAAATGCTTCTATTCTCCTCTTTTCTGCTGCACCAATAGTCCAAGTTTCACTTCCATAGAGCGCCACGCTCCAGACAAAGGCTTTCAAAAATGACTTCCTAATACCTAAATCTATATTCGATGTCAGCAGATTCCTTTTTTGTACTGTGCTGTAAATAACTTGGCGAAATAACAAGAAAATCCTCCTCGCCATGTTGTGATTTCAGATCTAAAGCTGCGTTTAAACTAGCGAAACTCCCTCGCGAAAGTCACTCGAGCGAAAGTTACTCGGACTACCAACCCCAAGATTGCAGGGCGTCAAAAATCACGATACTCATGTCATACGTTGTTGGCATGTTAAAGAACCCATTTGAATTTAGTAGGCCGTGTTCGTAATGGCAAAAATTAATCTCGGGATTTTCCGCCAACACAAAGTTCCTCATTTCTCTACTAGAAAGCGGTATAGCGTCAAGGAACTTAGATATCTAACCTCCTTGACATTCATAGCGCTCCAAGGAGCATTAAATTCGACATGCAAGCTGCCCTCTGGGTGTCAATTAACAAAGCATGCACTCGGCAACCGAGGCCATACGATATTATTATATCTTCCCCCGCACTGGAGAAATAGGAAAGTTTAGTTCAGAACTAATTTCCTTCCACGCATCCCCTCTTTTATTTCTTCTTTTCTTCTTTTCTTAGTCGTTTACCCTCCAGGTTGGTGGAACCCACGGACTCAGCGAGGGAACTCACCACTACCGCCTCGATGGGCAGTGTCCTAGAGCGGGGAACATCTAATCGGAGTGGATACAACTGGTGAGGTGTGATTGGCACCTCGCCCAGGCGGCCTCACCTGCAAAGCGAACAGGGGCCTCATGAGGGAAGGTAATGGATGGTCAGGATGGATAGGCAAGGAATAGGGCAGGAGGCGGCCGTGGCCTTGAAGAAGGCACCATCCCGGCATTTGCCCTAAGACGAAGTGGGAAACCACGGAAAACCACTTCGAGGATGGTTGAGGTGGGAATCGAACCCCCTCTACTCATTTGGAACACCCGAGGCTGAGTAGAGCCCGTTCCAGTCCTCATACCACTTTTCAAATTTCGGGGCTGAGCCGGGAATCGAACCAGGACCTCCGGGGCGGCAGCTAACTATGCTGACCGCTACGCTACGGAGGCGACCCCCTCTTTTATTGCGATTGAAATAGTTTTTGTGTTTTGGATTCCACATAAAAACTCTATATTTGTGGAGCTCGATGAGATGCAAGCACTGTTCTTGATTCATCCCTCGCGCAACTACGGCGACCACGTTTACACTAAGCGAAACTCGACGTGCGAAACCATTTGATTCGCGGACAAAAACCGACTGAGCACCGGCTCGCTGCGAGGGCCCTCACTCCACAATTACTCAGGGGCAGGGGCTCGTCTACACTAGCGCCATTCGCTCGCGACATTATTTCGCGCGAAGGAGTTTTTCTAGTGTAAATGCAGCTTAAGAATCCTTCAGATATTGAGCACTAGTAAGGAGCAACGTGCTAGTTGCCAACTGATTTAAGGAAATAATTTGATTTTGGGCCCAGGTATGGATAAATTTGAAGCGTAGACACAAAGATTTTAATTTAGAATTGTCTCAAAATGAAAATTAATACAGTGCTCAAAAACGGTTTTGCATATTGCTATTTAGTGATTTGTTTATTTTGCTATGTGTATGTAATCACTAGGGATTGGATATTTAGGTTTATAAAATTGTCATTTTAGGTTTTCAGAATCATAAAATATGTTTCTAATAGGTTTTTACGTTTAAAATCAAGCAAGAGATGACATAAACTGAGCAAAGCTTAAAATTAATGCCTAATTTTTAGTAGAGAATCTGATTGCAATGAGAGTTTAAATATTTTACATAATGACACGCCTTTATCAAATATCACCGAGAACTTCACACTTTTAGACAATATTTGCTCTCCTTAAATACGCTTATTCTTCAAAATCAATTGCAGTTAGTGGAAGGTTCTTTTACATGCCATAAATCTATGACATGGGCCCACCGGCTTTACTTACCCATCGAAGGAAGGCATACTGAGGGATTTTTAACGCTCTTAAAAGATCCGACGACTTCGGCCGGGTTTTAACCCGCGATCTTGGGCATTGAAACTCAGCATGCTACCAACTACGCCACCGAAACTGCCAGTTTAATGTACTAACTACGCTGTCAAACATGGCTGCCCTTATGAAATGAGCAATAAACAAAAACATCTATTTACGTGATTTAGCACATCTCCGGTACAGAAGTGACCAAGGTTAGTAATTACAGGTCATAATGTCCCCCAGAAGATGAAATAAGGTATAAAATCATAATATTATCGAAATGAAAGCGAAAAAAGTGACCGTTGTTTCATAATTAATAAAACGACTGTGTTTCCTTGGAAACTTGTAGAATATTGTTGTTTGACAAACAGTCATAGGCCTAATAGGCGCGTTTTGACGTTCCGTTTGGTATACTTTGGTTAATACAAAAGCTAACCAGACCGTTTTGGCGAGCTTTGGTTTTAACTCGGGTATAGTTTCGTTATAACCAGGCTCTTGAAATCAGTAACCAAGCTACTACTGCGGTTACTGAAATTTTAATCACTTGAGAAGCGCCAATTCAAACATAATCTGAAACTACTATTGCAAGTACGATATATGAAATCATATTTGAACTTGAATCACTCAGCACGCAACAAATGAAATCATACAATATCAAATTCTTTGTGGTTTTTGTAATTTTATATTTGACGATTTCGAAATCGAGCTGTTGTGACGTTACTTGGTCAGTTGATATAGGGACTACGCTCTTTTAAGGATTATAGTAGCTCTTTTAATAGCGTACGTAGCGCGCTACGAATCTCATCAGTTGTTGCTGTTGCTTATTTTTTAGAAACTGCAACATCGCGGTCATATAGCCCCTTGTATTTTTTTGTGTGTGTGGAATTTGGCTCATACCATATGTTATTGCGATGGCTGTACTAGAGTGTGTTTTAATTTGTAAATTGGGGATAGGATTGGGAAGCAGTTGGCAGTGGCTATCCCAGCATTTTCCTTGAGTAGAGGTGGGAAACTACGGAAAAACCAACCTCCAGTATGGCTAAGGTAGGAATGAACCCTCTTCTCCTCAGTTTAGCCTCACGAGGCTGAATGGACCCCGTTCCAGCCCCCACTCCACAATTCAAATTTCTTGACAGGGCCAGGAATTTAACCCGTACCTCCGCAGTTGAAGCGATCGGCTTTGGTCACCATTGAGCCTTCTTTTGCCAAATAATACCATATTAAATTCCATTTTTTTCTTAACTACCATTTCTCCCCCTTATGAGCACACTACTGTGACTATGGAAAGTCTCGTGAGTCACCCTAAAATGAATATGAAAATCAGTTTCACTGTACAACGATATCCAATATTCGCTAGGCTATAGGCCTACAGTGAAGGTCTTAAGTGCCCGTTCTCGACGCATTCAGAGCCATTGCGATATTTTTAAAATTAGTTTTGCCCTCTATATATTGTAGGAAACACATCTGGTCGACATCATCATCTTTTCACCATATCAATTCCAATACCAATATTTATTCTCCATATCAATTCCAATACATCTTTCGCCGCCATATTGTACGGTAACTTTTCTGAACCAATTTCGTTTTGGCGAGTGTAACCGCAAACTGTAACCAAACCTAACCCAGGTTAAAACCAGAGGGAGCGCCAAAACACGCCTAATATTAATTAGTGTTGTTCATCTTGTTGACCCTCCAAGACTACTTGTTTCATTTTCCTAGATGATGAACAAACATCAATCCCTAGAACATCTAAGTTATTAGCAGCTGAGAGGCGGTTTTAACTCAATACCCGACAACTGGTCCCTTTTCGTGTAGGCCTAAAGCTCACAAATGAATACGCAAGTCCTGAATGGAGACACAAACGCTAGATTAGAGCAGGAACTTTGCGGACCTCTTCATGAGATGTCTCTGAATCACGCCCTTTTGTTTTCTGTAGTCCTGATTTAGTAGGGTGACGTGGAGGAGTGTTATGTGACTTCACCATGATCAGCTCAACATAGCCGTGAGAACCATCTCCGGTTGTATAAGAACTACTCTACTCTACTGGCTCCCAACCCTCAGTCACATAGCCCCTCCGGTGTTAAGAAGACAAGATGCACTGAGGAAGGAATATTCTAAAATAATGAACAACCCTGCACTTCCAATCCATGACGACATTCCCACTCTGGCAATAAACTGGCTCCGGTCCAGGAATCCACCCCTGCGACTGGCTCAACGGCTTGCTGATAGTAATTTCAACACTTCAGCTAAATAGCGTAAAACATGGACTAAAAATGCCCCACCCGAAGTTTGTGACCTCAATGATCCTGTAAATAAAATCAAGGGCTTTGAACAACCGTGACATATATGGAAGACCATTAACCGCACCTGTACAGGACATGGAGTTTGTGCGTACAACCTGCACAATTGGGGGAAGCGGCCAGACCCCTGCTCTGATTGTGGTTCATCGAATCTGACCATCAGGCACATTGTTGAAGACAGCAAAATAAGAGCATACCTAGGTGACTCTATCGACTTTTTCAGTGCTACACCATCGAGCCTGGACTGGATCAATAGTCGGGACATAAGGTTATTGGTCGATATCTGTGCTTGTATGTACTTATTATTATTATTATTATTATTATTTCTTGTTATTATTATTATTGTGTTTTTTGTGTTTCATGTGTAATGCCATACGCTAAATAAATAAATCAATAACCATGATCAGAACAAATAATCTGGTATCAATGAGCGATTCCAGTCAGTGAGTGTGTAGCGGATGCGCCTCCATGTGTCAGACGACAGGTTTGCTGTTCGTAGAACTCGGGGTCGGGCGATGCGGAAGTGTGAGAGTGTGCCTTGCACCAGGTCAGATCCCCGGCATCTCTTCCTGTCCTACCATCCCTTTAATACCCTTTTCTGATTTGGCGTACGTGTTCCCCGCCGACTAGAATCTGTAAAGAGTGCTAGTGTGCAGCGTCTGTGTTGACAGTGACATCTAGTTCAAACGTTACGTTATAAATCGGATTCCCAACACAATGAGGGATCAGATGGAGAATGACTCAGCCCAACGTCGACTGAACTGATCTAACGCCGAGTAGGCTAACACCTCTTGTAAGCTGAGCTTTATTATTATTATTTCCGATTATTCCACTTCAAGAGAGCGTGAGAACTTAAGCCAATCCCAGCTTCACTTCCTTTTCCTCTCTTCTTTTCTTCCCAAAACCTCTTCATTAGTTCACTGTGGTTTTTCTTCCTTTCCTCTATCCATTTTTTTCCTGATGTGTCCTTCCTTGAGACTTGTACAATTTTTGTGTTTCTGATTTTATTTCTAAATTGTTCTCTGTCCTTAATGTCGTCTTCAGAGATTTTAAGAAATTCCATGTCTTCATGTACTTCTTTTATCCAACTGGTCTTTAATTTACTTGCATTCACGATATTGAAAAACTTCTTAGTGAGTCTGTTCTCATCCATCCTATATATGTGTCCAGAGAACTGCAGACGTCTCTTCCTAAATTTATCTACAGTATAGGCCTAATGGTGTCTGTATTTTCATAAAGTTCCTTTGTTGGTCTCCTGACCTAAATTTCATCACGGAAAACAGTGCCATGGATTTTTCTAAGAATTTTTCGTTCTTGTTTCTCAATATCATGAATTCTCGTCATTCCTCTAATGCCTGTGGTTTCTGCCACGTACAAGGCTTCAGGCAAAACAACTGTGTTGAAATGGCGCAGTTTTGCATTACGAGATACTGCTCTTTTGTTATAATGATTCCATGTCAGCTTGTACGCCTTCTGCAGTTTTACTATTCTCTCTGCATTGGAAATTGTGTTTAATCCTGTGGGTTGGATGGCTTCTCCTAAATATTCGAAGTGAGTGACCTGCGTGATTTTTCCATATTGCGTTCGCAAGGTAATGTTTCCTGTTGATTTGGTATCCATATACGGTACTGTGTTTTTTTCATAGGAAATATCAAGTCCCGTTTTAATGGAGATTTCATGTAGTTTGTCTAGCGCTAATATGGCTTCATCCTTGTTGTTCGTTAAGATGGCCAGATCATCAGCAAAGGCCAAGCATTTCACAGTGAATATTTTCCGTTTCTCCTTTACAATTTGGATACCTTTCACATGCTTTTCCCATTCTCTGATGATTTTGTCCAGTACGATCTTGAACAAGAGAGGTGATAAACCATCCCCTTGTCGGACTCGGGTATGAATTACGGTACAAACGAGTTTGAGATTTCTCCCATGAATTTCACTTTTGAGGTAGTTGCCAATAATGCTTCCTTTATTTTAAAGGGATTATTTCATTTAACCCGGGAATAATCCAGGCTGATTTGAGAGATCGGACAGTGTCATATTTACGTCTCCCCCGGAGATGAGTGACGGGTCTGTGAGGATTTCGTCAGCTCTTTTGGAGACGACAGATCGCTTTCATCTCACAGACGCCATTATTGCCGGGTGAACAACACATGGAACAAGTTTCTTCTATAATACTTATGTAATGAAATGCAGCCGAAATAATTCAGAAACACCAAAAGACTTCAATGCTGGACGAAGCAAAGAGGATAAAAAAGGTAGGTTGACTCAGGCAAGGAAAGCATTTCTACGAAAAGGAATCTGTCAACATCAAATATAGATTTAGATATTGGAAAGTCATTTTTGAAAGACTTTGTCTGGAGCATCAAACCAGTCAAAAGACTGAAGACTCAAACAACAGTGTGTATGGCCTATGAAACAGACGAAAAAAAAACATCGTCTTGATAGTTGTCCATTTTTAGGCTAATCAAGGGAGATGATGATGATGATGATGATATTAGTGCTACACCCTCAAGGGCTCACGGCTGGTGAGTTTGGGAGTTGGCGATCCTGAGGGTTTCCTGAGCTGGTTCCATTCTTTCCCCCTTTTTCCACAGACGTGAGCCAGAAAAGAGTAGAATAAAAGCGATTGAAATGTGGTATTACAGGAGAATGATGACGATCAGATGGGTAGGATTAAGAGGAGAGATAGGTTGGTAGGACACTTACTAAGGCACCCAGGAATAGCAAACTTGGTGATGGAAGGAAGGGTCGAGGACAAGAAGTGTAGGGGTAGACCAAGGTAAGAATATGTTAAAACGATTGTCTCGGATGTAAAATGAGGTCGCTATGTAGAGATGAAACGATTAGCTCAGGACATGGCGGCATGGAGTGCTGCATCAAACCAGTCAAAAGGCTGATGACTGAAACAGACGGCCAAACATCCTCGTCTTGATAGTTGTCCATTTTTAGGCTAACCAAGGGAGATGATGATGATAATGTTTTAAGTGACGGGACAGCGAAGTCATCTGCCATACACTTGGGAGAGCACGGTCACCTTTTTCGTGGTACTAGAGCCAATTACAAACTCACACTAAAACAGCCTCAGTAATCAGACTAACACAAAACCAAGCACACGTGAATGACAAGCCCCTAACATTTTAAAGGTTTTACACAAATCCTCCAGGTGCTCACTTCTAATGGGACGTGGGTTGGCAACCATTGCTTGCACAAAGCTCTTCGTTTTGATTGTCTTTGTCTGACCTCCCTTGGTCAGTTCGTTTTAATATTGGAAACATCTGTTAGCAGAAACGTAAAATTTAGCAATTTCGTCAATTGTGACAAACGTTGAAGGGTCAAAGAGCCCGGGAAAGTTTCAAATTGTGAGGTGGGTTGGCGATCACGGGACCCCAGCTTCCACTTACTTGCGCTGGACTTCTTCCTCTACGTCTTCTTTCCTGTCGACCTCTCTTGGTCAACTCTTGTTCTCTTTCGACCCCGACGGTATTAGGGTATCCGAGGCCTAGGGAGTCTTTCACTTTCCCGCCTTAATTGGCCTTTGTCTCATCTTTCCTGATACCCTCATTCTTTGAGGGGTCAGCCTTCTTTTATTTTCATGATATCTCCTGCCTTCTGCTACAGGCCCTCAAAGGAGGCAGGGTGTATGTAGCCCTACCACTTCTGGTGCACCCTGGATAGTGCTACACCCTCAAGGGCTCACGGCTGGTGAGTTTGGGAGTTGGCGACCCCGAGGGTTTCCTGAGCTGAGTCATTTTCCCCCTTTTTTCCACATACTTTGGGGAGGGTCCGCTCCTCTTTCGCTTTTCTATCTGCCTTTCATGGCTCTCCTTCCTTCCAAGTCCCTGAATCCTCACTCTTCGAGGGTTGAGAGCATTCCTTTTTTTCCTTTCCTTTATTTGCCTCGTCCTTTATTTGTTTACCATTTCATCATCTAGTATGTAAGTCTGTAGTTGGTATTAGTAACAGTTTTCACACTCATCTCATCTTTCACTATCACCCAAACAATTAGGGGCCAATAACCTAGATGTTAGGCCCCTTAAACCAACAATTATCATCATCATCATCATCATCATCAACATCAAACTAAAATAATTTCGAATATCACTTGCTGCCTGAATGCAGTTCCGGAAAAACAGCCTAAAATCGTTTGTTTTTTTACTCGTTTTCTTTGGATTAAAAACCCAGCCTAATTAACTTATTTACATAATTCTTTGTTTAAAACCGGTTCGATGGCGTAGTTGGTAGCATGCTAAACTGCTGTGCCGAAGATCGCGGGTTCAAACCCGGCAGAAGTCGTCGGATTTTTAAGAGCATTACAATCCTTCAGTATGCTTTCCTTTGGAGGGCAAGTAAAGCTGGCGGAGCCATGGCATAAATGTATGGCACGTAAAAGAACCTACCACTAAAATTGGTAGGGTGTAGCAAAATCTGTAGTTTATTTGGTTAGAAATGCTCTATCAAGTTCCAATGTTCACTGACAAGTGTCAGTGACAGTGCCATCTCTAGTAGCCAAAGTTGGAGCTACTTGAAATTGAACTTGATGAGAGCCTTCAGGCGTTCAATTAAAATACCCCGCTATGGCCTTTGGCTGCAATGCAAATATTATAATCCTCTCTTCAATGTGTTCCTTGGTTCAATAGCCTCAGGCGTGGTTTGATTTTGGAAAAATATTCATACCGGAAGTAGTTATAAGGGCAAATGGTCGAAACAGTAATTCCTGTAAATTTCAATTGGCTAACCCAAACAGATTTTGAGTAAAGCGAACCAAAAATGTGAAGTTTTAACATGGCCGAGATAGGCAGGTCTTTCTTACCTTAAGTGAAACTCTGCATTGACTCACACTAGCGCTCGTATTGGTAAAAAGGCAAACTGCTAATCTAATCGACCGGATATGGTTAAGTTTCATTGACTCACACTAGCGCTCTTAGTGGTAGACAAGGCAAACAGATATGGTTGTGTTTCCGGTGAACCATAATCAGTCTACAGCGTGTCATCATATCAGCATCTCGTAGGATACGTTTAGTGTGTCCTTTGCTTTTGGAAATGAGGAGAAAACAACGACAATTAATAATAATAATAATAATAATAATAATAATAATAATAATAATAATAATATCGTATGGCCTCGGGTGCCGGGTGCAAGCTTTATTATTTGACACCCAGGGGGTAGCTTGCATGTCGAATTTCGTTGTTCCTTGACTATGAAAGTCAAGGAGGTTAGATATCTAAGCTCCTTGAACACTATAGCGATTTCTAGTAGAGATATGAGGAACTTTGTGTTGGCGGAAACTCCCGAGATAAATTTTGCCATTATGAACACGGCCTACTGAATTCAAATGGGTTCTTTGACATGCCAACATCGTATGACATGCGTATCGTATTTTTGCCGCCTTTCAAAAATCACTTACCACGGCCAGGAGCGAACCTGTAATCTTGGGGTTAGTAGACCGACACGATATCCACTCACCCACCGTGGCAAGCACTAAAAGAGGAATAGTGTTCACGGAAGGACCAATCTATGACATTAAAGGATGAATTCAACATTGAGTTGCTTGCCTGAAGGGCAAGAGCCAGTGGCGTAGCCAGGGGGAGGGGGTGTAACTGGAGGTTAGACCCTCCCCCTCCTCACAACCTTTAGGAAATTTTACACACACAAAAAAAAAAAAAAGATACAGTCTCTCTGAGAGACCAGACTTTATGAAATGAAAATCCACAGCCTGCTTCCAGTCTCCGACCGGGTCAGGAATGGAATGAAGCCCCCATCTAGCGGCGAGGGTATGAACTGTGCCGGCTGCCGAGGCCTGACGCACTCCTCTGGGGAAATGATTAAATGAATGACAGATGCAATGAAATGATAGTGGAGAGTGTTGCTGGAATGAAATTGTGACAGGGAAAACCGGAGAACCCGGAGAAAAACCTGTCTGCCTCCGTTTTGTCCAGCACAGATCTCACATGGAGTGACCGGGATTTGAACCACGGACCCAGCGGTGAGAAGAGACCAGACTTTATATCATTTCAAATGACGCATGCTACAAATGCTACACATGTTAGAAAGGCTCAGGAGGGCTCTTTCAACAGACTCCATTACCCATTAACTTAGGCTTCCCGCGCGGGGAACGGAGGGAACAGACTCCATTATTAACACACTTTACGTAAACTGTAAGTAAGCAAGTTTAACGAACGATCCACAGACTACGTAATTAACACACTTTATTACCATGCACAAATTGTAAACTGTAAGTAAGCAATTTTAACGAACGATCCACAGACTACATAATTAACACACTTTATTACCCTGCACAAATTGTAAACTGTAAGTAAGCAAGTTTAACGAACGAACGAAGCCGCAAGTACAGAGATAGCAAGAATCACGTGAACGCTTCATGATCAACAAGTTGCAAGTCATTCAGTGTACGCAGCTAGCGCGAACGAACCCGCAAGTACATTCAGACTCGGTGCATATGCACTGAACAACATGATGACGTCATACACGCCGTGTCCGTATCGCATAACGCAAGACCCCAGGAGTAAACTCAGGCATGTGCATATCCAGTGAACAAAATGATGACGTCATACACGCCGTGTCCGTATCGCATAACGCCAGACCACAGGAGTAAACTCAGACTCGGTGCATATGCACTGAACAACATGATGACGTCATACACGCCGTGACCATAACGCATAACGGTAGACCAAAGCATAACGATGAAGTCGACAAGATCATTTGAAATGATAAAAAAGAGGAACTAATAATAACTAGTGGGCCTGTGCAAGCTTTCGCAACGTGAATGTAGATTTGTGGGGTAGTAGGGAAGAATGTGGGAGAACAAAGTCTTAAATATTGAAGAAAGGTATTTATTGTTATTAAACGGCATACGTACATGAGAAGAACACAAATAATCATGTAGAACAGTGTTTTGTACTTGTCACAGCGCCTCTTTGTAGACAATATTCGATGTTACAACGAATTCATCGGTTATTGTTTGCTCGGGAGTTTCATCTACAGCAATTCTTACATTTGCAAAGGATTGAACCCTAGAGAAAGTCTTGGCGAGACCACACCGGAGCCATCTGCTGAGAGACTGCTCAGCTAGCAGTACGCCACGCTCCCGTCAGATGGCTGCCGCCGCCACGCTGCCCTGCGCTCTATGGGCAGGCTCGCCAGGTTATGGTGCTCCCATTGTAAATGTACATTTTTTAAGGTATGTATTTAATTGTGAGGCATTTAAAGAGGAAGTGAGTGTTTTTCGGACACACGTGGGGTTATGCGGAACCTGTAGGTACCCCATAGGCTATGTGTAGGTTGGGGTTAACAGGACCTTATTTTCGGAACAAAACCGGAATGGGACCTTAGCAGAATTAAATAGGAAGGATTAAGCTAAATAAACAATTATTTATTATTTATTTATTTATTTATTTATCGTATGGCTTTTAGTCCCGGGAGTGACCGAGGACATGTTCGGCTCGCCTGAGTCTGTAGCTGCTTCCAGCGCACACCCTTATTAGGGTGAGCTACAAGTTCCGTTAAATTTCAAGTAGTTCCAACTTTCGCTACCAGATATCAATGATACCTAGTGGTGAACGTTGGAACTTTGATAGAGCGTTCCGACGAAATCTAACCTAACAATTTTGCTTTACACAAGTTAAGTCTGTGAAAGGATCTTTTACATGACATAAATCTATGACATGGGACCGCCGGCTTTACTTCCCCTCCGAAGGATGG